>OY755184.1:5336877-5964728 GCA_963576735.1 Bedellia somnulentella | reverse complement strand
TGTTTGTTGTGGAGTCGCATATTCATGAATTTGTCTTCTCAGTTAAGCTCACAAGCCTGGCTTACGATTAAGAATTTTGTTCATAAAAAATCGAATATCAACCCTTTTTCGAAGGAGGGAGGTTAAAAAAGTGCTGCATTAGCCGCGTCACTCATCAGCAGAATGAATCATTAGTTGAAGAGCGCGCCAGTGGGTCGTGTCAAAGAGGCCGTAGTGCGGAGGCGCGCCCCCGCCCGCCCCGCGCCGCCCCACCGCCCCGCCGCAACGAGGGCTGATTGAAGGGCCACTCTAGCCACAACCGCCCGCTCGTTCACTAGCATTCAAGGGCCAAATCTGGATTATAGGGTGCTAAAGTCTACGCCTTCGTCAGAAACCTATAACCGCGTGCCTCAAAGCATAAGCAATTATACTCTCTTTGTTAGATGAAATGATAACAAGGCGAGATTCGGATGTGTAGAGCTAACTAGCACAGCTCTCACCCTCACCAATTTAGTCCAATTTTGTTGTTCTGTTAGGCAGACAAAGTCACTATTTGGTAGGTACTGTAATGGAGCTTAGGCGACGCGCGCCCTGGGAAATGAATACGATGTAAGCTTGTACATACAGAATGATATTCAAATTAGTTGCTAATACTTAAAAATTCTCACACTTCTCCTTTTTGAGTTCATATAGTAAACTAAAACTGATTTGAATGAGGTTAAAACAAGTGTATTCCATTAATATGAACATCGACGAAATTAAATTACTAAAAACAGGAAAGAGTTGAGAAATACTATTGTGTACTAGAAATACTATAAACAAAAATTTCAGGTCTATAGCATAATGTCTTTGCGACACATACGCAGTCTTACTTAGCATTGTTTGCCAGTCAGTTTGAGTATCAAACTAACTGTGGGATACATGGTTTACGTTCATTGTGTCTTGAATAACAGTTGTATTACAAAAAATACATTCTCATTGTAATTTCGCAAAGTAGTAACTACGAAATGTTATATGTCTTCGTAGTATAAGGTGCGAAAGTTTTCATCAATTGAAGAATACGTTATTCTGTAATTTCTATTAATAATAGAATAGAACCGATGACCGTATTTTTTTTATATTGCGACTATGTATGCATTAACAGCGTTGTTAGGGAATGTTTCCTCCAAGATTGCCCGAAGCGACTAAATTGGTGAAAACCCATTTATGTAAAAATTCCTTTGCCCACCAGAAGACGCCTATTAACTCTGTTATATCTTTTATATTATTAATTTTTAACCATATTAAAACTATTTCCATAGGTACTAGTGTATAGAGTGTCGTCGATGTAACAAGGAACAGCCGATGAGCGCGACGGAGACGACCGGAAATGTGACATGTGGCGCCGGAAATCAGCAAATGTGTTCCAATTTTGAAAATCGTTCCAAGCACAATAAATATGCAAGCCTAGAGATATGATTTGCCTATTCATTGGAAGGGCGTATTCAAATTAAGGGCGGAGTTTTAAATTGTAAGTTTGAGTTGTTTTTTTATAACATTGACACTAGAAGAGATAAATTTGGAGTCTTTCATTTGAGGAATATCCTGAACATCATCATCTTTCAATAGACATCCATCGCTGGTTCCCGCGAATTCCACAAGCACGTAGGTCCACTTTGTGCAAAGCCTACCTATCCTCCGTCATCAGGTTCGTGGCTGCCACTCCAGTTTAACACTCACAGCTTAGCACTCCTCTTAAGCTTGTAAGTTTAATCATCGGCGTTTTATACTACAAAATTATTTAAAATTTGAGCATTCCATTACATTTCCTGCATCACAAATGACTACGCGTCTAATTCTGCAGATAAGAAAATTTCTAGAATCTTCCGCAAACATGAATAAACAAATTCTTAAAAATAAGACAGCAAGCAAGTCTTTTGTGTGATTCCTGACACAGAGTAGAGTGTGGCGTAATGACGGAGCACAATGCGCTCGTGTGACAGAACAACGCCGACGTGAAAGTGTGACTCCTCTGATGGAACACTCTCTTTGCTGTGATACAGCTTGGAAATATCTTCGTACTTTAGAACTACTCGCTTATGAGTTAGTCTACTTAGTTGTCTTGTCATAAATCCTATAAAGGGGCAGATAACTAATTTAAAAGTTTTTTCATGTTAAAAAACAAACGTGAGATGATATATTTATGTAATTTTAAAGACTAAGGACTAACTTAAGAAATAGTCAACCCACGACTTCAAACTTTTGGAACTTATAAGGTCAATTACTGAAATAGATACATGTATTAATTACGAGATAACAGCTATGTTATTTATAACTATCAACAAAAAGGTTAAACAAATTGTTAACATTTATCTTTCAACTCTAAATTGAACAACACAAACGCTGCGGCTAAACTAATAAGTGAGAGAATGGCGATCATGTATTTACCGTCCAAATGAAAAATGTAATGTTGTTCGAAGCGCAATGAACAGGGACAATTAAAACAGTGAACCGTTCCGTCGGCAAACAGTTTTTGTGCGGGTGTTGTGAGTGTGCCTGCTCACGGGCACACGGCAAATTTACATTTTGCAACTATTGCCGGGTTCAGCTGCATCAGCACATTGCGCGATTTGCACCCGATAATTAACAAAGAATCATTCGCTCAGATTTATCGCAATAACAAAAGAAAAAGTCAATTCAATTTATTTTCCAATTAAAGTATCCTCTATTCATTTAACACGCTCAGAGTGTCTGTTTAAAGGAAATTATGATTCGAATGAGCTCTCGAGGACTTGATTGCGAGAGAATAGAGGTAGAAATACGTTTGATTTTTATTATTGGTCCTATCGTTGGTCGAATACTTTTTAAAATGTAAGTTATAATAACTTGATCGAAAGGTCCACATGCACCTGTGTGGTTTAGTAAAGAGTTGGAATGATAATAATGTATTTATTTAAACTTTAGAAGTTTGAGGTTGCATGTATGTTTTTGTTTTTATTTTGTGTGAAAAAAAATTATTACTAATTTGGACTTATTGGAAATATTATCAATTTAAATACGTATAAATACGTTAAATAATGTTATGTGTATGGAAATGATTTACAATCTCTTACAAATCTCTCTCACTTTTTCTAATCTTTACTATCTTTTGTACGATACTGTCAGATCTCGCGATCATCATTCACTGTTTTTTCATACTTGAAGTTTTTTTATTTCTTCTCATTTCGGGCATCTGACTTTTTTTTGCATATTCCTTATTTGATCTTAATTTATCCTCTTTAGTAAATCATAAATTTAAGTTTACCTATAAAAGTAAAACAGAATAACCTCATTATAAAATGAAAAATTTAATTACAGATGAAAATTATTTCAAGTTCCCAGATGTCCCAGTCTGGCTGTTTATTGTTCAGCTGTCAGGCCGAGCAGGGCCGGCTCATGGCTCATGTTCATAAATTATTATTAATTAACTGCATAGCGTACGTTTTAGGAATTCTTGAAAACATGCAGAATTAGTGCTGTTAAATTTCGCGTCTTGTCCTAAGTAGTTATTAACGCGTTCTACAAATAATTTATTGTAAAGGAATTTTTAATTGTGAAATGAACAATTTACAATTTTAAGTTACATTCACAGTGAAACTTTTCATGTCTCCCTGATTGGGTATATTTGGAAAACGATTTCTATCAATACGTGATTACATGGCAATTTAAAAAAGTGACAATGGATTTTAAAAAACTACTAATTTAGTGTGGGACGCAACTTGCGTCGACACACTAGCGCCGTCCCATTTATCGGGGTCTGCGTCTAGGGCTGGTTCTGCGGCTAATGATGCTGAGGGTCTCAAGAAGCGGAAATACAGTAATCTAGGTGAAGAATTTTTTACTGCTTTCGCTGTTGAGACCCTCGGTCCATGGGGTCCAAGTGCCCGCAGATTTTTCAAGGAAATTTCGGCGCGCTTGGTCTACCAAGCGCGCCGAAATTTGGACAAGGACATGTGGTGATCCAAGGGCTAGTGTGTATTCTGCCCAACGTATTAGTTTGGCTATACAAAGGGGCAATGCCGCCAGCCTCCTTGGTACCTTACCACCAAGCGGCAGCGATTTAGAAGATATATATTTTTTTTATAATATAGTATATAATTTTTAAGTAATTAAAATGTATTAGTTTACTAGTGGATCGTCCCAGCGTCGCACGGGTAGCGTTGTTTTTTTAAATATCTGAGGTTTCTTCCTTCATTCACTACTCAAGCATTGTGAAATTCAGCGCAATGTTTTCAATTTATTAAATTTATAGCACTCACTAAACAGTGTAGTTTGGTGATTTTGAATGCGCTTTTATGAACGGTTCAGTTTTTCCGTTTAATAGCAAATTTTGAAATAAAACGCTATGAAGTATTTATAACAATCTAAAAAATAAATCATTACGTGTTGTAGGATGCAACTACTGGCGCCATCTAGTATTTTATAAGTAAATTAGTAACGATTCGGTTTTGGTCACGGGCGCGATGGCTTATTTTATGTATAATTTCGGTGTTTCTCTACCGATTTCTATGATTCTTTTTTTTATTGAATAGGTAATAATGTTACCTTATTTAAATTAGGGATGAGTGAGAGGTTTACAAACGTAAGAGTAAACAAATACAATCAGAATGTTCCGAACTGCTAAGCTATCAGGAATTACACGTGTTATTGTGAGTCAACCGTAAAAGATAGACATGAACTGTTGAGGATTTTTTTTAGATAATTTTATGAAGAATATTTCCGTGATACATGATTTCTATGTAAGTTTAACCATTAAGGCTGCACACGCGACGGAAGCTTAAAAAATGGAGTAACTTCTCCCGTTTTCCCAAAATTTCCCAAAATTCCCCTTTACTACTCTGCTGGAAAGTATACAAAAACCTGCCCAGGAATATGGAGAATAATTGTACCAAGTTTCGTTAAAATCCGTCGAGTAGTTTTTGTTTCCATAAGGAACATACAAACCGACAGACAGACAGACAGACAGGCAGACAGACAGACAAAAATTTTACTGATTGCATTTTTGGCATCAGTATCGATCCCTAATCACCACCTGATAGTTATTTTGAAAATATATTTCATGTACAGAATTGACCTCTCTACAGATTTATTATAAGTATAGATATCTTTGGAAGAAAGCAACAGTTAAATACAATTAATCTATACATATTTTGGTATAAAGAACCTAATTTACATTAAAAATATATTATTATTTGTAGTGTCAGCTAAGAATAGCAGTAATAAATTTCTTCCCGTGGATGGGTATAGTAAAAGCGACCGGGGCCTTTTAAGTGATAGCTGAGCGATTTGGCTGGAGACCGATCAACAATTTTTCTTAATTTTACAATCTTTTCCTTACTTAACTCTTCCAAGAGCGGCTGAGGTATGTCTGATTTTAAATCTTGGACTATCCCCTTTTAGTATTTATAGCTTTGATTATTTTATTGTAGGAATGGTATTATGACATGTTCTGTTGCTGTTTCTTCCAAAATGTTTTTATATTAAGGTGTACCCTGTGATAGTTTTACTTTATATCGTTTATATCATGACTAGGTAGTGAACTTATGTGCTATTGCAAGCAACTATCACCTATTCTCTCAGTGTTGTATTCTCATGACATTAAGTTAATTAATGACTTGAAGACAGCATAATAACTTCAACTTAAAACAAATATAATTCGTGACAAGAAATACTAAGATTGCAAAATGACGTCTTTTAAATGCAATCTTAAGATTTGTCTCTATGTTTGTTAGTCGCGTAGTGTCGGCGTGAAATAATACTAACCCATTACTGCCCCCCGGTGGCGTAGGTGGTATTACAAAGAGGCAACTAAGGGTATTGGCGCTATGCGGTTAGAGACCCACCGATCACCAAAGACCTTTATTTTACAATCTTTTCTCCACTTAACTTTCAAAAGTGGCTGTGGAATTTCGTTTTCTGAATCTCTGGCTACCCCTTTTAGGGAACTATAGGTGTAAGTGTATGTTTTTATGTCTCTATGTAGATAATAACTACGGTAGGCATCTCTTCACAAGATTCTCATGTCTTTCCATTCTACATGTTTCCACCCAATCAGCTAAATCAATCGCCAAATTCCGACGATCGCAAACTTTCGTTGGGCTCAGACAACCGACCAGTCGAACGAACTTAAGTTATTTCGTTTGATGTACCTATGGCCCATTATTTACCGTAAACGTGGGCATGGATATGAGTATTTCATTAAGAACAATGTATCTTTTTGGAACTGTTTTTATCATTAAGACAAAGCAAGCTACGCTCGATTTACAAAATTAATTACAATTTCTTACTTTATATTTTAAAGATTAACTTATAAGACTGGGAAACATGGATTGCTGCATCTTCAAAAAGCCATCTTGCATCCTAGTTGCTTCTAAGTCTCTTAATTTAAGACAATAACTTGTGCATCGCTGGGTCATTATATTGTCCGAATTTGTTTTTATGATAGTTTTCAGATAGCTCTCTTTGTTACCTCTTAGTAGCCTAATGGTATAATAAGTTTTTTTTAAGTTGAAATAAATGAAACTTATCTCAACTACCACCATGCTTTTTTAAAAATACAGGGAGCAGATACACTCTACTATTATTTTTTAATCATAATTTTTAATTATTTTTTAATCATAAACTAACACCTCAGAAAGTGTGGTGTGTTCGAAATTCCCGATTCTCTCATTTCTGCAATACAAAACTACCTTTTGGCAATAATTCGTCTCTAAAAACCGTAAGAAGCTGAGCACAGTCAACTATGTACAGATAAAACCGACATTGTTGACAGGATAATTACGCACAAAAACGAGGAGCGTCATTTAAGTACCCTATTTGATGGAATCGGAGGTTTTAGGAACAGACGCTCTCGGGTAAATTAAGCAAATTAAGAGGGAGTTCCTGAGACAGTAATTACGGAGCGTACTTGGCCAACGACCAAGAGCTACGTTTATCCACGCTACCTACCCTGATTTACGATGGATCCTCGCTTGCTCCCGCACCCGATTCGCTTCCTACCCTCAGGCTTCCATGTATTATGAATGCCCTCGTAAAATACAACATCAATGAACGATATAAAAACGGTTTCGAGTCGTTTCAGACTTGCTCAGTATTGTGAAATGATGATACTGATAAATCGTAACGTTTTATTGTGTTTGATTCGACTGCGTTTATGCGGAGCAGATGGGCTGATACGAACGCGACGGGTATTACGAGATAATATTACAATTTTTATGTTTAGGAGTTTTGAAAATAATATAGATTTATTTTACGTTTAAAATGTAAGAGTCTTTATATATGACTCTTTTAAATATGGCGCTGCTTGTAGATTATATAGTTTGGATTTATCAACAGCTCATCACTAAATTTATACCCAAAATGCCAGTCTAGAAGCTAACAATTACAATTTGTCAAAGTATAAAAATTACTTAACTCATCGTTTATAGACAAATATAGGAGTTCACATATACGAGTTATTTTTTGGAAGTTATTTGCCGAATAACTTAAAAGTTATATAACATCTATATTTAGACATTTCTGGGGCGCATAAAATAGGTTAGTTGATAAACTATGATTGAGAAATATAATGGAGCTATTTTTGCTGCGTAGATACGTATTTTGTTTAATATAATATAATATATAATATGACAACTTATTTGCATATGTACGTATTCCCACCCAACCAGCCACGGTATTGTTCCGTGAAAGGTTAACAAGAGCTTTGGAATCACAAAAGAACATTTTATGGCGATATTGTGAGAAATGGTATACTTATCAACAAATTTAAGCTATAGTATAAAGGATTTATAATTAAATTCATTTTAAGACATTATGAGATGTACATTATTTTCCATAACGATTTCTAATATGTTTTCACCCCAAATAAAATTAATCTGAGTATCACATACATAGAATAAAACAATTCAGAATTAACATGTTATATTTGTTTTAAGGAATTTCATGTAAAGCATAAAAATTATTACTTATATCCTAAACCGCTAAACAATATGTAAGTTATGATTCGAAATAATTATTTGATAACTATTTAATTTAAATAAGTAACTTAACTGAGAACAGTTTCGACTGAACAACTTTAATAATTAGCTGAACATAGGCGAACAGATTTTATTCACGAAAAAGTTACAATCAGCTGTAATACCGCAGCAATTCGATACCGGTGGGCGGGCGGAGCGGCCTAACTGTCACAGACCGGCAACATTCCCTACACTGCACTTACCTCAAGGTCACCGCTAAATCTTCATCTCCGGAACCCACGACGCCAACTCTCACATAATAAATTAAAAAATAAAATAAAACAATAAAATGTGAATTTGAAAAGTAACCCTCGTATTCCCGAGCATTTTCCCGGGGGCGGGCGGCGGCGCCCGTCGGGCCCCTGAGAAACTGACGGACGTTGGTGGTCCTTCGCGACTTATATAGCCTGCGGCGGCGGCGGCGGCAGCGCGAGTTGCGCCGTCGATCCGTGAACTCGATAAATAAATTAATTAAAAGTGCAAGTGAGTGATCGACTAGCGGACCTGCCCGCACCTTCCTTGACGCTGCTTAATTGGAACTTAGAACTTTGGGAATTTCAAGAATCAAAAAAACACCACCAGATTTATGAAAGATATCCATTTACAGAGAATGTCATATATATAATCACGGTTTTAATCCGAAAAACAGATGCCTAA
The DNA here is from genome assembly GCA_963576735.1 of Bedellia somnulentella. Classification (NCBI taxonomy): domain Eukaryota; kingdom Metazoa; phylum Arthropoda; class Insecta; order Lepidoptera; family Bedelliidae; genus Bedellia; species Bedellia somnulentella. Next base: position 5,956,059 of record OY755184.1, on the reverse strand, counting down.
AAATTTAGATTTAAAGTTTCTTCAGTCAGTTTGGAAATTTTAGGAACAGTTTGTAAAATAAGGGATATGAATCAAGAGCGTAATGTTTAGAAGGACGAATGGTCAACCTATCAACTATAAAATCCTTCAGTCTCAGATTTTATGCAAGCCTCGAACGACACAGGTGTGGAGTGAAGTTTTAGAAATAAAACTACTAACGTTTGAACAGTTATTATAAAATTACAGAAATAAGTATGTTACCAAAAATAGCTGAATGACCAGGAAGTGTTAATCTGCTTAAGCTTATATTTTTAGAATGAGATTACGTGAGTGGACAATAATCGCATTAAGAAGCCACTTTTTAACGGGGGATTTTAGCAACGGACTCACTAATTCAGTATACACTCATAATGATAGTTTACGAGGCTAAATTGCAATGATCGAAGCCTCATATTCTTGTAAAGGATAAATAGTTTGCTGTGTAGTGTCGTCTTAGAATAACACTACCCCATTTCTGCCGGTGGGTGTACGTAAGAGGCGACTAACGGTATTGAGGCTTTTAAGGGATTTTTGGGCGATGCGGTTGGAGACCCATCACCAACACACTTTATTTTGCCATCTTTTCCCCACTCAACTTTCCAAAAGTGGCTGAGGAACTTCTAGTTCCTTAGCTCTGGCTACCCCTTCTAGGGATTTATAGCCGTGAGTATATGTATGTATGTATAAATAGTTATGCCGAAGTATATTTTTAGGGGGGCGTACAAGGTGCAAAACATGGGTACTTTGAGCACCAGGTGACAAAAAAGTTAGGTCATGTTCAAATATGTTAGTACCTCTCTACGGCGTGAACTTTAAGTTTGAGTTTGTATACCAATTTATGCAGCCGAGAAAGTAGCACAATACTTACTTACTTATACTCACGCCCTTTCCCATTGGGGTAGGCAGAGACTATCGATCGCCACTTAGTACGATCTTGACAAACCTCTCTTGCTTCCCTTACATTCATTATTCTTCTCATACATGCTCTTTTATTCTTCTCACTTCGGACCCCCGCCTTTATAAGAACGTTTTCTATCTGGTTAAGAAACGTTTTACGAGGCCGTCCTCTACTAACAATCTAATAGCAATATAGCACAATACTCGTTTTTTATGGTATCTGTCCTTCACATAAGAATGGAAGATAATTGTTTTATATTTAATACATATCGTGTAAGATATAGTTATAAAAGTCTATCAAAAAAATTCCGAGTTTGCAAACACATATTGTTACTTACGGATCCATTTGCGAAAAGAGGCATGTATAACAAACTCCCTTAACAAACAAGCTAAACGGCCGTTTCTAGGTATGAAAAAACTATTTAACAGTAGCAGATATAACCAAATTGTTATTTGAAGGAAAACTGTTCTTATATTTCTTTTATTTTTAAAGATAATTCATCAATACAATTTGTATTTAGTTTACAGAATGATAGAAGGCACAGGGAACGTTACATTCATGATAATAATAATAAAAACTATAAGTCCATGAATCAGCAAAACGGATAACCGCATAACTGTGTTACATGCTTTGATTCTAAAAAAAAATTGTGGTATATTTTTTTTCTACATCGTAGAATTAAATTCTGTAAACCACTTAATCAAGTACCATTAAATAAATATTGTTACTAAGGAAAGTTCAATAAATATTGTGTATGACAATAATACTATCATTATCACATTATTTGAATTAATATTTACCGACTCTCATAAATTATATTATTTTCAAAGGCAATAATACAATGAAATTTCAGTGACCATTGGGAAGTGGCTCTACCGTTTCTGAATTAAGTAGATTTGGTCATTATTATACTGAATTGAACATTTAAATTAGTATGATGTTTTATAGAGTAGCACTATAAGCTATTTAATTTAAAATTCTACATAATTGAAGATACATGGTAAGATAAACAAGAAGGAAACGAATCTGCGCCGACTACTGCTCTCAGGAACTACTGTTCCGAATGTAATTTTTTTTTTAATGATTTATATAGAGTTAAGTTATAGTTTTATAAATAGCTCATTTACTAAAGTACTGTATCGTCGGGCTATTATCAGCAGGAGATCAGAAATTACAAATACAAAAAACGGAGACAAATCACTTGGTCTTTGGGCATACGAAAAATACGAAATCAAAACTTTCAAAGCAGTCACCCGAAGTGAAATAAGAATAAAAAATGATTTTAAAAGTTTATGAATGTAAAGAAAAGTTAATTCAAAGTTTTTGCCTACCCCAATAGGAAATAAAGGCTAGCTATATGTAAGTATTTATTAAGCGTAGGCTTAGTTGCAAAGCGTGTATACGCTTCTATTAGAGCCTCTGTTAAAACAACATCCTATTAGCCAAATCAAAATTGATGGAGGTGTTTACGGTTAAAGCGTGATAAGAGAAAATGAAATAAAGAATATCTGCAAAAATATATAGCTAAAAATACAGATAATATTCACGAAATTTCTATGTTTTTTTTACTTCTTGGTGATTTCGAAATTTAAAAAGTACAGACCCATCTTTATACGAGCGGCATGCCAAAAGAAACTAGATACTCAAAAATTATAAAATTTATTCTTTATTACAAGTATCGATCTTTCCAAAGTATTCACTCTTCTTTCGATACCTCTGAAATCTCGAAATTATAGGCAACCAGCGCATCTTCTTTGCTTTCAAACCTCTTCCCCTTTAGTTTTTCTTTGATTTTTGGAAACAAGTAAAAATCACAAGGCGCTAGGCCAGGGGAATATGGCGGGTGAGGGAGAATTGACACATTTTTCGAGTTGAAAAAGTCTAGTGTTCTGGCAGACGTGTGCGGCCCCGCATTGTCGTGGTGCCAGCGAAGGTGCCGGATTCCTGACTTCGGTCGTGTCATACCAAGCTGATATTACTGTTGGAGCACAAACTGTCACATACCATTCAGAGTTCACCGTTCTTTCATTCTCTACACAACAGTAGCAATATGACCCGTTTTGCAGAAAAACGAGGCGACCATTTGTTACTGTGTGCTTCGTGCACGGCGACATTTCGTTGGAGTTGGCTCGTCTTCAAAGCACCATACAGTCGACTGTCACTTTGATTCGGGATCATAGGTATATAGCCATGTTTCGTCACCAGTCAGTATATCATATACGTTTTTTTCTCGCCTCCGTTGAATTTATCTATCATGAATAGGCACCAATCAACCCGACGGTCTTTCTGCTCATCGGTAAGTTTGTGCGGCACCCATCTCGAACAACGTTTACGGAGAGAAAGGTGGTCGTGAATTATGGTTTGCATTGATGCTGATCCAATTCCTAGTTCTCGCTCTAGCTCTACATATGTAATTCGTCAGTTTTCGCGAATAAGTTTTTCGACTGCACGTACGTTTTCTTGCGTGACCGCGGTTGGCGGCCGTCCTGTCTTCGCTTCATCTTCGAGACATCCCCGTCCTTTTTTAAATTCAGCAAACCAATTGAATACTGTTGCTCGGGAACAAGCAGACTCACCAAAAGTAGAAGCCAAAAGTTCAAAACATTCTTGAGGCTTTAAACCTTTTTTAAAGTCATAATAAATCATAGCGCGAAAATCACGTCGACTGAGCTCCAATGTTGCAAGTGAATCCCGCCCGATTCTCGGAAAAATGATGCTCATTCAAATAAAGAATAAATAAAAGAAGTGTGTTCTATATTCAAATATATCAATAAAAAACCAGCCTATAAGATGGTGTATAGCTTGCCAGTGTCAATTAAATGAGAAAAGAGTATCTAACTTCTATTGGCATGCCCTTCGTGTATAGAGGTTAAAAAATAGTTTCATATTTTTTGTGTCTTGACTGTTCTATCGAAATCTAAATTAACTTGGTTGTTAAAATACAGCACATGAAATTTTGACTTTCTGATAGGATTGTATATGAAGTCGGTTAAAAATGGCGATCGGCAGTAACTGCCCACCCCAATGGAGACTAATGGCGTGAGTATATGTAAATAATTATTTATGCAATTTTAGCCAAAATAAAGAAATGATTGCTGTCTCAGGATAATTATTCTAGTATTAGGTACTAGACATAGACCCACCGATTTTCAACAAGTGCTTAAATTATAAAAAAAAAACAACCGACGAACCCTTTTCGAAATCACTATTTAATTATTGAAAACTTGACAATACGGTTGTCAAGTTTTAAAACATTCATTCATATTAGCTTGAATATATTCTTAATTTACCTTTCTTATTCCAGACTTTGACAATAGTATAATATGTGTGAAATAATGGTGGTATAACAGTCTAAAACTTCATAATCTTTCGGCCGCGCCGTTTTCGTATTAAGGTTTAAAAGTATTTAGAAAGCTTTACGAATTATAATATAGACATTTACTATAAATCACATATGGAACTTATATTGTAATAAAGGCCCAGACTACAGTCATGTTACGCCAATTGGCCTAGACCTGGTTTTTAAAACATACCCTTTTTATATAGTTAGAGTAATTAGTAAAATTATTATTCTCTTTTATGCCAAAACAGCCCTAATATGTGGTCAATTACCATGCACTAAGTTTTCTGAACATAAATTTGTCGGGATCGTACAAAGTGGTGATCGATAGTCTCTGCCTATCCCAATGGGAACTAATGACGTAAGTATATGTATGAATTTAAATATAATAAAAGAAGCAAATCAAACTAGCTTTAACTAAAATGAGAAAAATAATCTATCATCTTCTTTTGAAAAATAATTTCAATGAACGGATCAAATTGAGAGCGATATCATCCTTTTTGTATTTTTTATCATGCAGGAAAAAAATAAAGATTCCTTTCACGATGAGAAAATAATAAGTCAATTTTAAAATGTTCAATTGTACGGATTGCTTCAGAGTGGCTAAGAAAAGGACAATACTGTATTCTGCCTCTATTGTTTCTTCCTTCCCGTGGATGTCGTCGTAGTCGTAAATTAAGAGATTATAAATTGTCACCGATAACCTTTGACCGATGCCGAGGAGAAATTGGTAGTAACGCAGCTCTGGCTACCCCTTTTTGAAATTTATAGCCGAACAGGTTGGTAAGTGATTAAACGAAGACACAAACAACATGACTGCACAACGGTTTCTCGTTATAGATGTTAAAATAAAATAAATTCACCCATTATTGTAGATGCAATTAATAAAAAACGAGATATTTAATTAATCTTATAATTTTAAAATAAAATAAAACATAACTAAATTAATTAAACCTTTATTTACTGTATAGTAGAAGTTTTTACGCTACAAAAAGGATCGCCCGAACAGGGACTTGAACCCTGGACCCTTGGATTAAAAGTCCAATGCTCTACCGACTGAGCTATCCGGGCCGTGGTGAACAAGACGAAATAGAGTAACAAGTTCAGATAGGTCTATCTGTTATGTTATATTTTATAAGTTAGTTTACTACTTTACAAAACTACCAATAAAATAAAAAAACCTACCTACTTCTTTAAGTTTTTTTTATATCTTAGTTTTTTTTGTCTGCGTTTTAAACCCGCCATGAATTATTATGTCAGAGTATTCTCATGGCATAGATATTTTTTTCATTTAATATAAGGTCTCTAAAATAAAGGTTATAAATGCAGCAAAGCACATGTACAATTAACGCTTAAGCTTCTTTTGAGCCCCTTCACACTACCGTGAACTCACGAAACGCCAGATCAATAAATTTGCAGGAGAAGACATTTTATCATCGCTAGCGTGACAACAGTTCTTAGGAATATGAATTGCTATGTAAAGTATGGAGAAAAAGAAGTAAAGAGAACATTGTAATGAAAATGCACTTAACGACAGTAGCGCCGTCGCACGGGGCGTGGTAAAATGCTGAAACGTTACGCTATGTTAAACTTTACGATGTCTCGAGACATCATTGGAAAATGTGTTTCTCTTCATAAAAATCGTCCTGCCACCACATATTACCAAATAATTTAACTGAATCACTATTTTACAGGCGTGGGCCATTTAAAAGTAACAAAACTTTGTTATTATCAGATTCTATTTTAAAGTTACATTGTTAGATAGTGCCAGTAAACTAGGAGACAGATTTCGGCTGGATACCGTATCTGTCTAGCTAAACTATATTCCTGTCTGCCGGAGCCGCATTTGCCGCTGTGTACTGTTCATCGATGTTTACAGATTGTTGTAGTAGAACAGTATTCGCGGTATATTATGCATAATAAGCTCTTTATTACGTCGTATACTCGCAATAAAGAGCAGTGGAAATTGTGAAATGTCTTCAATATTGAAACGTCGACCCAGTTTGTGTCGTATGGGGGCACAATGGGGCCGAGGGGGGGCGGACTCGGAACCGATCATGACTCGAGTGGTTACTGCCCGGCCTCTTGGCGTGTTTACATCACTCAATTCACGGCTTATCACTTATCACGGTTATGAGTACCATGTGATCGGTGTCATTTAACAAGTATACTTGGCCGTCATCTTAGGGGTGGTATGCTTTGTATTATTAAATAATCTATATTCTTGACTTTTTGGTCTTCTCTTGATTCTATGGTCTTGAATTCAGCCCTCGGTTGCTCAGGTAATCAATGTCTATCTAATCTATAGCTTTTCCTTAAGGTTTATTAGGACAACCAACTACAAGCACAACAAAACATTAAATTATAATACACGTATTTTTGACCAGTAATAGAATATAACAGGTGGTCTCAGGAAGTAAGTACTCGAATATCTACGTACAGTCCTATCACAGTTATTTACCTCTAACCTTAAGTAAATTTTTCTGGCGCTACTCCGAATCCTTATCGGCGTGATATACCTTATACTTACTTACTTACTTATACTAACGCCCATTATTCCCATTGGGGTAGGCAGAGACTATCGATACCTTATAATAATATCGAAAGCGTTCAAAAAAGCAAAGAACACCACGAAACTCTAGACGCACTTCACAGCAAGTTATGCTAACATAACTTATATGAAAATTAATGTCGGAGGTAAAATAAATGTAAACGGACTGTACTTATCATTATTGCGTTTATACTTTGACAACAGACGTTAAGACAAAATTGACAAGGCATACATAACAATCATATTTTTGTTTAATTTGCAACAGTAATTAAAATTTATAATAATTAATAAATACAATAGTTTTGTTGCAAACATTTACTTTTACAATTTTTTAAGCAACACATACACACAACTTTAGATTACCACAAAAAGCTACTGACTTTTTCATGTTTCGGTGTTGATTTAATCATATCATGGTAGTTAATTAAATTAAAGTTACGTATACAAAGGAGATAGGCATCAAATTTACCCACACTGTTTTTCGTCCTTAAAAATACTTCGTGATAATGCCAAAACAAGTCCATGAAATAGTGAGTACTAATAATTCTGACTATTAGTTCAGTTTGAAATTGCTTTATTTGGGAATAATACATATTATTGAGTATTTTTGAAAGAGTCGTTTATTGGTGTCACTTTCAGATTATTATACAGGCTGTTTGTGTCACTGGGATGATACGGGGCGGTTTGGGGCGGCGCGGGGGGCGGTCGCGGCAGGGGGCGGAATGCTGTCGGACGCTTGTCACTAGCAATGGCAAGGCGATAACAATACGCGATTATTATTCTGTATTACCATCGCATCTTTGTCCCATGTCCAAAACAATCCAACACTGATATCTACATTTCCCGTTATTGAATGCACTGTCTACGACTAATTTAATTAACTCTATCAGGTGGTTTTATTATAAATTGAGAAATGTAGATAAAATAAATATTTTAATATGATAATCTTGTTGTCTATTTACTGTGCTGCATTGATAAATTAAAATAGGTTGAAAAAACATGCAGAAAGAAAAGTTTAGTCTCATCTCGAGTAGCTCTCGCTGGCCGGCGGGGTGTGGCGGCGCCATAGTCTCGTAAACCCGCCGCGAGATGGCGTTGCCCGTTTTATTGCCTGTTTGCACAGCTAGCTCTAATGGAGGACTACAATATTGACAGATCATTAATTCGACAGGAAATTGTGCTAAAGCCACATCGCAGTACACAGGTGATTGTGAACTTTTCAAATTATCCGTGGTGGTTGTTCGGCACGCGGTTATTGAAGCCGCGTGAATTCGCCGGTCCGGGGCCCGGGGGGCCACTACTATCAAATCGAGGAAACCACCTTCACGCGCAGACTAACTTGAATTAGCTTAGTTCCGCTTTTTCTCTACGGCTTAATAACGTAGCGGAATATAATCATTGTGGAAAAACTAGCACTGGCAGTAACACCGAGTTGAGATCACTTTATTAGAAACCACATTGTTTGCCCGCAGTAAAGGGGAATATTCTTTTAATCAAGCCTCCCTAAAAGTGCCGTAACTTTTACGATTTCCCGTGATTTAACTATTATTTGTCGTCACTTTTATGAAGCCAATGAGTGTGCGGAAACCATCTTGATGTTGTTGCTTAATTTTGCATCATTTCATAAATACATGAATTATATTAACGGCTCGAAAACCTCAAATTGGGTAGCCTGATCTTTATAATTATAAATTCCTTAGTCATTTAACAAAATAGCACGTTAAAGATATTTAAATAACGGAGGGGTAGTAATGAGTACAGCTGTATTATCTAGCGCTCACCTAAAAACCCTTAGAATCGTATGTCACCCTAAATACTACCGGCCGCGGGAAGAAGGTGGTTTGCCCCATGGGTAAAATTGGTTATTTTAAGCCACGCGCCCAGTTTTAAGATTTCATAAAGTAAAATAACATTCCTGTATATAGTTGAATGATAATAAAACCGTAATAGTTAGTTGATCTATAAAGTAATACGGTTTTATGGGCTTCATAAAATTTATGTCACATTTGTCAGATGGAATTTTATTTGAGACTACTTGTTCTAACAAAACGTAACGAAATTAGATTTAAATAATTAACTATCATCATTCATAAAATGAAGTGATGAGGTTTTTAATGTATTTAAATATAATTATAAATTATTGGATGCGATTTGAACGAATGGTTCACTTTAATTCAAAGAAATAACGCTATCATGTGCTTGGTGTTATCCATACTTCCATACTAATATTATAAATGGGAAAGTGAGTTTGTTTGTTCCGCTTTCACGCCGTAAATACTGAACCGATTGCTTTGAAATTTTTCAGACGTGTAGTTAGAAGTCTAAATTAAATAATAGGGTACTTTTAATCCCGGAAAAAATATGTTCCCACGGGAAATCAAAAATATTGTTTGCTTACTAAATGCATTGGAGATGGCGCTGTGTATCGTTTAAAACAACGTAAAATATTGTAAACTAATATAAAAATCAAAATTTAGAAGCTTAATGGTACGGTAATGCATCCCCGAAAATAAGGAACTCCCGAGCCATGATGTACTATTTTTTTATCGTATACATTTTTTTTTACATCTACTTATATTGCAAACGAATATTAACATGTAAATATAGAAACTAAATGAAACGACGACGATTCCTTGAAACTAAGGAATCCGCAAGAGTTCTCATAGGAACATCAAAAAACCTTAACTCATATATGGCTCAAAATATTGCAGCGATTATTTTTATCATCGATGGAATTCACATCAGACACTTTGTTAATGTTCATTTTGGAAAGATAAAGGGGTTTCATCAATTTAAATGACAAATTTTTTTATCAATAGTAAGACTAATGTGAAATAAAGCGTAATAAAAATTTGACACCGCCCCGGTAACGTCTCCGTGGCGTAGCGGTATAAGTAACTACTATGAATATTTAATTAGAACTATTATGAATCAATCGTCCCGGGTTCGTATCTCAGGTAATTCAAGCTTTTTGTAAAAAAAATTTTTGTCAGCTTAAAATAACACTATATATAATAATAACAAGCACTATCCCTTCAATTTAGCGATTATTTTGGAAGGAGATCCACCACTAATCATCCCTATATTGCCGAGCAATCGCTGCAAGCTCTCCCACTATCACCAACGGTCAGTGTAGGGGGCAGCACCGGGCCGTCGCCGCAGCGCCAAACTACTATCCGTATCTGTACTTACTAGAGATATTCTCATTTCTGAACATAAAAACTTGGTATATTTGTTTCATGATTCTTATGAACAATTAAAAAGGAATTTTTGGAACTCATCCCCTAACGGGTTGATATAGCAAATGAAAGTTAATATAGAGTTTTTTTACATTTTATAATAAAACTTGGTGCGATTGAATTTATGAAATCCAACTATCAATCATTCATAAATATATGCTAACAACCATAAATTCCATAAAAGGGTGGCCATAGCTTCGGAGATACTAATTCTTCATCCAATTTTGGAAATATATTGATAAAAGATAGGTTAATAAAGGTTGTTAGTGATGGGTCACAAACTGCATCGCCCAACAATCACTTAAAAAGCCTCAATGTCCTTTATGTCATTTACAACGCCCGCGGGATTATAAATATAAAAAACAGAAGTTGAGACAGTGTTTCGGTATTTTGGTATTATGTAAACTGGATGCAAAAAATGAAGTCCACGCGGACGAAGTCGCGGGGCAAAAAGCTAGTAATGTAATACATTAAAAAAAAATCATATGACAGCGCTAAGTTCCTTCGAAACTTATTGCTACTGACAACCGTATCACTTGTAATTTATTTTTATATATTTTTTTTACAGGTCCTCCTAGTGCGGATGTTATTTCCCACAATGTGATAGCCTAGATTATTATTTTTTGTGTAAAAACTTAAAACTGTAATTTTCATTGTGTTAATAAATAAATTTTACTATTTATTATCATTATAAACATATGGAATATAAATGTACATTAAATTAATAACATAACATAAACGTTCACGCCGAATATCCCCGAAAGGGTTGGCAGAGGTACTAATACTTCTGAACATCACGTGACTTTGTCACCTGGCGTTCAGAGTACCCACGTTTTGCATGGACAGTGTGTGTGTGTGTGTGTGTGTGTGTGTGTGTGTGTGTGTGTGTGTGTGTGTGTGTGTGTATGTAGTGTTAAATTAATCTCTTTGCTTATCCGAAAAAGTAAATAAATAAAGGAGATTTTTAATTAACAACATTTAGTTTTTTATTTATTGCAATTAGAATGATCAATATTACTCCAAATTTTATACGCACTATCTTAAAGTCAAGTAAAGTGAATATCCCCATAATTCAAATCATTTTTGTACAGCAACAGCAATGCAATGTCCGTTATTTATAGAACCAAAGTGGATGCAATTTTATTCTAGGATTCCGTTAATAAATTTATGATGACGCCAGAAGGGCAAGCACGAGCGTTATTTTATCGACACGATAACGGTTAGAATGAGATGGCAGGATACGATACTAAGTAAGTGCGTAAGAGATGGCTGCTTTATCCCACGCGCTAACTAATTTAAACACGGCTCGTACTAGCCGGGCAGGAAGAGGTCACATCGTTTTGTCACCTTTTTTTTACATTATTTAGACAGACAAATGTTACTTAATTTAGCATCTTTTTGTAGTTAGTACTTCTTGTACCGAACCAGGAAGTAGTAAACAGTAGGGATATTTTTTCCACACCTCAGAATTCATAGTCTCAAAAGAAAGAAACAGTTACGGGTAAAGTATTTTTTGAACCTTGATAGAGGAGATGAAAAAAAAAATAAACTAAAAATCTGCAGGGTTATCCACAGCATTTTTTATTATTTATATTAATTTAAGACAGCATGTTATGACAAGCAGTGTCGGGTTAGAACAGCACTAACCCATTTCATCCCGCGGGTGTCGCAAGAGGAGACTCTGGTATTGGGGCTTTTTAAGTGATGCTTTGGCGATACGGTGGGAGATCTACCACCAACATTCTTTATTTAATATTTTTTTCCCACTTAACTTCCAAAAATGGCTGTTGAATTTCAAATTATGAAGCTCTGGCTTTCCCTTTTTGGGATTTTCAGCCTTGAGTATACGTATTTATGCATATTATCGTGTCAGTACAAGTAAATAAAATGTATGTGTAAATATTAAGTGTAATTAAATAGAATGTCTGAAAATATAACGAAGTCAATGTTACCGCCTAGAACAGTACTAAACGGACATTTAACTTTGATTGGCTTCAGTGGCTAAAGGGCAAATTAGTCGAACCAATTAATACTTATTGCGTCCAGAAGCCCCCTGCATATATTTGTACAAAAACTGTCGGTTTCGCACTTGTCCCTTACTCGTTCTCACACGCGTCATGCTACCAATGCATGGCTTTAATTCCAGATTTAAAATGAGTTAATAATTAGCAATTAAATAATCAACTTCCAAAAGTGGCTGACGAATTTCTCATTCCAAAGCTCTGGCTCTGAGTATATGTATGTATGTAAATATAACATAACATAACAAACGTTCACGCCGAATATCCCCGAAGGGGTTGGCAGAGGTACTAATACTTCTGAACATCACGTGACTTTGTCACCTGGTGTTCAGAGTACCCACGTTTTGCATGGACAGTGTACTCACGTGATAGGGGGCAGGCCTATCGCCGTTTTGTACGAATACACTGTCACATGACTAAGTACGACGCAACCATGTGGGTTTCCTCACGATGTTTTCCCTCACCGTTAACAACCATGATAAATTAACCACACATATGTCTTTAGAAAAGACAAATTGGTGTAGGCCCGACCCAGGATTTGAACACTAGTCGTTTGCACGATAACCGAGTGTTCTACCCACTGGGCTATCACGGTAGTATGTAAATAATTAGGACTTTATCAAAAAAATATTTCAATTCCGAAGTGGAAAGAATAAAAGAGCATGTATGAAAATATATGTCGTACAAAGCGACAATGATAGTCTCTGCCTACACTAAGGGGCACTAACATTGTGAGTAAAGTTGCAACATCAGAAACAACCCGGTAGGTGTTTTTTATTTAAAGATTTCAACGTTTAAGTTAAGGAGACGTGAACATATTTTATAAAGCATCTGAAGATATTGATTTTTTAATACTTCGTACTTTTATATTCAAAACCGGTTAATAAATATTTAATATTCCAAAAATAACTTTTGATTTGTCTCCAATCGCATCACCCAAAAAGCCCCAATACCGTTAGTCGCCTCTTACGCACCGGAAGAAATTAGGTTGTGCTATTCTAAGCCGACACTACACAGCTCATCATTACAAATCATCAAAAAAAAACATATTAATTTATTTCATATTTTTTTATTTAGCTACGACGACCTCATGGTATTATTATTATTAAGTTTTAGCAGAGCGCCATCTAGTATCCAATAGATTTAATTTTTATGCAACGCCATCTAGTATCTCAAACATAACATTTTCTATTACAGTGACATCGTGTGGTAAGAATACATAACTTTTGATGCCCACATCTAAATGAAGATGGCAGCACTGATTAACGAATAGTATTGTTTCCGAGACAATCGCTAGGTGTCGCTACTAATATTTTAACATGGGGTTTATGAATTTTCTATCCTATCACCTCAATATAATATAATAAAAAATACATAATATAATTATCTAACAAGGTTTTATCGCAATGCTATTTAACTGTTTCTATTACGGGTATAAATTATTATTTTCCTACTCTGCTTTTGGAGGAATAAATTGTTGTATCAATTTCATAGTTAAATCATTAAAAAATACAATAATACTCATGTATAAAAAAACCCTATTTAATTTTATGCCTCTAAATATCTGGAAATAAACAAAATCGGTCCATTTTCTTTATGCGAAAAGGAATAAAAAACTTGTGACAAAATAGCATCAAGCGTGACATATATTCAAGCCATTAGTTCCTATTGGAGTAGGCAGAGGCTATCTATCGCCACTTTCTACGATCCTGGCATACCTCTCAGCTTTGTGTATATTCGATTATCATTGATGCATGTTCTTTTATCATATTTACCTCGCCTTAATCAGAATCTTGGTGATGAAGGCAAATAGAATGATTCTATAACTCTTCAAAAACAAATTCATCTCTAGTGGAATCTCTTATCTAGTACATGACCAAAAAACTAAAGAAACCTAACCAATCCATGAAATGCGTCAACACTGACTAAGAGAGGTTCCAATGTGCAAATCAGTATTGTATTATTGATTTGCACTGCATCCAGGATTAAATTTCTGTAAACATAATTAAGTATTACAAAAAATGCAGTGCAAGTTGGCTCACCTCCATGTTAAGTTGGTGTGTTGCCATTTCTGTCCTTGCACCACAAACCGCTTTTTTCTATGTCCTTCTTCAGAGTTAGGTTCCCGGTCTGGTCGCCCGCAGCGCCGCTTCTTCATCAGCTTTTTTGTTGCGTCGTCAATTTCTCCAGTCACAGGTATTCCACCGAATTCCTGAAATTAACAGAGTATACTCGTAGTTTGTTGAACTGTTTAACGAATTTTCTAGACAGATGGTAAAAATATCTTTGGGTATTATAAAACGCTTCGGTGTTTGAAACGGACAGTGTTTATGATATGTTTTTCCAATCAGACAGAGTGCAAACGATAAGTTTGAAAGCAAACCCGAATACAAAATGAAATTCTCTGTTCTTGTTTCGATATTAAACAATATACTATTTAACCAAAAGTATAATCAAAGTCATGATTACGGCGAAACAAGGTATCGTTCCCAAGATTTACTATTCTTGCGTATTTAAGTTGCTTTAAGTGCATATAAGCATAAATTGATACCTTAATTACCAAACAATAAGAAATACTGTCAATATTACGAGGACCTCCGTGGCCGAGACTCTAGGTGATTAGCTTCACGGTTCGGATGTAGCGGGTTCGATCCCCGCTGAGGGCAACATCTATGTGATGAGCATAAATGATTGTTTCTTAGTCTTGGATGTTATTTATATGTGTATTATATACATACATATACTCACGGCTATAATTCCCTTAACGGGGTAGACAGAGCTTTGGAATGAGAAATTGCTCAGCCACTTTTGGAAGTTGATAGGGGAGAAGATGGTAATAATAAATGTTTTTGGTGACGGGTCTCCAACCACATCGCCCAAAAATCACTTAAAAGCCCTCATACCCTTAGTCGCCTCTTACGATCACCCACGGGTAGAAATCGGGTAGTGTTATTCTAAGCCGACACTACACGGCAAATATTAAATATATTGTTGAGTTAGTATCCCATAATACAAGACTTTTAAGAAGTTTAACTTAGTTTGGGGCTAGCTTGATCTGTGTATAATATATTATGTCCGTATAATATTAAATCAGAATGTTCTATACTAACCTGCAGAGTCCTGATGGCAATCCTGAAGTCGTCTTCCACGGTGGCGTTCCCGTGCACCAGGTTGGCCACCTCCGGCCCGCCCTTGTTCAGGTACCCGAACGTCTCCAAGTAACTCCGCTGGAAAATATCAACATAGTTGAGTCAAAATGTTACTGAATATTATAACTAGGAAAAGGCAATACAGAAAGTGGTTGAGTGTTTGTATTTCTTGACATCATATATAATGTACAATATTATATAGAATGAATAGGATGATTTGGCTATAGTCCATCTGGGGTGCTAATGGACGAAAAATAATTTAAACTTTAACGTTAAATTTGTGAGTTGGACACGGAAATAAGACCTGACCTGACCGATTGATTGTAAGCCGAAACACCACGACAAAGTTATTGTTAATATATGTTTATCAGCAATAAGATAATTCTCAGCAGGCTTTTCAGACATAATATTTTAAACTCTATAGTGTTTCTAACAGCATTGGTATGGTAGCTCAATGTAACGAGAACAGCCTGAGATGATGAGAGGCACCTTTGCTTTCAATTTTAACAGTCGAGAACGAAGGACTTTGCATACTTTATAATATTATACTATACAGTTAAAATTAAAAAATCCCTAAGGACGGCAACGAACAGCGGCAGCGTTCGTCAAACAACTTGCACAAAGCCCAATTAAGAACGTTTTCAAAAACGAAGAAAGCAAGCAGTGTACATAAAACGGGTACAGAAATGCCAGCTTTGTGTACAGAGCCAGGATCAGTCCATCATTCCAGCGCAGTCCGTATAATGAGACCATTGATAACGCTATCTCTTTAAATATGCTCTATACTTTTAAGTTTGACGACACTTTGAAGTGAGATTAAATTCTGATGTAATTATCATTGTCATTAAAACTTAATACAGCTTGGGATGAGGTTTTTAAGTCGCGTATAAATACGAATCTTCTTTGGTCTGCATTTCAAGGACAAACTAATATCAAAACTCTTTCATCGTAGCTTGAATTTCATAGGCCATTATTATAATAATAAATCTTATAATTTTCTTTTTCGGCCATGGGAGGGGTGAGAATCTAAAAGATACCGAATAATAATAATAAAAAGTATTTATTTCTCTCATCACAATGATTTCAAAAAAGTATGAGTACTATGAAGTACAATTCTTTATGGCGAGAGCTGGTGTCTATACTAGGTTACCCTGTATGACTTTTACCCTGTATTTAAAAACGCTTGTTACTGGTGCTATGCCAGTATGGGTCGCTAGTCAAATATAGAGAAATTTACAAGGTTAGTTCAATATAAGTAACAAAAAGAAGCTGTGTACGCTTATTACGTTTACAAAAGGGTTTGTATAATTGTTCCATTGTTAACGGGTTCGTTATCTGTTTATGGGAGTGTCATAGGATATATTGTGGGTCGAGATTCCCATGGGGCCTGGTATTACGGGGGAGACAGAGATCTGCTTGCAATGATTATGGGACATGTTAAATATATGCCGTGTAGTGCTGGCTTAGAATGTCACTACCCCTTACTACCCCTGGGTGTGGTAAGAGGCGACTAAGTTCATGGGGTTTTTAAGTGATGTTTTACCCATTACCAACGATACTTTATTAAATATGTCTTTGGAATGATATAAAAGAAAAGCTGTGTAGCGTCGGTGTAGAATACCCCATTTCTTCCCCCAGGTGGAGAACGAGGTCACTAAGAGTAAGAGGACTTTTTAAGAGGTATTGAGGCGATTTGATTGGAGGGTAATCACCAAAGATTCTTTATTTTATTGACTGAGGAATTGTTAATATGGCTCTGGCTACCCCTTTTTGGGATTTATAGCAGTTGTGTGTATGTATGTATAAAAAATACTAAAATGTTATAATAGAATGTCAACTAATTGCCCATCGATATGTTTCAGCAGAGGTGTCTCTATTGTTCAGTAATTGTGTTTTAATCGTACCCAGCCCTTTACCAGGGAATATTTTCGAAGTGAATTTTAAAAAATCCTCTTTTTGTAAGTAGTACCTCGTAGTACTCATAAACTTTTAACCAGAAGTACGACCGAAAGCTTAATCCAAATAGTTTTAATAATTAGGTTATAGGTTGCGTGATGTCCAGATTTGGGGCAGGTCAAT
This sequence comes from Bedellia somnulentella, assembly GCA_963576735.1. Lineage (NCBI taxonomy): Eukaryota > Metazoa > Arthropoda > Insecta > Lepidoptera > Bedelliidae > Bedellia > Bedellia somnulentella. Next base: position 5,938,764 of record OY755184.1, on the reverse strand, counting down.
TGCCTTTGTCTTTATTTATTGCTGTCCAAATGTTAACAAGAACTATGGGCAAAGACAAATCTCTTTCATTGACTACAACATTTTGGTCTGTTGAACTCAATTGCTTCACGCTATTTCGTTCATTAATTTGTAGGATCTTTCCTCGAGCAAAACATGTAAGTTTTTTTTTATGTATAATTTCTATTTGACAGTGACAAGTAGGATATGATTTCTAAGGACACTTGCGTCTACAAAAGATTTGGAATACAAGACTCAGACTACAGAGCGTCACCCCAAACATTCGTAAATATTTAGGTTCACTCACGTTATGCCGCCAAATACATGGTGTATTTTGAGGTTACGTAACAAAAAATGGGACCCTTTGACTAAGGCTTCGTTGTCTGTCTGTATTGTCCTACTATCTCATGAAGCGAGATAGTTAGAGTGCGGAAATTGTCTTATATGATCTATTTTTGTTCTAACTATAATAACAAATATGCACAAAATATCAGAATTCTAAAATCATTAAATGGGGTTGCATACAGCATTATTTAGTTTACCCCAAATGATACGTGGCCTTCTAAATGTATACTTATATATATTTGTTAATTAAAAATCCTAGTGTTAATTTAGGCACGGGCTAACCGCCAACGCCATGGTAATTATGTTCTTCTAATTTCTATTTGTTTCTTTTAGTATTACCTTATCTTTTGGTTTTATATTAGGAAAAGGCAAAAAAGGCAGGTGTCCGAAGTATGAAGAATAAAAGAGATGTTGATGTTCAGAAGTACTTCTGCCAACCCCTTCGGGGATATACGGCGTGAACGTTTAAGTTTATTTAAAAAAAAACAAGTATCGAAATATACAAGATAAATTAACAGTGAGTTTGCCAAATATTATACACACAGCATCGTTAACATTAGGCGACAATTTATTGCCTATCACAATGAGAAGTTTCAAGTAATGTGTATTCCATTCCATTGTCTTACCAACTACGAATTGCAACTTAATTAAACTTCTGCAATTACTTTCTGTCAGTGGTCCGCGTTGAATCTATCGACAGTTCAAAACGAACTTGCATTTTATATACATACATACATGTTCTCACTCTATTAGCTTTCCATTGGGGTAGGCAGAGTCTATATTAATCGCCTTTTGTTCGATTCTGACAAACTATGCACTTTTTTATTGTAAATAAAACAGGATGCAATGTTTGTATGCGGTTTGAAGTATTGCACTTTAGATGTTTTATTTACTTACTCTATGTTTTAGTTCAGAATTTCCATGGGTGCATTTAATTGATTATTTCTCTTTCAATATTTTTCAGCATGTTCATTATATATCATGTATCACAAAATTATCACATATATTATTATTATTATATATATTTATCATATTTTATTAAACTTTTCATCAAATTCTTGACGAATTTAAAAACAAATTTAAATACAGTTTCCTCACAGCCATTATATGTCCTGGTCTTTATGTGTCCCCACCAAGGGACTCGAGCCTACCCTGGATAGGATGATTTGGCCATAGTCGACCACCAACCCGCAGCATGGTGGACTTAAATACACGAACCCTAAATTAAATCGTGAAATTATTCAATGACTTCTTTCGAATTGAAATTTATCGCAAATCACGCTACGAACAGCGTTAGTTCCTATCGAACACAATTATAACCGCAGATCCGGACTAAAGGGGGCGTCCATCATTACCATATGTTTGGAACTGGTTACACTGACCACCCTATATAAGAGAATGAAGGATGCGTGTCACCACTCGCTAATCAAACAAGCGTGAGGGGGCGGTGTCAGCGCCCCCTGCCGGCGCAAACTGCATACGTAATGCAGGCTGTGACTCGAAAACTGCGGGAAACCATGTTGCGGTTAATTTATAACCAATTAACCTATACTCTGGGCTGTTAACCAAGAGAGAGGAGCTAGTGGGCTAGCTCTATGAAATGAAACAGACTTTACTTTTAGAAACCAAAAACAAATGCTGAATACAGTAAGATTGTTAGCGAAGTTTAAGTTATATCAATTCGGAATTGGGACATACCGATCTTTACAGTGGTCTAGCTAATATGAGGTTGACAATTGCATTTCTGTTCATTCGTTTTGTACTTATATCGTAATTATAAAAATTGTATCATAGTGTAACATAAATCCCTGACTACCCCAGTTAGAACCAATGGCGTGAGTGAGTATACATGTATGTATGTAAACTATAGACACAAGTAAATACAAACTTCCCTATACAATGACTGGGCTATCAAGCTGTTCTTTCCGCTTTAAAAGTCAGCTGTCCCGTCACTGTCACAAGAATCATTACCAAACATCATTAATAACGGTCCAATATCGTGCAGTACAAATTGGTAATGAAATACGCTCATTTGCGCCGCGCCTGTCGCCTAATAAATACACAGTTTATTTCATGAGTCGCGCAATCATGAAATCAATGTAAAGCTACATTTACATAAATCGCTTTGTCTCACAAAATAACTTACAATTTTGATCCCAGAGACCTCGACTGGGAATGTCAATTCCGAAACCATCGCCCACTTAAAGTAAAAACTTTTGTTTGAAAAGGTTCAGAATACGTAGGTTGTTGTTATTGTGGCAAAATTTAAGTTACTCTATTCCAAGTCGTTAAACATCGCATGGGGTGTAATGTTATATAGATTAAATCGTGATATACATTTATTAAATTTAGATTTAAATTGAAATAGTCAAGTCGAGCAAAAAACCGACATAGGGCGGGGCGGGGTGGGGCGGGGCGCGGTGGTGCGTTTTTATCAATTGCATTGTTTTCTCGGAGCAATTCATGCCCTAGCAGTTTTGTTGTGGATTAAAACGGAAGCCAAAATTTTCAGAAACTAAGGAATATTTTAAACTCAGAATAGTTCATATAACTTAAACAATCGCACAGTCAATTAATAAATATAAATTTTATAAGTAACTATATTTTATAAGTAAAAAATATGGCCACGTTTTTTAATATTGGCAGTTTAAAAAATATATTGTGAGCTTAGTTAATTTAATTAAATAATAAATTAAGGCCCAACCAGACCCACGAGTAGGCGGTTCGAATAAATTAACTGACATAACATTTTGCAAAGGAGATTTTTGAGAAAACGAAAAGGTAGTGAGACTTTTTTTCTTAACTAGTTTGTATTTTGTTTTTTAATGAGTTAGTCGAAATTTACATTAATATATACTTATAATTTTGTACAAGCATAAAATTACGTTTTCTCGATCCTATAAGTATTTTGGCAAAAAAAATTTAGTGTCCGTCTTTCATGCCAAATAAATATGTATAAGTAGTTCGTTGTCCTTCAGTCACTTGGTTAGTTAAATTAGTATTTTGAATGGTGTCATATTAATGATCTAATTTATGACTTACCTACTGAAGACTCAGACCCTTCTGTCAGTGGAGACATACATGAGCTGTGTATGGTAAGATTGGCATTCGCATTATCAGTCATAGAGTACAAACATATACTCACGGCCATAAATCCCAAAAACGGGTAGCCAGAACTTCAGAGAAAAGTAAGAACTCCTCAGCCACATTTGGAATTTGATAGGGGACAATCAGTCATAAAGTGTTTTAAATATTCTATTAAATGTACTTTTTATTATGACAAGTGCATCAGACCGCACTTTCCCCAAATCATTTTAACTCAGCCATATGGGTTTCCTCAAGAAAGATAAATATGAAAGACCCATCAGTCAATTTAAGTAGTTGTTTTATAAATAGACTTTTAATAGGTCAGTGAACATTGTACACTTTACCACATGTTCATTGTTAATTTGTACAACGTCAACACGCGGGAGACTTGCTAACTATTCTCATTTAGTAGATTTAGTGTAAAAATGAACTAGTTTGTTACGATATTTCTTTCTACATACATAATATACTCACGGCTAGAAATACCAAAAAGAGGTAGCCAGAGCTTCAGAGATAGAAACTCCTCAGCCACTTTAAAAGTTAAGTGGAGGGTTAGGAAGGGATGGGAAGAAATGAGTTAGTGCTATTCTAAGCGGCAGTATTACATATCTTTCTACTAACTTCTTAATATTTTTTTTGTTTAAGTTGGTTGATTGTATTAAGGTTCTGTATCACCAGGATACATTGTCTAAGCAGAAGGGGTAGTATGAATACTTTAAATAGGTTACAATCCCATCCTTTCGGGAAACATAAATTGTAATAGGACTATCGATACTATAAATTATTGGTAACCACTGGAAATCTTCAAGTTAATTAATGTAACATTGCTCGTAAGCACAAACTTCTCTTATTGACTGGTCACAAATTATTAGGATTAAATCGAGTTTCCGTTTCCGGTGCCATATCGTTTAATCCAGCTCATTCGAGTGGGAAAATTTCGTAGAACATTAACTGCTCCGATTAACAAAATGATAAGCGGTTTTCTCAGAAACAGATATTTACCGTGTGTTTACATATATTATTAGAATGTTAAATTTACATTTCTAAATTCACAAAAGTAATCTTTCAGTCGAAATTGCTATTAAATTGTTGACGTTGAGCTGAGATGAAAATAAATGATAATTTTATGAGCATTTAGGCTTCACGTTTGACGTTCATTCATTCGTTGATATGAATTAGATCGGTGTACATTCGCGTACAACGGTGGCCACCACGGGGCGCGGCGCGGTACAGTCGCAGCCAAATTTGAAATTCAAATGTATCGCTGTCACTGACACATTAAATTAAATGAATCTGCATTAGCCGAAACAAATGGCACCAGATTTGACAATGCAAGTGTCTTGCTGACTTTGAATGGAGCCGGATTACTCGAAATGTAATAAGAGAACTGTGCAGGAAATTGCAATACCTTTTTCTTTGAGCAATTATTAATGATTACGAACAAGTTTGTAGGGTGAGTAATGTAGACAAATAAAAAGTGGTTCCAGACGCGATATTTTGGCACGAACAAGCTATAAATTACCCGGAACATTTTCCTAATAAATTCTCATTAAGTCATTTAAGCTCCGTAAAGTTTTCTCAAGTGACAAGAGTTTATAAGCGAGTGTAAACGTTCAGGCGACGACACTTACTACGTTGTTCCTCGACGAATAATTTAATGGGGAAAATATGCCTCAGTATTTGTAATACAATTACACTGTGACCGCTCCGTGACGAAACATTAAGCAAGTTATAAAGCTTTTGAATCCAAAAGTCTTGAATTTAAATTTCGGAATATTATAACATTTTATTGAAGAATTTAGTCTTAAATAGTTTAGTAACATTTTAGTCTTAAAAATCTTCGTTTTATTAGTTATTAATATATTTATTTTATTGATCTTTTGAGCTTTAATAGGCTTTAAGGGCCACTGTTAAATACTCCTTTAATAACACCATTCAAATAAACATGGCATATAAACCGTAATATATTAGGCGAAGTTAAATGATTGAATCGTTATTTGTTGAGTGAATTTAAGAGGATTAGTCCGGAAATTACGTTTGTACCGAGCAATTTAGCTGATTCGGCGAACAGCCTAATTATGATGGGGACAATGAGCCAAGGGAGTTCGCCTCATTCGCCTCACCGCCTCATCGCCTCCAGCCATTCTTTTATTACAGTTCGTGATTCAGATACACATGTACACAACATATTATTACACACACGTTCATCAATCACCATTTTAAACAGATTAAAAGCTTCAGTTATATGAATTATCTTAGTTCTTTGTTATGTATTGACAAAATGACTGTTGTATCTTATTGGTTTATGTTTTTATTATTCTTCTTATATTCTTATATAGCTGCGTAGCGCCCGTTAGCTGTGTAGTGCCGGCTTAGAATAGCACTACCTACGCATCTTTCAAAAGTGGCTGAAGAAATTTTAATTCCCTAGCTCTGGCTACCCCTTCTAGGGATTTATAGCCGTGAGTATATGTATGTATTCTTATACTCAGGGGTATCAATTTAGAAATTATTCTAGCGCGTATTAAATAATATATAGTAATAATTTAATTATAGTAATAAACGTTTGAAAGTCGCGTGGAGAAAAGATGGGGAAGGAAAAGGTTGTTGGTGATGGGTCTCCAACCGCATCGCCCAAAAATCCCTTAAAAACGCCAATACCGTTAGTCGCCTCTTACGTACACCCACCGGAAGATAAGGGGTAGTGCTATTCTAAGCCGGCACTACACAGTGTGTAGGGTATATACGAGTAACTATGAATAAGAACTATTTAGGTACACTTTTCATAACAGCCTCGCAAACCATTCTCAATGATCAATATTGCGAGCACCGTTTTAAAATCAATGCGCCACATTGAAAAGAATCACACAGACTTCAAGTTTCATTTAAGTAAAAAAATCAGACAAGAATATTGAAAGCGACGTAATTTTTTTTACACTGCACTTATCCTGAGGCGGCCATCCCGCCTCTTTGATTTTTATTGGATTTGAAGTAAGAAATACCAGGACATTTCAGTTCCAATCCAAAACAACTATCTTTGTAAAAAGACATTTCCTAGGTTTACTCGTATTTAAATCTTAGTACATTGCATTTCATAATGTATTGAAAACACTGAACTTTTCTTTATATAACCTTAACTTAAAAAGCTTAACTTAGGACAGCAGTTAAATCACGATAAATATTAAGAAAAGTATCCAGAACAGACCTCATCACCCAAAAAAATCAGGACTTATGGTCACATTGGAGTGCTTACTAACTACAGATGACAATCAATTTTCTATTTGTGACACATGCCACAATTTGTATTTACGTCTCAGAAACCTGGTTTTTACACTCAGTGTACATCCAAGAAATTATCCTTTATTAAAGGAGTTCTGTGAATGTCGACCTACGTGCAATTCCAATTCTGAGACACTCAAAGCTCGTTATGTCTCATACTCGTTAGCATTGGATTTGAATCTCTGTTAAATTCCTGTCATATTGTTTGAAACTGAATTTTCTCATCGTTCACGCCGAATATCCCCGAAGGGGTTGGAAGAGGTACTAATATTTCTGAACATCACGTGACTTTGTCACCTAGTGTTCAGAGTACCCACGTTTTGCATGGACAGTGTACTCACGTGATACACTGTCACATGACTAAGTACAACTCAGCCATGTGGATTTCCTCACGGTTAACAACCATGATAAATTAACCACAACATATGTCTTTAGAAAAGACAAATCGGTGTAGGCCCGACCCGGGATCTGAAAACTAGTCGTTTGCACGTTAACCAGTGTTCTACCCATTGCGCTATCACGTCTTTTACTGTTGGTTTAGAACAGCACTACCCCATCTCATACCTTTTGGTTGTCTGGAACAACAGGGGATCTTTAATTGATTGGTGGGCGATGTGATTGAAGATCAGCCTTCAATGGTCATGTATCTTTTGTTTTGTGAACCTAAGCTCTTTTTTTACAGAAATATTACAATAAAAGAATAGACTTAATACTTAGAGCTACCCCGTAATTTCGTGAGGCTTTAAGTCAATGTTGGCGTTACTGTTAGAGTCCTATCCTAAAAAATTATTATTTCATAATATTTTCCCTCTCAACCCTCAAAAGTTGTTAAGGATATTTCGCTTCCGAAGCTCTGGGTCTAGTACTTCTTTCTAACTGTAGCCGTGAGTCCATGTCTGTATGTGTCAACACTCAAGTCAATGTTTACGCCGTATATTCCCGAAGGGGTATTAGAAACACTATCACGTCTGAACATCACGTGACAATTTAGTCATCTGGTGTTCAGAGTACCACGTTTTGGTTGCACGCAGTTTTCCGCCGCTTTGTACGAATACACTGTAGCTCGAATAAGTAAAACTCAGCCATGGGGGTTATCTCACCATGTTTTCCCTGACCGTTAAAAACCTTAGTACATTAACTACGCATATGATATGACTTTATAAAACACACATTGGTTGACACACACGCCGTGTAGTGTCGGTTTAGAATATGCGACTAACGGTATGGGGCTATTAAGGGATTTTTGGGCGATGCGGTTGGAGACCCATCACCAACAACCTTTAGTTTTACTATCTTTTCCCCACTCAAATTTCCAAAAGTGGCTGTGGAATTTCTAATTCTTTAGCTCTGGCTACCCCTTCCTGGGATTTATAGCCGTGATTATATGTATGTATGTATGTACATTGGTTTACGCCTAACTCTGGACTAGAAAATACCTCTCTTGCATGAAAAGTTCTTTCACTGAACTATCACGGTTGTGTATAAACAAAACCTAAAAAGATATTTATAATTAAATAAGTTGTAATTCAACATTCAGTCGTTTATAAATCGACCGCGGCCATCTGAAGAAAGGCTTAACAAGATCTTTTGTCGTGTATTCATTTATCGTGATAATTAAATGAAGCAGTATAAACAATATAATCATGTTTACGTACCAGCGATACAAAGTACGCAAACATGTACTTTATTACGTCGTTGTAAGATTGATGTTGCATTTTCAATTGGATTTATAGAGGTTGTTGTCTGGTATGCCGGGCCGCAATTCTGCTTTAGTAAAAGTAAGCGATATAAAACCTTTCCCGAAAACTATTATTTATGGATAATAAAATTTTAGAATAGGTGGACTTTTAGCAGGTAATTATCGTAAACTATCATTCAATGTTGATTTTATTTGATTTGGTAAATTTTATGAAACGACACCGACACGGTAGATTAAATTTAAACTTCTTTTGTATATACATGTACAATATGTATTAACGAAAGTGTAGAGAAGACTGTGAGCCAACCAACTCATTTTGAATTGCTTCAAAGATTGACTTGAGCTGTAAATATTCAACGATTCCCCAGCCAAATTGACCAGTATAAAGAGTAAAAACAACACACCAACCACTCAAACCACACCCTCAAACAATAACCTAAACATATATGAGAAATTTAAATTTGTTTGATATTGTTAGAGGAGTAGTGGATTGTCCCGAGTTGCTTAGCAAAATTTACTTACGCACCAACCAAAAGGCCTTAAGGAAACGACCCGTCTTAAGTGTCCCAAAAGCTAATACCAATTATAGGCGTAACTCATTTCTATTACGTGCATGTACTAAATTTATTGAATCAATAGTAGATTTAGATATTTTTGATACAAGCACTACAAGAGTAAGAAAATTAATAACTAATTTACATTTCGGCCAATAATTCCTACACTAACCTCAACATTATTATTATTTAGTTTCTACCTAAATCTTTTAGTTCTGTAAGTATTATGTAATTTTTCTATAGGTGAAGATTTGTAAATGGCATTGTGTATTCATAATTAGTATTATATTGTTTGTATTGGTCTGTTAATCTTCCAAAGAAAATAAAATAAAATAAATAAACAAATAAACATCATCAACAGTAAAACAACTTAGTAGAATAGTATATTTTGTTGAGCGGCGCCTGCACAGTCCGGGCGCGTCATTAGAATGCTTCCCATTGATTCGTCCCGGCTGAATGGACCGTGATTGCGATACCACGGGAGACCTGCCCACCCACCTAAGATTTCTTTGACACCACTGCTATCTCCATCGTTAAATATATATTGACTACTGACGATGTATTCATTCGGCGACACTCTATCATTACTTTTTGCTTTGAAAACTTATGTTACAATAATTTAAAATTTTCCTTTTTAGGAAATTTCAATATGCAATCAAAATACATAAAACATTGGTCATGGTGACTAAAAGCACCATTGTGAGTGTTTTGGTCTTGTTTATTCATTTGCACCAAATATAAATACTTACTACTACATGGTACTCCAAAACATGACGAAAATAATTTAGTATTAATCTCAACCTATCAATCAATATGTGGTATGTTGTATTGTGTTTTAGTTCAATACCATACAACGTGATTATTAATCATTAAATCTTCTAACGCTATTTCGTCACTGCTTCAGGCGTTAAGAGCTATGTGGCAGAGGTACTAATACTTCTAAACATCACCTGACATTGTCACCTTGTGGTCAGAGTAGCCACGTTTTGCATGGACAGGGTACGAAAATACTGTCACATCACTAAGTACAACTTAGCCATGTGGGTTGCTTCACAATGTTTTCCCTCACCGTTAGCAACCATGGTAACTAAAGTTCGAGACAAACTTTAGAAATTTTAAATTGGTGTCGGCTTGTCTCAAGATTAGAAGATTAGCCTCTCTGCATTATAGGCGGGTGCTCCACCCACTGAGCTATCACGCTTGTTATACTTGCAACTAATAATTACATACAAACATATACTAACGGCTACAAATCTTAGAAGCGTAGTCAGAGCTTCGGAATTGGAAATTCCTCGGCTGTTTACGGAAGTTTAATGACAAAAAGATTGTAAAAAAGGGATCGCTGGTTATGGGTCTCTAGCCACCTCACCTGATACTCGATAAAAGGCCGAGAAACCCTTACCGCTGCCAAATAAATGGATTAAAGCCAGTAACCCGACTCTACCCAGCTAAACTTGTTATTCTTTTGTTTTAATACCATTTGTCCATACTCTATTTACGTATACGAGTATATGAATAAGGTAACATACGTCACTAGTAAGGTATGGAATTATGGAGTAAGGCTGGCTACCTCCATATTAGCCGGCCATGATTCAGTGGCAGCTGGCCCTTATCGGCAACTTGCACCGACCACCGTCGCCATCTTGCTATGGCAATATGGAAATACTCCACATTGTTACATCTACTTAACTTGGAATCGATAATGTTTTGTCCAACCGATGCTTTCGATGTAATGTTTTAAACATGCTGTGGTTTGGTTTAACCGTTATGATTTGTTGAATTGATCACGGGTCAACACGAATTTTGAGTCTGCGTTCTGTACCTTTGATTTTGATTACTTATGCCTACCTAATTAAAGAAAAAATATTTTTATCTATTAAAGTTTGCTTTTGTAGTTACTACAATGAAATTAATTTTTATGAAAGAGCTCTATTTTTTAATTTCAATTATTACATGTAAAAGGAAAATTGTTTTCAATTCACATTTTTTTATTGACTTTTATTGTACAAGACGGCATATATTAACCCACAAATACAAAAAATAAAACAAATAGTATTTTAAAAATGAACAGACTTGGTATTTCTTCTGTGTAAGTTGGAACTTTTTCGTATGAGTCCCCAAATGTAGTCACCCATCATGTTTTCATTATATTGTCCTTGATAACGCTTTTCAAAGTTCATTATATCTTGGTGGAAACGATCTCCTTGCTCTTCCGAATATGCACCTAAGTTGTCTTTAAAGTTATCAAAATGAGCATGTATCATGTGGACTTTCAATGACATTCTGCAACCCATAACTTTGAAGTTGTGAAGCATATCAGTAATAACCTCCGTGTAATTCTCTGCCCTTCTGTTGCCAAGAAAGCCATTAATCACTGCTTTAAGGCTGAGCCACGCTTGTTTTTCGTGGGTACTGAGGAGCTGTAGGAATTGTTCACTGGCCATTATTTTCTTTATTTGTGGACCAATGAAAATATCAGCTTTAATTTTAGCCTCTGACAATTTCGGGAAAAATGATTTTAAATATTGAAAGGCCTCAGAGTCTTGACGCAGAGCCTTTACGAACTGCTTCATCAGACCTTATTTAATGTGCAATGGAGGCATTAAAATACGATCGGGCTTCACAATCGGTTCATTTTTGACATTATGTTGTCCTATTTGAAACTCGCTCCGTTGTGGCCATGAGTGCTGCTGGTAGTGAAGTGCATCGGCTCTACTGTCCCATAAACAAATGTAACACGGATATTTAGTGTACCCGCCTTGCATTTCCATCAGAAATCCAACCATTTTGAAATCTCCTATCACTGGCCAGGCGTACTCTTCATATTTTAAAACTTTTGTGTAAAGGTGCAAAAGCAAACTTTATTTATTATAAATAGAGTTTCTGCTTCTTTTTCGATGTATACAATCAGAAAATATTCACTAAATAACAGACTCAAAGAAAAATATTTTTTTTGTTGACTTGTGAAATGATTGTTGTTGCATACGTATATACACCTGCATTTACGACGATAGTTTTCATTTACAGAATATTACGATTAAATTGGGAGTTGTGCCGCACCAATTAATTTGATGTCCATACTCGACAGTTTAGAAGAAAATGAAAGCATGCGAGCGTTTAAACGTTACATAGTCTATTTACTTAGAAATGTAATGTAATTGAAAGTGTGCTCAAAAAGGCAAACGGTCAAAAAATAAAGAATAAAAGAACATGTATAAAAAGATTAATGGATTGAAACGAAGCTACAGAGGTTTGCCAGGATCGTACAAAGTGGCGATCAGTAGTCTCTGCCTACCCCAATGGAAAATAATGGCGTGAGTATATGTATGTATGTTACTAAGAAATATTACTATTTAGTGTCGGCTGACAATGACACTAACCTAGGGTGTCGTAGGAGCCGACTGTTGGTGGGGCTTATTAAGCAAAGGTTGGGTGATGTTGCGGGATACCCATCACAATCACCAAAAAACCATCATTTATTTTATAACCTTTACTTCACTCAAATTTCAAGTGTCTTTGGATTTCTATTTCTAAAACTCTGGCTTCCTCTTTTATAGACTTATAACCTTGAGTATGTGCATGTTTGTATGCATACTGAAAATATCAATATAGCGCGAGCAAATCACCTATAGAGTAAAAAACTTAGTGAAAGTGATGTGAGTCATGGTTTGTCATCTATGAGTTGAGTATAACATGTCATTAGAATGAAAGCGAGTTTTATAAAGTATGTAGTTGTAAGGTAGTTTTATATTATACTTTAACAGTTAACAAGCATAACGACTATATTGTTATTAAAGGGTAGGGCCTATTCAGAACTTTGAAATAAGAGCAGAAGAGGTATAATTCCAGTGCTAAGTTTAGATTTAGATTATCCTCAAAACATAGATGTACGTTTTTTAGTACATCTATGCTTAAAAAGCTATAAACGTGCCTTATTTGGTAGGAGTATAGAATATAAAATTTATTTAACTTTATTTAACTTTTATATATTATCTATCGTTAACAATTACCTGATTTTCTGTCGCATTAGTGTTAACTGTAACGGCCTTTTATTTGTGAATGTGAATAAATAAATAAATATTCATGTCATCAGCGAAATATTCATTAGTTTATTAAATTTTTCAAAGTTTAAGTTGTCTTGGAATGGATTCCTTTTCATTCTGAAATTTACGTAAAAATCTGCTACCTAGTATTCAAGATACTAAACAGCCATATTCTTTCCTTGCTTTTTATGTTTAGTTGTATGGTGACTTCATCATGGTCATGGATATCGTATTAGGGGACACAGCGAGGAAAATCAGGTAGACCGTATTTTATACCTATCTGACCTTTCAAACCACACAAGTTGGCAGGATCTTTGTTGGAGCGGACGGCAAATTAATTGTTTTTTCTTTGTCTGCAATTCGGGGAAAAAGGTGATATGCACCATTCAGACCTGTCAAAAGCCCTTCTCAAAAAACGAAAACGATATCAAAGTGCTGCCTTTTAAGATGACTGACTAATTCGACTCCGCTTCACCGTATCCGATGTTAAGTATTGATTCAATGGTATTTACGACCAAATGCAAGCAATAACCCAGTGTAATCAAGACGTGTGGAAACCGAACAGTATTATAAACATTACTCACTAATCGCACCATCTTTTCCGAGAAATCATATCCCTCACTTTAAGGCATGCATCAATTCAAACATAAAACGTTTATACATGGAAACAATAAAAAATGTGTGGCATTATAAGTTCATTTATAGCACGTGAAAAAGAAAATTAGGTTACACACCCCGTTGATAGTATCGGTGTCGTTGACCCCTGCAAAGCGGCAGTCGCATAAGGCGAGGTCACCAAACTGAAAGACGTCGGCGCCAAGGTCACTGCTTTGTATCCTGATCTATTGTCTATTGGACTGGGATAGCTCCTGAGTGTATAATTCTAGTCTTTGAGCTCCTGTAAGCTTCGAATCTTGTTGAAACTCGATTCAAATAGTGAAAGCTCAGGTTTAAAGCTTAGGTGGTATATTCCGGCTAGAATCTGCAATCTGGCAACCTTAGGGGGTTTGTTTTTCGTAAATGTGGATAGTTTGACTTTTCAGGATTCAGGACTAACGGTGTGGCAAAACGACGGAAAAATATCAATACACATATCTGGCAAAAACTGGAGCGTTTTTTACAAAATAATATACAGTGTAAACTAACATCCGAAAGAAAACCTGTCTCAAATTACTTAAATTCATGTAAGAAGAAACAATTGAATCGAAGAATGGTCTAATAAAACCAACAACGTTAGAAATTCCGAAGTTTCCGCATTCTATTTTTAGCCTATCCAATCGACCTAGTGACGGCGAGATCCGCGAATGTTATGTCGTTGTCGTTCCACTCAGAATGCGCCATAAACCCTGCTGTCATTGTGACGTGGGGCGAGCATCCATCCAGCACCAAAGGTCACTGACATCTGGGCGAATTTGCAGCGGGCTGTCAAATCATAATTAGGCGTTCGACGCGCGCGCTGCACTTCCTTATCGACCATCGTGGAATATGTTTTGTAACATTGTTTTATCTACTGTTTTGGTAGCTAACATAATTGTAATTAAATAAGTGTCACAAAAAGGCCTCGATCAAAATCTTGGGATATATTTATGCCAGAAAATATAATTCAAAGCGGCGATGCCGAACATTACACGTCATGTCATTTACATCTCTGTGTAAGTAATAAACTAATAACGACTTATGTGCTTTTTTAAATTACAACTTCATACTTATACAAATGTATTCTTATGTGGCAGCTAAAATACTAGTATTCAATATGGCAATTAATTCCTTTCTTATAAATGAATCCATCGAATAAAAGCTTTCAGGAAAGGTTGATAGCCGATGGAAGAAAAAAGCTCTCGGGTAATAAATCAGGAACGGAAACCATCGGTACTTTAATTAATGTTTTAGGAAGTGGGAAACCAATAGATAAACAAAGAACAGTTCTAAATCTATTCTAATGGCAGAGTAACGAATTACTAAAGAAAACATGTCGTGCGCTTACATACATATACTCACGGCCATACATCCCAAATTGGGGTAGCCAGAGCTGCAGAGCTAGAAACTCCTCAGCCCCATTTGGAAGTTGATAGAAGAGATGGTAAAAATAAAGTATCGTTGGTGATGGGTCTCCTACTACATCGCCCAAAATCAACTTTAAGAAAGCCCCTAGTCGCCTCTTACGACACCCGTGGGTAAAACGGGGTAGTGAAATTCTAAGCCGGTACTACACGTGACGGATACACAAAGAGATAAACGATGCAGATGAATAAAATATTGAATTGCGAAGTTAACATTTCAAATTGAATTCAATTATTTGGGGAACAAGGAGCTGTCAGGTTGCAGAGTAGTTAAGAGCCGAGGTAGTTAGAGTTCATTAATGATGTATCCAGGCGGGTCTGGGCGCCTGAGCTCAGACTAGTAACCTGGTATGTCCTATTATAGCCAATAAGAGCTAGAATTAGCGCTTTTGTATGAATCAGCATACTTTTTACCTAATTGAGCGGTTCGGTTTGAGTACATAGAGCTTTTGATGGAGTTTACCCTGGATTTTGCTGGAGAAAATATATTATTGACGTTTTATCATTATCTCTGTATAGTAATGAAGGTAAGCAATGTTTGCATTTTGTACAGAATACTAAAAGAAAATAGCACTATTTTACCTCATTTTGTTCATTTACACATAAATACATATACTAACGGCTATCAAGCCCTAAAAGGGGTAGCCAGAGCTTCAGAGCTATAAACTCCTAAGCCACATTTGGAAGTTGATAGGGGACAAGATTGTAGAAATACAGTATTGTTGATGATGGGTCTCCAACCGCATTGCCCAAAAACCACTTTAAAAAGGTCCAATTGGTCGCCTCTTACGACACGTGGGTATAAAGCTGTAGTGACATTGTAAGCCATGTAATTGTATTGTCGTGTATTACCGGGTTATACTCGTACGTATTTTGAAAAGTGCACATCATACTAAGTTAGCGCAAAACAAAGATTCGAAAGCGCATTATCGCTAGAAGTTTGGATAGTGACAAATGGGAACAAATGAGTCAGTGTCTACGACTCAGCGCGCTATGGCGACGAATCCCGCTGGATTATTTTGCAACTGGGAACCGTTCGCTGTAATACCAACTAATATATTAACTTAGCTTGACGCCTTAAGTGCTTGTTTGCTCACTTTAACATTGGCATTCATAATATTTACCCCGGAAGTTGAATTACTTAAAGAGTATAAGCATATTTTTTACAATGCATCAGCATTTTCTCAGTACCTGATTGTACTGAGAATGACAAACAAATGTAAATGTTGCGAACAGAAATCCGTTACGATGTTTTATAATTTGTTCAGGTTTTCATTTCATTGTCATAATAATTCACGAAGTGCGAATCAAATTTGAATAATTGCTTTTTCCTGTAATAAAATTACGGTTCTTCATCGCCAGCTGTAGCTATAAAGTGCAATGTCATAAAATGTTTTACCTTTCTCGTTCTTCAATAAAATGTTCCAGATTTTTGGTTCCAAGTAATATTTATATATTGAGCTAAAAGAAGCATACACAGTGTTAATCAAGGTGTCATGCAACTACCCTGAAATAACTTCCACTAGTAATTGTAAAGATGGCTATTAATTTAATGGATTTCTAGTAGTTTTTAACGTACTTTCGGAAGTTGAGTGGGAAAAATAATGTAAATTAAGGTTTTTGGTGACGGGTGTCCTACCCCATCGCCCAAAATACATTTAACAAGCCCTAATACCCTTAGTTGCTCTTACGAACAGCCACCGGCAGAAATGAGTCAAAATGGCAACTCTAATATAAAAACTTAGGCAACTTTGATAACATCAATCTAATATCGAACCTTCAAGAAAAATATATAAATCTGAATTGTCATGAACACATACACCCATTGATGGCAAATAAAAGAAGGAAAAGGCCCAACAAACGGACCTCAAACCATGACTCAGCATTATTTTGGAGTCCAAATTGTCACAGAGCATGTCTAGTTAGATTATATGATTATTTGAAAGCTTTGCTTTCTGTTGTCAAGATCATAAATAAAGCCGATATTAATAAAACGCGGATCGCGGGCGGCGTGGTGTAATAAATCGCGGACACCCATCATAACACGTCGTGAGTTTTCACGAACAGTGTGCAGCCCAGTGCAGCGGGCAGCGGTCACTTTAATATTATTTACGAGTTTCATAATTCTTTTCGGAAATTGTTTATGTTCCCATTGTGCGAATGCCGAAATTGTACTGAGCTGTAACCGTAGCGGACGACGCATGTCCATCGCATCTCTTTGTCCAAGTAATGTAACGTCGACTCATCTTTCTAGCTTCCGCATTTTCATCTTGTACTCGTCCTTAATTAATGACTTGTACTAATGCCAACAAGGGTAAACAAGTCTTGATGTCAAATAGGTTCTTATTAGATCAACTCGTAATTAGTGCGTCTGTCTTTGCCTAAGAAGTGGTAAATAGACAAGTAATATTTGAACTTAAAGTTTCATGCTAGTTTTTGTAGTTTATTAATATTTTAAGTTTTCTGAGAAGGACAATATTTCGTATTTATTGTAATTGCAATTAAAAGGTGATAATAATATTGATTTGATGATATTTGATAGATTTATTTTGTTACTTAATAGTCCAACTCTTCATATAAATTTTCAAGTCCAGCAAAACTCAAATTGTTTCACTACATGTTAATATTAGAAAGAATGGGCAAAAACACATTCTCCACGCTTTTTCAAAGATAATGATTCCAATAAGTATATTTATAGTAAAGGTTCTTTTAAAATAAGTCACTTAACCCGTAGTTATCAGTTGAAACGCACATGTTCAACCTCCGACACACGCCTCTTGTAGGAACTTTTTTCAAAACGAAGGATGACAAAGTTTTAAAAAGAACTGAAGGGCATTTAAACAGTTTTACGAGTCCGCCAGCGCTTTTAGAAACGGTCGAAAGCAATCAAACTTATGCTTCCTTACTTTGGAGAGAGTAAAAAATGCATTAGTGAAATGGAAAGAGACGCTTTTACAATCGTATGTGCCATTTGTAATAACGCGCTATATATTTTCCGACGTTATCATTTTATAAATTGACTATAATAAATGAAACACGCTTGGCACAAACGGAATACAAATTTTCTCTTTGTGGAATTACTGGTACTTTGTACTACGTTTTTGTTCTGATGATTAAATTAACTACCTAAAACAAAATACATTTATTTAGTATACATATATAGTCACTGCTGTGTAGTCTCTGCATAGAATAGCACCACCCCACAGTTAGTTATATAGTTTTAGTTACTTATTCTGCGTTTTATATATATAAACATATTTCTGGATAAATATGGTATCTAATATTAAGAACTGGTTCTTTTCTTTTCTTTTTTTCTAGTAGTAGGAGGCTATTAACAACAAATATGACTTACACAATGTGTGCGAATAAATTCACAAAAACAAATTAATGCATATTTATTTTATACACTATCCTTATGAATAATATAGTCAATTTAGATGATTTTATTGTTTCAAAAGGGCTCTAGTAACTACTAAAGAAACTTATAATTATATATAAGCTCAATACATGGCTGTTATCTTATCCAATTATTAATCTGTTAATCTCTCAAGTTTTTATTGCAAGTTATTTATACTTGAATGAATGATAATGCATCGGTATAATAATGGTTTGACTATATTTTAGATCTACGTGATTATAGCTAATGGATAGATAGTTCAGAATCATAAGTGTAAAACACGTCGACAAAATTATTGATTAAAGCAGAATCGGTTAATGTCTTGTAGTGCCGGCCTAAAATGTTACTACCCCTTCCTACCCACGGATGTCGTAAGAGGCGACTAAGGGTATGGGGCTCTTTTAAGTACATTTTGGGCGATGCGGTTGAAGACCTATCGCGAACGAAACTTTATTTCGACCGTCTTACTCCAATCAACCTCCAAATGTGGCTGAGTTTCTAACTTTGAAGCTCTGGTTACCCATTTTTGAGATTTCTGGCCATTCTAAGGCGGCACTACACTGCAATTAATGACATTAATTATATATGTTGTTTTCATATTCTTATATCGGCTAATTAGTTGTCAAACAAACTATGTAGCTGCACAATTGCAGTAAGAGCGAGTCCATCAGTCTGCGATACTATCTAATAATGGCAACAAAGGTCATTGCTTCAACTCGGAACCTAGAATACTGTACACATATTTGATCTTTATTGTTATTGTGACAATAACTATATTCGCGTGCAGTGCGAGAAGAAATTGATCAGAAAAGTTAGTTGGGTGTGATGGGCTACATCCTGCAGTTTCAATTACATCGGAAACACAATTAATATTTTATTGATTGTCATCATTCGGTACTCAGCTTGACCAAAGCATCGCATGTTACACTTGGGGAAAGCAATTTTGAGTTGGTTTTTAAGTTTTATTTTATGGAAAAGTTTGGAGAACAGAAACTAAATTGTGAATAACGGTAGTAATTTTCAAAAGTCTTTTTTAACGTAATATTGTATCCTTATATTTTTTGCAGATCAATATACATAAACAATAAAAGTCTCAAACAGATTATTTGTCAGGGATTCATCCTTGTTTAAGTAACTCAATCAAATACTGATATGACAGTCATATCTTCAATAGGCGGACAGGCACCATACTATTTACAAAGTTTTAAATATAATTATAAAAAAAAGAGTTCACTTGCTTTACTATACAATCTTTTTTATTTATAGACACATTATATCGGCGTCATATATCATAACATAATTAGTCCATAATGTATCGTTATCACGTCGATTAGCTAACTGATGATATAACAACATAGCTCCCAGTTCACTTCACTAATGGACGGATAGTAAACAGATGTCAGCAACCATCAGTCTCCCGCCGCAATAAAACGTCGTCAAATAGAACTCAGACTGTACCACGGACATAAAAATATTAAATTCCACGTGCCGTTCATATGTCGTAAAGGGACATTAAATATTACTGATGAAGACGCTGGAGCCATTATTGTGTCCACTTTTAGTAGAACGAAAATTACTACTTTCTTTGTGATTATAAAAAGAAGCATCATAATGAAGTCACGAAACTATTGTGTGTGACCAAATTCTTGGAAAAAAAAAAAGAAAGAACAATATTTATTAAATTTTCTAGGGTAAATCAGCGATAGCGTATAATTCCAATGCAATTGATAAAATGACAGTGAAACCAAAAATTTAAAAATATTCTTTTTCTTTACTACTTTATGTTAAGTTCAATTTTGCTATGTCTACAATTCAACTAATAAGCAAATCTAATCCTTAAAATTCTAATTAACAAATCAAGTATCCGAGTAGATACATTAATAAGATATACGCTACGTTTCATATACCTATAATTTGATGTACTGCGGATTTTCTATACCCTAGTATATAATTTTTCTCTACAATTGAGTAGAATGTAGTATCCATCCCCCCGCTACACGGCCGCGGTCGCTCAAATTAATAAAGTGCCTCCCAAGTTTAATGTCCTAGACAAGACAAAGGAATACTCTAAAATGCACATTAGTGTGACAATAAAAATATCTTGGGACCAATGAGAATGTCGACTCAATAACGCAGTCGTTCACCTATCGTAAATGAAATGTGTTTATAACATTACAACAATATATTGATAAGTGATTTGTCGATTCCGTTCATCTGTATCATATCGAAGACGTGATTGATGAGTGCTTTCGATAAACGATGACCTGTCCGCGCTCCTCAGCTATCGAATGCTTGCTGTCTCTACTTTGTGAAATAATTGTGGTGCTTTCACAAAACTGACTTGAAACTGATAGAGCTAAGACTGGATTTAAAACGTTTAAAAGGCAGGAAGCTGAGGAAATTAAAGTGTATTTTTTATAAATATACATACATACATATACTCACGGCTATATTTCCCTAGAAGGGGTAACCAGAGCTAAGGAATTATAAATTCCTCAGCCACTTTTGGAAGTTGAGTGGGGAAAAGATGGTAAGAATAAAGGTTTTTGGTGATGGGTCTCCAACCGCATCGCCCAAAAATCCAATAAAAAGCCCCAATACCCTTAGTCGCCTCTTACGACACCCGTGGGTAGAAAGGGGTAGCGACATTCTAAGCCGGCACTACACGGCAAATAATAGTATTTTTTATATGGCTATCAATTGTCTCTACCTGTACCTAATCTAATAGTAATTAACGGTGTACGACTGTGTAAGGTCGTACACGCCGGGTTACGATTATAGTTACGGTGTAAGTGACTATAATCTAAAGTTCAATTATATCAAATTGAAGAACAAAAAGCCGTGCATATTATAATTCTAAAAAAAAAAATTTGGTGTTTCAAAATAAAGTTTATGAGTTTTAGTTCAGTGTTTCAAAATACGAAAATCTATTAAATATTATTGTGTTGTATACAACTATCATTATATTTAGATAACTATTAACATGATTTAAAAAAAAGTGAAACATAAACTTATTTTGAAATAATCAAACAGCATTGCGATTTCATTCTACTACAAAGTATGTGAGTCAAAAGTTTCGCGTGTTTAACAGCGATAACCCATACAAAGTGCAGTTGCATTGTTTTAGTTGAACGAATGTCACATCAAAACCAATTTAAAAAGTTAAACTCTAATGAACTGCCTCATGATTGCTGTTAGTTGGTTTAGGATTAAGACAGTATAGAAAAGTAGTCCTGGTTCATCCCTTTGTTATTTTAATGACAAAAAATATTAATGCCATGATTGGCATGATGTTTATCCGTGACTTTAAAAAAAAACGGTAAAAAGATTACCCTTCAACAATATTTTATACAACTTAATAATTCATTACCTAACCTATACATATGATATAGTACCTGTATCAAAATTTCCGGTGGGTGTACGTAAGAGGCGACTAACGGTATTGGGGCTTTTAAGAGATTTTTGGGCGATGCGGCTGGAAACCCATCACCAATAACCTTTATTTTACCATCTTTACCCCACTCAACTTTCCAAAAGTGGCTGAGGAGTTTCTGATTCCTTAGCTCTGGCTACCCCTTCTAGGGATTTACAGCCGTGAGTATATGTATGTATGTATGTATCAAAATTTCATACTGTACTAAAACTAGTTACGGTTACGTATCGTGGCAAATGAGGATTGGGATTATAATATTAAATAATAATTTATAATCTCCCAATATATATTTTCTACCTTTAATATGGCTGACTTTGCTTATCATAAACAAATTATGTTATGTACGAGATAAAGTTAAATTCTGCTGCTTTTATTTCCCCCTTTTCTATGATTTATCGCTACACATATAGATGGTCTCATTATCAAGTTTAGAATTCACATAATAGTGACAAGCAAATTGCCGATTATTATGGAATCGTATTGCACTGATGTATGTATAACGAGAACCAATCAAGTGTTTATGTTGGTCATGTAATTACGGCACATAAATCTCAGAAAGGGGATACGAATTCACACGCATAATGATGTATCGTTGATTTTATAATGGTATTTGATTCCATTGATGTTACAGCCAAGATAGCTACAACAGTGTTACAACCTAACAATAGCAGTGGTTACAACAGCGCTTATCGTGCAGAGAGGAGTCGGTTCGATCACCGAAGCACGAGCGCTCTTATATCGACACGATAACGGTTAGAATGAGATGGCAGTATACGATACTAAGTAAGTGCGTAAGAGATGGCTGCTTTATCCCACGCGATAACTAGTTTAAACACCGCTCGTACTAGCCGGGCTGGACAATAGTCGGACCGATATTGAACGGATCTTTAAAGGCAGGTAGCCGATGTACTGATGTAGTTATGAGTAAATTAGGTCTTTGCTTTTCAAAAGTCTTAACAAGAGAAGCTAGGGCGGGCAGCTAATACATACATGCATACGCCATTAGTTCCCAATGGGTAGGCAAAGAATTATCGATCGCAACTTTGTACGATTGTGGCAAACCTCAAATATGTAATAAAAATCTGTATTTTCATTTTTAAACATCGTAATACCGAAAGAACAAAATGATAAGATTAATAAGAGATATAAAAAAACGTCTCGTATTAATAAAATGCTTGTAAAGTGAGCTCACTCGCAACGGCTCCGATGAGACAATAGAAAGATATGGCTGGACCGGATTCTTAAGAGCAGGCCTTAATTGTTCTGGAGACAGCCTGACCACTTAGACTAGACCCCTCGGTCCCTATTGTTGGGTAGGCAACTAAAATATCACTTTGTTTGTACAATGCACTTGTACTGCAAGGTATGCAGGTTTTTAGTTTTCTTAGCACGATATTAAAACTACTTTTTCACCGATTAGGCAAAAAACCCAAAGGTTGGGACCTAAACTAGTGGATAATATGAAATGCCACAATAAGAGGATAAGTGTAACTTTGTTTAAAAAATGGAAGGAGTTAATACTTAAGATTTATGCAAAGTTACGAGAAATTGATAGATGAATGGATAAAAATCTCTGCACGAAAGGAAAATAATATATTGAAACGATAAACATTTCCTGACTGTCCCATACTTAAAATCTTTTAATATGCTTTCTAAGTTTATACAGAAAACTTACACTCTGAAGCTGCAACTTTACAACATATCAACCGAGATCGAGCAAATAAGATCGAATACACTTATTGGAATAGCCGGGGTGAAACTAATTTAAATAGCAGAAGGAAAAACACAGGTTTCGGAAGCAAATCAGCAAAGGTAGATAGTTGATTTCACGCGCCGCTGGCCTTCAGCCAAAACGGTGAAATGCTGAAACGGCCCGGACGCGACCGGTCGACAAACAAAGTACTCTCTTCAAACTTACCTTATTTTTTCGCTCTTACATTTCAAATAACATTTTTTACATGCTTCCAACAGAGAACATACAATCCCAAAATGTGGTAGCCAGAGCTTTAGAATTGGAAATCCCTTAGCAAGTTTTGCAAGTTGAGTGTGGTAAAGATTGTAAAAGAAGAAAAGGTTAGGGCATGGTCCCAGCCGTATCGCTCAATAATCACTTTAAAAGCTCTGACACACTTAGTCTCTTCGTACGGCACCCTTGGGAAGAAACGGAGTAGTGCTATTCTAAGCCGACATTGTAATGTCCGTTCCACGCCGGCTCTACACAGCAAACAAACTGCTTCAACAAAAACGCACTCCAATTCATATTTCGTCATGACCCATGAGTGACATTTTGTTTTTGTGTTACAAATATCAATTTCTACTGGGAACAAAAACGAAACTCCGGCCTTTTTTGTATGACGATGAATGACAACTTTTTTGTGAGCTTACAATGTGGTGCAACGGTGCAAGCTCTTTCGAATTGAATCTGAATTTACATCTCGTTAACATACTCGAAGGTAAGAGAACTATTTTAGTAATGTAAGAGTTGCTTTGAATATTGTTTGACAAAGTTACAAATGAATTGATCAGCTGTAAGTTCAAAGGTTGATGCAAAGTCAACGACCTTCGCAATCGATTCTGCTTCCCTTCAGAGTTCCGACCTCTACTTTGAATATGAATATTTTGTGTACCGGTACGACGGAAGGCAGCTTTCATTGTATCCAGAGTCGAGCCTCCGAACTAAATGTATACCTGCGACTGTCATTGTTTCATCAAATTGCCTTCCGAATATATTCTCCGAGGCGGACGTTTTCGATTTGGACATGCAGACGGTAGAGTATCGATAATTTAAAATCAAATATTTAGTTCAATACGAGGATGCTTAATAGTGAAGGGTAACTGGGTGGCACAACATTTTTTATGCTGAGTCATGAAATACATTTAAAAATTTAATGTTTTTTGACATGAATTCCTCATGTGGGGATTATTACTCATAAATAAAAGATGTTATTAAAGGAAAGAAACTGACACTGTAGCTCAGTTGGCAGAGCGACGGGGGCGTATACCCGAAGGTCGCGGGTTCGATCCCCGCCAGTGTCGAAATTTTTCTTTCCTTTAATAACAACATTTAAAAATTACCTACAATTATTGGATATGTTTCTGGCTTTATTAGTGTGGTATAATTAGATATTTTTCACATTGCGATTACGATTCCAATGAAATCGGTATTCAGAATCAAAGCTGGGTGTCAACTTCTTCTGATGTTACAATTAATTAACTGAACTAGTACCTTTAATAACAATTTTAATGGATGTTATGAGATGAGACAGCCGTGTCACGGTTTCACGTGTCACAAAACAAAATGTAGTTTCTTTAATCCAACATACTCATGATTCAATTTGTAAAATATTAATTATTGTTTCAACTGAACTTTCCGCTTATGGTGTGTAGAACGAATAGTATCTGGGATCTCAAGCGGCCTCAAAGTATTTCTAAGTTTTTGCTATTTTAATAGCTCTATTTTTGTGAGCTTATATTCAAGGCTATAATGTACCAGGTTAGTAATCACCCCCAACTAACATTGTTTATATAAACCAAGTTATAATTTATTGAGTTGAGTGGTATTTACGCAATGACCGAATGCCTATCAACAGACGAGCAGATAAAAGCGTCCTCGTGTTTAGTGGAGCCATCCCTACGGTATTTTTACAAGAAGGGAGGCGCTCGCACTTTACGAGCGAGGGTTGTTCATATACCTACACCTACTGGCTTTTTATTATGAGTAAGGCTTCGCTGTACAGGACGTAAATGTCTACGTACAATAATTAATGTTGAAAAGTTAATAAGATTATAGAAGTAAATAAGATAGAACTCTGCTGTTATTTTAAAGTTGGAAAAATGTATTGAAGTTTTATATAACATCAAGTTTATCACGACTTTTGCTTATAGATTGTCCATCATAAAATTGCTATGTTTAAAAGTTTGAAGTTATAATACAAGAATTTTAAAAGCCCGTACATAATCTTTAAATTTTACTTACTTAAAAAATATAGCTATAATATATTCATATGCGATAGGATCTACGGATCATGTAAAAAAGTTCGCTGAAAAACAATTTACTTTTGTGTACTTGTACCTACATAATTATTTTAAGAAAAAATTCTCGTGCATTAGTTAAAATAATAATAAATCGATTCTTAAACAATATTGTGAATGGTTCAGTAACACGATCATCGATCACGACGTCGTCACTAGAAAGTAATATGTCAAGCGTGCCCAGCCGCCGCCCATAAGTATTATCGTATTAACATGTCACGGCATGGTTCTGTATTATATGAAGTGTCAGAACTTATTGATTATGACTTTGCCTAAATTTAACCTAAGGAGGAGTAATAAACAAAATAATAATGATGAATCTTTTTGGACTTTTCCAACGGCACACGCAGCAGTTAAAATGTTAAGAGACGAAAACAATACTTCTTATATAATCTAATAATTAAATTATCTTAAGCTAAAAGAAGTCCACTACTGGACATATACCTCCCCAAAGATTTCCACAACGACCGGTCCTGTGCTGCCTTCGGCTTCCCGCAAATTGTTCCAAGACAGCGGTCCAGCTTATAAGGTGAACCGCTGTAAGGCCTACCCACACTGCGTACTATTATTATATCCTAATATTATCTCTCTTTAAAGTATTTTTTTTTTCTAAACATTACGGCTGCCTGATGAAGAACGGAGAAGTTTCAATAATATTCTGCCTACGCCTACTCCACATTTTTGCATGGAACCTTGTCCTATTAACAAACTTCCGAATCAAAAAGAGATAACCAATTAGATTGTAGCAATTTCGGTATGCTTTTATATACGAATTAAACTGACGGCATCTAGTTGAGACCGATATACATATACATAACCATAAAATACTCCGTGTAGTGTCGGCTTAGAATAGCACTACCCCGTTTCTACCGATGGGTGTACGTAAGAGGCGACTAACGGTATTAAGGCTTTTAAGGGATTTTTGGGCGATGCTGTTGGAAACCCATCACCAACAACCTTAACTTTACCATCTTTTCCCCACTCAATTTTTCAAAAGTGGCTGAGGATTTTTTAATTCCTTAGCTCTGGCTACCCCTTTTAGGGATTTATAGCCGTGAGTATATGTATGTATGTATAACCATAAGAGTTCAACTCAATTGCTTTTACTTTAATTGTAATAAATGGTCATCAATTACTACTGCCATGCATGTAAGACGAACTTTATGATCTGGCAAACGAAAGTTACTAGACCTTGAGTTATATTAACTTGAATTATCATAAATCCCAAAAAGGGGTAGCCAGAGCTTTAGAGCTGGAAACTCCTCATCCACATTTGGAAGTTGATGGGGACAAGATGGTAAAAATAAAGTATCGTTTGTGATGGGTCTCCAACCACATCGACCAAAACTACTTAAAAAGCCCCATACCCTTAGTCGCCTCTTACGACACCCATAGGTAGAGAAGGGTAGTTACATTCTAAGCCGGCACGACACGGCATTAGTTAGAAATTATGTATGGGTAACTATTATATATATATATATATATATATATAAACTATTTGACTTTTTTCTTACTTTGACTTTTAAGTATTTGTAAAATTAGTTTATGAACCGACCTCTTTTCTTTAATTTCATGGAACTATTGTAATATGACATTATAATTACGATTATATAGTTTTTGGCATAGTATTAATAAATATATTAAGTTTGATTAGCAAATTTAGCAATCTATTCTGTTCAAAACATTCAACCGCCAGATTTTGTCTTTCACCATTAAAATCTCCTTAACAATGACCAGTCACAAGCTCTCTTACGCATAGTTAGCATTAAAAAATTTTAGAAAGAATAGAAACCACACACACAATATCATATTTTTATGAAGAAGGGTGATAGTGTTTTCATTACAGAAATAAGTATGTAATTTATTTCAGTTTACTTAGTGATAGTTACAAAGAAAATAACACATACATGCAAAACACTTTCTCAACGAGCCATTGAAATCATAACCTTTTATTAAATTAAAATACTTTGAAATATATATGCAGACAACAAAAAAAACAGTCGCAGTCTTTTAGAAAAATATTTATTACAAACACGAGGCGTTGACAGAAGGCAAAGAGCTCTTTACTCGCCTCGTAGTATGCACTTTTAAGGTATCTCGGAGCGTCGGAATATGTATGTTGAGCGAACATGGTTTGTTCTTTAATGTTTTTGTTACTGCGATGTTTGAGGATTTTTATACAGGAATAAAGCATAGGTAAACTATATTTGTTTTTGGCACTCTTATCAAAGATGAATACGACTTTTCCTATTAGAACCGTTATAATAACTCTGTGTCGAGAGCAGCCGCCTATCATGCAGAGAGCCGTAGGTTAAAATCCCGAGCGGGGCTTACACTAATGTGTTTTCATCAATAAAATATGTTTTCAATATGATTTTATAAAACCCAATTAAAAATAACTTAATATTATTTTTAGGGCTAAATGCTCTTATTATTAGAAAATAAGATTAAAACTTAGCAAACAAGGCCAGTAATGGGATTTTAATATTCACACTACCCTGACAACGCTAACTCTATTATAATAAAATATAAACAAAACACAAATCGTTTCAGACTAAATCCACTACACAAAAGCGCGACAGTAAACCTTGTATTCATTCCTTCGTAGTGGCACAGATGAGATGGAGTGAGAGAACATAATATAGTTGAAGTTGAAATTGCGAAGTAGTTTAATCGCAGTGCAAGGGCCCGTTTGACAGATCACTGCAGCAACCACAAACCGGCTTACCCACCCAAACCTCACAATAAACTCGAGAGAAAAATAGCGTCATACAAAGAACAACAATGTACTACACGGATGAAATATGTTTGCTCTGCACTACCTTCCTTTGTGGAGAGAATGTTTAAAAATGAAAATGTTAAACGGTGGTTTCTTTCTTCACATAACAACGAGGACAATTTAATATGTTACAACTACTATATATATTGCTGTGTAGTGTCGGCTTAGAATAGCACTACCCCATTTATTCCGGTGGGTGTACGTAAAAGGCGACTAACGGTATTGGGGCTTTTAAGGGATTTTTGGGTGATGCGGTCGAAGACCCATCACCAAGAACCTTTATTTCACCATCTATTCCCCACGCACCTTCCAAAAGTGGCTGAGGAATTTCTAATTCCTTAGCTCTGGCTACCCCTTTCTTGGGATTTATAGCCGTGAGTATATGAATGTAATGTATGTATGTACTATATCTACAATTTTAAAAGCATTGCCAGAGTTTATCTGGTTCTCTTTTTCAGCTAAACGGGGCTAAATTTAAATAAAAGATGGTTTGGAGATAGGTTATGTCACATAACAAGTATGTACACTTAAAAAGACCCAAAACCCTGAGTCACCTCCTACGAAACCCGTGGGAAGAAATAGGTCAGTGCAATTCTAAGCCGCAAATTTTCGTTCTGAATCATCTTTGTGCCAAAATGATGCCCTGGAAATGGTGCTCAGTTATCTTTATGCCACATGTAATTATACATACATACATACATATACTCACGGCTATAAATCCCTTAACGGGGTAGCCAGAGCTTTGGAATGATAAATTCCTCAGCCACTTTTGGAAGTTGATTGGGGAAAAGATGATAATAATAAACGTTTTTGGTGATGGGTCTCCAACCACATCGCCCAAAAATCACTTAAAAGCCCCTATACCCTTTGTCGCCTCTTACGATCACCCACGGGTAGAAATGGGGTAGTGCTATTCTAAGCCGACACTACACGGCAATTATGCTGGCAAAATTTATGAGAAACTGACATGCGCTTAGTATTGATGATAAAATACCACTAAACCCAGACGCTTTATTCAAATCAAATACTAATTCAAAAAAGTAGTAGAACAGTATTGAAGTTAAGTATCTTATTTAATATTTGTAAAGAGGTGTATGCAACGATCTTTGTTTTTTTTACCCTAATAAGGATATATATCCCTATAAGGGATAAGCAAGGCATATGAATGAAATAAAACTACTTGCACCAAACTCACTCACTTATCTGTAATTATCAAAAGGCTTACTCATTACACCACTTAACCGGACAATGATTGTACTATTACAGATACGGGTAAAAATATTAACAGCAAGCAGCTATTCTTAATCTTCGTCCATATTTAATATTAACATGCTTATGTATTATGGCATAGTTTTTGCATTCATTTAAGCATTACTTATTAAGCAAATGCTAATAGCGGCAATGTTAGTATAGAGGACGACCTCGGAGAATTCATTTGGATCAAATTAAGAGTGTGCTGATTTACTCCCGATATGTATTAGGCAAATAACCCAGCGACTTATATTTTATTAAGGAGGGTAAACCAGTTCTTCCAAATATCTTCATACTTATGGTTCTGTATGCCGTGAACTTACTTTTTACATTCATACATACATACATATACTCACGGCTATAAATCCCTTAACGGGGTAGCCAGAGCTTTGGAATGAGAAATTCCTCAGCCACTTTTGGAAGTTTATTGGGGAAAAGATGGTAATAATAAATGTTTTTGGTGATGGGTCTCCAACCACATCGCCTAAAAATCTCTTACATAGCCCCTATACCCTTAGTCGCCTCTTACGATCACCCACGGGTAGAATTGGGGTAGTGTTATTCTAAGCCGACACTGCACAGCAATACCGATATGTATTAGGCAAATAACCCAGCGACTAATATTTTATAAAGGAGGGTAAACCAGTTATTCCAAATATCTTGATACTTATGGTTCTGTATGCCGTGAACTTACTTTTTACCTAGACGGTGAAGTCTAGAAGAAAGTCTTTGATAGAAATCAGTTATAATCTTACACCTTGTTATTATGTATGAAAAGATTGATGGACGTGAACGAAGCTAGAGAGGTTTGTCAGGATCGTACAAAGTGGCGATCGATAGCCTTTGCCTACCCCAATGGGAACTAACGGCGTGACTAAATGCATGTGTATATATTATGTGTTATTGTTATATCTAACTATTTAAACAGGATACCGTGTCATATCTTTAAGCCCCAACATTACGATCGTTGCAAATAAACTAAAGTATATATTCAAATTATCATTAATTTCAATACAGTTGTATCAATATATAAAATACATACATACATATACTCACGGCTATAAATCCCTAGAAGGGGTAGCCAGAGCTAAGGAATTCGAAATTCCTCAGCCAAGTTTGGAAAGTTGAGTGGAGAAAAGATGGTAAAATAAAGGTTGTCGGTGATGGATCTCCAACCGCATCGCCCAAAAATCCTTTAAAAGCCCCAATACCGTTAGTCACCTCTTACGTTCACCCACCGGAAGAAATGTGGTAGTGCTATTCTAAGCAGACACAGCAAAATATATAAAATAGTATTAATATTGTTCTAATTGGAATATAGACTGTTAGTTAAATACGAATAAGATTACGAGAAGAGAATCTATCATAGAGAAGCCTTCTGTGCATTCAATGCTGCTTTTTTGCCATTTAAGAAAATACTAACGTGTCTGGTAAAATTGTGTCCCTGAACTATGGTTATTTTAACATTTGAATTCGATTGAAAACAGAACAAAGAGTAGTTCCGTGTGATATTAGCCAACAAGACCAGCGGTGGCTGTTCATTTTGTGTTACTATTGTTTGGCTCATGACAGTCATACCTTGCCATTCCGACTACTGAGTAATTTTTGCTTTTCTACAATTTTAGCACAATATAGGAATATAGAGCACAGATCTGCATATTTTCTATTATTTTTGACTCTTTTTTTATCGTCATTTCGTCATTTGGCTATAATCAGGAAGGCTACAATGGCAATAACAATGGCAAGCGTGGATCCTCTATAGCCAAGAGATTTTGAGGTGCTTTGCCAACAACCTTTTTTGAGGACTGGACGCCGCTATTGTATCCATATCTTCAAAGTTAACAAAAATACCACTTGTAGCCGGTACTGTAAAATTACTTATATATGTGAATCTTAATTTCACCCTAATATAAAAAGACGCGGTTTTGCTACTGTGACCCGACAGCACACAGCATCAAAAATCTAATAAACAAACCCTTTCCATCTTTCAAGTTAAATCGCTTCACCTCAACACCTTTATGTATTGCATTGTAGCATAACAAATAAATGCGGTTCTTGCATTTTTAGGACAAAGGTAACATACAACAATAAAACGGACGACGTCAAATCATGTTTAGAATAACAATGTCAGTCAACTCGTATTGTGTGTGGTGATCGGAAAGATGGATTACGAGCGGAACCGGGTGACTCATCTAGCGAGCGGGAGACCGGAACATCAATATTTATAATTGTTATTTTGTTAAATATAATTGTAACCTATAATTTTACAGGTAAAGTGAGTTTTCTTCCCGTAATTGATATTTTCTGAATCGAGTAAGTGGTCTAATAGTATTGCAAACTTAAACATAACTTTGAATGGAGCATGTAGTAAATAGCGTATGTTGCTAAAAATATTTGATAAAAATAAAAAAAATATAAGGAGTTGAATGTTCGCCACATGTATAATTTATCAACTCAAGGTCTACCTTAGTAACCGTTATTTTATTACTATTGTCTGTTTTTCTAATTCGATTCCTTTAGATTAGTCTAATTGAAAAATCCTTGTAAAAAGCCAAATACGTTTTATAAAATCATATTAAACAACCATTCACCAAAAACGCATTAAATCGCATTCCAACTAAAATCGAATCAGAATCACTTAAGAAAAGAAACAAGTTAATATGATTAGTAAGTTAGTATCGAACCGAACCCGCCGTCTAGGGCAGCCTACAAAATGGGTTCAAAAGCTAACGTCCCTCTCAGGCTAGACGGGGCAGCACTACCTCCGGGGTAGCATACACTAATAATAAATTCATACGGGCTAACTGCCGCTGCTTCGCTTAAATTAATGATGACTTCCAACTTTGTCTCAAAAGCATTTATTATAGATGCTCTTGAACTCTTTGTCACGAGTACGTTTCTAGGTTGAGTACGGATACAGATTTTATGCTAGGATTGTCAAAGAGAATATTTTTTAACACAGAAATTTTTAAAAATGCCACATATTTTATTTATTAGTCTCTATAGATAGTTATCTTTAGTCCCTGTCTAGCTTCATTCTAATAAATGCTGTGAATATGGGTATGTCTGTAAGTAAGTAACACACAACAATTTAGTCCTTGAAGTAACGGAACCACAAAAGCAGAGCCAGTTTCAGCAAACAGAGGTCTCCCTATATAGAGGTTCAACAAATTCTGATATGGGTCGGTCATTAACCTATACTGAAGGTTCGCAGTCCCTTGCATTATAGAGAATTATAGCCTTTAAAAAAGAAGCAAGAAACAAAAATTGGACTTACAGTCCAAGAACTATTAAACAGACTATGTTGGAGGTATTGATCAGACCAGCAAATAAATCTGGGTGTTTTACCGATTACTTTAAAAATATTTCTTTTAAAAAGCCGTGAACGAAATCGAATGCAAGACTGCAACAATACATTTTGCTTTAAATTTATAGAATCTTTATGATAATTTTAGTCTTATTCTTTATTTAATTATTTTAAGAAGCAAAAGTATTTTAAAATATTTTTGAAATCATGTTCTAGTTTAGTAAAATCATAGTTATTGAGAATTATATTTTAAGTTGCTTTTTGTTCTGTTATTTTAAAGGAATGACAATATATTTGCTACTTTCATCTGTATCCTCAGATATCTATTACATTTATACAACATAAAATTACCTTCGAAATGAAACTGTAACAGACGCAAATCCGTATGTAAATTGTACCATTTCATTGTCCACAGAAATAGTGCAGCGAGCCTATCGAATGCACCAAGACTGTCCGAAATACAAAATGATATCTGTCTCTGTCTATTGCATACAAGTTAGATATTAGCATCTTTTAGATATATTTATCTCGAGACGTAATTTCCGGTCGGGCCGTTCGGCTGCAAACCGACTTATATTGCACAAAGCAGAAATAAACCTCGCGAGCGTATGCCTTACCTTTGATTTATTTAAAAGCTTCCTCATATGCTATCCACAGGCTTTTCATTGTGTATTGAACTACTTTCTTTACTCAATTTCGAGAAACTCAGTTTGCTGGTACTGTTATTTATTGCATTATTTAGTGGTCCCTTGAGAAAGTGATAAGCATTAAATATCGAGAATTTATTGCATAAATGTCACAAATAAAATTGATATGACGCGAAGAGGATTAGCGCTATCAATATTTAATAACTGTGTATACATTCTTTTTGTTCTAGTAAATATTATATATTTAAGTAATTGGTCATTTTGGTAACGCCTATCATGGTTTTAAAGCATCGTGTTTCCTTACTCGGTGATCCTAGGTTTTTAAACGGTTTTCGAATTATTCATAAGCTAATAAACATTTTAATTTAATTTTATCGAATATATACAGTATCTATAAATACTATTTTTACTCTCGACGGCTAAATTTTAACGGTCAACGGTGACATTTACACTTGTTTGAACTTACACTTGTAATACATATTTTTATAACTTAATAAGATATGATACATAATTTATGATTTAGAAAAGAAACAAAATGTTCGTTTTCCACAAATTATTATCCCAAGTTGTCTAAATTGAGGATAGATGAATACAATATTTTACGTGTTGTGGCAAAAAACAAAGAACAGGAAAACAAATGAAGTGCAGTTATATTCTGAAAATAAACGAGCCTTTACTCGGCGACGGAGCGGTGGAGCTTCGTGTGTAATATAGCACAATATTAGTATGACTGACGATCTCATATCGGCCCCAGTCTTATTACGGAGTGCTCTAAATATAAGACAAAGTTCAGAACAAAAAGGAATGTGCGAATTGATTTAGATTTCTTATGATTTGTTATACTTACTGGAAAAAAAGAATAATGGTATGTTGGTATGGTTGACCAAATACAAAAACGTAAAGGCTAATTAGCCAGAAA
This sequence comes from Bedellia somnulentella, assembly GCA_963576735.1. Classification (NCBI taxonomy): domain Eukaryota; kingdom Metazoa; phylum Arthropoda; class Insecta; order Lepidoptera; family Bedelliidae; genus Bedellia; species Bedellia somnulentella. The sequence goes on along the minus strand of OY755184.1, from coordinate 5,903,935 downwards.
TTCTGTGAATATTTTTTACATACATACGAAAAATAAAAGTTAATGTTCTTCTGTTGATTAAAATATGTTTGGTTTAGTGACGGCTGAAATTGTTACTTCCCTACTGTAACTAGTCATGCTATTGCTATGCTACTGCTACCTCTGGGAAATCTGAGAAAAAGTAATAGCCTAACTTTAGCTTACTTTAGTTAACGGCAATTATTGGTAAAACTTTTATGTTTGCGGATCTCACAACATTTACTATTTATTTATTTTCTTCATTATGATTTTTATCGATTACGACGTGATAGCTCAATGGGTAGAACACCGGTTATCGTGCAAGCGACTAGTGTTCAAATCCCGGGTCGGGCCTACACCAATTTGTCTTTTCTAAAGACATATGTGTGGTTAATTTATCGTGGTTGTTAACGGTGAGGGAAAACATCGTGAGGAAACCCACATAGCTGAGTTGTACTTAGTCATGTGACAGTGTATTCGTACAAAACGGCGATAGGCCTGCCCCCTATCACGTGAGTACACTGTCCATGCAAAACGTGGGTACTCTGAACACCAGTTGACAAAGTCACGTGATGTTCAGAAGTATTAGTACCTCTGCCAACCCCTTCGGGGATATTCAGCGTGAACGTTTATGTTATGTTGTGATTTTTATCAATATTTCAAGTCTAAACATAATCAACATCCATCCATAACGAGCAATCTATTGAAGACCGCTCAGTCTTTCGATTAGCACTACCTCATGTGTGCATCTGCCGTACAAATAAAAATAAGCTTTATTACGATGTGTGTAGTTTTAAAAAGGCATGTCAGGATATGAGGTTTATCAAAGTTAATATGACTCAAGATGAGAGACAGATGATAATAGACGCATCAGGATATTTGGTTCAATGGATTTGACCTCAACTGCATAAACCAACATTTGATGCTGTCAAAAGGCGCCTAACTTAAAAAACGGAATAATCACAATCTAAACACAAATATTACATTTACATGTGTGTTTGTGGTTTTTTTTTTCATTATTGGTAATTATCAATAATTTTATAGTTTAATTTGCTAATATTGAGGGGTTTACACTGGGTTTACATAACTTTATAAAGTTTATTGTTATTTTATACATAAAAGAATAATTAAATTAAAATAAGTGATGCTGAAGATCTACTACTGCTAGTGAATCGTATTGTATTCTTCTTATTATTTTAATAGTCGTTCTTTTACCAGTTATATGATGGACTTATTTTTAAACGATGGATCCAATTGAAAAATATAACGAATGATTTCGAAATATTGATTACTTATTTTAACAATATTAAGATGTGTTTTAAGTAACGGTGTAAGTAAGATGTTATAAATAGAAATCCCATAAATGCTTTTTTTAAGCTTGAAGATAGTAAATTCCTTCTAACGTCTGTTGAAACTTTTAGATCTTAATTAACATCTAAAGTGTTTCATAATCAGAGCTTATTGTAAGTTGGTGCCTACAGAATTGCGTTGGCAATGCGGTGGTATAACAAATGTTGCTAACCCAACTAACAGTTAGCGTAAACTCGACCCAGTTGCGCATGCGCACAGGAAGCATTGCCATATACGAACTGCAGTTCGACGTGCTATACAACTTTGATTATCAAATACTCAAATTTATTTATTTAAAATTATATTTTAATAAGACTTATAACTGAATATACAAAAAATATATTGTTGACTACATCGAACCTGTATAGTCCTCCCAGGGAAAGATACTAATGTTTTATTTATTTTGTAAGGAAAGAGAAACAATTAAAAAAATATCGAAACACACTAAGCGACTTTTTTCTTTTTTATATATATGAATAAACTGGCTGAGTTGTACTTAGTCATGTGACAGTGTATTCGTACTAAACGGCGATTGGCCTGCCCCCTATCACGTGAGTACACTGTCTAAGCAAAACGTGGGTACCTTCTCTAGAAACTAGATGGCGCTTGCCATGTGAGTTCAGGAGTATTGGTACCTCTGCCAACCCCTTCGGGGATAAACGGCGTGAACGTTTATGTTATGTTATATATGAATAAAATCTTCAGAAACAAAAATAAATATTAAAGGAATGAAGTATTTTGTAGGAAGATTTTTCCATACATATAATGTCTTGTTATCTTTCGAGAAAATAAAGTGAAAGGATAAAGTAAGTTAAATAATAAACCTAACCTAACCCAAGCTGCATGTAATTACAAAAATCCTCAGTAATTACGAGATCAATGAAATATCTCGAAAAATAGCTTTCTGTTATTAAATCAGAGTGACATTTCCATTGCTCCAAAAAGTCATATTTACAACATTGAAAACTTCCATACATGTTTATAAGAATCTTGTAACTCTCCTTTCCAAGTTAAACACTTCTTTCTGCATGCTTTTATCAAGAATTCTAACTAGTCGTTTATCCCATTAATCTCCCGAGAGTGGCTCGTTCTGTCCCTGACAGTAATCTAATACGACACGCTAACTTTTAGGCTTATTACCGGTACCCAACGGAAATACGCCTTAAAACGGTAATTAATCAAAGTAGTACAGTAAACATATGATAGCTCAATGGGTAGAACACCGCTTATCGCGGACACGATGAGGGTTCATAGCCCAGGTTGAGCCTACACAAATTCGATTTTTTTAAAGACTTATACATACATACATACATACATATACTCACGGCTATAAATCCCAAGAAGGGGTAGCCAGAGCCAAGGAACTAGAAGTTCCTCAGCCACTTTTGGAAAGTTGCGTGGGGAAAAGATGGTAAAAATAAAGGTTGTTGGTGATGGGTCTCCAACCGCATCGCCCAAAAATCCCTTAAAAGCCCCAATACCGTTAATCGCCTCTTACGTACACCCACCGGCAGAAATGGGGTAGTGTTATTCTAAGCCGACACTACACAGCAGTGAACTTATGTGTGGTTTAATTATCGTGGTTGTTATCGGTGAGGGAAAATATCGTGAGGAAACCCACATAGTTGAGTTGTATTTTATCATGGGACAGAGTAGTCGTACAAAACGGCGATAGGCCTGCCCCTTAACACGTACGTGTAAGTAGACTGTCCAAACAAAACATGGATACTCTGAACACTAGGTGAGAATTTCACGTTATGTTTAAATGTATTAGTACCTCTGCCAACCCTTCGGGGATTTACGGCGTGAACGTTTGAGTTTGAGTAGTATAATAAATTGAATAATAGCTATAGTCCTCATTATAAACTACAAATAAAAGCACACCGTGTTGCTTCATACAAACTTTTAATTTAGTCAACAAAGGCCAACATTTTGAAATCAGATGAGCAGACAATAGGGGTGCATAAGCAGCTCGTTTCCGGCGGGCTCCAGACGAAACTTAAGTTCAAGAGTCGTCCACGATGTTGGAGCTACTGTTTTGTATGCATAAGCCACCGAGTGTAAGGACTCTGCATAAATTATTTACGTTTACGCGCGCTACTTGGAGAAAAGAGTGCTCGGAAAGGACTAGCCCAATTAACAATTTAAAGTCGTTCAATAGTTAAGTTAACGTTATTTTGTTACCACTGTTCGTAAAAGCTATGTCACACTAATGTTATAATAACGTTTACAAAACGCGAAAAGGGCCCCAATTATACGACCTTCAATGTTGTATAATGGTCATACAAAAGTCAGAAGATGACTCCGTTAACGTCATTTAAAAGTCGTGTGAACGTTTATGAATTACCACTTTCATCGCGCAGTAGTCGCACCGTTACTTTACAACCACCTGTTTGGTTATATTGCGGTCGTACAGATGTTTTTGAATTTTTAAAACGTTTTATATGAGTCTAGTAACAACCCCTGAAAGGCTGCTTAATATTTCTTGTTAGTTGTTGTTTTTATTTGGAGATTAAAGTGCAAGATAAATAATTACAAGGAAGTAAGGGAAAAGAAATTAGAGTATTATTTGACTTTCATATTTTGCTTACAATATTTGTCTTTAATACCGTTTAGTTCGACTGGGAATTTAAGTTTTACGATAATATACCTATGTAAATACAATTCATATTTTCATGCCCCTTCTTAGTTTTGTGTTTAAAACATCATATTTTTATTACCAAAAATAAATTTATTTTTAAAAATGTCAGACATATTGCTTTGGTTGCATACTTACCTCTTTATGACGTCTTAAAGACACAAAGTCTTTTTAAGGTTATTTGAAGACCATGCAATACGCCATTAAAGATAGCTATTAGGGTTCCTTCTAACATTTAATTATTTTTTTATACATATAACAAATAGCGTGGCAGTACAGATACGCAGAAGAAAAGTAAGACCTGATGTGGAGGTCTAAAAGCCGGGAACCTCCACATCCAGTCTTAGTTTTTCTGCGTTTTCATACTATAACAATATTCGTTAATTAAAATTAGATAAATCGCCAAATGTAAAAGGTATGTAAATGTATTTTTATAATAGTTTTTTTTTAATGTGTCAACATTAACCTAAATCAATTATCTTTAAATTTATTTTAGGTAAAACCCATTCTTAGCAAAAGTAATATACATATTCATTATAAGGAAGCCAACAATTTAACATTTGACATTCTCTACAAAATACGTAGATTCCGATTTAATGATGTTATTCATATCACACATATGTATTAAACTTTTGAGTGCATGATGAGAAATTTTTACAGTCAAGAGTCCAATATTTCAAATCCTCCTGAAAGGTATTGTCTTTTTCATCATCTGTATCCAAGATTATATTATTCATTTCTTTTTACTGGACAGTGACAAGACAATGATCACTAAGATAGTCTTCTGAAAATATACATACATACATACATATACTCACGGCCACAAATCCCTAGAAGAGGTATCCAGAGCTAAGGAATTAGAAAATCCTCAGCCGCTCCTGGAAAATTGAGTGGGGAAAAGATGGTTTAGTAAAGGTTGTTGGTGATGGGTCTCCGACCGCATCGACCAATGATCCCTTAAAAGCCCCAATACCGTTAGTCGCCTCTTACGTACAGAAACGGGGTAGTGCTATTCTAAGCCGACACTACACGGCGAGAAATTAAAAACATTACATTTTAAAAAATAATAATTTTAATAAATACCAAAACAAAGATGACTGATGAAAAGTTTACCATATATTTTATGGTGGCCGCATTAGGAACACTTTTAACAAGTTCAACTGTTTAACTGCTAACAAAATTAAATAAAATATCACATGTATTAAATAAAACCATTTTAACATTACTATTAAAATTTATCAATCAATAAAACATTTACTGATATAAAGAAAATTCGATATCGTAAAAAATCCTTAGCGATATTTTAATACTTAATAAACTAAATTAGTACTGAACCATTTGTTGCTCTTGCGTTGTACCCTTTTCTTCTTTAACATTATTTGTGATTAATACCAAAGTAGCCTTGTACTTTTTAATAATTCGTAATGTCGAGATACTGTTTTTTTGAAAGCTCCACTATGTTTAAGTTTTCTCCATGAATAATTCGATATCATTTTTCGCATCAAACGTTACGTAAATATGGCGGCCAAGGCGTTTTAAGGTCAAAACTTAACTCTAATGTGACTACAAAGTCAGGGCATGACATTAAATGGACATAATGTAATATAAAAGTTATATTTGAGTTGTAATCAAACAACCAAGTCATTTAAGTGTCTTAAATTGACTGCTGTATGACATACTAGTGACCGTTTTATAAACGTCAATGTTAAAACCTGTATACAACTACTGCATTATATAAATGTCATATAATGGTTTGCCAAGCACCAAATTTTGTCAGTTGGAAACGTTTATTCGACTGTAACGTTAGTATGACTATTGCGTGGTCGTACAAACGTATTAGCTAAAACTGAAATAAAACGTTATATACTTTAGTCTGGCCAACGTTGCTATGACTAGTTTAATATAACATATTCGTCGCACGACTAAATAGTTAAATTAAATACGTCTATAGGACCTAGTAATCATTTAATTACTGTTATAGGACAGCTATTCAACTTTATGTCGTACAAATAATGACTTATACGACGTTTTTGTTAATTGGGAGGTTTCGCTATAATTTATCTTTAGACGGATAAGGCGAATTACTGTCTGCTTTCGGAGATAAATTTAGTCTAGTTTAAAAGAAATTGCGCTTACCGCACTGTCTTGTTCAGGATGAACGCTTCTTGCTGCTCGCTGCTCTGTCGGAGCCGCCTCGCAACACGAGCCCAACATCACGGAGACGATCACAATAAAAACTTTAATCCATTCACTAGATAACATTGGTCCAGTCCGATGGCGCACGCGCGTGGCCCACCTATACTCCGATTTCAAATAATCCGCTCCGACACTATTCTTGTTGAGATCTTCAGATATAGCTGATTCGTTTTTGAAGCAACAATTCTCAACATTATCTATTCTATCAGGACAATGTCCTCTATCATTGTAAATACCATGATTTCCATTGATTTCCATCGGTATTCTAACATTATTAAATTTACAATCAGTCGAATTTTCAATATGTATTATATTATCACTGGAATGATTATATATTAAACTTAAGTCTTCTGTTGTATTATTTGATTCGTGTGTGCTAGGCTGTTTATAGTTTCCTTTAGCGTCTGGTTTGTTCCATTGAGTTTTATCTTGGCAGCATCTTCCTGTTAGTGTTTTTTTAATTTCAAAGGAACACAATGTGTTTGCTTTGTTGTGGTATGATACTGTGTGAGGTGGGGTAAGAGATTCCATGGTATTTTAAATGCTTCCAGCGTTTATAAACGGCTGACATCTGAAGATTGGATTTTAAGTCCGTCAAAACATTTCATGCCAATTATATCATCACCACCGATGGAATGCTGCCTATCCAACAAAGTGGTACAAATATTTTTGCTCCACCGCTCTGATCTTGTTGTTATAAGATATACGTAGATTATCTGAAAATAAGCACAATTTATTTTATTAAGGCGCCTATATATAAGGTTTCATTATATCAAATATGTGTGAATGAAAATGTCAGTAGATGACGACCACGGAAGTTATTTAAATCGAATAGAGAATGTTGCACGTGAAGGTGTGAAGAATGTAAGGGAATCTACGAAAACTATTAATACAAAATACCCCATTAAGAGTTAAATAATGGCGTGAATGTTATGCATGCATCTAACTAGAATTTCGCCCCAACCACAATTTAAACTTATCTTTCAACTAATTTTAGGTAAAACTTGTTTGACCTTCATGATGAGAAAGGGAAAGATTATACTTAGTATATATTAGGTATATATCATGGATTCAAAAGTATGAAGGCAGTAAAAGTATTCTTAAGCAATGTGAAAGAATTCCAATCTAATGTGTGTAATAATTTCCCATTAGTAGATGTCCATTATTCTCATTAAAGCTCTACCAATAAACAGTTCCATTCTTGTAAGACATTTAATGCATTGAAGATATTCATGAATATAGAAAAATAATCGATAAAAAAGGTATGTTATTAACTCGTGAAACAATAGTTTTTGTTTAGCCGAACATTGATTGCGGAGGGGAGTGTTAAAAACTTTAGTTTGGGGAGAAACGGAGATCTATGCTCTTACGAGGGGTGTTTCAGATTGTGAGTCGCCCTTAGAGAATGTTGTTCCATAATAAAAATAAGAACAAAGAGCCCTTATACATGCTTAGTTCAGGCGCTAATTGAAAAGCCCAAGAACTCCCTAATAGTATAGTTATAAGAAAACAAGTGGATGTGTAGAGTCGGTCTCGGTCGCCCGTGCTGCGCTCCCATGGTACGAACTAAGTGAGACTATTTATATTCGAGCCCTGCTTTAATTGCAGCAACTGGGCATGATCTACAAATAAATCACAAAATATAAGTGCTTGACTTATCTTGGATTTAGGATTTACTATAATGTATTGAACGTGTTCGTGCTTTTGTAACAACTAAAACATGAACTTCAAATGTAGAGTCAGAACATTTTTGACTTCAATATATCGATGTTTTTAACTTACTTGATGTCGTTATTTAAATCACAGCCGGTAAATTTAAAACAATAGTTCTAATTCCAAAGCTTTCGCTTTCAATAAAAACTGTACGAGCAAGATAGTGCTAAAGTTCACTGACGCTAAAACATTGTAACGATGAATGAAATTGCAGTACAAAATGCGTGTATGAAGTGGATTCATAGAAGAGTAGTCACTAGTTTGTTTGTATTTGTGAGCCCGCGATTGTTTCGGAAGTACGGTGAAGTGTGATAGAGTCCGCGCGTGTGACCGCGGCCGCGCGCGATCGTCTACTGCCGTATGCCGTTGAGTTGATTGCGAGCTTTCAATAATGTTGGAACATGGAGCAAGGAACGAACTGTGTGCGTCAGCAGCGATTGTAACTTGGGGAACTCTACCGGCTGTATTTTTTAAATTTTCCCAGTTTGTAATAAATTTTAGCACATATAGCGAACTTCTTTTATATTGACATTTAATTGCATCAAAACAATTAGACATGTTTTAAGAAAACTCTATTTTACTTCTGTTATTTTACTCTTCAACCGTGATTGCCCAGTGGGTAGAACACTCGGTTATCGTGCAAACGACTAGTGTTCAAATCCTGGGTCGGGCCTACACCAATTTGTCTTTTCTAAAGACATATGTGTGGTTAATTTATAATGGTTGTTAACGGTGAGGGAAAACATCGTGAGGAAACCCACATGGCTGAGTTGTACTTAGTCATGTGACAGTGTATTCGTACAAAACGGCGATAGGCCTGCCCCCTATCACGTGAGTACACTGTCCATGCAAAACGTGGGTACTCTGAACATCACGTGACTTTGTCACCTGGTGTTCAGAAGTATTAGTACCTCTGCCAACCCCTTCGGGGATATTCGGCGTGAACGTTTATGTTTATGTTATGTTTATTTTACTCTTGTATCGTTATATTGATTATTTTGAAAAGCAATGTAACAATTAAATATTTAAAATTATATATCTTACGAATCTTGTAACAAACGAGAACTTCAAAGTTGCATTTAACATAATTACTTTGAATAAAATAAACGTTGATGGCATTTAAAAACTCCCACCTATCTGAAATATATTTATATAAGTAAATTCATTGTTCAAATATTATTAATGATTAAAATTTCTTAAGTTTAAAATCTTTTTTTATTTGATTATAATTAAATATTTATTGCATTAAGATGATTTATAATTTCCTTATGTTAAATACTATTCAGTTTTTGTATCATTATCATTACTACTTCAGAAGCGCTATGTTATTCCTGAGAGTTATATATTAACCCGTAAATAAATAGTTTATTGCGTAAAAGTGCTTCAAAATATTTGAAAAAGTATTATTAATAATGCATAGGCACTGCATTGAAAATGTATTGAAGAGCGAAATATTATTTTAATAATAATACCTCTCTAAATTAGTATAAACTTCTCCTTACGACTATTCCAGTCTAGTACAAGACCATAAGTAACATAATTCAAATTCGGAAAGTAATTTTGATTGATAGAAAGTAAGTTTATTCATTGATTAGTATTTTGCAACTAATCCTACAGTATAGTTAATTTAATAGGATTATTTTAATCATGTCTCCGAATACTTAAGACTATTTAACTAAAAAAAACTTTCAAGTCCCAAAAGTTTACGAGTAAACTAAATTTCAAAACCGGTATGCCAAGACCAATTATTTAATCCACATTCAACAATTACTTTAGTCTAATTAGGAGTAGGGAAGGTCTTCAGTCTGGCCCATCATGCATTCACCCGCAGTTGCATTGGCAACAACAACGCTACCAAGTTACGCGACCCAAGTCATTTTATTAAATGACTCTTATACTCATTACAATAAGGGTGATTGTTTCAGTAATCGCTAATTGGCAGGATAATAAACGTGCAAGTTTCAAATATGGAATCAGGACGTGGACGCGCGACTACAAACTACAACGGAGGCTCGGCGCCAAGTCGACGACGTGACTTTGAACTTCCCACCGGCCAGTATCGCGTTTGTACTGTAACGGAATCTTTGTTGTAGTCTACTTATACTTACTTACTTATACTCACGCCCATTGTTCCCATTGGGGTAGGCAGAGACTATGGATCGCCACTTTGTACGATCCAGGCAAATCTTCTTCCAGGCTTCTGTTACAATTATCATTCTTCTCATTCATGCTCTTTTATTCTTCATACTTCGGACGCCGCCCGGCCTTCTACTACTTATATTTTGTTTTTTTTTATATAATATAACGTGTGATAAGCATAAGAGCATGAATGAAAAGTGTGATGGATCGTACAAAGTGGCGATCATTCATCTCTGACTACCCCAATGGGAACTAACGGCGTTAGAATATGTTTGTATGTAATGTGTGATACTGGACTAGTAGAATGAGGGTTACGAGTGCGCGTATGTCACATGAGAAGTGAGAACCTGACATATTGTTCATATAAAATCTGTCAGTATCTCATAATTTAAATCTTTTTGTTCATGCAAACCTCATGTGGGGATTATTACTAATAAATAACATAACATAACATAAACGTTCACGCCGAATATCCCCGAAGGGGTTGGCAGAGGTACTAATACTTCTGAACATCACATGACTTTGTCACCTGGTGTTCAGAGTACCCACGTTTTGCATGGACAGTGTACTCACGTGATAGGGGGCAGGCCTATCGCCGTTTCGTACGAATACACTGTCACATGACTAAGTACAAATACTAATAAATATATATCGACGGGGGCGTATACCCGAGGTCGCGGGTTCGATTCCCGCCTGTGTCGAAATTTTTCTTTCCTTTATTTATTCTGTCAGTATCTGACTTCTCGCATGACACACTCGCTCTCACACGCGTCATGCTACAGTGGCTGATGTATATAAATTTAATTATTAAAGGTTACAATATATGACTGAGCCGAGTATTTGAACAAATAGAGGAATATCCGTACCATCTTTAATTTTAAAGGTCTAGCTTATTATTAAGTAGCAAGGTTGTAGACTAATGCCTCGCTAAGAACTAATTAGATTTTATATAAAGCCTAGCTTTTAATCCTTCATGCCTGAACTCTACAAGCCCTTACTTCATGAACTCTACAAATTATTCAAATAATGTGGCTTGCCGTTTTGCTACTCTTACTTAGGTGTATTATTGCAGTAAAAATAAATTAATTCAAAAATGCTGGCGTCCAAGTTGTGAAGAAGAATCATCTTGTACAAAAGATAGATCAATGTAAAATGATCTATAAAGGTGTGCCAACGTCGCACAAAGTCGCCATCGATAGTATTCGCCTATCCTAAAGAGACCTAAGAACGAGACTAAATGTATTTAAAATAATATAGTTTATGAAGTAAGATTAATATAGTAACATTTTAACTTTTGTGTTATCGATTTAAATAAGTTTTGTTTACTAAATATTGTTACTATTGAAAAGCACTACTATGAGAAAATGTCGCTATTGCTTATTCTTTGTTAATGGTGTGATTTCTTGTTATTAAGGTAAAGGGCGATGCAGACAGTCTTCACACACACAAATATATCGATCTAACATTTATGCGACGACGACTCCCAACCGCAAGAAATAAGTGTTTTATCTGTACATTTATGGGAAAAGATTACATTTAATATTCTATTATAATGCAGCACACTCACATATCCATGTTTACGCAGCTTTAGCGCCACATTTGTTACAACCTCGTCTCACGATGAGTAACAATTAGTGAATAAATTAATTTGGTGAACCGCGAGCGTACGTCACTCAAATTTAGCGCAACACTTTGTGACCTACTTGTTCGCTCCGTTAGCTTTTTTCCTCTGGCCGTGAGTCATACAACAAACCCATCATCTGGCAATACTTTTCTTATATTCGTCATTATCTAAACAGTTAACTAGTAGCCGTTTCATAATTTTATGTCAGAAGTATGGTAACTAACCTTTTACGGAGGCGAGTGAGATCTGTGAGAGCAAAACACACGACCAAGACTATAAATTCCAAAAAAGAGACATCAAAATTTATGATTAACAAAACTATTTCGCCACTTTTGGGAATTTAGTAAAGATGAGTGGTGAAAATAGGATGGTTAATAAGACCCTCCAAACTCCCTTAGACGCCTCTTAAGACACGCTTACTTAATCAATACCCGTATAGATGTTAAGGATTATCGGTTAAAGTGAAAGTATAACCAATAAAATTGCCAATTCACATTCGCAATTACTTTAGAAAGAAAGAAAAAAATTTATTTAAATACACAATTAACGATTAAAACAAACAGAATTGATCTTATAAATTGTGTAAGTTGAAATGAATTGAAATACACTTCACGTGAATGTCATCATAACAGAGCTCATTAGGCTTCTAGCTGGGCAGCTAGTGCAACCTCTTAAAACAGTCTTATATATATTTTTGCATTGATCTATTGTTTGTTTTAGGGGTAACAATGTCAAACAAAACTGTTTTGCTGTAAAATATTGCATAGTAAAGTAGTAAGTTAGCAAAACCAGCTTAAAAGCAAGAGTCACTTCTAAAGTGTAAAGTGATCAATAAATATTTGATATCGCTATGAATCATTAGGAAAGGACCGAGCGCTTATTACTCAGTCTCATTCTTAACAAATAATCGCTGTGTCACATTTACAAGAATACCTCGTTTACGTAACACAGAAGCTAACAGTTGTTATTTATTAATTTATTTTAAAATACTATTATTGACTATGCACAGAGAGGATGGATGATAATAAATTGATAGAATAGATTTATAGAGCCAATGTGGAAGACAATGACAGTATAGGACGACCGCGAAGGACACATTTAGATCAAATAAAGAACGTGTTTAAAAAGGTAGGCGTCCGGAGTTTGAAGAATAATAGAGCATGTATAAAAAGATTGATGGATGTGAACGGAACTAGAGAGGTTTGTCAGGATCGTACATAGTGGCGATCGATAGTCTCTGCCTTCCCCAATGGAAACTAAACGGCGTGAATATATACGCAGCAGGCTATTTTTGACGTTACTTCAATTTACCTCAAAAGGAGTTTTAGAGGATGAAATAATCTCTGGGACTGGGTAACGTTATTGAATATAAAATCATTAACAGAAATTCCATAATTCCTCAATAACATTAGCAATTTTTACCCCGTATAATATAAAGGGTTAATTTTATTAGATTCGATGGAGGTGAACAGTATTATCCACTATTGTCAATCTCTTCTGGGTAGGTTGGAGCCCCTCGGTGTCATAATATGGAATGTGATGAAATTCCGCATATATCAAAACAGACAGTAGATACAACAGTATTCGTCTTTGCAGAACCGAATTTGTTTTTTTCTACATTTTTATACAAACCACCAGATGTTTTAGGCAAATAAAAAATGTAGCCTAATTTGGCAGCTGGTTACCGCCATGAGGATTAAGACGATTTAAAAAATATGTTGGCTCAGATTATGATATGCAGACTTCATTTTAGCTTAAGGTTTTCATTCTAAGGGCAACAGAGCGAGAGTAAGCAAGCATGGCTTTGAGTTATTTACAAAATGCTTTAAACTTGTATAGTTAAAAATATCTGGTAACAATTAGACAACATAATTTTCAGTTAGTATTATTGATTATTTACATACATACTTAAACTCACTGCTATAAATCCCTAGAGGGGGTAGCCAGAGCCTCAGAATGAAAAATTCTTCAGTCACTTTTGGGATTTATACTTATATGTTTGTTACCACCATTATCAGGCAATAGCTGTCTGCTGCTGCACTTAGGCCTCCCTCAAGCATTTCTAGTGCTACCATTATACAACAGCTTTCCGCAAATGACGCTAGTCATTGGTGCACCTTGTGGGAGGGCTACCCACGCTGCGATATCGGGTACGTGGCCGCCACTCCAGAACTTTCAAGTCCCAACAGGTGCAATATTCCCTGCACTCTGTAACTTTTGCTACTTTTTTGGATATATCAGTTACCCCGGTTCTCTTCCTCTGTGGTTTCTATCACTTATCAATCTTGGTTCACAACCTTATCCCCAGACAACTTCCAAAAGTAGCTGAGCAATTTCTTATTCCTAAGTTTTGGCTACACTTTCTAGGGATATATAGCCGTGAATACATACATATTTATGATAAATATTATCACTTTACTAATAATTAAATATAATGTGTCAAGCTGAGTTACAAGGTAAAACCCCCTGATTAATCTAACTATTTTACTAAATAAATTATATTTTACACAATTAAGTTTTGCCTCTTTAATTTTCGTCTATAACAAACAAACCATTTATTAATGGTCTAGTTGATTCAACAATGACACAGCAAAACCAATAATATAGATTGATTTTTTTCGAAAAGGCAGTATTTAAAAATTATTGGTTTATCCAAGAAATGCGTTGAAATCAAATTAAGTACAATACGCCTACGATTAGTCATCGCGTTCATTGTAATATTATGCCCTAGATAAATTAATAATATCTATAGAAGTGTATTAAACGAACTTCACGATAAATCGGGACATTATTGAGCTGTAAATTTATTACTTTCACAGACCCAACTTTCACTGTGTTATTCAGTAAATCTTGCGAGTGACTCATCGGGGTTTCCCTTCACCCGCTACTTATTTTGAAAAAAAAACAACTAAACCGCAAACTTCTTCGTCCACTGTATGATGAGTTATCAAGTTGCGTGACTCAAATAAAAACAAACGGAAATCCGGTATTCAAGAATGCTGAAAAAACACAAAGAGTCTAAAGGACCTCAGGCTGTGTAAGGAGTTTTTTTAGAAACTTATTTATATCCATCCTTTATTCCGTACTTTTCGCCTTTCAAATTCAAAAATCAGCAAAAGGTTTGTTAATTTCGGAAAATCAACTACATGTACACTCAAGCTCTTAGTTTCCATCGGGGTAGGCAGAGACTATCGATCGCCACTTCGTGCGATCCTGGCAAACCTCTCTAGCTTCGTCTAGATCCATCAATCTTTTCATACATGCTCTTTTATTCTTCATACTTCGGACGCCTGCCTTTTTGAGTACGTTCTCTATTTGATCCAAATGTGTCAGCCTCCGTAGTTATTTATTTTGATAGTTAATGCAAAAACAAAATATTCTAATATATACAAATTCACAAAATATTTGGCTTGGTTTCCTACTGCTTATAAAAAATGCAGGCCTTTCTAATACGAGTGGATAAAACGGATAAAGTCAGAGCATAGGCGTAGTTTACTCTGTTAATATATAAAATATAATAAAACCAGGGCTACTATAGAAATGTTAAAGGAAGTACCTCAAACGTCTGAGTTCTATGCTCTTTCATCTTAGTTTTTCTTTTTTAAATGAGTGGTCACGTGGAAGTTAGCATCGACTCTTCAACAAAACATGCTTGAAGTCTGGCTGAGTTTTGAATGTCATTTTTTAATAAATTACCTCTATTTGATGGTGGTTTAATTGCATTTTTTTTAATTTGATTCTTTCAGTGACCAATTTTTCATAGAACCAAATTTAATAACATATATAGGTTACAGATCGTTTAAGTAAGAAATAAAAAGCTTATTCAATATTTGGTTGGTATGTAACAATATTCACCTGCATTTAAAATTTCCTTATTTTTCTTTGCTGTGTAGTCGGCTTAGAATAGCACTACCCCATTTCTACCTGTGGGTGATTAACAGGCGACTAGGTGTATAGGGGGTTTTTAAGTGATCTTTGGTTAGAGACCCGTCATCAACAATTATTTATTACTACCATCTTTACCCACTCAACTTCCAAAAGTGGCTGAGGAATTACTCATTCCAAAGCTCTGGCTACCCCATTTAGGGATTTATAGCCGTGATATATGTATGTATGTATGTTATTTTTCTTTTATCCAAATTAAATGATTGACAATACATAATGAACATCCCTTAAACACAAAAAACTATATTTTCGGTGAAATCACATGGTTTAAATGCCAAAAATCATACAGCCCAATGAGTAATGCAAATTTCTCGTTCTTAAAGTCGGTTGAAAAGAAAAAAAAAATATGTCATACAAACATATAGAATCAAAATTGAGTCCAAACGGTAGTTATCAGACAGGACAGGACGTAGAGATGCGGCACAGGACATGTTGCTATCATACAGCATACTAACTAACGAGTTATTTCAATATTTCTCTCGTCGATGTATCAATCACTTATTGTCATATGTTCTAGCGTAATTGATGAATCATCGCGACTATGTAGACATGTTACAACGTCGCAAAAAATACACTAAGCGATGGGTGTCTGAGTGCGTTGTAGTGATCCATTAGATTTTGCTGTTCAACTCGTTCAACTATTAGAAAGCACGTTTTGTTTTGTAGAAAATATAGTTTCGGACATATTCCATCCTACGTCGTATACCCGAAGGTGTGGCAGGTGTTTTGTACAAATTCTTTGAATGATTCTTAGCCTTGTGAATTTTTTGGAGATGTTTTCCCTCATGGTTATCAAAAAGCCTTTATAACTGAACTACATTATATGGCTTAAAAAAGACACATTGGCGTAGGCCCGAAGGCCCGACTCAGGTTTCAATTCACCCCTATATTCATCTGATGCAGAGCTCTACCCAGTAGTGCCAAGGGTATTAAAAATAAATATCGCTATCACTTAAAGAAGTTGCTTTACCGTGTCCCTCTGAAAAATTTGTTTCAGATGAAATATTAGAGAAAAAAATGGATATGCATAATGCATAATACCAACGACAATAATCGCGGCAATCCTATTAAAGCTAAAATAGAGTTTCAGTATCTCAAATGATCATGCTACGGCTGGTTAAGGAGTGTTTTGGCGATAGTATGTGATTACGAGTAATAATATAATGAAGTTCAAGTAGGTCAGTAGTCAAAAGTCACTTTTTGCTATCCTCTGGTAAAATGTCAATTATAAGAAAACATACTCTACCCAACATACATACATACATACATATTCTCACGCCGTTAGTTCCCATTAGGGTAGGCAGAGACTATCGATCGCCAAATCTATCTATCTACCCAACACTAAACTAGAAAAAAATTATTAACATTACTATCTGGCATACAGCTAATATATCCCAGAAGTCAGTTCAATTTATTCAAACCAATTAACTCCACCATTTCCTTTTTGCAAAAGCTCAATTAAAATAAAACAAATTAAAAGAAGCCTTCGACAGATTGATCTCGTTACCGTGTCGGGTGAAGTCGGCTAACAAACGCAACAAGCCCGTTTAAATCCAAAACGACAGTAGGCTCCGAGCAAAGGCGATGTTGGTAACGAACCCACTGATTTTTTGTTTGTCCAAATCCTCTTTGTTCAGATCACCCGTCCATTGTATGACATCCAATTATTCCATAATCTGCACGTGCCAGACAACCCGCCTACACCCCTTGGTACTGAACAGTTATGTTAGAATGTACTCAACTCAAAACTTATTAAAAAATGCGGAATAATTTGCATACAATTCAGAGGACAACTTTTGGAAGCAATTTCAATAAGAAAATATATTTTTTAATGTCATCGTGAATTTTAGAAATAAAACAATTGTTAGGCTTATAGCTGACACAGATATCTAAAAGTGGTGGTACCTGTGGTATTTATATAGAGCCAATGTGGATGATATGGTTAGCAGAGGACGGTCTCATAAAACGTAGGCATCTAGACCAGATAGAAAGCGTTCTTATAATAGCGCGGTCCGAAGTGAAAAGAGTAAAAGAGCATAATTTCAATTTGTTCATGAAGACCTCATGTGGGGATTATTACTAATAACCCCCATCGCTCTACGACGAGCGACGGGGGCGTATACCCGGTGGTCGCGGGTTCGATCCCCGCCGATGTCGAAATTTTTCTTTCCTTTATTTATGAATAAGAGAGAAGAATAAATAATGTAAGGGAAGCAAGAGAAATTTTTCAAGATCGTGCTAAGTGGCGATCGATAGTCTCTGCCTAACCCAATTGGAATAATAGGCATGAGTATAAGTAAGTATGTGGTATTAAAGAAATTTGATTTAGAATGTTATGATTGCGTAACTTTAATTTGATGAATTATGGAAAGAAATAGCGATAAACTTGGTGATGTGCTAATTGCTTATCGCCTCACACAATTATCACCCCAAATGACCATGCATTCTGAATCTTGTAAAAGCTATTTACTACTTATAAACGAAAAAGGGTCAACTTTTGACTAAATTAATGTATTTGTTATTAAGGCAAACTTTTTGAAGTCCGGTTTCTTGAAGCAATATAAGAATGATATGACGAATTTCTTTGTTTTACATACATAATATAACATATACTATTGCTAAATAAAAGGGGTAGCCAGGGCTTCGGAATCAAAAATTCCTCAACCACTTTTGAAGATTGTAAAATATAGGGTGTTGGTCCAACCGCATCACCCAAAAATCACATAAAAAGCCCCAAGTCGCCTCTTGCGAACACCCCCGGGAAGTAATGGGGAAGCGCTGATCTAAGCCGACACTACACAGCTTTGCTTTCTACACACTTTCGAAGTTAGTACATAATAATAATTATTAACGTACTGATCTCACCTTTCAAAGGTTGTCTGGAAAAGATTGCTTTAAGCAATAAGACCGCCAATTGTACTTCTATTTAAGAAATAATCTGTATAAAATGTCTTTATTTGTGATGTAAAATAAAGAGTTTTCTATTCTATCCTAATAATAAGTTACGTCAGAGTCAAAATTTGTCGAGGAAACGTATTCAATATAAATTTATATTTGTAAATATAATATGTATTTATTAATTAATTTATATATTTCTTTACATGAAAGAAACCAATACATAAGCCAAACTTAAAGTTGCCTATCTATAAACGTGATCGTCTTTCAAATTCATTAAAGAGACATTGCAGCCTAGAATATATAAGGCGTTCAGACTGCAAATGCAACTTAAAAAGAAAACTTCTTGAGCTTAAAAAACTGTAGGCTTATCGTTTATTGATTTGACATTAGGTTAGCCCAATTCATTTATCACCCAATTGGAACACCCTCTTCGATTGAGGCCAGCTTTCAAATCAAAATAATTAGAACAGACTAATGTAGAATTCTACGAACTTAATAGTCCTAATTAAAGTAATTTACGATTATACTCGTACTATTTAAATAAATCATTTTATCTGAAATACTTCTTAATTATACCAATACCACTAGGTATATCGATATTTTCTACTACGTCCGCGTGGACTACATTTTTTGCATCCGGTTTACATCCTAAATACCAAAACACTATCTTAACTTCTTTTTTTTTTATATTTATATTCCCGTGGGCGTTGTAATAGAAATAAAGAACATTGAGACTTTTTAAGTGATTATTGGGCGATACAGTTGGAGACCCATTTGACTACCTTTTCCCCATTCAAATTCCAAAAGTGGATAAAGAATTACTATCTCTGAAGCTGTGGCTACCCTTTTTTGGGATTTATAGCCGTTGGTATATACTCATGATTGATTGATGGATGAATTTCATATATTCCTTTTTGTAGTTGTTATATCAGTCAATCGCATCAAGGTTAAAATTTCTAGATACAGTATATTTATAGATAAAAAATCTGTATACTATATTTCAATACCTTAGGGGGTGAGTTCCAAAAAACCTTTTTAATTGTTCATAAGAATCATGAAGGTACCCACGTTTTAATAAATAGAGATAATGTGCTATTATTTACTAACTATGCATTCTGAGGCTTAAACAAAATATCAATTTATGCGTAAGTATAGCACAATATATATATATATATATATGAGAATATTAGTTTAAAAATAGTCAATAAAAAAGTTATAAACATATTCTCAAACCTACCAAATGAATACGCAAAATTCATACAATATACTTTCAATTATCTTAATTCACACATATTCGCATAGTTGAATGTGAAAGAGAATTAATAGTGCTTCTTATTATACTAAGCTTACACAAAAAAAAATCGCAAAAAAATTGCTACGCCCGAAATTTGAACCTAGGTCCTCCGTTCAATTAATTATAACCTAGTATAGTATTATATTATCTGTGATTTGATTTGGATATAAAGATATAAAAGAGCGATATATATCAATTCGAACAAAGGGTCTATTATATTTCAATCAGTAAATGGATCTAGATAGGCCATATGGCCATGTCTAATTTCATGAAATACGACTATTTCTATATTATAATATAATGTGGCCTAGAGGAGAATCGAAAATATTAGATCAAATAAAAATATCAGGTATTTTTCGATACCAGTCCGCACCTAATACAAATAACGCAATACCTAATCTACCTAATCCAAGGGCTATAGAGTAAAAGTCACGTAAAAGTACTCTGTGGCGAATCGTCGTGCGCTCGGGCAGCATCATCAGGTGGGCTGCAGAACTAGGTGAATTCTGGTTCCCGTTCCGCACAAAACAATAGCTATCTTTTTCGAAATAATAGAACTGAATTTTTGGCTTTTTCCGTTGTTCAGTTAAGATATATTTTTTAATTTGTAGTTGACAGTCCTAAGCCAGTGTAGGTATTAAGGGAAGGTTCATCATAATCATAGTCATCATCATCATATCAGCTATTGGACGTCCACCACTGGACATAGACCTCCCCCAATGACTTCCAGAAGGGCCGGTCGGAAGCGGCCATCATCCATCGTTTACCGGCGACCTTCACAAGATCAAAGGAAAAGATTACAATGCATTAACTAAGGGCCAGCGCTGACTGCCGGCATGGCATGGCAAAGGATTTCGGTACAGATATAGCATTTTTAATCTTAATACCATGAGGATAGAGTTCATTTTACTTCATTTTGACACAACGATGCCGACGTTCTGTCCTACCGCGGCCTCCCTCGGCATCTTTGTGTCAAAATGAATTCTATACCCATGGTGTTAAGATTAAAAATGCTATATCTGTACCGAAATCCTTTGCCATGCCATGCCGGCAGTCAGCGCCGGCCCTAAGTTTACTTATAAAAATTGTACGCAGTAAGTAAAATACTGCGTGGTATGCACTCAATACGGAGTACTATGTGGATTAGTGTTGCCGGATAATCGATTGTGTATCGATTATTAATCGATTATGCAAATGAGGCCCAAATAATGAAATAATCGATAGTATTATCGATACTATCGATTATATCGATACTATCGATTATTAGATTATAATCGAAGAACGATATGATCGATTATGATCGATTAATCGATTATAATTGTAATGTAATCGATAATAATCGATATTATCGATTAATCGACTAATCAATTATAATCTAATAATCGATTAATCGATTATATCGTCATTAGATTATAATCGATTAGTCGATTAATCGATTATAATTGTCAATTTTTCACACTGTGATAAAAATACAATATATATAAAATACAATACATAAACTTTATATAAATATAAATATAATCTTTACTATCGATTATTATGTAAAAACCTTTATTTTACCATCTTTTCCCCACTCAACCACCAAAAGTGGCTATGGAATTTATAATTCGGTATGCAAAGTTTTTTTTTGGTATTTATTAAATATTTTTATTCGATAGTAACCACGAAAATAAAAGACTAATTTGAATATTTTCCATTTAAAATGAGTAATTGTAAAGTTATGATTTTTTAAAGATTGTTCAACTTTTGTACTTAATGACGTCATCGATCGATAAAATCACTTAGCGACATGCAAATGAAGCGAAATGTTTTATAAAAATGTTGCTGATTGCAAACCATATCACGAATTTGTGATGTCAAATGAAATTATTACGATATTATACTAAACAAACCTATGATTTTCGATATTATATTAATAAACTGCAAAACCGTATGTCTTTGAAACAACATTGAAGGTCAAACACTGTTACAGTTTTTTGATAAAATAACAGTCATCTTAGCTTCAACTGATATAATTTCAAGAAAATATTGTTAATAACCATAATATCTCGAAATGGTTTTGTAATTAGCATCACTTTAGTAAAACTTTGCATACCGAATTCCTTGGCTCTGGCTACCCCTTCTAAGAAATTATAGCTGTGAGTATATATATATCGCACCTCCGCTCAAATAGTGACACAACTCAAAAACCAAACTTTTGAAAAAATCGTATTTAAAACTTACATTTCTTTTTATTTTTACATTTTTGCTCTTGTTACGACAACTGATCATAATTACAAATTAACAAGCTATACATATGCCAGTTCAAGAGTTAACTTTTTGATGTTTATCAATGGTTAATTAACGTAATGGTAAAACAAGAGGGATTCAATTAATTTTTGAGTTGTGACACTATTTGAGCGGAGGTGCGATATATGTATCGATCAATCTACGATAAAATCATTTATATTTTTATTTATTCTATTTTTATCACAGTGTGTAAAATTTACAATTATAATCGATTAATCGACTAATCGATTATAATCTAATGACGATATAATCGATTAATCGATTATTAGATTATAATCGGTTAGTCGATTATATCGATTACATTTCAATTATAATCGATCATAATCGATTATATCGTTCTTTGATTATAATCTAATAACACTGGTCAACAAAAATTTGTAACAAGAAAGGTGCTTACTAATATTGAATTACCTACCTACCCTCATATAAAAACTATATTTACTTTGATTCCATCAGGTCTTGTTTTCGTGTTACAGCCACTATATTATACATACTTTATACCACTATGTACCACTGGGCGAGGCTTGTAATATAAAAGTATCTTGTGAAACTATTAAATCTATCTATTATTTTATCTTGGAAAAGATTCAACATAACGAACACAACTGGAAAGTTTGTGGAGATTTGAAGGTAATTGCCCTAATATTAGGATTACAACTAGAATACACAAAATACTGTTGGTGTGTTTGTGAGCGGGACAACAGAGACCGAAAAAATCATTATGTTAAGAAAGACTGGCCTAAACGGAAATTCCTTACCCCAGGACAAACAAATATAAAAAAATCCCCCTTTAGTGCAGCCGAATAATATATTTACACATAAAACTCTCATGTTTTTTTTTGTTAAAGCTATGATTAAGGCTTGTGATGGTTTTTTATACTTAAAAGAAAAAATCTCTAAACTGAGCGAAACAAAGATTAAATAAGGTGTATTTATTGGTCTTCAAATCAGGCAATAAATGAAAGATGACATATTTTTAAAAATAACTAAGCGATTTGGAAACATCTGCTTGGGAATCTTTTATGAAAGTGACTCAAAATTTTCTCAGAAGCCACCGATCGAATGACTATGAAAGTATTGTTGAGGAACTTTTGTCTACGTATAAGGTTTTAGGGTGTAATATGCCATTAAAACTACATATTCTACATTTACATTTAGACTTCTTTCTTGAAAATCTGGGCGCCGTTAGTGATGAACACGGTGAAAGATTCCACCAAGATATTTCTACTATAGAAAAAAATATATCAAGGCAAGTGCAAGCACGTATGCTGGCGGATTATTGTTGGATATTACAACGAAACGTCCCTGAAGCAAAATATAGAAGAAAATCTTACGGTTATCACGATTTTATTATTGCAATATAGAGGAATATCTTCACTTGGTCAATAAATATTGAAATTATCTAAAATGTTTAAAAATCGAATTACAAAAAAAATATTCGTATTTGGAACATTTTGATTTTATTTCTATTATCCTTATCCTTGTTCGAAACATAACTAGACAAAAGTTTTCATGTTACAAACAAAAACTGTTTTTTTGTTGACCAGTGTAATCGATATAATCGATAATACTATCGATTATTAGATTATTTTGTGTGAGCATAATCGATTAATCTATAATCGATTATCCGGCAACACTAATGTGGATTAGGTACATATGTGGATTAGGAACAGATGTATGTATATCTGTTCTACTTCTGTTATCAAATTTAATTTACCTAGTACAACTACAACTCATCTCTCGACATTTGCATATTCTATAACGTAAATCATTATATTCAGGAATTATCGAATGCATATCGCATTTCTAAAAATAACCTCAACTAAGTGATGAAAATTTACGAACACATATAACGGATTTTATAAGACCGAGGTATTTATACCAAACTTTAGAAGAAATCATACCGCGATGTACAAAACGCCGACAACGCCATCTAGTGTAAAATAAGTTAGAACGATATACTGAGATCCACATAAACAACACACTACCGTTTCTGATGAAGAGCTTGCAAGCATAAAACCATTAGTCTCATCACATTTCGTTGTATGGGATTGGGTATCTGTACTAGTATAGTATTATATTATCTGTGTTATAAATAAAATAACCGAACGGTATACCGCTACGCCACGAAGACGTTAATTTTAACTTCAAAATTTTAATAGCTATATATCTAGTAGTCATACTTTTGACAAACAATTAAATGGACATTTATTGTGTGATGAAAATGGATGAAGAGAGTCTGATAAAGTCGTTCGACGAAAAAATGAATCGTGTAAACATGGGGAGCCATATGAAAATTATGTTTTTTTGTTCCTGTAGGAACGCTTGCGAAATCCGGGATAAATGATATCCTATATGTTGGCCAGGTGTATAAGCTACATTCATACCAAATTTGATCAAGATCCGTCTGGTAGAATTAGCGTGATGACCGGACATACAGACAGACAGACAGACAGATTTTTTTTTCAAAAAGTGCAAATTTGGCTACAGTATCGAAAATTAAACATATTCCACCGGTTTTTAATTTTTTTTCTTCAATGTACAGTTTTGACCTCGGTACAGTCTTATTATAGTCTAGATAGAAGATAGATAGATAGACAAAGTATAATGACATTAAAGTGTTTAGCAATTTATCTATACTTATCTATATCTATACTTATAATAAATCTGTAGAGAGGTCAATTCTGTACATGAAATATATTTTCAAAATAACTATCAGGTGGTGATTAGGGATCGATACTGATGCCAAAAATGCAATCAGTAAAATTTTTGTCTGTCTGTCTGTCTGTCTGTCTATCTGTCTGTCTGTCTGTCTGTCTGTCTGTCTGTCTGTCGGTTTGTATGTTCCTTATGGAAACAAAAACAACTCGACGGATTTTAACGAAACTTGGTACAATTATTCTTCATACTCCTGCGCAGGTTTTTGTATACTTTCCAGCAGAGAAATAAAGGGAAATTTTGGGAAATTTGGGGAAAACGGGAGAAGTTACTCCATTTTTTAAGCTTCCGTCGCGTGTGCAGCCTTAATGGTTACACTTACATAGAAATCATGTGTGGCGAAAATATTCTTCATAAAATTATCTAAAAAAAAATCCTCAACAGTTTATGTCTATCTTTTACGGTTGACTCACAATAACACGTGTAATTCCTGATAGCTTAGCAGTTCGGAACATTCTGATTATATTTGTTTACTCTTACGTTTGTAAACCTCTCACTCATTCCTAATTTAAAAAAGGTAAAATTATTACCTATTCAATAAAAACAGAATCATAGAAATCGATAGAGAAACACCAAAATCCATACTAATATTATAAATGGGAAAGTGAGTTTGTTTGTTTGTTTGTTCCGCTTTCACGCCGTAAATACTGAACCGATTGCTTTGAAATTTTTCAGACGTGTAGTTAGAAGTCTAAATTAAATAATAGGGTACTTTTTATCCCGGAAAAAATATGTTCCCACGGGAAATCAAAAATATTGTTTGCTTGCTGGATGCATTGGAGATGGCGCTGTGTATCGTTTAAAACAACGTAATATATTGTAAACTAATATAAAAATCAAAATTTAGAAGCTTAATGGTACGATAATGGGTCCCCGAAAATAAGGAACTCCCGAGGGATGATGTAATATTTTTCTATCGTATAAACATTTTTTTTACATCTACTTATATACTTATAAATATAATTTAGAAGCTGAATGAAACGACGATGATTGCTTGAAACTAAGTAATCAGCAAGGGTTCTCATAGGAACATCAAAAAACCTTAACTCATATATGGCTCAAAATATTGCATTGCAGCGATTATTTTTATCATAGATGGAATTCACATCAGACACTTTGTTAATGTTCATTTTGGAAAGATTAAGGGGTTTCATCCATTATTTATTTAACTAACTACTATGAATATTTAATTAGAACTAGGTATTATGAATCAATCGTCCCGGGTTCGTATCTCAGGTAATTCAAGCTTTTTGTAAAAAAATGTTTTGTTAGCTTAAAATAGCACTATATTTAATAATAACAAGCACTATCCCTTCAATTTAGCGATTATTTTGGATGGAGATCTACCACTAATCATCCCTATATTGCCGAGCAATCGCTGCAAGCTCTCCCACTATCACCAACGGTCAGTGTAAGGGGCAGCACCGGGCCGTCGCCGCAGCGCCAAACTACTATCCGTATCTGTACTTACTAAAGATATTCTCATTTCTGAACATAAAAACTTGGTATATTTGTTTAATGATTCTTATGAACAATTAAAAAGTAATTTTTGGAACTCAACCCCTAACGGGTTGATATAGCAAATGAAAGTTAATATACAGTTTTTTTTTACATTTTATAATAAAACTTGGTGCGATTTAATTTATGAAATCCATCTATCAATCATTCATGAGTATATGCTAACAACCATAAATTCCACAAAAGGGTAGCCATAGCTTCAGAGATACTAATTCTTCGTCCAATTTTGAAAAAAGATTGATAAAAGATAGTTTAATAAAGGTTGTTAGTGATGGGTCACAAACTGCATCGCCCAACAATCACTTAAAAAGCCTCAATGTCCTTTATGTCATTAACAACGCCCGCGGGATTATTAATATAAAAAACAGAAGTTGAGATAGTGATTCGGTATTTTAATATTATGTAAACTGGATGCAAAAAATGAAGTCCACGCGGACGAAGTCGCGGGGCAAAAAGCTAGTAACTAATAAAATTGACATATTACGAGATAATGTTGATGAGAAAAGGTAGTATAGAAGTTACGTTGGTTATTCACTTTCAAGTTTCCGTTAAGGTTGAATAAAGGAAATAATGAATCCATCACTTTAGAAAATATAATGGCACCTTATTCCGATTCTGAAGACGGTATGCTAGTACTTGGCCATCGGAAATACTAGCCTTAGAAGTGAGCGGTGGGTATGGCATGAAACCAAACGCAGTTTAGTAAAAAAAAAAGCTGAATAAATTCCACTAATAACAAATTGTCAATATTCGCTGGTTGATTCAATGTTCTGACTTTTGTTAGTCATACATTTGCTACACTTAAATCAATGGAAATACCCTTAATCACTAATGGATATTAAGATTCTTCGTTACATCTTTATTAAGCTAAGTTCTCTATATGCATAGTTAGTATTATATTATCTGTGGTATGGCCACGATGTATTGGCTGTGTAGTGTCGGCTAGGCTGTGTAGTGTCGGCTAAGAATAGCACTGCCCTATTTCTGCCGGTGGGTGTACGTGTACGTAAGAGGCGACTAACGGTATTGGGGCTTTAAGAAACTTTTGGCGATGCGGTTGGAGACCCATCACCAATAACATTTATTTTACCTTCTTTACCCCACTCAGCTTTCCAAAAGTGACTGAGGAGTTTCTAATTCCTTAGCTCTGGCTACCCCTTCTAGGGATTTACAGCCGTGAGTATATGTATGTATGGCCAAGGAATCAAGTCATTCGTAATAGTTAATGCAGCTGAGTTGAATCCCTTCCAAAAAGTTACCATGCTACCAAAGCTTATTGGGCAGAGTAAATGTGTTCAGTGATCTAACATACAAATTAATAGAAAATAATTATTGATAGTCTATTTTGAATAGTATTACGGGGTGCAGTTAGATAGTTCAAGAAGATATATTACACACATACATAAACTCACAGCCATAATTCCCAAAAAGGGGTGCCAGAGCTTAAGAGCTAAAAACTCCTCAGCCACATTTTGAAGTTGATAGGGGAAAAGACAGTAGAAATAAAGTATCTTTGGTGATAGGTCTCCAACCGCATCGCCCAAAAACCACTTTAAAATACCCTTAGTCGCCTCTAAAGACACCCGTGGGTAGGAAGGGGTAGTGTTATTCGAAGCCGGCACTACTCGGCAATGGGATATATTTTTATTTGAAATATACTTTTAACCACTTTTAGTCTAACATCGGCGGATGCTATCGAATAACAATATAAAGGAACTTCAAATTTTATATGTCCATGTCCCTCCATTGTTTATTTTAAAGCACTGATAAATCTCTATTACTTTGTATTTATTTAGTAGCTTTCCGCCCACGGCTTTGCCCGCATGGTGTTCGGTTATATTGCGGCATAAAGCACAACTATAAGAATACTTCTCTTTCCCAGGATTTCCCTCGGGAATATTCCGAGATAAAAGGTACACTATTATTTAATATGGACTTCTAACTATACGCCCGCAAAGTTTAAAATACATACATACGGCGTGAAAGCGGAACAAACAAACAAACTCACTTTCCGATTTATAATATTAGTAAGGATACTTATTTGAACCAAAATTTTTACTTTAATACTAGTATCAGATTATTTTATAGCAATAATTTTATATGTACTACAATAATACTAAATAAGTCAGGTACTAATAAATAGCTTTAGGGAACAAATGTTCCATTGCAACGAAACACGCATAAAATACAGCAACAAAATGAGAAAAGGCACCTTAAACCTACAAAAGAAGTCGCCCAACGTGGGGCTCGAACCCACGACCCTGAGATTAAGAGTCTCATGCTCTACCGACTGAGCTAGCCGGGCTGTGGTTAATGTGTCCAAAATGCTGATTATATCTGAAATGATTTAAATGTTAACCTTAAACCGAAAATAGCTTTCTAGTCAGATGAAAATATTTATTTTTTCAACATTTAATTAGTTTGTTACAAATGGTAAATGTAAAACAACAATACTTTCCATAGTCTTAGAATTCTGTTTTCAAATAAATTGTTTGGTGCCTTTTTATTACTTTTGTAGAAACATTACAGATAAATTAAAATATTTGAAGTTACTTTGATTGGTTATTTTTAATAAATGGTACAGTTCACTGAGAAATCTAGTATACCTAGTCTACTACTTTACTTTAAGGGAACCCTTTTTGTTTTCATCAAATATCGACTAGGATATGTCTATTTATCTTTCGCAACTGTCCATTTTTTTGTCAATGTATGAGGTGTGTCCCAAACCCCACCTCATCTATGATAATTTGTAATGATAAATTCATGTAAACTAAATAACAAAATTTTAAAACTATCCAACGATGAACGATATTACCAGTGACATCTGCCAGCGAGTAGCGAAACTAATAAGAGAGTAGTTCCGAAACATTTTATTTATTTTTTCCGTGGGATCGTGCGTGACGAGAGCGCCATGTGCAAGGAGGCCATTATGGACATTATTGTCTCAGTTGTCGACCGAGAAGAGTAAGTATTTTGAAAATTAGTCATAAGACAACTTTTATCATACTATATTAGATAATTTTAGATGTTGGTTGTCTGTAGCATTAATGCAAAATAATAAAATCAATATTTTTAGCAAAAAATTGCCTTACAGTGACTAGAACTATCGTGCCATCTCCAACGGATTTTTTTTCCATTCGGAGATGATGTATACAAGCAAGAAATTGGTGTTAACTGGACATGTACTTAAGATTGAAGTCAATTATCTAAAAGAAATGGCCTGTACTATTAGAGGAGTGGCGAGTGTCTTGCGAAACCAACGTCACAGCAACGGCAAACAACACAACTTTGTTTGCAACCAGATTTTTATGTTTTGATGCCGTTCAACAAAAGTATATTCGGTGTATAACAATCAATTGACTTATAGTAAAATTTGTAAAATTTTTCGTACGACAATCCACTTTTATCTTTGATCGCGTTTCCACCACGACTTGAAAATTGGATATGGAAATAACAGAGGTTATTCTTCTTGATGTATTCGGTCAAAGCTGCATTTGTCTCTATCCTGCTCTGAAGTACGAGTATTAGCAGTCCTAGTTAGGAATATAATTTACAAATACTTACTTACCTGTTTGTTTCCTTAACCTTCCTATACCCGCGCCAATTTTTGTAGCACCTATACCCGCGCACGGTCTCACAGACCGTACTTTCGTGTCCTGGGTTTTCATATATTCAATTGTAAATATATATGTTTAGCATTATTTATTTAAAATATGGGACATAAATGAAAGATGTAATGTCTTGACTTATCTTTATTAGTAACTATTTAGTTTTTATCACTTTTTCAAAATCAGCCTTGTAATTTGAGATATTTTCCTTAGGTTCTAAAAAAACGGGAACAAAAAATATTTTTTCTTCTAAAACAAAATAAAATTTTACACTTTTATAGAGTTTAACAATCGAACTTAATGAAAAACAAACATTAACTTAATTATCAGCCTTATTATAGCAGTCGGGGCATACCATAATAGCATGTTCCAAACAGAAGTATTTTTTGCATGTGGCACAATTGTATCGTGTTTTACAATTTTTTCTGCATGAAAAATAGCCACAACGACCTATTTTGTTGTTATTCGATGTTGCTTGGGATTCAGGACCATCTAATTGGCATATTTCGGCAAGCCTTAGTTTCATGGTTTTAGGCAAAGATGTCATGAGAGCTCGTCGTCTAAGGTGCGGATTGATGAGATCGTATGCCAAAGCTTCAAGGAAGGTCCTGCGATTTATTTTCTTGCCGACATTGTTTTGAACGTATATTATAAACGCATTTATGCCTCCTACGTTCATGAGGGTATAAAAAATTACCATGGGCCACCTATTTGTACCACGAGCAGCGTTATAAGTAGCGCACATTTTATCGACAGTGTCCACTCCTCCTTTGGTCGAATTGTAGTCCATTATAATTTAAGGCTTTCCCGTCTCCTCATTTATTTCAGCATTGTCGTGCATACTGGACACTAGAAGAACATTTTTACCTTTTTTAGGAACAAAAGAGACTAGAGTACAGTTTTCTCGATGCCCGAATACTGATGATTTTCCCGCGCTGCCACGTACTACTGTGAATTCCTCAGGCAACTCCTTTTTCTCTAAAAAATTTAAATACTTACTAACCTACACAACACTAAAACGTGTAAAATATAATTATAAATGTACGCAAACAAAAAACAAATAAATTCAATTGAAAACATATTCAATATTAGCAAATAATAAGTAATGAATAATAATACAAAAACTTACACGTATACCCGCGGCGGTCTCACAGACCGATTGGCACCAAAAGGGTCCACACGTCCTACCCCCACAGCTGCGCGGGCGGCACTGATGTGAAGTTCGGTTGAAATCCGGCAGCTACCAAGAAACTCGGATCGCTAGCGCTTGCGGCAGACGAGAAAACTACCAAAATCAAATTTGTCGGTCTCACAGACCAACGCGCGGGTATAGGAAGGTTAAGTGACTGTTGTGCGTTGTGTGATTTTTCCTACAAGCTCGATAAACAACTAAGTAATTTCTTTGTAATATTTTTTTTGTTTGTAATATATTTTTCTTTTAACCCTATAAAACCCCAGGACCACAATAGTAACACAATGTTAGAAATCGATTGTCTAATTAACGGTGTAATCGCGTAACATTCATAAAAAAAATATGCAATCGAATGGAATACCTCTTTTTTAAAATCGGTCGAAAATACAAAATATTTACATTACCGTATGATAGTTTGGGTTCATATAATACATACACAAAATTTGCCAACATTACATAAGCATCGGTGGTTCAGTGGTAGAATGCTCGCCTGCCACGCGGGCGGCCCGGGTTCGATTCCCGGCCGATGCAAATCTTTTTGTTTTAATTATCATTTGTCACTTTCATAAACGATGTGTTTGTTTGTTTTTACTTTCTACGTTCTAACTACTTTATTACAGACTATGTTTTGTCTCACGGCTGCCTTTTCCGTAGCTGTTTTACAAAAACAGATTCTGTTTACAACTCAGTAGCTGTCCCCGATAGATAGGTGGGATCTGATAACTTTTCTTCCGTTCAAAACATAAAAAGAAGTTACACTGGGAGCCGCTGTTTATGTAATTTCTTTTATAATTGGGATATTATAGATGGAATTGACAACAAAAATCAATTTTTCATTCAACCTAAACTTGCAAAGTATCTATGATAAGTAGATTATAAAAGCAATCGTATTAAAGATAAGATTTTCTATGTTAGAAATTGTTTGTGTCTCTTCAACTCTTAAATTAGGCAGAATTATTTAAGTAATGCTACATATGCTTGTGAAGATTCGACGAAAATTGGTTTGAATGTTATATTATACTATCGCCCAATTTCGATACTATGACTTTAATATGTACCCATACAAAGCATAATGGTTATAAAATATATCATTTTAAATGTTGATAACTATGACTTCTGAATATATAAGTTTTCTGCTTATTTCTATAACTTCTGCATATTAAGGCAGTAATAAAAAAAAACAACGAAGTCCATTGTGATCACGAAGCACAGCTTCACGACCGCATTAGAATTCTAATCTAACCGTATCACTGCTGTGTTCTAGAATAGTATAATCCGATGAAATTAGTGCAAAAAATGTAAGTAACCAAAATAAAACATATTTAGCTGAAAATTAAAAAAATATGATTAAAACATTCAGTTTTAAATGCTTTTTGCGTTGCACCCTTAGCGTGCCCGCCGACGACCGAGTTTTTGTAGGACCGATCATAAAACATTTAGTTTAGAGATAGGTAATGCATAAAATTTTAATGGTTTGGCATAGTAATTCTCTATTTTGGCCCCTGCCAGAGCTTTAGAGCTAGACACTCGTCAGCCACATTTCAAAGTTGACATGGGACAAAATGGTAGATATTAAGTATCGTTGGTGATGCGTTTCCAACCGCATCACCCAAAAACACTTAGTGGGTAGAAAGGGGTAGTGACATTCTAATCCGGTACTACACGGCATTTTCATCTTCTTCTTCCTATGGTTCATAGATAAGATAAGATAAAAGATAAAAAATATTTATTTCAAAATAAAAAGAATTGTTCTCTATTTTTTGAACGTCACAAACTTACGTATAAGTTAAATCTTACTCTACTGACTCTACTTCGGATTCGGAAGGTGTATTGTTGCGAGAAGAACCCGTAAGAAACTCAGCAACACACATCTTTTCTTAGTCAAATTACAATATTGGTGTATGTCTGGAAATATCCTGAATAGAGCCCTGGTGACACCAAGCAGTTTCATCTATCATATAATCATTTAAACTGTAATAAGCTTTTAAATGAAGACTGCGTTTTATAATTACTTTGAATTTCTTTTCTGTTAGATTCAAAATGTCATCAGGTATTTTATTATAAAATTTTACACATAACCCCATAAAAGATGTATTTATTTTTGACAATCTGTACTTTTGAATTGAAATTTTATTATTATCTCTAAGACTTCTAGTATGTCTGTCACAGTTTTTGGAAAATGCTTTCAAATTTTTTCTCACATACATGATGTTTTCATAAATATATTGACATGGCAGTGTCATTATATTTATGGTTTTAAACAATTCTCTAAGGGAATCTCGTGAACCTAAATTATAAATAGCTCTTATTGCTCTTTTCTGTAAAATGAATATTGACCCAACATCAGCAGCTCTGCCCCAGAGTAAAATATATTTGCAGGTTCGTATTAAAACTGTTATTAGCAGTTAAAAAGCAAAACCGGGCAATAGTAGATTTTACCACTCACGAGATTAATGTTCGAATATGACGATACGATGAGTTCATCGGCAATGTTAATTATTCTCGGATGATCACACTTTATATTAAAGTGATACTTATCTTACAATGGGATAACTCAATAAAGATATGACTTATTACTGCAGAAAATGTATTACTCATATTATCATTTGGTATGTAGTTCTACAGACCATCTAAGAAAATTAAGACTTGACAGAGAGAAACATAGAATGAAAGCAGGGTTATAAATAAGCCTTACACGTTTATAAAATATAAAAAAAAACGTTTAAGTACAAGTAGGTATTTGACGGCATCCGCGGTCCAGTGGTGAGGTTACTCGCTTTTAAATCTGGAGGTCGTAGGGTCGGTCACCATGGAGGGCAATCATTTGTATGATTAATAGGTATACATATTTGTTTCTTAGTTTTGAATGTCAGTTATATTATGCTGATCCTAATCCAAGAGCAATAAAAATTAAGACTAATTGTAAAACGCATATTGGGATATCATCTGTTCTCAAGCTTTCATATCTCAAGCATTCATTAAGTTTATATCTAGAATATAATCCGCCCTCCATTACACCGTCCTTATAAATTAATATCTGCCTATTGTATGGGAAAACCGTAATAATAAACTTCCATTTATAAATAATGACCATGTATAAAATCTAGTAAAAAACGTAATATATGCTTAGCGATATCGTATTTCATTAGATGTACAAGTATCGATACAATATTGTCATCAATATACCGAGTCAATGAACTCCGAAATAGTTCGTTAACATCCCTTCACAAAGCTGGAGATTTAAAACAAGTTTGCCACTTAAAATAATAGTCCGGTTATTTGTTAGTTTGTAATCGGCCAATAATAATAAAATTCCGTGTTATAAAAGGACACTCAACTCACTTGTTCAGACACCAAGAAACAATTAATAATTAAGTTCAAAGACATTTGATTTATCAAATTTTCAAAGTAAATTAAGCAAATAAAATTTTTCTACACCATCGGGACTCGAACCTGCGACATTCGGGTATACGCCCCGGTCGTCTGCCAACTGAGCTGTGGTATCAAGTGAGCACTCGCGCATTTGATGTAACATTTGATGTAACTTTGTGTAACTTAAAAGTTAGAAAAGTAATGGTAAAACGCCCTTGCGTTTGATTTTAAAACACTGCAGTTCACATGGTTTCAAACATTTGAATAACGTAACTTCTTAAATGCAATTTTATCTTTTTTATAAATACCAAATTCATTCCTTTGATGCTACACAGAAATTTATATAAGAATAACAAACATTACAATATGAAAAATTAAACAAAAATAATGTAGTAAATTCCGTTTAGACAATTTTACCAGTAAAAAGGAAATTCACATATATACCTGCGACTTAAAGGTGGATTAAGAATAATAGTCGGTAGTGCTATTCATAGCCAGCAGCACATTCTAACATACGAAAACAAATAAAGTCAGCATCGTACATCATATACACGGAGCATCTTAACTCAGTATGTACATACATACATAAATATACACAGGGCCAAAAATCTCAAAAAGGGGTAGCTGTAAGTAAAATAACCAAAATAAAACATAATTAGCTGAAAATAAAAAAAATATGATTATAACATTCAGTTTAAAATGCTTTTTGCGCTGCACCCTTAGCGTGCCCGCCGACGACCGAGTTTTTGTAGGACCGATCATAAAACATTTAGTTAAGAGATAGGTAATGCATAAAATTTTAATGGTTTGGCTTAGTAATTCTCTATTTTGGCCCCAGCCAGAGCTTTAGAGCTAGACACTCGTCAGCCACATTTGGAAGTTGATAGGTTATTATCTCAGTATGTGTTCTGCAGAAAAAAATCTGTAAAACCAAATCAATGAGTTTGGATTTTTCCAAAAACCAGTAATGATGGCCGAGTAGATGTCAAAGGGTGTCAGTTGCTGGATGCTGATTTGACAGTTGTTGGCAGCTAGACCTCTAAAACATGCCTCGAGAACTTTGCTTGTGGAATAATTTTGCTGAGCTTAAAACCGTTACGGTAGGTAGTAGGAGTATAGGTTCGAACTTAAATGTTTTATTAAGTACCAAATTGTATTGCACAGTACGATAATCCTTTAAACCCAATGTCGACTCACTTTAAACGGACCGATTTAATTGAAAATGTGTACACTTATAGAGAATCAGGAGCAATATAATAATTTCATAGGTTCATCTCAATATGTGGCTTGGTCGTTCGTTACTACAAGAACTATTGTATAACACAAAAGTAATGAACAGTGAATTAATTTTTCACCTTACGCCGATGTGAATGTAGCGAAGTGGCCAAGCCACATATTTTGACTAAGGTGTAGAGTTTGTGAAGTTAGGCCTTGTAGAGTTAGGGCGTGTAGTGTTAGAAGCTTGGCTCTACTTGAGATCTGATAACTTTTTGACAGTGCGAGTCATATGGGCTCGTCTTGGCAACATTTTACATGAAAATGTTTTTGGTGGGGTCCAATTATCTTGATAAGGGTCACAAGGCTTAATTAGTTTCAAATGATTCAGTACTAGAACACATTTAACAAAAAAGTAAAAAATAATTCCCAATATAAACTGAAAATCATGAAAAAGCGTAGGGCGCTTTATATTTTTCGTCTATCGTGCAAACTTTTTTATGCTTTCACTCACACTCCTTGTTTTGTTTTATGTATATATATTGTATTTGTAAGAGTTCTGCGAAAACCTCTTTATTTTTATTTTTCATGACACTTGCTGAAAGTAAGCGTTGCTTTCTATCATTCAATACATTTATACTTTATATACTCCGAATATGAGTTTTATAAATGGGTAAAGATTCCTTGAAAGAAATTTTGAGACACTTTTGAAGATGAGTGGGGAAAAGATTGTTAAATAAAATTGCTATAGGTATACCACTCTCAATATTCATGTCTTAGGGTTCATCTAACAAAAATGTGGACCCGTTGAATCAATTTAATAAAATAACTTGTATTGAGCTATGATATTTATTCACTAAACATTTAAACTTCACGTCAAAATCTTCAACTGTTATTTTTTCCTTTCATGACACTCTTAAAAGATCTAGTCCGATTGAAACGGTTTCATCGAGGAACCACAAATAACCGAGAGAAACTAAACCGAAACCATTTCACCTCAATTCCTTTCCGTCGCGCAAAGATTTGTATTCAATTATCCTATTGAAGTGGCGATGGCGGGTGTGACAAAACTGTGGCCCAACCGTGTCATTATCATTACCGGCAAGGTCACTAGTTCGGCTAGATTGTGCTCGACCCAGTTCTTCATTGTATGCTTCATCTGACTCCATGTGCAAATCCAAGCCACTTAGTAGAACACTCACCACAGTTTACCATGCCGCTTAGTAGACCATTTACCTTCATTGGTGGCACTTTTTCAAAAATTATGGCTTGTGAACAGTTTGTAAAGAAACTTTTAATCTTACAGTGGAACTAATTAAATTAGCTAAAATAGTTCTGACTTTCTTTTGAACAATGTGGTGCCGTTGTAGTGCCGGCTTGGAATGTCTCTACCCTTTTTCATCACACAGGTGTCGCAAGAGGCGACTAAGGGTATGGGGCTTTTTAAAGAGGTTTTTGGGCGATGGGTTCGGAGACTCCTTACCAATAATACTTTATTACTACCATATTCTCCTATATTAACTTTCAAATGTGGCTGAAAGGTTTCTAGCTCTAAAGCTCTAGCTACCCCTTTTTTGAGATTTATGGCCCTGTGTATGTATATTTCTTTTTTTAGTATATTGAGGGTGTTTCTAATAAGCGTAGCGTTTAATACAATTTGAATGATCTTATTTAAATGCTAAACATTTTAAAATGGCTTGAATAAATCATAGCTTTGAATAATGCAATCACTAAGAAAGTCTTAGGTTATATGAAATGGCTATAAATTATACTATTCCTTAGAAGCTAATGAGAGGGTCGGCTAGGGTTGTTGGACGAACGGTCGTAGTCACAGTAACGGATGTAGTTGTAGTCCGGTTGTTAGCAGCTTAGCTGGCTAGGTCTCATACGTCACGGAATCACGGATTTGATCGCCAATGGACAATGTTTTATAAGCTTCAAATCAATGTCTGTTACCATGTGATAGTATTTATCATCATCATTTAGGAGTTATTGGGAAATTATTGTCGATTTTATGTAAAGTTTTATTCTGTCGCAGAGATCACTGAATATCTGCAAACCCTACTCTCCCAGAAAATCTATTCACCATGAAACATCATCGTCAACCTAGTTCAACGTGAAGTAGTAACGGTATCTGTACGGTTTCCTTGCAAGATAATTTGTATACTCAACACTCAAATTCAACGTGCACGCTGTGCATTCTCAAAGGGGTGGCTGAAGTACTAATACTTATGAAATCAATTAATGTTTTGAATTAATATACTTTTAATCATCGTGTGACTTTTCTTCACCTGATGTGCAGAGCACCCAAACCCAATGTACCCAGTCTATTCACGTGTTAGGTTATTGTATTCTAGTTTGTACGAATCCACTGTCGAATGACTAAGTACAACCATGCTGGTTTCCTCATGATGTTTTCAACAAGACGATTCCCTGCTTTAGCCATCCCAGCTCGCTGAGGAAGTTCACAACTCCCGTTATGTACTTGAACACCTCAGCTCGCTCGCTGGCGTTACCAGGTGTGTCACCCTGAAGGCTGCTACGCCGCCGTTGCAATCGTGGATCACTAGCCCAGCTGTTTCTTCCTTTTCTATGCATGCTCCGCACGAAGGGTTATCTTTAACAACCATAGGAAACAAGTGCTTATAAAAGGGCTGTGTCCGGTGAGGGTGGCTTTGATTCAACTAAATTGCTTTTTATGAGTTTATATAGATTAATGGTAAGTTATCTGCAGCCACTTTCCGAAAACCAGCATCCGTCCGTTGTATAGCTTTATCTTGATTCAAGCCTACAATATCCTACCAAAGTCGGTTAAAATTGTGATTTTTTTCCCCGCGAAATAATCAATGAAACAATTAAAAGGTGTATTTATTCTCATCCTCTCAGTTTCCTTGAGAATATTTTCGGGAAAATATTGTAATAAAATCATGTCTCCGCAACCAAACAACCGCATCGCAACTGCACCACCACAATTACTCAGAGTGCTTGTTGACATAATCGTTGTGTTATTTTTCATAATATCTGCGTAACCGTAACCGTGCGACAAGAAACGCCAAACGTCACGCCTCTCAGCTAGAAAGTGAAGTAATAAGCAACCAATTAGTGGAAACTGATATCTGTATCAGGGCTGGAAACGATAGTGGCTGTCCCGATTTGGTTGGTTTGGCCCGGTGCGGTGCGCTTGGGATGAATAATGAATCCAAGACTTGGACAGTATCGGTATTCAGCGCTTTTTGGGCTGGATTAATATTATGGTCAAATATATCGATCTTTATCTTGAGTTTAAATATGAACGAAGTATTAATTTGTGTTGATAAATCAGTTAATGACTGATGTAATGTGATATTTACTGCATAAGAACTAGGAAGCAAGTATACTCAATTTCAACCAAGGAATTAATAAGGAGGTATCCAGGGAAGTATTTTTTCATTTAACAATAACTTTTGGATTACAAATCTTACGAAGTTTAGCGCTTTTCTTGAAGCAATCTAGCACTACCAGCCGCACGCCAGCCCAGCAGTCAGCGCTGGATTCACGTGCGTATTCAGCCAGTATTCGGCCCGCGACTGTGTTGCGGAGTGGTGGTGTGGTGTCAGTGTCGATAGCCCGCAGCGGACTCGCGGACGGCACAACACTACGATACTAGTAAATCTCCGCATTTTTGTAAAAAAAATAAAAATATTGGTGTTGAATTCCAAAGAAGATTTTTGTAAATTGTAAGTATTATTTTGTTTCTTATTTGAAAATATTAGTTTGTGTATTCATTAAAAACATTTAGAGCGCGCTATATCATATTATAATTTTATAAAAAATATTTATAACCATAATAAAAAAAAGGTTATGGTACCCACTCTATCAATTAAATATTGGGTATAGTCAACAATATGGTTTTATCTTTTTAATCGTTAAAGTATACTGTATATTTAAATAACCGCTAAGTACATAGTTAAATGTATATGTTGCCTTGTTTATCTTCATCGAAAAATAAAGTACAGATTTTTCACGAATAAATAAGTATTGGGATTTTATAAAATATTGCAGTATTATTGTCACAATAAAATAAAGTTAAATTTGCTAATAAATAATAAATAGGTGCCCTTACATTTACTGTACATGAATAAATCGTAATAACTTCTTACACGGAGCGTATCACAGCTATTAAAGCTTTGTTTAGTTTCTCAACTCAAATTATTTATTAAAATAGTAGGTAAAAAAATAAAGATATCTATTCTCAATCAATTACTACTCAACTCGCACTAAACTAAACTAAATTGCTTAACTAGATTTTCACTCATTTATAAGACAACATATAATAATTAATTCCGAATAAGTACTACAAACGCGAAATATTTATTACTGACCAATAGAATTGACATTAAGACTTAAATAAAGCAAAGTGATAAGAAAATATATTTTAGACTCAATACTAAAATAATTTGGCAGATTTTATTAAAAAATTAAAATATTTGTACAATGGATACGGTATTATCTCTTAAAAACAAGTTTACTGATAAACAAACGAGGCTTTAAGACTTTCACTAAGGACTGTTTTTTGTTAATGATCTCAACTCTACTCAACTTAAACTTTCACGCCGTATATCCCCGAAGGGGTTGGCAGAGGTACCAATACTTCTGAACATCGCGTAATTGTCACCTGGCCTGGTGTTCAGAGTACCCACGTTTTGCTTGGACAGTGTACTCACGTGATAGGGGGCAGGGCAGGCTCATTGTAAAACATATGATAAGTAATATTGGTTAAGAGTATCACATTCATTCATTCATATACTCACGGCTATAAATCCCTTAACGGGGTAGCCAGAGCTTTGGAATGAGAAATTCCTCAGCCGCTTTTGGAAGTTGATTGAGGAAAAG
Organism: Bedellia somnulentella; assembly: GCA_963576735.1. Classification (NCBI taxonomy): domain Eukaryota; kingdom Metazoa; phylum Arthropoda; class Insecta; order Lepidoptera; family Bedelliidae; genus Bedellia; species Bedellia somnulentella. Next base: position 5,863,357 of record OY755184.1, on the reverse strand, counting down.
ATGATAATAATAAATGTTTTTGGTGACGGGTCTCCAACCACATCGCCCAAAAAACACTTAAAAAGCCCCTATACCCTTAGTCGCCTCTTACGATCACCCACGTGTAGAAATGGGGTAGTGTTATTCTAAGCCGACACTACACGGCAAGAGTATCACATAGGTACCTATTTTTTTTCTTATCGTGGGATCGTCGTTACAAGGCGGCTTAGGGTTTGGGGCTATCTTAGTGATTATTGTGATATCAGACCCATCACTGACCATCCGTTACTTCCCACTCAATTTTAAAATTGTCGCTGAGGAATTGGTAATTTTGAAGCTCTGGCTAACTTAGCTTTGAGAATAGGAATAGTTACATACATACATACGGATACATTCCCAAGAATTTTGCTGTGTAGTGACGGCTTAGAATAGCACTACCCCATTTCTCCCGGTGGGTGTACGTAAAAGGCGACTAACGGTATTGGGGCTTTTAAGGGATTTTTGGACGATGCGGTTGGAGACCCATCACCAACATCCATTATTTTTACTACTTTTCCCCACTCACATTTCCAAAAGTAGCTGAGGAATTTGTAATTCCTTAGCTCTGGCTACCTCTTCTAGGGATTTACAGCCGTGAGTATATGTATGTATGTACATTCCCAAGACGGGTAGGCAGTTTGGATCTTGCCTTATTAATAGTTAGAAGATAAAATATTATAACATTTTACGTATGAGATAAACTCAAAAAGTAGTATCAACGTCACCGCGCTTTATCACTATCACATTAGATAACCAATTATAACCTCTTGCAATATTGATGATTTCTTTGAACTTTATCTACATTAACTATGTTAGGGCAAGCACGAGCCGTGTTTAAACTAGTTATCGCGTGGGATAAAGCAGCCATCTCTTACGCACTTACTTAGTATCGTATACTGCCAACTCATTCTAACCGTTATCGTGTCGATAAAATAGCGCTCGTGCTTGCTATACAGTTAATATTGAGATAAATATATATAAAATTCACGTGTCATAGTGTTTGTCACCAAACTCCTCCAAAACGGCTGAACCGATTTAAATGAAATTTGGCATACACATTTGTTAGGTCTGAGAATAGGTTTATAACATTCCACCTCTAATGTTTTATTTTTATTTAATATATTTATAAATATAAAACAACGTTTGACGGTTTAGTTTGTTGATATATAAAGTGCACAATAATTTGGGACTCATTATATTAATGTAAATCTATACTTATAATAAATCTGTAGAGAGGTCAATTCTGTACATGAAATATATTTTCAAAATAACTATCAGGTGGTGATTAGGGATCGATACTGATGCCAAAAATGCAATCAGTAAAATTTTTGTCTGTCTGTCTGTCTGTCTGTCTGTCTGTCTGTCTGTCTGTCTGTCGGTTTGTATGTTCCTTATGGAAACAAAAACTACTCGACGGATTTTGACGAAACTTGGTACAATTATTCTCCATACTCCTAGGCAGGTTTTTGTATACTTTCCAGCAGAGTAGTAAAGGGGAATTTTGGGAAATTTTGGGAAAACGGGAGAAGTTACTACATTTTTAAAGCTTCCGTCGCGTGTGCAGCCTTAATGGTTAAACTTACATAGAAATCATATATGACGGAAATAATCTTCATAAAATTATCTAAAAAAAAATCCTCAACAGTTTATGTCTATCTTTTACGGTTGACTCACAATAACACGTGTAATTCCTGATAGCTTAGCAGTTCGGAACATTCTGATTATATTTGTTTACTCTTACGTTTGTAAACCTCTCACTCATCCCTAATTTAAAAAAGGTAACATTATTACCTATTCAATAAAAAAAGAATCATAGAAATCGGTAGAGAAACACCGAAATTATACATAAAATAAGCAATCGCGCCCGTGACCAAAACCGAATCGTTACTAATTTACATATAACATACTAGATGGCGCCAGTAGTTGCATCCTACAACACGTAATTATTTATTTTTTAGATTGTTATAAATACTTCATAGCGTTTTATTCCAAAGTTTGCTATTAAACGGAAATACTGAACCGTTCATTAAAGCGCATTAAAAATCACCAAACTACACTGTTTAGGGAGTGCTATAAATTTAATAAATTGAAAACATTGCGCTGAATTTCACAATGCTTGAGCAGTGACTAAAGAAAGAAACCTCAGATATTTTAAAAAAACGCTACCCGTGCGAAGCTGGGACGATCCACTAGTTTATAATATAATAAACAATTACTACATACCCCTTCCAATCCCTTGGGTACATACGGCTTGTCAGTTTCTCAGTATTATGTTTGTATATTCATTACACAGTATCTGGGCGCGAAAGGAATCTAGTCGAGTGCATTGTAAGAAACCTAACCTAGAAAGTGTGCAAATAAGATGATGCACTGACATCCGCTAGTGGGCACAATAGGACGTAGGGAGTTAACACACTTGTGCCACATATGCAATGCAGATATCATGACAGGTTACTAAACCGGTAGGTAATAATTAAGGAATGGCTTTGAGAATACAAACATTGCAAGTATATATTTAAGCCAATCAAATATTAAGTTAGGATCTCGTTAAAACTTTATAGGTCTCGTGGATAAAAAAGTCAATCTCTGTATGGTTTGATTTAGATCTGGTGTTGCGACATTACTTCCATGTAGCTCTGAGGTCATATATTTTATCATTTTTATCTATATCATTCATATCCTTGATTAATCTTTGCTTAACCTCAAGAATTTTAATATGGCTGACTAATTTCTTATTCTAGAACTCTTCGCTGCTTATAGGAATTTATAGCTGTGAGTATATGTCTGTATGTATGTGTGGTATGGTGGTTTTTGTCTGCGACAGGTAACGATACAAACTTATATCTGTAACAGCCTAACTTTTTTCAGAACAATCTAGATAAATTTATTTTATTTTAAAAGCTCTTTCCACTAAGAAGATTGATACTATTTAGGCATTGCAATCTCGTAGCTCAACTGCATTGACCCGTGGGATGAACAAAAGATTAAGAGACCTATTTTTTGTCAGAAGATTTGTTTTTACCTTTTACTTTTACCGACAGTTTAATGACCTTTCTATTTTAGCCCTATTCGTAAAACAACTGAAACACTAAAACAATAATGTAAATTGATTAGAAAATACTAAATTACCTTTTAAGCTTAAACAGTTACATTATGTTAATGTTTTTACATTAAACAAAATCATAAACGAAATGTTCGTCAGCTCAAAAGCCAGAAGCATTGCATGTGCAAACTAAAAACGAAAACAACATGGTTTTGTTTTGAGAATTGTAAAATCTCTAGAGAATGGCGCATACATTTATTAAGTGGTATTCAAGTCGCGTGTTTGTCTTTTAACTTTAATGTCCACATAGTTAGTGTTTTACTTCGGAATCCAGGCTCAGTGAACCAGCGGCGTGCGTGCGGCGCGAACCTCCGAATATTTGTTAGTTTAAAGGAAATGGGTCACGAATGTTACTTTTTCCGGAAAACCTATTAAAATGTTAGGTTTGCTTTTTTGCTTCATTTCTATGCTAACAAATGACGTCAGTTTCTTGAAATATTGTGTAGGCTCTGAAAGAGTTAAAGAATTTTTAACATTTAATGCTTTCAGTTTATAGATTTTATAGGATAGGATTAGACAGGGTAATAATTAAAACTAAATTGCAATCGCAAATCATAACACAATGATTCCCATTAAATTGTGACTTTATTATTGAATCAGAGTTTTTGACGGTACATGGAAAATGGCTTTGTTGTGCGATGGAGTAGTGCTCACATTTACAAGCTAATTATACTTACTATTTAAATCGATTGTTAAGACAAAATACAGATACATTGAATTTATGAAACCAAAAAAAGCACCTTATTTATGTAGGTCTCATGCATAAAGGATAAATAAAGGAAACAAAAAATTGTACCCCGGCGTCAGTACTTTCCTTTATTTATCCTTTATTTCTTAGTAATAATACCCACATGAGGTTTTTATGAACCAGGACATTCAAATTAGGTCTCCTGCAGTTGTGAGAGTCAATGAATGGAAACCATAGAGTATTGACAAACGCTAGAGCAAAACAAAACGATCAAGAGTTTCTGCGATACAATGATTGAACTCGCTGTAATTGAAAAATGTTATGAATTTCTTAATATATCAGTAACAATAACGATAGGAATCGGCGATTTTTAGCTCTATGATTATAAAGTATAGTACTTAACCGCATAGAAAATCTCTTAAGTAAATATTTAAATGCAAAAAATGTATTGACTTAATTGACATACATACATATACTCTTGGCTATAAATCTCTAGAAGGGGTAGCCAGAGCCAAGGAATTGGAAACTCCTTAGCCACTTTTGGAAGTTGCATGGGGAAAAGATGGTGAAATAAAGGTTGTTGGTGATGGGTCTACAACCGCATCGCCCAAAAATCCCTTAAAAGCCCCAATACCGTTAGTCGCCTCTTACATACACCCACCGGAAAAAATGGGGTAGTGCTATTCTAACCCGACACTACACAGCAAACTGACTTAATTGAACATTATAAAAAGTGCCTGACACTACTGCAGCAGTATTGCGTTCTCAAAACCAGGTTTTCAATATTTTGTCGGGATAAATAGTTTCATGTCCAGTTAAGATGCAAAGTAAAAATGGTTAATGGGAATAGTGACTTGACGCCATTTTAAGGCTAGAATGTTTAAGTGTCAGTGAGATACCTTTTTTATTTGCCGATGAAAAGTGAGTTTAACTGCTGTTTTATCGGCTATGATTGGTCTTTACATCCTCTGAATACCCATTGGACAGCATCATGCATTCTTTGTACATTTTACGTTAATGCTACGGAACGAGCAAGCTCTTGTACTGTTTCCTTGTATGACACTAAGATTGTTTTAAGTCAGGTTCAAAAGAAATTGTATTGGTTTATTAAGTTTATGATGTGTAAATATATGAATGACATATTCTCAATGACGGCTATAATTTTATATAACATTACACATTTAATTTTGATTACAAATAAAATGCTGAAATAGTTACCTTTCATAGTTTTATAAGTTCATTTTAACACACTCAAAATCTGAACGTGCTATTAATCGATTAACTTCGCAACCAAACAATTATTATATATTCGTTTTATTTCATTCATAGCTTATATTTAGGGTGCGATCAATTTCATAGTCTTAATAGTATATTCAGTCAGCCGGATATGGAAATAGTGATGGAGTCGCCTGCAACCGCACTCGGACACTCAGATGGTGTTATACTCTACAAAGCAATGTTTCTATTTCGTTAATCGAGTGTGACGTTGCTAGTGCTGTGGGCCGCGATGCCGATTATTCATTCGCTTTGATTATGCTTCGATGGTAGAGCTTCGCAGCTCCACATACAAACGAGCGCAAAAGTGATAAGAAAATATGTTTTATTTACATGTTGTTGAAGTACAATATTTTGCTGAGTACTTGAATAGAGATGACTTAAAATATTACAATGTTGTGTCTTAATGTGTGTACACATATGATAGATTAAAAGTTCCGTTTGACAGTGATTTCATTCTTAAACGTAACTCTGATGTTATGAATTGTGATTAATAATTTGATTACTACATTTGTAAACAACGATAAATCTTATAGCAAAATAACACACATAATTATAAAAAAACACGTTTTTGCTTTGCCCTTGTTTATATGGATAAAAAGATCAGCAGTGTATCATCTATTTTTATCGGGAATCATGGTAATGTGTTCTTAATTAGTTGAACATTTTAACCAGCAATGTAAATCTTTAAATTGATGGCATGACAATGTTTTCTCATTGTATAAACTCCTTACAATAAATTAATTCACTTTTGTGAGTGAGCGTCTTACCAAAGAGATGTCTGATAAAGCATTCCAGAGCCACAATGCTTCTATTCAGTTAGTTGAGAATAAAGCTGAGAATTTTAATGGGCTTATGCTTAGAAATGTGCCTCAGATACAATTTAAGGGCTAACAGAATAATTCGTAATAATTGTTTCGCCTTTAAATTGATAAGGTTGGTAAGGATCGCTTTGTTAACAATTCTTAATAAAACGTTGTTTTAATGATACTCGAAGTTAAATTTAGGATTATTGACTTCGAAACCATTAAAAGCTTTTCCTGATTATATTACCATGTTCATATGTAAACAAAAAAAAAGTTTGCATATCCCGCGGCGGTCGGTGATTCATTATAGTGGGGTCAACGTTTTATCTATTGATATTAATTAAGCGATTGTAATTTTTCGCTGTGTTTTAATGTTTGCTAGTATATGTGGCGTAGGTCGTTATATTGTAAACGATAAGAATGTCAAAGTTTTTATATTATTCAAGGTAGATGAACTTGCTTGAGGTGAACGCGCTTGGGTTGACTTTAAAAATCTTTTTTTTCCATGGTATTAATGAATATACTTGAAGTCAATTTTAAAAATAAACATCTGTGAATTTATTTTTTATAATGATATACTAATATAATAGTAATACTATATCTATTCTTTTAGCAAGCGAAAATAAAGTTGATTGGAATGAAGGAATTCTGACTTTATAAGTAATAATAATATAATAATAAAATAGTTTATTTTCACAAATAAGACATGATACCATATAACAAATTAAAAATTTTGTTACATTTATAACTATAGTTATATGTTTAACTCTGTAGTTGAACAACACATAAGATACAAGCAGGAAACGTTAAAATGATGAAGGAAGGGAATGCAAGAGGGTATGGCATGATACGTATCGATACTGAGGGTTTATAAGAGTGGCTCCTTGGTTGTAATTCCTCGCTGTTAAAACAACCAAGGAGCTTGGGCAATATTACCAAGGATGTGAAATTTTATGAAGATCTTAAAAGGAGAGTGAGATGGGTAATATGGAATATTAATGAAAGAGATATAAAGCCTTAAAGATATAAAGACTAAAGTGATGGGTCTCCAATCGCATCGCTCAACATTCAATCACACATGCATCATATTTATGGCTATAAATCTCTAAAAAAGGAAATAGTTATCCCTACCGTTAGTAGAGGACGGCCTCGTAAAACGTTTTTTGACCAGATAGAAAACGTTCTTATAAAGGCGGGGGTCCGAAGTGAGAAGAACAAAAGAGCATGTATGAGAAGAATAATGAGTGTAAGGGAAGCAAGAGAGGTTTGTCAAGATCGTACTAAGTGGCGATCGATAGTCTCTGCCTACCCCAATGGGAATAATCGGCGTGAGTATAAGTAAGTAAGTAAATCCCTAAAAGGGGTAGCCAAAGCTTCAGACTTAGAAACACCGCAGCTGCTTCTGGAAGTTGAGCGGGGAAAACATTCTGAAATAAAGGTTTAAAGGGTCTCCAACCGCATAAACCAAAAATCACTTTAAAAGCCCTAATAAAATAATAGTACACTACACAGCTCTTACACTTTTTATTTCCTGGCACTTAGTTCCTGGCATAAAGACAAGATAATTTATTTTTAAAAATTTATATTTTTTTGTGTTTTTATTTATGAGAATTTAGAATTACACAAACACATTGTATAACAGTTTTGTGAATGAATTGGTATGATATATAGATAGACGGACCTTTTTTGCTATTTAAACACAAAATTTTCAATTGTAGAAAATGTCTGAAACATTATTAGACTAGTTATCAAGAACGAATCCCGAAACAGCAACTTAACTTTATAAAAGGAACCCTCAGAGAATTTTTAGGACTCATACAATGATGTAAAAACTGTTACCAAATTCAATATGAATAATGTATGCGTAGATACATAAATATACTCACGCTATTTAGGCCCATTGTATATGTACTCGTTTTAAAACAAAAAAAAACACATTTCTTAAATTTAATTGTCATCACTATGCAAATAATATTATGAAAATGGAAGATTTTTACAAATTAGTAGTAATTTACTACAGCAGTAGCATAATAACTTCGGAAACAAAATTTTAGATATTACTACTAATTTAGATTAATTCTAGTAATACATCATCGACACATACAACGCAAAACCACGGACAGTACAATGAACAAATTGGTTGGAAAATTTGAATAATGATTGTTAACATGATAATTATTCAGCTCCACACACCAACCTTGCCGTCATCGCACCGTACCATCACGATAACTAAATAAAATAACACTGAACAAAAATGTAACATAACTTTTTCAACTATTTAGTCCCCAGTGCGAAAAGGGTCAACAAAAAACGTGGTATGCAAACTCTTGCGTATGACTCGAACTATAGACATTACTTACTACAACATTTATGCAGGTTATTAACATAAAATAATTACGAAATGTGTTGTCAATTTCATATTTAAAGAGGATTTTATCGTGAAATGTATTTTATATTCTGACAGCTGTAGATATTCGGCAGTAAAAGGTTTACTTCTAAGTGAATAGAGCGCCTAATTGGTATGTATACAACTAATTTCTTATCTCTCTTCCTCTTCCATCATTACGGAACTAGGGATTATGTTGTGTACTCATTCTTTATGATTCCTATAATAATAGGAAAGACAGAACAGAAATTATATTAAATTAAATACCAACTGTGGTATAATACACCCACCGGAAGAAATGGGGAAGTGTTATTCTAAGCAGACACTACATAGCAATGGCAATGGCAACATGACATGGATTGCTATGTAGTAATGCTATTCTAAGCTGACTCTTCAAAGATTTATGTGAAATAGATCAGTTAATTTTCATGCAAACTCTATTGTCAATGGAGAATACCGTTATCTGTGGTAAAACTTTTATAGTTGGCTCCATTATGCTTGTAAAATAAAATATAAACCGTTTGTATGATTTTGAATAAAGTGTAATCAATTACTATTCAATCGACTATCAAGAAAATAACTGATAAATGTTCATTATAAAATGAATTCAATGAATCGCAAATAAGTACAAACTGATCTTGTAAATAAACCAACAATAACTCATAACTGAAACAACTAACATTCATTCGATCATAACATACATACATAAATATAAATCCCTAAAAGGGTAAGCTTCCGAAGACGAAAATTTTCAGCCACTTGAATGAAATTGAATGGGGAAAAGCTTATAAAATAAAGGTTTTTGGTGACGGGTCTCCGACCACATCGCCCAAAAATCACATAAAATCCCCAATACCCTTAGCCGCATCGTATGCGAACACACACGGTAAGAAATGGGGTAGTGCTATTGTAAGCCAACATTACACAGCTAATAATTCGATAATATCTTATTAAATATGTTGTGCTGTGTAGTGTCGGCTGTGCTGTGTAGTGTCGGCTTAGAGTAGCACTACCCCATTTCTTCCGGTGGGTGTACGTAAGAGGCGACTAACGGTTTTGGGGTATTAAGGGATTTTCAGGCGATGATGTGGTGGGAGACCCATCACCAATAACCTTTATTTTTACCATCTTTTCCCCACTCACATTTCCAAAAGTGGCAGAGGAATTTCTAATTCCTTAGCTCTGGCTACCCCTTCTAGGGATTTACAGCCGTGAGAATAAGTAAGTAAGGAAATAAATATGTTTTATAATCAAAATGATTTATTAGCTTTGTAGTGTGTGAATTAATTTGGCTTAGATTAGAACTAACCCATTTCTTGGCACCCCAAGGTTGTAAGAGGTGACATAGGGTGACATATTGATGCTTTCTAAATTATTATTTGGCGATGTCTCTGGACACCTATCACTAACTAATGTAACCACTTTTGGGCGTTCTGTGCCATATTTTTCGTCTATTGAGCAACCCTAGCTTTTTCATGATTTTCAGCTCATATTCGGAATATTTTTTTACTTTTTAGTTACATTTGCTTCTAAAGCGTGTTTTTCAGTTTCTTTATACTATATTTATTTTACAAAAAATACTTAAGCACAAAAGAGGCGCTTAAATGAATATATTGTAAGAGATCTAGTGAATCCCAACCACCTGAGTAATGAAGATGAATAATAATAAAATAAACAAGTGATCACGCAATCAATTCGTAACGTTATGTCAGAGTAAATCATCAGTCAGCAGTGTATAATTACTACAATCGTAATTTGCAATACTAGTTCACGTCATATGCATTTCTTTCTTGCTTTCATCATTCTAGCCAATGCGGTTTAGAATACCACTACTTTTATCTTTATGTTTGTAAATATCGTGGTGAATCAGAGATCTGTTCTTTTCCATTCATGCCGTTATTTTGTGTATAAAACACACAAATAAAAAGTAAGTCTGGTTACTTTTACATATTTGCTATTATTAAATACAGAAATAAAATGCATTGGCGTAGGCAGAAACTTATCGATCACCACTTTGTAGGATCTTGGCAAACTCCTCGAATTTATTCTACATTCATCAATCTTTCCATACGTACTATGATACAGTCGGCAATATAACCTTCATACTAATGTTAATCTTACAGAACATATAAAATACTGGTGGACACACACACAGCTTCGACGGGTAGTGATATTTTATATCTTTTTGTTCATGAAAACCTCAGGTGGGGATTATTACTAATAAATAAAGAATAAATAAAGGAAAGAAAAACTTCGAAATTCTTCCCGCCTGTGTCGAAGTTTTTCTTTCCTTTATTTATTCTTTATTCATGGGTAGTGATATTTTTCGAATATCAAAGATTACTGGTCATTCCTTACAAAATTTTCCATGGCGTTGAGACATACCCTATCCTCCTCACATACCCTATAGCACTCCTGAATATTGTAACTTTCTGATTTTCAAAGAATGTTCATGATCAGCACAGTAATTGCTTAGATAACCTTTCAGGTAACCTTTTCGTTACTTTAATTATGTATATGTATACCTTCGTTCTTTTTTAACACGCTTATATTAGCTTCACCTGAATGTATGTATGTAACCGAGATTTTGACCAACTTTTAAAATTTGTACACTTATCGAGTATTAAGGACAATATAATAATTTCATAGGTTCATCGCATTATCCTGATTAAGGTCGCCAGGATCAAATAATTTCAAATGATTCAGTACTAATCTTTTGGTATATACAATAAGCTTTGCTATGCCTTGAAATTAATATTTTTATTTAATTACCGAAAGGGCGCCTATGATTGTCAGCAGTAATATCATATGGCATGCGCTCCATCGCTTCAAGAGCGTTACCGTGTCGTTTCGCATTTTAAACTTGGTTTTCACTTTCGTCTCGTGCGGCGCATTCTATCAAGACGAATACATTGACGCGTAATAAAGTGATCAATATTAGCATTTTTGTTCTATTAGGTACCTTATTTAAACATCACGCCTATAGTTAGTTCATTATGGAACGAGTCCTGGGACAGGTCGTGGAAAACAGGCTACAAAGTATTGATTTGGCCCCATTTAAAACAGGCTTCAAGGTTTTCTTGGACAAAACTGTGTTGTACTGAAAACCATTTTTATAATCTTTTTACCGACTGTTAAAAATAAACATAACTTCTTTTCTTTCAGACCACGATGATTGCAGTCCCGTTGCTGACATTGTGCGTTTTCGCTTCTACGATACATTGCTTGGTACCGAACACAGCGACGGCGAACGAGATCCGGTACCAACCCAACAAGACCACGTCGGCCAGCAGTACCCTGTACCCCCGAGCCACTGAGACCAGAGATGTCAAGACACTCGACGGTATATGGAACTTCAGGAAGTCACCGACTGATCCTGAGTTTGGGTACCGGAATGGTTGGTACGAACAGGATCTTGCAAAGGTATTTTTTAATTATGATTATGATTACAGCAAAACAAAAATACCAAATCTAATAATAAATCCTGAGAGCTAACTAAAAAGGTTCCAGCTAGGTATTGGAACACAAGAAAATAAATTGCAATGTACTCTGATTTAATTTTGAGTGATTTCTATTTTTGTTCAGTTATTTACCATCACGCTCCTCTTACTAATATTCGAAAGCGACAATAGTGTTTTTAATTCAATGATTTGGTGGTCCCTAGTTATTATAATACCCAGGATATTGATATTAAAGCAATCTTTATGTTTTATTTGATTCAGCTAAACGGAATTGAACCCATTCAAAAGTTTGAACTCAATTCAAAGTTTGATACAGCTTTATAATAAATATTAGAAATCAGCCAATAATACACCTAGATATTATACTACGAAATTCGCCAGTCTGTTCTGCTTTTAATTTGATTCGTAGAATTCAACAGACGGCTAGATTTGGGTAGATAGATTGTAAACTAAAGTGAGCTACTATTACTTGAAAATTAGCAAAACATAGTGCAAGTATAGCCAGTTGCCGGAATGCAAGAGAATGGTGTTGATAAATATACAACGAAATTGTAAAGTCAATTTACCGGTAAGCAATTAAACATGAACATTTCGAGAAACTTTATTAGTATGTTAAATTATATACTGCTGGCTGGCAAAATTATTGAATCTAGTACCAACTCGGCATTTGAAAAAGCAGAATATAAAATGTTAAGATGTGTGGTGATAATAAAGCCTCATAAATTTACATACATTCATATACATATAATCCTTACTCTACAAGGATTTTCTTCTTCGATAAAACTATAGGCATAAACAAACTATAACCCAACCTGAAGTATACAACGACTATAATCCTGGAAATAACCAGACAACCTATCAGCCAATTTCGGAAGTTGATATGAATAATAGATGTTCAAATAAAAGATCACAACTGCATCGACCACTGAAAATCTCATAGCTCTCTTGCTATTCTCGTCCGAGATATTATACGGCCAACAATTTTGTTAAAACACTAAGGGAAAACATCGTAAAGAAAACCACATGGGTAAGTTGTATTAAGTCATGTGTCAGCGTATTCGCACTAAGCGACGATAGGCCTAGCTGTCCCCTTTGCGTGAATTTACTATCCAAACAAACCGTGGTAAACCTGAATACCTGAGTGACTACAGAGTTACGTTACACTCAGAAGACTCTATAAATACATAGATGCATATACTCAAGGCTGTAAATCCCAAAATGGTACAGCCAGAGCTTCATAAGTTGACATTCTTTAGCCACTTTTGAAAATTAGGTAAGAAAAGATTTTCTCCCCTTACAACACCCCCGAAAAAAATATGAGTAAATGCTATTCTGCCATCTGCTACACAGCTTATAGCTGTAAATTGAGTTATTCTACGCCGACACCACACATCTTACAAATACAAAACATTATCACAAGAGAGGCCCAGTATCTTATGAATACAAATTGTTCTTACCAGACAGGCCCAGTGATGCCAATGCCAGTCCCGTCATCCTACAACGACGTGGGTGAGGACCCGAGTCTGCGCGACCACGTGGGGCTGGTGTGGTACGACCGGCGGTTCCACCTGCCGCGCTGGTGGACGGGCAGCCAGCAGCGGCTCTGGCTGAGGTTCAGCAGCGTGCACTATGCTGGTCAGGTGGTAAGTCTTTGGAATGTGTGTGGGATTAATAAACTGGTATGGCTTGAAATGGCATACGACATGCTAGTTAGACGCTGCTGTCAGGACGAAATTGAGTTGCTTTACTTGTTTTATCCCTTAAATTTGACGGGAGTTGTGTTTTTTATTTTATTTCAACTTATTAAGAAAATTTACAACATCAAAACTTTTTAATACTTAACTTTTACCATTTAGATATCTTCACATTTAATATCTTATTACCTTAAGGAAAAACAGATTAAAATGATTAATTTAATAAAACTGAAGAGTACAAAAAAAACTTTCATTTCATTAAATTAAATTAAAGTAGTTTTAGAAGTTAAGAGAATAATTATTTTTATAAATATATGTAAGAATGCTAGTTTAAAATTAGTTGTTGTGAGTTTGACGTTGAAGACAAGAACATAATATCATTAAATTAATTTGATACTAATTAGGTAGTGGTAAATTTAATTACATGTACGTAAGTTAAATTGCTCTTATATGAAACCGGTTCGCAGGTTCGGCAGCAAATAAAAGAACGAACGTGTTAATAAATACATTTCCTTAATTCTAAATAATGGACGGTAACCAGTTAAATATTTTGCATGTTAATTATCTTGTCAACAAAAATGCGAAGTAAATTTTACCGCAGCAAATTTCATTATTTGTAATAGCTTTATTCCTTTACAATATTATGGATTTTCTGAACACTGCCGATAGTAATATTATCGCATGGTGTTGAGAGTTAACATTTTAGCAAAAGTAAAGTACCTGCGTAATGGAGCGAAGAGCCTATCTCTGATTTGAATGGGTACGTACACTGTCACATGGCTAAGTTAGACCATAGTCTACTCAGTTGGCCTAGTGAAGTTTGATCCTAAAAAATAAGCTAGGATAAATTTCACGAGAGGGATTTCAATGACGATTAAGCTGATTCTATTTCAGGCGCATAAAAATAAAAAAAAGGTTTTTAATGCATTATTTAATGCGAATATCAAGTATTGGTGTACCCTTGTATCTTGTGTGTATTCATTGTTGTATTAGCCGTGTAGTGCCGGCTTAGAATATCACTACCCCTTTCTACCTACGGGTCTCGTAAGAAGCGACTAGGGGTATAGGACTTCTTAAGTGGTTTTTGGGCGATGCGGCTGGAAACCCATCATCAAGGATACTTTATATCTACCATCTTGTCCCCTATCATCTTCCAAATGTGGCTAAGGAGTTCCAAGCTCTGAAGCTCTGGCTACCCCTTTTTGAGATTTATGGCCTTGATTATATGTATGCATGTATGTTACCCTTGTATCAGATATTTAAGAGGTTTATTCAAATAACAAATTACAAATATTTACAATCATGGTATAAAAAATCAATTAAAACTAAATATATATATATTACAAACGAAAAATTTCGTGAAATTCATCGTTGTCGGTGTAGGGTAACGTGCCCAATATGCTAGCAGCATTTCCTCTTTGGATGGCCAAGCTAATGCGTTGGCCGAGGTAGCTGCCAGCTCTGGGATCACCACACACTTCCACAAGGCGAACGGACAGTTCTTTAAAGAACAGCCGCGCCTCGTTGCCCCACGGGCCGAGAGTTTCAACGGCGAAAGGTATGAAATGATAGTCATTTATTAATACTGAGTATTTACGCCGTTTGAAACTCTCGGCGTTGGCAGCAGCAGTACCTGCACGCGCCGCCGACCCGGATAAATGGCAAGGCGCAAGAGTGTCGACACAGGTTGCATCCCATATCAGCGCCCTGCCATTTCTCCAAGGCAACAAAGTCATACCATCAGGTCTCTTGCCATCGTCCCGTATTAATCCAGGAGGTTCCAAGGTCGCTGGCACGTGGGCGCTGACAAGAGCCCGACGGATGATATCATTTAAGGCAGCATGTCGTGATAGGCGACCTGCACTGCGGGGGCATGAAAGTCCGTGGTGGCGCCCCATTGGTCAACCTGTACTCCACAACGACAACGATGAATTTCATTGATTTTGGCACCAACTCTCAAACATACTCCCAAACAAAAAGTCGACCTGTCCAGTAACGTACCAATCGCCTCAGAAGGTAATGCATTCAACCAGTATCCCGACTCAGGCTCCATAGAGGCCATGAGACGAGCACGCTGTGCAGGATCGGAAGCAGAGTTCAAGAGGTTTAATTGAATCCGCCCGCACAGAATGTCATCCTAAGACCTCTGAGAAGCCATGTTTGTCGGAACACTCGAATCTGGACCAAGCAATGCAATCCAAGCAGTCTTGGCATCGTCCATTCCACTGATCTCTGTGTCACCTAGAGAGGGACTGACATTTTTTTTGTATAGATCAATTGTAGAATGTACTGATGACAAGAAAGCTGGTAAAGCCACGTCAGATGGTTTGCGTACGCCCAAACCTCCAAACCGAACTGGTAGGGTAGCCTGATCCCAGTTATATGATATTGTATCAGAATGTCAGAATAGGTACAAATGGATTTAGACAGGGTCGATCCGCACTCGATGACATAACGATGACCTCTGATATGATAACTCCGCTCCCGAACCGCGTTCACACAATTACCTCGTTTGTCAGTTCAGCATTTCAATGCCTTCCTTGACTTTGAACATTTTGACTATTGTATATTGAAACTGGTCAAGTGCAAAAACGCGTGCAACAAGTATTTCGTATAACCTCATAGAGTCAAAAGCATGGTTTTGCAGATTTTTACTGTACTTGTAACGTTAGATAAATTGACACACATCGTGATTCGTATCGATGAAATATTGAAGAGAATTATTTTTGAGACAGTTTCGTGGATTCCTTCTGAGCATATTTCCGTAAACCTGGCTTGAAAATACAATTTACACGTAACAAATAATTGTCTGAGTAAGCAGCACATTTTTATGTTGTTTCTTTCATATCATAAATCTTCAAATACAAATTACTTTTTTGTCCTTTTTTTTACTAGATTGCTAGATTTGCCGTGTAGTGTCGGCTTAGAATAGCACTACCCCATTTCTTCCGGTGGGTGTACGTAAGAGGCGACTAACGGTATTGGGGCGTTCAAGGGATTTTTGGGCGATGCGGTTGGAGACCCATCACCAACAACCTTTACTTTACCATCTTTTCCCCACTCAACTTTCCAAAAGTGGCTGAGGAATTTCTGATTCCTTTGCTCTGGCTACCCCTTCTAGGGATTTCAGCCGTGAGTATATGTGTTTATGTGAGTATGTATGTTTTTTACTAGAATAAGTTTTATACTAGAAAAAACTCTAGCTTTATCCTACACACAGTAAATAATTGTAGTATTCATGTTTTAGTCTAATCAATCGTGAAATATACTATAGCTTTTAAAAACTCAAATCCACGACTTAAATTAACTTAAACCACTTGGAAGATAGTGACAAAATCCTGTTTATAGGCAGTAGCACAGAACTGCGGTAGCAATACTATTTGGTATTTAGTCATAGCTCATAGGCGAGTAGTCTACCTAGTGACCCAGCTAGCACAATGGCTACACTAAATTGCCACAACTTAATATCCCATAAATATACAACCTCTTGATTAAACCGATTCATGTTCGGAAAATGCGTAGAACATTATTTGCGATTTATCGAGCTGATCGGACTTCAATTCCAGCTTACAGTTTATACGCTGTGTTTTTTAAATAGAGTGAAATCGTGTGAATAAACATAGTGAAATATTGTCTCGTATGATGTAATTAAAACGTTTATTGAATTCTCGTGGGAAGTTAGATCATCTACAAGCAACATCCTTATAATCTGTTTTTGTCACTTTGTCAGTTTAGTTGTTGTAAGTGGATAATGAAACCTTACATTCCGTCTTGAGTTTTCCTCTTCTTAACTTTTTGTAAAAGTAGTGAAGATAAAACTTGTGTGAACATGTTAATGCATTTTATATACTTACCTACATATTATACATTGATTACAACAATGATTTTTGGTGTTGTCGGAATTCTTCGTCAATATAAAGAATACAAATTTTCAATTTTATGTTGTATGTCATATCATAACCATGGAATTACAGGAATTAAGCTACAAGGCTAAGAAGGATTATTAGGTTTGAATTTTAAATACAAAGTCTTCAAACTTTCTTTTATATAAAAAATATAAAAATCTATTTTTAACGTCACAAATCAAAATGACTCTACCGTTGCTTCGGAAGGTGTTTGTAAAGAGAAGAAGGAACAAAAACCGCCTCACATTCTCAATTTTTCATTTTTTGAAACATAATATCTACAATTCAGCATTTAACCATTATTTTTCCTATTCTATTCTATGCAACCAAACCAAAGAAATAATTAAAGTAACTAAACTAAGATAAAAATATAAATTATTATCTGAAAGAAGTGGCTACGGCTCATAAATGATTCCTCAGTCAGTTGTAACAGTAATATCATAGAGATATTATATCTCTAGGATGAGAATCCATTCAGAGGTTTTTCAGCTAAGAATATTTTGCGTGATAGGTTGAGTACAGTATTCAAAATTTTCTTCTTATTTATTTAAAAAAATAACAGAAAAAGTTATTTTTAATTGAAAATAAAGCTGACTAATAAGTTTAAATGCGCTAGTTTCCATAGCACCTTACGACGCAACTAATAACATATACCTTTTTATCAACACTAAAACAACAATACCTCAATGTATAAAAAATACAAGATATCAAGATAATCACACAGAGATTAATCAAGGCGTAACAATGCAATCGATATTGTCACTTATAATAAACCTCTGAGTCCCACATTAAAACAGTCTAGATTCAACCGGATTATCTTAGTGACAGATTGCGAGACATAATATCTTAATACGGTGCGTGTATGTCTCATTCATTCATTTCACAATTTAACTGAGGGCAAGAAGCAGTGACCTCGTTTAACCCAATCAACTACCTAGCTAATACGCACGCCAGACTGGGTACGGTCTAGCTACAGAGATTGTTTAATAAAACTTCGTTTTTAATAGGAAAGAGCACGGCATGCTCGAATTCTGTCAGAGAGGTACCAATACTTCTGAAAATATCGCATCATTTTTGTCACCAGGTGTTCAGAGTACCAACTTTTTGCTTGGACGAATCATCCACGTGAGTTAACTTAGCCATGTGGGTTCTCGCACTATGTTTTCCCTCGCCGTTAATAACCATGACAAATTAACCACACAAGTAATGACTTAAGAAAAGACACATTGGCGCAGATGTGACAAAGGAATTTTACCCGTGTGTTCAGCATGCCAATCGGTTAAAAACATATATATGTGTACAAGTATCACTAAATGCTGTAAGCGTTCAAATGATATCGGACATACGAATGAAACACCATCTAACATTTCAAAGGGTACGGATAGAACATAAATATATATTACTCGTAGTATGGATTATGGGGATTTCCCATAACCTCATGTACTTTATACTAAAACAGTTAATTTAGAAACAAACAAGTTAAGATATAGTAGAAGGGACCGCTAAATGCCATTGCTAGCTACTTCACCATTAAAATGGTAAAACATGTAAATTCGCAGCGGAAGAGATATACAAGAAAAGTCCACTGTTCTATTTGCATAGTTTGCCGTCCTACCAATCTTCTTATCTTCACGGCTGTAATCTTCAAAAGGCCTGGCCAAATCATCGGTTTTTTTTCGAAACTTTGAGAAGAAATATTAGGTACATGTAACACTTCCTAATGGAACAAAAAAGGCATATTTGGTACCCCTTGATTCTGACTTAAGCTTAGCCCCACGTCAGTTCGCACACGTCACGTCCATTATAAATAGCACTTGGCTATTTTCGTCGAGGTCATTCGAAAATAGCTACCCTTAACCTCACAAAGCATTCCTATCGCTCATATTGCGTGATATGTCTTCGCACTAAGCAATTAACTGCTTATAAGTAGCAAAAATAAAATAATGTTCAATGTTCGTTTTGTTCATTTACAACATATACTCATGGCTATAAATCCCAGAAATACCCCGACCTTCGGAGTTATAAATTTCTTGGCCGCTTTTGGAAGTAAAGTGGGCGATAGTTTGTAAAATAAAAGAGTGTTGGTGGTAGGTCTCCAGCCACAATTTCAAAACAATTAAATAAAATGCCACAGAGCCCTTAGTCGCCTCCTGCGACATCCGCAGGAAAACATGGATTAGTTCTTTCTAACCAGTTTAGTTCTTTCTTTCCGCCACTACGCAGATGCATGTAAATGTTGATGCCTTATATATAATCTTAATACCATAATGTATTAATTGCATTATTTTCACTATTTGTATTCTCGAATTCGGTAATTTGCTGCTAGCATTTTCTTTACTAAGAAATGTTGTGTACTTTGTCAGAAAATATATGTTTTCGGGATACTACTTATCGTTTACATATTTGTCGCCGGATATCTCCGTAGGTGTGGCAGATTGTGGTACATTTGTTTGGCAATGTTATTGGCGACTATCATTTACTCGACCCATCACCAACTATCATTTACTTTACAACTACAAGTAAGAAATTGAAATCTTTTTGTTCATGAAAACCTCATGTGGGGATTATTACTAATAAATAAAGGAAAGAAAAATTTCGACACAGGCGGGAATCGAACCCGCGACCTCGGGTATACGCAAACACTACATAAACGTGTAAAAGAAATAAAGGATAGAAGAATTTCGCGCTGGCAGCCATTGACACGGTGGCTCAATTGGCAGAGCGTCGGGGCGTATACCTGAGGTCGCGGGTTCGATTCCCGCCTGTGTCGAAATTTTTCTTTCCTTTATTTATTCTTTATTTATTACAAGTAAGAAAATTTAAAAAAAGAAGCCCTCATAATCCTTAGCCTGAAATAAATGCGCAAGCCCTCGTTCAACGATATTGCTAAATCAGACGAGACTGGTAAAGTAAATAGCTTTAAAGCTACTTGTTTGAAAGCAATAAAACATGTTTAGTTCACTTATCAGTCCGTAAACTATGCATTCCATTGCATATTTTAATTATTTTCGATATCGGATAACAACATTAAACTTAAACGATTTATTTTATTGCATACCACGTACAATTGCTGCCCTCTGAAATTATACAAATCAATTGAATTTTACCATACAGTAACCAAAACATACATTCGCTTTTTAATTACTTTTGCAAGTGATTAGTTGTAATATGTTTGATCTGTTTACTGTAGTGTTTTTATCTTTATGGGTTATCAGTTTGCGGTATTAATGTTACATTACAATTTACTTAACACTCGCTCGTTAACTATTTCTTACTGATTATGTGTTATGGAAAAACACTGTTTTTAGCTATGTTGACTTAAAGAAATGAGGTATCAGCTCTACTTAATTTTTGGTAACATTAAAATCAAATAAATGAAATTAGTTAGAAAATACACAGCTGAAGCTATTGCCTGGGCTCACTGTAAAAAAATGGCAAACATAATTAATAAGAATTGGCCTACAAAAAAGCTAGTCAATGATTCAGATTTATATTACCTGGTTGCGATATTATACATCTCGTATTACTGCTATATTTTTAAAAAAGTAGTCTATTTAAAGATAGTGTAGTAAAAAAATTAATCATCGTTTTTTTTTATTTAACTAATGAATAGTAAACTGTCGCCGTAGTCTAGCGGTAAACAATCTGCTTCAAATCCGTTTATCACGGGTTCGATTACCAAGAGTAAAATTCTGTCAAATTTAATTTATAAGCCGTCGGTCCAGGTTACTAGAACGGCAGTAGATATTGGTCTGCCAACCCACACTTGGCACACCGTAATCGACTATGGCAGAGTAACACTACACAGGGTAGTCCCTCGGTGGGGACATATATGAGTTGTGCGAAGGCAAAACGCACCAAGAACACATCTCTTGAATAGAAAAACTCTACGTAATAAAAGAAGATAAAAAAAGGATATGAATTCGGTTACGATTCCACTGTTGATGTGCGAGGAAAATGTGATTGAAAGACCAATAGGATCATTTGATTTGATCGTTATATTGATTGTTTCTAATTGTTTAGATTTGTACTAAATTTGCTACTAACAATTAAAGTTATTATAAGTTATTGTTACTACTTATCCTATGCTCACAGGGCTCTGCCCCTTTTTTAGGGAGTAGGTTTGTTATGTTTATGTAATTGTTTTTGGTAAATAAACATGTTTTTTTTTTTATTTATCTGTTCTTAGCGACACACTTCAGACGCGTGAGCTGGATGGATGCACTATTTGTTTGAATAACACCCTTATTCGTTGGCCTTGCCGAGTGATCGTATGTTACTGTGTTCTTATGCTGTTACTGTTAGAAAACTTTTCATATTAAACAAGCTAAAAGTTATATTATTTATAATTCCAGTCGCGGGGATCCTAGGGCTGGCACATAATTTGGTCAAAGTGGCTGAGGAACTTCTAATCTCTCAGCTCTGGCTACCCCATCTAGGGATTTATAGCCGTGCGTACATACATACATACATACATATACTCACGGCTACAAATCCCCAGACGGGGTAGCCAGAGCTAAGGAATTAGATATTCCCCAGCCACCCTTGGAAAGTTAAGTGGGGAAAGATGGTGAAATAAAGGCTATTGATGACGGGTCTCCAACCGCATCGCCCAAAAATTCATTAAAAGCCCCAATACCGTTAGTCGCCTCTTACGAACACTCACCGGAAGAAATGGGGTAGTGCTATTTTAAGCCGACACTACACAGCGTATGAACAGCCGTGAGTATATGTATGTATGTAAATAAAATGTATTGCAGTGGCTAAACGGCAAATCGCTGACGTACCACGAGATCGGGCACCTGCCGTTCGAGGTGGAGATCACGGACGTGGTCAGCAGCAACCGCAGCAACCTGCTCACGGTGGTGGTGGACAACACGCTGCTCAGCGATACGGTGCCGCAGGGGGTCGTCAGGGATAGTATTGTGTAAGTACATCTACATTTTCTAGAATTTATAATGAAGGTGCTTTGTGTTGAGTTTTATTGTTCTTCTGTGGTTTCTCTTTGTATGGTTAGAAGAATTGTTATTAAGATTTCAAATATTATTTCACAAATAAAAAGATAGTAGCTGATAGATAGCATATACATGAGTACTCTGCTACATAAACACGGCCTTGGCGTGCACCACCAGAGCGCACCGTGTGTATTTGCTGCTATAACTGCGTGAATTGAATATAGTGAAAATTCAGATAAAACTTTTTAATACCAATGACGTTTGTTGTAGAAATAAGTCGTATAATATATATTATTTATATTTATAAAAACGTTTTATATATTTATAAAATATAATTATTTAGATAAAACAAAAATACAACAAAGAAATCCACTGGATAATCAATAATAGCTACTTGTTTATTTTTTTTTTTATATTCTATATTGATATTTTTAAAATTTTAATTATACATACATACATACATATACTCACGGCTATTAATCCTTTAACGTGGTAGCCAGAGCTTTGGAATGAAAAATTCCTCAGCCACTTTTGGAAGTTGATTGAGAAAAGATGGTAATAATAAATGTTTTTGGTGACGGGTCTCCAACCACATCGCCCAAAAATCACTTAAAAGCCCCTATACCCATAGTCGTCTCTTACGATCGCCCACGGGTAGAAATGGGATAGTGTTATTCTAAGCCGACACAACACGGCACATTGATTTTAATTATATTTCTTTTATATATATTATATTTTATATAATTTGTATTTGACTTAAAGTTTCAGGTGTTTTCCTAGAGTATGTTTTTTAAGTTATATTTTTACACAGTAGAGAATTTATTATTGGTGTGGTTTTCAAAATTCATCATTCATTTTGGTTCATACTAGTTTTGTCTTTTGTATTTTGATATGATTTTACAGCGCGATGAAAAAACTATACAATACAGCAGATAACATTGTAACACTACGTTAAGATGTCGTAAATCGTAAATTCGAAAGTAGGTTAAGTCAGTCAATATTTAGTTGTAAGTTAACTTTTATCTCATGAAGCGACACGCGCTGAACTCAGTATTTCTACGCACGCGTACATTACGTCAAAACTTGCATATAAAACAAACGTCAGATAAAAGTACTATACTGATTTTTTTCTTAATACAAAATAACACGCACATAAAAAAAGTTTATTAATACCCGTTACTAATTAAAGGAATGTTAAGATGGTTTGGGTACATAGAAAGGATGGATGATTGTAAATCTGTAGAAAAGATTTATAGAGCTAATGTAGAGGAGGTAATGTAACTAGAGGATCATCACGGAGGACAGATTTGGACTTTTGTATTTAAATAGAGTTTGCCCGAAAGGGCAGGCACCCGAATTATGAAGAATAATATAGCATGTATGAGAAGATTGATGGATCTAAACGAAGATAACGTAGAGGTCTCTGCCTATCCCAATGGGAACTAAAAGCGTAAGTATATGTATGAATGTATTAATACCAGCCATGTTCGAGTTAGACTTGCGCTTTAAGGTTTTCATAACAGCATCTATAAAATTGGTGAAAAAAACATGTTTTTGTATTGGATAAGACAAATTATAAAATTAACATAATAATACATATAACATAACATGAACGTTCACGCCAAATATCCCCGATGGGGTTGGCAGAGGTACTAATACTTCTGAACATCACACGACTTTGTCACCTGGTGTTCAGAGTACCCAAATGACTAAGTACAATACAGCCATGGGGGTTTCCTTACGATGTGTTCCCTCACCGTTAACAACCATGATAAATTAACCACACATAATGTTTTCGAAAAGACAAATTGGTGTAGGCCCGACCCGGGATCTGAACACTAGTCGTTTTCACGATAACCGGTGTTCTACCCATTGAGCTATCACGGTATATAAAACTAGCTTTTTGCCCGCGACTTCGTCCGCGTGGACTACATTTTTTGCATCCGCTTTACATCCAAAACACCTAAACACTATCACAACTTCTGTTTTGAGGCTTTTTAAGTGATTGTTGGGCGATGCAGTTGGTAACCCATCAATAACAACCCTTATTTAACTATCTTTTTCCTAATCTATTTCCAAAAGTGGATGAAGAATTACTATCTCTGAAGCTATGGCTACCCTTTTATGAGATTTATGCCCGTTAATATATACTCATTAATGATGGATAGATGAATTTCATAAATTCAATCGCACCATGTATTATGTTTCTAGATAAATAAAATACAAAAATCTCTATATTAACTTTCATTTGCTATTTCACAAAATCCTTTTTAATTGTTCAGAAAAATCATGAAACAAACCATTTTGTACCAAGTTTCTATGTTCAGAAATAAGAATATCTTCGGTAAGTATGAATACTATCCAGTAGTATAAAGATAGATAAAACTTATACCACTATCGCTTGAACATAAATATACAATAAATCAATGTACAGCGCCATCTAGTTGAATCAGTAGGAAACTCCAACATACTTCGTCAATACTTCCACAAATATTTTTCATGTAAATGAAGAAATGAAGAGGTAAAGTATTAAAAGTTTATACTTACATAATATACTCACAACCATAAATAAAATAAAAAGGAAAGAAATATTTTTAAGTGATTGTTGGGCGATGCAGTTGGAGACCCATTTGACTACCTTTTCCCCATTCAACTTCCGGTGGATAGAGAATTACTATCTCTGAAGCTGTGGCTACCCTTTTTTGGGATTTATAGCCGTTAGTATATAGTCATGATTGATTGATGGATGAATTTTATAAATTCCTTTTTGTAGTGGTTATATCAGTCAATCAGATCAAGTTTCAAATTTCTAATACAGTATATTTATAGATCAAAAATCCAGAGTTCCAAAAAACCTTTTTAATTGTTCATACGAATCATGAAACAAACCATTTTATAGAAAATAGTTAAAAAAACAAAAGCTATAAACATATTCTCAAACCTACCAAACGAATACGCAAAATTCATACAATATACTTTCAATTATCTTTATTCACACATATTCGCATAGTTGAATGTGAAAAAGA
The DNA here is from genome assembly GCA_963576735.1 of Bedellia somnulentella. Classification (NCBI taxonomy): domain Eukaryota; kingdom Metazoa; phylum Arthropoda; class Insecta; order Lepidoptera; family Bedelliidae; genus Bedellia; species Bedellia somnulentella. The sequence continues at coordinate 5,838,040 of OY755184.1, read as the reverse complement.
AGGATTTAGTGCATCCTATTATTCTAACCTAACACAAAAGCAAAAAAGTCTCAAAAAGACTTAAATCACCCGGGATTCGTACCTGGGTCTTCCGTTTAGTTTAATTTTAACCAATCGGTATACAGCTACGCCACAAAAACATTAGTAAAGATGTCAAATTTGTGATATGGTATATATCTAGTAGCCATACTATTGACAAACAATTAAATACATACATACATATACTCACGGCTATAAATCCCAAGAAGGGGTAGCCAGAACTTGAAGTTCCTCAGCCATTTTTGGAAGTTGCGTCGGGAAAAGACAGTGAAATAAAGGTTGTTGGTGATGGGTCTCCAACCACATCGCCCAAAAATCCCTTAAAAGCCCCAATACCGTTAGTCGCCTCTTACGTACACCCACCGGAAGAAATGGGGTAGTGTTATTCTAAGCCGACACTACACAGCAATTCATTAAATGGACATTTATTTTGATGAAAATGGATAAAACCCTTATTTTTTTTCAAAAACACTATTAATGAAGAGTCTGATAAAGTCGGTCGATGAAAAAATTCATCGTGTAAATATGGGGAGCAATAAGTTGGTGATGTATTCATTATCAAGAGATTACAATCATCGGCCAATAGATGGCGGTACTGAATTAAAATTGAGATATTTACTATTTTTTACAAACTATGCATTCTGAGGCTGGCCAAAAGATGGCGGTACTGAATTAAAATTGAGATATTTACTATTATTTACAAACAAACTATGCATTCTGAGTTTTAAACAGAATATTAATTTATGCGTAAGTAAAGTATAATATATCTATGAGAATATTAGTTAAAAATAGTTAAATAAACAAAAGTTATAAACATATTCTCAAACCTACCAAATGAATACGCAAAATTCATACAATATGCTGTCAATTATCTTTATTCATACATATTCGCATAGTTGAATGTGAAAAAGAAGGATTAGTGCATCCTATTATTCTAACCTAACACAAAAACAAAAAAAAATACGCAAAAAGACTTTGACCACCCGGGATTCGAACCTGGGTCTTCCGCACTTAGTGTTTACCAATCGGTATACCGCTACGCCACGCAGTCATTTGTATTAGGCTTAAATTTGTGATAAGCTATATATGTAGTAGTCATACTATTGACAAACAATTAAATGGACAATTATTTTGATGAAAATGGATGAAACCCTTATTTTTTTCAAAAAGACTATTAATGAAGAGTCCGATAAAGTCGGTCGATGAAAAAATTAATCGTGTAAATATGGGGAACCATATAAAAGTTATGTTTTTTTATGCTCCTGTGGGAACCCTTGCGAAATCCGGGATAAATTATATCCTATATGTTGGCCAGGTGTATAACCTACATTCATGCCAAATTTGATCAAGATCGGTCCGGTAGAATTAACGTGATGAACGGACATACAGACAGACAGACAGACAGACAGACAGACAGACAGACAGACAGACAGACATTTTTTTCAAAAATAGCAATTTTGGCTTCAGTATCGAAAATAAAACATATTCCACCGGTTTTTATTTTTTTTTCTTCAATGTACAGTTTTGACCTCGTTACAGTCTTATTATAGTATAGATTAACTATATATTCTATAAGTAATAAATACCTAACATATACTCATGACTCTCAAAAAGGAGTCGTCACAACTTTGGAATCGTAATGAAATTTTCAGCCACTTTTGGAATATTTTTTGAGGACAGTGTAGTAAAAATAAGAATAATCGTTAGTGACGATTCTCCGTCCACAATCACTTCAAAAGCCCCAAATACCCAAAAGTCACCTCTGGCATTATTTATGATAAAACATAGATTAGCGCTATTCTAAGCCAATACAACAATACAGCTAATAAGTACAATACAAAGAACTTTATCTATATCCATTCTTCATGTATGTTATGCCTTCAGCGGGGATCAATCTTGTGACCTACATACATACATACATATACTCACGGCTATAAATCCCTAGAAGGGGTAGCCAGAGCTAAGGAATTTGAAATTCCTTAGCCACTTTTGGAAGGTTGAGTGGGGAAAGGATGGTAAAATATAGGTTGTTGGTGATGAGTCTCCAAGCGCATCGCCCAAAAATCCCTTAAAAGCCCCAATACCGTTAGTCGCCTCTTACGTACACCCACCGGAAGAAATGGCGTAGTGCTATTCTAAGCCGACACTACACAGCAACAGTGACCTCTGAGTTTCAATAACATCTAACAGACAGAGAGAACAGACGATGGGGATGAGGACTGTCAAACCTCTTCTCAAAATATTAAACAGTACATACGTTTCTCTTCAGAGACTCAAAAGTGAAACTAGAGCAAAGCTACACCTTCGACTTCTTCAACTACGCCGGTATCCATCGCTCAGTGTTCCTCTACACCACTCCTCAAATATTCATCGATGACATCATCGTCAATACTGACAAACAAGGAAATACAGGTAAATCGGTTTACTGTAATACTAGTTCTAATATAATAATGATAGCCTTAGACTTCGACTAAAGGTTAATAGATTGGATAACCATTGTGGTGTTCAGCTATTATTGTATTCATTCGTTTCTGTATATGTAAATAACGTTAACAATCATTACTTTATGGACTGCATTGCCTTTAACGTACTATTTAAAGTTGCAGCCAAATTTCAGACCCTGTTCTTATTAGTGAGATTTATTATTAGTAAGTATTGTGGGAGACTAAGTATTCGCTCTATGATGTTGCTAATGGTTGTAGCTAGTTTAAGGAATAACTCGTTTTGTTTTGGTGCACAAAATGTTACTGACATTATAACTAGTTTATGCCGCATTGTCGATGTTGGCATGGCACCAGTAATCGTTTCTTAGAATACTCTTTGATTTATTTTATTGATATATATATTAGCACAAGGTTAAGTTTTATATCAATAAAAAAACTCTTTTCAACATATAGCATGAGGTGAAAAAGTTTCGTTTTCAATAAATGTCAGCAATAGGTATTGTCACTTCAAGGTTCCACCAACACAATGATAAGAACACTTTTTTTTATTTTATAAAACCAATAGAAAACAAATCATTCTTTGTATTTTAGACGATTGTTACAAGAAATGTAAAAAAGTGAAATTAAGGCACAAAGGTTTGAAGCTGATGATAGATTAAAAAAATACCTACAGGCAAGTACAGAGTTAGAACACCATTAGTGTTCACAATTTATAAATATGAATATTTGAGTAGAATTTTTTACTCGTAAATTCCGAAGCAGGATGGCCAGACCTTCGGGGTGCGCTTTTTCTTACATAACTTTTTAACTGCTATCATTGGAGGTCCGAAAATATTTCACATACCATTTAAAATCATAATGATCAGTCTTCATAAAAAATTAAAGTCATAAATATTGAAACATATAATCATCGAAATTCATAATATCACTATTTATTCACTTTGTATTTAATAATATTAGTTTTAATGTATTTGTTTATACTAATGACCGACACTATAATAATTTCAATGAATAACTATAATATTCAAAAATGTTTTTTTAGTCTAATATTAAAAAAAACATAAATATATGTGTTTTTATCTTTATTTGCTTGCTTGTTTGCATGCTTACTTGCTTGTTTGCATGCTTACTTGCTTGGTTGCATGTAAAGGGGGTGCAGGGGGGTTGCTTGGGTGGGTCGCAGGCAAAGAAAAGTTAGGTCACATTTAGCTAGGTTAGGTTATGTAACTATAAAACGAGCGAGCGAAGCGCAGCGGAGCGAGCACCTTAACTGCATGCTTGCTTGTTTATCGTAGTGACGATATCTATACTTATAATAAATCTGTAGAGAGGTCAATTCTGTACATGAAATATATTTTCAAAATAACCATCAGGTGGTGATAAGGGATCGATACTGATGCCAAAAATGCAATCAGTAAAATTTTTGTCTGTCTGTCTGTCTGTCTGTCTGTCTGTCTGTCTGTCTGTCTGTCTGTCGGTTTGTATGTTCCTTATGGAAACAAAAACTACTAGACGGATTTTAACGAAACTTGGTACAATTATTCTTCATACACCTGCGCAGGTTTTTGTATACTTTCCAGCAGAGTAGTAAAGGGGAATTTTGGGAAATTTTGGGAAAACGGGAGAAGTAACTCCATTTTTTAAGCTTCCGTCGCGTATGCAGCCTCAATGGTTAAACTTACATAGAAATCATGTGTGACGGAAATATTTTTCATAAAATTATCTAAAAAAAAAATCCTCAGAAGTTTATGTCTATCTTTTACGGTTAACTCACAATAACACGTGTAATTCCTGATAGCTTAGCAGTTCGAATCATTCTGATTATATTTGTTTATTCTTACGTTTGTAAACCTCTCATTTATCCCAAGTTTAAAAAAGGTAACATTATTACCTATTCAATAAAAAAAGAATCATAGAAATCGGTAGACAAACACCGAAATTATACATAAAATAAGCCATCGCGCCCGTGATCAAAACCAAATCTTTACTAATTTACATATAACATACTAGATGGCGCCAGTAGTTGCATCCTACATCACGTAATGATTTATTTTTTAGATTGTTATAAATACTTCATAGCGTTTTATTCCAAAATTTGCTATTAAACGGAAATACTGAACCGTTCATCAAAGCGCATTTAAAATCACCAAACTACACTGTTTAGGGAGTGCTATAAATTTAATAAATTGAAAACATTGTGCTGAATTTCACAATGCTTGAGCAGTGACTGAAGAAAGAAACCTCAGATATTTAAAAAAACAACGCTACCCGTGCGAAGCTGGGACGATCCACTAGTTATTAATAAAAATAATATGACCATTGAATGTTATGAACAAAAAAGATCTTGAAAAAAAAAATAGTTTTAAAAAGATTCTTGGTTGTAACAATATTAATACAAAAATTATGATCACTAACTGTTATGAATTCCGTTGGTAGTATTAAAAATGTATGAATAAATAAAGTATGACAAATAAAATTATGAAGAGTGATTATTATGAACACAAATCGTTAGTAAGATGACGAATATGATTTAGAGTTTTATGTGAACCAATATGGACCCCATAATTAGGAATACCTCAGTCATTTTTGCCAACCTGTTCGGGGATATACGACGTGAACGTTCGAGTTGATATTTGGAAGTTGAAAAGACTGTAATATAAAGGTTGTTGGTGGTGTGTCTCTTTATAGCCAAATCGCCCAACAATCGATTAAAGAGCCCCATTACACTCAATCGCCTGTTACCATTACCACCCGCATCGAAAGAAACAGATTAGTACCATAATCCTATTCTAAGCCAAAACCTCCATAGTTCCTATCATATCTTCCAGGCTTCATAGTGTACAACATAACGTACAAAGGCGCGGGCGTGTTCCCGGTGCAGTGCCTGGTGGAGCTGTTCGACCGCAACGACTCGCGGGTGGCGGCGGCGCGGGACTGCGCGGGGCTGCTCGAGGTACCCGACGCGCGCTTCTGGTGGCCCTATCTGATGGACCCTGAGCCTGGGTACTTGTATACTATGAAGGTAGGTTTGTTTGTTTTTGAGTTTATGACATATACTAATCGTAATTCTACTTACTTGTACTTAAATAATTCTACACAATTATTTTAAAAAAAACTTGCAGCAACGATACAAACATTAACATTTGTACATATCAATTAGAAATGCGATTTTCCAGTTCTTAACAGTAGCTCCTTTTCTGTCTCATATATTTGCGATTTTCTATAGCAATATTGCACGTTTTAAAAGATAAGCCTGGCCGTTGATAAGCTGAACAAATAATGAGGCAGACAGACATCGTAATGTTACACAACAGAAACGCAAACGCACTCTAACCGTAATGGTTTATTTTAATGCAAATAACATGGCATTGTTTTAACTTCTACCTTGAAAAACTATATACAGATGCTCCATTTAAATAAACCGAACGGATAGCACTTTGGTCCCTCATTTATTACCCTATCATCACACATTTATAAATAATTTCAGTTGAAGTTTTTTCTAAGTTGAACATTAAACATGTAAAACGCTTAATTTGTTCTTCAGTTCATCATGATGACCAAGTGGTACTTCCACCTTAGTAACGCTTCGAGAAAAGACATTTAAGTGTAATAAAATTTTCAGACGTCGCTGGTGGGAGAAAGTGGTGATTTGATCGACTCGTACAGTCAGAAAGTTGGTATCAGAACAATCACGTGGACGAACCGGACTATTTACATTAATGAGAAGCCCATATACTTCAGGGGATTTGGCATGCATGAAGATTCTGATGTAAGTTATACGAGCACACATATTAATACAAACATACATATACTCACGGCTATAAGTCCCTAAAAGGGATAGCCAGAGCTTCCGAATTAGACATTCTGCGGCCACTTTTTGATGTCAATTGGGGAAAAGATAGTAAAATAAATATTGTTTTGGTGATGGGTTTTCAACCGCATCACTCAAAAATTACTTTTAAAGCTCCACTTCCCTTAGTCGTCTCTTACGACCACCTACGGGAAGAAACGGGGCAGTGCTATTCTAAGCCGAAACAACACAGCATATTAATATTTCTTATATATCAATGCGCGGTGATGTAGAAAATTGTGGTAAAAATGCTTTCCTCCACATATGCAAGAAAATTATACCTATAGAATAAACACAAAATCTTTTTATTCCAGTTAAGAGGCAAAGGTTGGGACCCAGTTCTATGGGTAAAGAACTTCAACCTGATCCGTTGGATGGGAGCAAATGTGTTCAGGACCTCTCATTACCCGTACGCGGAGGAGATCTACCAACTAGCGGACGAACAAGGCATCATGATCATTGACGAATGCCCCAGCGTAGATACAGAGTAAGTGTAAAGGATTTTAGAAGGATTTTAGGATTGATATTAGAAGATTGTTTATTTGTAAATTTGTTTATAATGCTGTGTAGTGTCGGCTTAGAATAGCACTACCCCATTTCTTCCGGTGGGTGTACGTAAGAGGCGACTAACGGTATTGGGGCTTTTAAGGGATTTTTGGGCGATGCGGTTGGAGACCCATCACCAACAACTTTTATTTCACCATCTTTTCCCCACGCAACTTCCAAAGGTGGCTGAGGAATGTCTCATTCCCTAGCTCTGGCTACCCCTTCAAGGGATTTATAGCCGTGAGTATATGTATGTATGTATGTTTATAATGGTAACTATTTTTTCTGTTGGTTTTAACGGAATATCCATTTATCGCTTCGTTCTATCTAAGTTAGCGAAACTGTCATTTAATTAACCATTCTTTTGTTATGTTTTTAAACTAGTGGACCGGCCCAGCTACGCATGGGTTGTGCTGTCTTAAATATATCTAAGGTTTCAACAGAGACAGAAATTTTTTTTACTGATTGCATTTTTGGTATCAGTATCGATCACTAATCACCTCCTGATAGTTATTTTGAAAATATAATTCATGTACAGAATTGACCTCTCTACAGATTTATTATAGGTATAGATAAGTTGTGCCCCGAGACCATCAGCGTGTAACTCCTTGTATGTTATTATGTTAATGTATTGGCAATATTGTTTAGATCACTTTCACATGAGGCTTAAGTACAAATAGAATGAAAACACTTCAGCACAAAGCTTCCGGATAAACTACGTTGAAAGTTGACCCGTCCGGCACGTGAACATAAAGATTTCTAGAACTGCTAACCCGGGAAAGAGCGACATATAACTGACCATGTGAAAAACAACTGACACCGAGATCTACTCCAGCAACACGAAAAGTCTGCCCCTGAGCCTTATTTATTGTCATAGCATAACATACCGATACTGGGAATTGCGTTCTTTTGAATTGGAATGGAAAATTATTTGGTATAATGGGAATTCTGGGAATAAAGATGGTTTCTCCTGCACCGCAACCTGTTAAAATTTGAGCCTCGATTACATTTTGTTGCAACTGGGTTACTTTAAGCCGAGTTCCATTGCAAAGTTGTGGTGGTCTTAAATTTCGGAGCAGAATAATCGGGATGCCAATTTTTAAACAAATTTCATGAGAAGGAAGTCCGGGCATACTTAAAGAATTTAAAAATTCTATCGGGTAATTAGTGGCTTCTTGTTCATCGACCATTCTATTTATTGAACAATAAACTTTGCTCTCCCCCTGGATATTCGACAGTATTTTATTATTAATCTCAGATGCCTGATCATTGCGAGGAGTTAAAATGGACCTTTCGCATAGCCAAGAATTGTCCTTATTTAAAATATTTGTTACATCACCGTAAACTGATGATATAAGATGTTGTTGGGATTGCACTACACAACATAACTCAGGAGTCAGAATAAGTTTTCCTTGGTGTAGCAGTGGATAGGTACCTTCACCAATCTTCAATAATATATCAGAAAATTCACGATCATCTGGGTTATCTCCAGTTCTCACCCGCATGTTTATAGTCAAATGCACCGATTGTATATCACGCCACAAATAAGAGCTTTTTAGGCAAGCCCTAACCTCATCAGCTCGGGTTCCCCGTGGTATTACCGGTAAGGTTTGTCGGAAATCACCACAAAATAAGACTGTGATACCGCCCATTGGTCGATCATTTTGTCTTATATCCCTTAAAGTTCTGTCTACCGCTTCTACTCCTTTTCGATGGGCCATTGTACATTCATCCCATATGATTAAATTACACTCACATAATAACTTAGCTTTGTCGCTATTCCTTGAAATACTACAGGTTGGACTTTCCGTGCGATCTAAATCAAGTGGTATTTTAAACATAGTGTGAGCAGTTTTTCCACCTGGTAGCAATGTTGCAGCTATACCTGATGAAGCCACGGCAAGAGCAATTTTACGCTGGCTTCTAACATAAGCTAATATTAATTTAGTCAAAAATGTTTTCCCTGTTCCTCCAGGTGCATCTAAAAACCATATTGTTCCCAAATTATTCTGAACACTCTCGCACACGCGATCATAGACTGAACGTTGTTCTGCAGTCATCATTGGGACACCGTTTTCTAATGTTGCTAGCAGTTCTATTGAACTGTAACCAATCTCTGCGGAATATTCCCTATTGGTAACCTCTCCCACTGAGGTTGGTGTTGGTAATCCATATTCACAGAGTAATTTACCACCTACTGCTGTTAAGTCTTCCTGAATAGCTAATAAACACTGATTAATAGCAAGATCTCTTAAATTATTATTAGTTGCGCCTTCATCATTGTGAGATATATTCCGAATAAAGTCTTCTGCAAATTTTTCTCTATATTTTTCCCATAATCGGACAGGATCTGACAAATGACAAAATGTGAGCAATGTTACAAATAAATGACGTAGCCGTCGTGGATTATCACTAACACAGCACTCTGCTAAAGCGTCATCCCAATGCTGATCATTTTCAAGCAAACGACGCGCTTGGCAAGCTGCATGATAAGTTGGATAAACAACATCGTCTACTTTTCTCAAATCTACAAATGATGTCGGTCCTCGCACTGTATGTAATAATAATCTCAAATAGAAACACTCGGCGTTGTTAGGATGAACGGTATACACTCTACCAAGAACATGTTCTTTAAAAATACCTGACTCGCCATCTACAGGCCTGCCACGGCGTCTACGGTTAAAAACACCTCGTTGCTTATCGTAAGTATAATACGACGGAACTTCCTCGTACAAAAGAGATTTTGCAAAATTATCAGTTTGGCAAAGCCGAAAGAATGCTAATAAAGTTGTTTCTCTAGGGTTATCTAATCGTTCTGTAACATTTTCGATGTTAAAATATATACGTTGACCGCCTTCGAGATGTACATCCAGATGGGTCACAGGTGGATATCTTTCGTGGATGTTAAAACTTAAGATCCGCCACACAGCTTCTGAAGAGCTGATATACCTGCCTGACTGAAATCTAGTAACTTCATCATGTTCATTTCTCAACGCAAATGTAGCTTGGTCACTGCCCTTGTTAATATACTTACAAATATACTTTATTGACTCTACACTATTACACATTTCTACATTTATGTGAGCTTGAAATGCTCTAGACAATACAGGCGAATACGGAACGACCCACCTATTATCTAAAGTAACCTGTTGTCCAGACACTCGCTTTTCAACAGTGAACCCACCATTGTCTCTTGAACGCCGACGATATAATGGATATCCATCATGACCTGTTACAGTTTCATCCACTATTGATTTTGGATATCTTTTAGTGCAACGACCGTCCTGCATGCAGGGAGCATTTCTGTTAAATGCACCGCATGGACCATGTATCATATGAGTTTTAATAATGTCATATAACAGGGGATCTACAATCGGATCTGGAATTTCAGCACTGATTGAGCTGTCTACATCATTCGGTCGAACCTTATCTTTTAACCAAAGCAAGATATGTGCGTGAGGTAAGCCGCGTTTTTGCCACTCAACACTATACATATAACACAATACTTCCCCAAAAATTATATCTTTGGTAAGTAAAACAATCATTGATTTTAATTTTAAATGAAAAACTCTTGCGATAATATCATGGCGGTCATGCGGTGCTTGACCCTCAATAAGCTCCCGAGTGATTTCATCCCACTTGGGATTGGTAGTAACAGTAATAAATAAGTCGGGACGTCCATATTTTCTTACGTAACAAAAAGCGTCTTGAGTACGTTCGTGCATGTAGCGTGGCCCACCAGTAAAAGAAGAGGGTAAAATAACTAAGCGGCCCATATTCACAGTATCATTATCTTGCTGCATGGCGTCGCGAAGGTGCACGTATTCTTCGGCGCGCAGTTGCCTTTGATTAGATCGTATATAAATTAATCTCTCGGTTTCAATTTTTGCGTACATATCAACAATATACTGATTAAATAAGCCACGAAAACGTTGAAAGTATACAAATCTATTCCGTCTCACTTGCAAGTGGTAACAATAAAATTGAAGACATGACACCTTTTTATTATAATTAATTGCACCTGTATGCGGATCAGTTTGGTATACAGCAAAATTATAACCATCTTCCCCTCGACAGTATATCAAAGGATATTGCAAACTGTCGTAAGCCCTGTGGGTTTCGAAAATACGTTGCAAACGATTGTCTCTGGAACGGATAACGATATCACGCCTATCACATTCTTGGTCGACCAATACTACCGCAACTTCATTCGTGGATGGAATGTTATAACGCCCAGGGTGTTCCAGAGTTGGACGCCTATCGGCATTTATAACAATTTTATAATTGTTATCACCATCTTGAGGAAGAGCTTCTAATGCCGATTTAAAACTGCATACATAAGAATTAACCTGATGCAACATGTTCTGGAGTTCTGAAATGAGTTCAGTGTTTAAATTCGGGAAATATTCATTTCTTGTATTTGACTGTTCATTGTAGTCGGATATAAAATATATTTGAAGAAATTTAGGTTGGTCTTCAGGCAAAAGGGACCCTATCAAATGGTAAACCTGACCTTGTATCTTAAAAGTAGGCATGAAAGGACCTTCTGTGATTTGTTGTGCACCAAAGGATGTCATTTGAAATGCACTATTATACGTGCGAATATGGTCTAAGAATTGTTTAGATTGCACATGTTCCCCTAAAAGAAGTGATTTCAAAGGCTCCGGTGGGTCTTCGAACGAAGGCAAATTTATTTTACCTCCAGAACAACAGAAACCAGCAGACTCCTTCCTCCACTTTAAAGCATTACAAAAAGAACATACTACGTCCATATCGCCTATTGCAGAAGATGATCTGTAATCAATTGAGAGGTTATAAGCAAACCCACTTTTATATTTGTCGGTCCACGCCACCGAATAGGTACCCTGATCTTCTATGTGTACATCTAAGTCGTTAAGACTATGTCGAAATCTGTCTGCAGTAAGACGGGCCTCTCGCTGTTCGTCTGTTTCAAGAGAACGAATATTTTCAATTCTTAATCTTTCATTCGACAAAGTTATTAATCGTTCTTGTCTCAAAGAATTGTAATAATCGCGCCCCAACTCTAGTCGTTGTTCATGCTCCTGTTCGTCTTCAAGAGATCGAATAATATTGTGTTGCATCCTATCGTTTGTCAAACGGTATTCATATTGACTAATAGTTTCAGATTCCCGAGATAAAATATGACGTTCGCGATCAGCTGTAAGCCGTAATTCCCGCTCTGAGTAAGTTTCAGACTCGCGAGATAATGTATGCCGTTCGCGGTCAGCTGTGAGGCGTAATTCCCTCTCAGTGTAGGTTTCGGACTCGCGAGATAATGTATGCCGTTCGCGGTCAGCTGTGAGACGTAATTCCCTCTCATTGTAGGTTTCGGACTCGCGAGATAATGTATGCCGTTCGCGGTCAGCTGTGAGGCGTAATTCCCTCTCAGTGTAGGTTTCGGACTCGCGAGATAATATATGCCGATCGCGATCAGCTGTAAGCCGTAATTCCCGCTCTGAGTAAGTTTCAGACTCGCGAGATAATGTATGCCGTTCGCGGTCAGCTGTGAGGCGTAATTCCCTCCCAGTGTGGGTTTCGGACTCGCGAGATAATGTATGCCGTTCGCGGTCAGCTGTGAGGCGTAATTCCCTCTCAGTATAGGTTTCGGACTCGCGAGAAAATGTATGCCGTTCGCGGTCAGCTGTGAGGCGTAATTCCCTCCCAGTGTGGGTTTCGGACTCGCGAGATAATGTATGCCGTTCGCGGTCAGCTGTGAGGCGTAATTCCCTCTCAGTATAGGTTTCGGACTCGCGAGAAAATGTATGCCGTTCGCGGTCAGCTGTGAGACGTAATTCCCTCTCATTGTAGGTTTCGGACTCGCGAGATAATATATGCCGATCGCGGTCAGCTGTGAGGCGTAATTCCCTCCCAGTGTGGGTTTCGGACTCGCGAGATAATGTATGCCGTTCGCGGTCAGCTGTGAGGCGTAATTTCCTCCCAGTGTGGGTTTCGGACTCGCGAGATAATGTATGCCGTTCGCGGTCAGCTGTGAGACGTAATTCCCTCTCATTGTAGGTTTCGGACTCGCGAGATAATGTATGCCGTTCGCGGTCAGCTGTGAGACGTAATTCTCGTTGTGCAACAGATTCAAGTTCTCGGGATAGCGCATGTTGTTCTCGGTCAATGGTACGCCTTAGCTCTCGTTGAGAAGAGCTTTGAGACGTCCGTGATGTAGCTCGCCTTGCTCTTATGGCTGCTAATCGCATCTCTCTCTCTGGAGAGTTTTCACTGGCTCGAGAGGTTGAGGCTCTAACTCTCATAGAGCTTAACCGATTTGCTCTTTCCTCTGCCGTTTCTTGAGATCGCGTAATTCTCATTCTCTTAGCTTTACTCGAAGTTCGAGAAAAAGATAATGGTTTTTTAGGTGGCATTGTGTAATAAAAGTACGGTACTACTACGGTAACGAAAGGCTTACCTAACAAAATAATCTACGTATGAGATCCTAACTTTAGCTACCTAACACTTAAAATCTTAATGATTACATAAACTAAAATATTCTAAAAGAATTATATCCAGAAATATAGACAACTTACAACAAAAAAGAAATGAAAATAAAGCTGAAACTTCTGTGCAATACTATCTACCTATACCTAATTCACTCAAAAATAAATACCTATGACTACTTTAATGTACCTATGCTTAATAATTTGTAATTTGAACGATTATTTAAACACTAACCAAACAACTAATACGTGATCCTAACTTTAGCTACCTTACACTTAAAATCAAAGTGACTATTTAAACTAAAAATTTCTTATAGAATTATAACCAAAAATTTATACAACTAACAACAAAAAAGAAATGAAAATAAAGCTGAAACGCCTTTGCAATAATATCTACCTATACCAACTTCACTTAAAAATTAATACTTATAACTAATGTAATTTAATTTATAAATGTCCTACGCTTAATAACTTTTAATTTGAACGAATATGTAAACACTACCAAAACAACTAAGTTATTTTACAAAATAACAACAAAGTAAATTCAAATAAACTATTTATAGACTAAGAGTCGCGCTGATTAGCACGGTCTCTCGATATCAAATTATTGTATGTCAATAAGGTCGAACGCTCCGAACGCACCAACTGCCCAATATCAAATGAAGCTGGCCGCGGACTAGGGATGATCGATATTTATCGATGTTGAATAAACATCGATGTTTAACTATAAAACATCGATGTTTTAACATCGATGGGTTGACTTCGATATCATCGAAACATCGATGTTAACTGAATAAAATATCGAAACGTCAATTATTCTTTTCGGCGCGGTCTATCGTGCAGTAACTGCACTAGCTTCAAGTTGAATAATCACTGATCAAAATAATCGGAGCAAGCTCACAGCCGTACGGATAAGTTTGTTTTAAATTCCAAAGAGATTAACACAAGCATGCCTTTGGAGTTGCAAATTTATTTAAAAATTCCTTTGGCTGACCTTAAATAAGACCCTTTACATTTATGGAAGGTAGTAGAATCCACCTGCCCTAATTTAAAAAAAACGCCTTCAAATATTTGTGTTGCACGGCAACATACACAGCCTCAGAAAGGCTATTTTCCAAAGCTGGTGAACTTCTGCACCAGCAACAGAACAGACTGAAAGGAAAAAAACATATAAGTTTTCTTTTTTACAAAGTGTCCCTAAAAAATACTGGGAGTGTTTTTATTTTTAATTTGTTACTTTTAAATAATAATAAACTTTTATATATGCATAATAATATATAAACATAAATATATTAGACAAATTTGTTTGTTCCCAAAAACATCGATGTTTTAAAAATATCGATGGCTCACGATCGATATTTATCGAACATCGATACTTTTGATTCGATGTTAACATCGATGTCAACATCGATGTTTTTGCAACATCGATCATCCCTACCGCGGACCTCCCTCCTTTTATACCCAAGACGCCGCGACTCGTTCGAGCGCGGCACCGTTACACAAAAATAATCCTTACAACATGATTAAGTATTGAAGTGCGACAGCGCGCTGGTTTATTTCATGTATAACTTTGGTGTTTCTATACCGATTTCTATGATTCTTTCTTCATTGAATAGGTTATAATGTCAGCTTTTTTGAATTAGGAATGCGTGAGAGTATTTTAAACGTAAAAGTGAACAAATATAATCAGAATGCTCCGAACTGCTAAGCTATCAGGAGTTACACGTGATATCGTGGGTCAACTATGAAAGATAGACATATGCTGTTGAGGGATACTTTTTAGACAATTGTATGTAGAATATTTCTGTCATACATGATATCTATGTAACTTTAACCATTAAGGCTGCACACACGACGGAAGCTTAAAAAATGGAGTAACTTCTCCCGATTTCCCAAAATTTCCCAAAATTCCCCTTTACTACTATGCTGGAAAGTATACAAATACCTGTCCAGGAGTATGAAGAATAATTGTGCCAAGTTTCGTTTAAATCCGTCGCGTAGTTTTTGTTTCCATAAGACACATACAAACCGACAGACAGACAGACAGACAGACAGACAGACAGACAGACAGACAGACAGACAGACAAAAATTTTACTGATTGCATTTTTGGCATCAGTATCGATCACTAATCACCCCCTGATAGTTATTTCGCAATTATATTTCATGTACAGAATTGACCTCTCTACAGATTTATTATAAGTATAGATAACATGACATATTAATTGCATTTTAAAAGTCATAGCAAAACCTTTATTTATCTTTCTTTTAACTAATAAATCTAACTTTTATTTATCGTAATACTTACTTTCTGCCGGAACATTGAATTGCATACCTTGGGGTAATCTTCTTATTGCGCACACCATCATCATCATCAGCCTTGCGCACATGTCTTGGTGCTATTGGTGGACATTAGCACTTTTGATGTCAAGTTTCTGTTGTGCGTATTTAAAGTCAATATACAGAAGAATTTCATTTCGTTTGTCCCTCAGAAGTATGATTGAACTTTATCCATTTCTTTTCCAGCATCTTCACGGACGCTCTCCTCGCCAAGCACAAACAGTCTCTGACGGAACTAATTCGCCGCGACAAGAACCATCCCAGCGTCGTCATGTGGTCCATTGCCAATGAGCCGAGATCTCAGAAGATAGCAGCGGATGCTTACTTCAAGTAAGGTTTTATATTAACGACCGATTTCTGAATTGAGTATTCCAGCTGAGAACAACTTAAGTATCGTTCTGTCGCATTGAAATCTTAACAACTGAATGAGACAAAACGATACTTAAGTCGTTCTCAGCTTGAATTCTCAATTCAGAAATCAGGCGTAAGTCTTATATAAAAAAAACTTAATTACTTTAGCGTATATACATGTCGATTGCCGTGTAGTGCCTATAATGTCACTACCCCATTTGTTTCCGTGGGTGATCGTAAGAGACGACTAAGGGTATTGGGGCTTTTTAAGTGATCTTTATACAATGTGGTAGAAGACCAATCACCAAAAACCTTTGTTTTACAAGGTTTTCCCCTTTGAGGGATTTATAGCCGTAAGCATATGCATGTATATCTTATATAAAAGATAAATTAGCGTATATATGATATAATTGGTGTTATATTAATACGTAAATTAATATTTCCAGAGCTGTTGCAACACACGTCAGGTCAATGGACTTGTCAAGACCCATTACCATAGCACTGGCACAAAACTTCTCAGCTGATAAAGCGGTACGTACACAATAACAATTAATTAGCATACCAAACATGTTTTTAATAGTAATGCCTAAAGATAATAGTAACCAGCGTAAATTGTATAAGAGTACGAATTGAAAAACTGTAATAGTAAAATATACTTGACTAGTGGATCGGCCAAGCTTCGCACGGGTGGCGTAGTTTAAAAATACCTGAGGTTTCTTAAATCACTGCTCAAGCTTTATACAATTAAGAGCCTTGCCTTGATTAAAACTTATAGCACTTCTCAATAGTGTTAGCTTGTGATTTTGAAAGCGCTTTTATGAACGGTTCTGTATAGACTGTAACATTACAATTTTTTGGAAATAAAGATTTATTATTATTACTAGTGGATCGTCCCAGCTTCGCACGGGTAGCGTTGTTTTTTTAAATATCTGAGGTTTCTTTCTTCAGTCACTGCTCAAGCATTGTGATATTCAGCGTAATGTTATTAATTTATTAAATTTATAGCACTCCCTTAACAGTGTAGTTTGGTGATTTTGATTGCGCTTTAATGAACGGTTCAGTATTTCCGTTTAATAGCAAATTTTGGAATAAAACGCCATGAAGTATTTATAACAATCTAAAAAATAAATCATTACGTTATGTAGGATGCAACTACTGGCGCCATCTAGTATGTTATATGTAAATTAGTAAAGATTTGGTTTCGATCACGGGCGCGATGGCTTATTTTATGTATAATTTCAGTGTTTGTCTACCGATTTCTATGCTTCTTTTTTTATTGAATAGGTAATAATGTTACCTTATTTAAATTAGGGATGAATGAGAGGTTTACAAACGTAAGAGTAAACAAATATAATCAGGATGTTCCGAACTGCTAAGCTATCAGGAATTACACGTGTTATTGTGAGTCAACCATAAAAGATAGACATATACTGTTGAGGAATTTTTTTTAGATAATTTTATAAAGAATATTTCCGCCACACATGATTTCTATGTAAGTTTAACCATTAAGGCTGCACACGCGACGGAAGCTTAAAAAATGGAATAACTTCTCCCGTTTTCCCCAAATATCCCAAAATTCCCCTTTACTTCTATGCTGAAAACTATACAAAAACCTGCGCAGGAGTATGAAGAATAATTGTACCAAGTTTCGTTAAAATCCGTCTAGTAGTTTTTGTTTCCATAAGGAACATACAAACCGACAGACAGACAGACAGACAGACAGACAGACAGACAGACAGACAAAAATTTTACTGATTGCATTTTTGGCATCAGTATCGATCCCTAATCACCACCTGATAGTTATTTTGAAAATATATTTAATGTACAGAATTGACCTCTCTACAGATTTATTATAAGTATAGATTATTATTATCTAACATAAGCTAATTTTCAGGTTGAGTTGGTAGAGTTGAAGTTGAGTAAAACGCTATGAAATATTTAAAACAATGTAAAAAAGAAACCATGTAGGATGAAACTACTGGCGCCATCTAGTATGTCATATGCAAATTAGTAAGGATTTGATTTCGGTCGCATGCGACTATTATTTTTCATTGTATAGGGACCGTGCGCATCGATGGTGCTGCCAACTGGTGTCATAAATTTGAAGCTTTTACCCTTACTTTGCTTTGAACATTACTTGCTGTAATTCTTAATTTTCTTTCCTCATACCAACGTGAATTGCTTGCTTGATTAATAGTACCAAAACAAATATTTATACCAGCATCAACATGACAACAAACATTACTCTTATAAAAATCTAATAAATGTGCTGGTATTGCTGTCTGAAAAAAATAGTAACTAGCGATACTTAGCAGCATGAAAATGTCTAACATTATGTGGTGAATTTTTTCATTTAAGTCTTTTTTCTCAGTAATTATAACCAATTCTACAAGAGCTTCCACTGCAATAATCTCTTTTTCATTTTTTTCTTCCAACTGTAGAATTCTATACAAAGGTGTTATAGCCAATGATTCTCCTAATGTAGCTGTGGAAATATCCCGTAATTCTAGCTGTTTACATGCACTCAAAAGTTCCTGCTTTTTGGCAGGTGTTGGAAATAGCTGAGAAATTTTCTATCCCTGGTCCCTTCAATCATAACCCAATAATTGCCGGTGAGATGGTTTACCCCATTGTTGGGCATTACTTGTTTTTGATTTAGCACTTTCTGGAGAATTCACATAATGAACTAAGGCACATACATGTTTACATTTACCTGATAGGCCAGCCTTGCATTTACAAATTGCACTTGTAATGTTTCTGTCACAATCAAGCTGAAAAGTTGAGAAAGTGCATAAATAGAATTAATGAAACGTATACTTTAAAAACATAAAACATTTGATAAATTAAAAGGTAATTCAGAAAAATTACAGTAATTTGCACGTCGTAAAGAATGGAAATTTTTGTTTGTGCCACAATTTTACCAGTTATCACAGTATCATTTTTGTCGTGAGTTTTCTCTTCAACATCTAACACGTGGCCGGCCTCGAATAGCTTTTTTCCTTTTAATGTATTTTGACCACGTTGTCGATCATTATTGATTGGTCTAATCCCATACTTTATAATTTTAATCATCGTAAAAAATAAAAATGTTTAATTTTGATTTTTGTTTACATTGTTGAAAGCACAATAACAGGTCTGGTAAGTTTCTTTTATTGTCCGCATAGTGTCTCTTCTGTCGCAGTAGTGCTGCCACCTATAGTTTGTGCACGGTCCCTATAACTTTGGTGTTTCTATACCTATTTTTATGATTCTTTTTTTTATTGAATAGGTAATTATGTTAACTGTATTAAGTAAGGGATAAGTGAGAGTATTATAAAGGTAAGAGTAAATAAATATAATCAGAATGCTCCGAACTGCTAAGTTATCAGGAGTTACACGTGTTATTGTGAGTCAACCATAAAAGATAGACATATGCTGTTGCGGAATAATTTACTAGATAATTTTATGTAAAATATTTTCGTCATACATTCTATGTAATTATAACCATTAAGGCTACACACACGACGAAAGCTTAAAAAATGGAGTAACTTCTCCCGTTTTCCCAAAATTACCCAAAATTCCCCTTCACTACTTTGGTGAAAAGTATTTATAACCTGCCTATGGGTATGATAAATAATTGTACCAAGTTTCGTTAAAATCCGTAGAGTAGTTTTTGTTTCCATAAGGAACATACAAACCGACAGACAGATAGACAGACAAAAATTTTACTGATTGTATTTTTGGCATCAGTATCGATCCCTAATCACCCCCTGATAGTTTTTTTGTAAATATATTTCATGTACAGAATTGACCTCTCTAATAATCTCTAGGATTTATTATAAGTATAGATTAAAATATCAATGTCTAAAAATATTTGCTTACTAATACTAAACCTTATTCTACATCATGCCTTTTTTTAGTTGGGCAATTGGCCTAGACCTCGTTTTTAAAACATACCCTTTATATATTTTAAATTGATTAAAGACATCAAACTAAACAAATCTATATTAAAATATCTAAAATATTGTAATTTTCAAAATACATAAAAAGTGTCGTTGCCTAGATCAAACTGAGAAAGTATATTGAGGTTTTTAGGGTAAGCTAAAATAAAAAAAAACATCTTGTTTTTTGACCAGACATATTTAGGTAGGATACCTCACAATATTTTTATATACATATAAAATGCACGGGTCATACGGAATACGTAGAAAGAAAGTAGGAAAGAAAAAAAAAATCGTAAAATTCGTACTTATGAGAGACACAGACGGATAGACCTCAATCCACGACTTGTATTAATTATTCTAGCTAGTCTTCATGATCCCTGAACTACAAATTCTGCTGAAATACCCCATATTTCGTAATTTATAATAGTTTTCTTATAACATCCTCTTTAACATATCAGGTAAAATACCTAGACATAATAAGTTTCAACCGCTACAACGGCTGGTACCACAACACGGGGCAGCTCGGCAACATCGCGCTCAACGTCATCGAGGAGGCTACTGCTTGGCACAACCGACACAACAAACCGGTGCTCATGTCCGAGTATGGGGCTGACACTATTGCTGGACTTCATATGGTAATTTTACTTATTGATTTAATTAATGTCTAAATATATAAATAGGTAATGAAACAGCTCAGAGGCAAATCAAAGAATTGATCACTAATTTTATTAGTGGTAAGCCCCCTTCCTATCGACTAGAGATCGATCGTTGAACATAATGTTATATCGTTCTTTGCGCCACTAAGTAGATTGTTGAATAATTCGAATACTGCATTCTGTTTTAAAAACAAAAAAAATACAATAGCACTATTGTATTCTCTACATAAATGAGTCCACTAACGCAATGTCCCATTTCTTTCCATAGGTGTCGTATGCGGCCAAAAGAATTATTAATCGATGTGGCCATTATAAAAAATATTTTATTTCACACCATATTGTGCCGGCATTAAAATATCACTACACCTTTCTACCCACGGGTGTCGTAAGAGGCGAATGAGGGTAAGGGGCTTTTAAAATTAGTTTTTGGGCGATGCGGTCCCCAAAACCATCACCCACAATACTTTATTTCAATTTAATGCCCCTATTTTGTTGTTGTAATTTTATATAAACGATTCTGGATGAAAACTTTACGGTAACACTTTCGAACCATGAAATAGTTATGATTTTTCTGTCTCTTTTGAATAAAATGCTTTTTATACCTTCAATAAATATGATGTTTTACAGATGCCGGAATTCGTCTGGTCCGAAGAGTACCAAGTTGCGTACATCGCAGAGCACTTCAAGGCTTTCGATTACCTAAGGAAATCTGGCTTTTTTGTTGGAGAGTTCATATGGAATTTTGCTGATTTCAAAACAGCACAAAGTGAGTATTAAAAACATATCCGTCAGGCTGATTTTCTTGAAGTGCCAGCTCATCCAGTGCGTTTAATTATCGTCCTGCGAGAGTTCATTGAAAGTTTGGTGTTGAGATTTTCTTATGGTATTTTCCACCGTCTACAACTATTATTTAATGAACCACATACATGCACTAAATTTGAGAATCGTTCCAGTGTTAAAACCCAACATTCAAAATATGTTTTGCTCCTTTACCTTTGAGCTATTTAACAACCAATTAATGTGATCTATAGTATCAGTTTAAAACCCCAACAAACCCTTCTCATCCCCAGCCATCACACGCGTAGGCGGCAACAAAAAGGGCATATTCACGCGCTCAAGACAACCCAAAGCCGCCGCGCACCATTTGCGCATGCGCTACCACCAGCTAGCCGAAGCCGACAATGGCTCCCCTCCACTCGACGTCGGCTACTACGTCAGCGACCACGCGCCAGCCGTGCACGAGGAGTTGTAACAATGGAGTGTTCTCCATGTGTCACATGTGTGCGTGGTGTTGGCAATCTGGCTGCTACTCACTGGCTTCCAGGCGGGACTCTCGTTAGTGATACACATTCAAATGTCATAGTTATGTCAAATAAATGTAAATGTCAAGTAACACGACGTGCTCCATGTGTGCGTGGTGTTGGCCATCTGGCTGCTACTCACTAGCTTCCAGGTGGGACTCTCGTTAGTGATACACATTCAAATATCATAATGTCCAGAAATATTATTAACAACAACTATTAGTTACTTTATAAAATCTGGGGCCCTAAGTTTTTAGCCATTAACAATTGTAATTAGAATACTTAGCAATAAAAAAGTGTGCCTGATTAATATTAACAGAAACTTAAATTGTTGAACACAAAACAAACATTAGCAGATAAAAGAATTTTATTTAATGAACTAAGAATCTACCATTCTGCATTTTCTATGTTAAAGCTGGAAGACTGTTAGCGTGTAAAATTTAATTGATATTTTATTAGAATAAGTATGAATAGGTCAAATATGTAAGTATTATATTAAAGTAATTGCGCAACATTGCAACCATGTTGTTTTTATTTATAGAGTCTTTTTCAATAGTATGTTTACTGCCAACTGTACCAATACAACCATATGTGGGTTTATCTACGATGTTGCATTCTTCATAGCTAACAACTCGAAATGAATGAATGAAATGAATTTACATTTCAGCTTCCAAATGAAGCATGTGTTATGTAAGTCCTCAGACAATCTCAGGAAGAGGAACGGCTGAAAATTAGTTTTTTTAATTTAATGATCATGTTTTTTGCACATAACACATAGCTCGATGCAGTGTTTGATTGAAACTCACGTTGCCGTAATAGTATAGCTTCATGGTACCACCTATTCTTGCCATAAGCGTCACCCAAATTCATATAAGGACAAAAAATTCATTAGGTCTATGTCTTGCATGATTAAAGAGGAACTTAAGACTAGGATCGATGAAGGACAGGTAGTTTTTGACTGCAATCCTTGTCAAAAACTGACATGAGAGGTAAAACATGAAAACACAGATGGTGGCCATCTCAACATTTGGTTCTGAAGAGAAGTTGCGGATCCTATAAAGCTGGTTAGATAAATCCATACGCCGCCGATAGAGACCAAAACCCAGCGCCTGTGATGGTTTGCTGCTGCGTATCCTACAAAGGCATCACAAAAGTTCAATTTTTATTAACATGATTTGCGGTGAGGCGTGGTTTCGAATCCTAAGTTGGGCAAACACCAACGTATCTTTTCTAAAGCCATATGTTCAACATAACCAAAATAAAGCAAGAAAACGACCTTTTAAAAATTCTGGTGATAAACACAAAAAAACTTGACCGAAATTAAATAAACCCTCAATCCAAAATTCTAATTGAGCACGTCTCTAATGAGTCTAACTCTAACTCCCTGACCCCACCTCAAAAGATTCGGTATCTTACATTCACAATAAAGGTACCTTCAACACCTAGAGAAGAAAAAAGAAAAGAAAATGTTTATTCGCTGCTGCAAATTAAATTACTGCTACATTATATTATCTGTGCTGCTACATAAAAAAACATAAAACATGTCAAAAGAACACAATAAAAAACAAAACTTAAAAATCTTAAAACATAAAAAAAAAACATAAATTAAAAATTATGCACAGCAACGAAAAGGATTCTGACTGAGTATATTGTTATGAAACCATGGAAGTATTATTTAAACAGGAACGCGCGCTGGCGACCTAAAGTGTCCTGAAAAAGGATGGCGAACTAGCTAACTATGCCTCGTTTTAAGTAGGGTGACCATCTGTTGGTGTTTTAATAAGAGTTCCTCTAAAGGATACAAAAACACTTATATTTACATATTTTGAATGTTTTTGTTCATGAAATCCTCATGTGGGGACCTGATGCACTCGCAGCCTTTGACACGGTAGCTCAATTGGCAGAGCGACGGGGGCGTATACCCGAGGTCGCGGGTTCGATCCCCACCTGTGTCGAAATTTTTCTTTCCTTTATTTATTAGCTATATTTAAAAAAAAATAAAAAAAATGAAACTATTTATTTTAAAGGTTTTTAACATTTATAATTATAATACAAAGGGGTATTAATCTATACTTATAAACTAGATTGTGGCCCCTAGGGAGTCTAATATAAGATTTTACAATATTTACTGGACTGGACTGATTTAAAATGTAATAAATTAATAATTAAAAATATAATATTTATTTAGAGGTGGAGGGCGATGGGTTCACCCATTTACCATCAATAAAGTATTTTTTTAATACACTTTTCATTTTTTTTTTTAAATTAATAAGGTCAAGACTTAGTTGCTTACATACATACATTATAAAAAATATTATAAAAAAACTTATATTTACATATATACATTGTTTTTGGTAAATCAACGTGTTTTTTATACATATTTATTCTTAATTAATAGATTATAAAAGAATGGGTAGCCAGTGCTTGAGAATTAAAATTTCCTCAGCCACTTTTTGAAGTTGAGTAGAGAAAAGATGGTAAGCAAAGGAAGGTGGTAGGTATTAAAAGGATGATAAAGTATCTAATAAAAAACTTCAAAAGACCCAGAACCCTCAGTTACCTCTTCCAAAGCACGCAGGTAGCAGAAGATTTGTGCTATTTAAAGCCGTCACTACACAGCATTTTATTTCACTTACATATATACTTATATACTTACAAGTTGCGTGGGGAAAAGATGGTGAAATAAAGGTTGTTGGTGATGGGTCTCAACCGCATTGCCCAAAAATCCCTTAAAAGCCCCAATACCGTTAGTCGCCTCTTACGTACACCCACCGGAAGAAATGGGGTAGTGCTATACTAAGCCGACACCACAAAGCTATATTCAAATTCAAATCGTTTAATGCATTCATGTGGTAAAATCCGAGATGATACAGGTTATTTTATTTATTGTTCCATAACATGCACCCATATTTATCACTATATTTTCTTAATTAAATGATGAAAGCTCCAAAACACTCAAACAGATGATAAATTATGGACACCACATTTATCTTGTTTCGATGGGGATACCCGTGACAAATATTAATATCCCTTTTGCCAAACTTAACCAATTACACTGGCCAACACTATTTTTGGTGCCGTTGTTTTAAGACCTGATTATGAAAGTAATTTCTTCACTGATTTCAAATATGTAATCAGTTTTTCTGTATCAGCTCTAGTTTTGAAAATATTAAAAAAAAAAATTTTTCAACGAAAAAACACATTTTTTATTAGTCAGTGTACAAAAAACTCCTCTTAATAGATTTTCTTTCATGTTTATGCATTGGGTTGTCTCTCATAAGAGCCCAGCAGTAATCAGCCATCATGTGAGTATCCCATCTACCCTGGTATCGATCCTCCATGACTTTGATGTCCTGATGAAACCGCTCTCCTTGTTCCTCACTTAAGTCACCCAGGTTATGCGGGAAGCAGTCCAAATGGCTGTGTAGGTAATGAACCTTGATGCTCATATTACATCCCAACTTTTGAAAGCAAGAAAGCATTTGGTTTACAATACTTTCATAATCTTCTGCCTTATGATTACCAAGGAAATTTTTGATCACTTGCACAAATGAGTTCCACGCAGCAAGTTCCGTTTCATTCATAGATGTTGCGAAGTTATCATCTTTAATTAACTGTCTTATCTGAGGACCGTCAAATATTCCAGCCTTGAGTTTTTCTGTGCTTAAAGCTGGAAATGCCCTCGTAATGTATTGAAAGCATGAGCCCGATTTGTCTAATGCTTTTACAAATTGTTTCATGAGACCAAGTTTTATGTGTAGAGGAGGTAAAATGATCATTTCTCGGGGGACTAAAGGTGTATTTATAACATTTTGCTTTCCAACAGCTAGGCTTTCTCTGATCGGCCAATTTTTTCGTACCCAGTGATTCGGTTTATCTCTACTATCCCAAAGACACATAAAACATGGATACTTTGTATATCCACCTTGCTGTCCCAACAGAAAATTAACCATTTTGAGATCGACGCATATAAACCATTGGTGGTTATCATATTTAATCTTTTCTAAAAGCAGTGCAATTGCTTCATACTCTTCTTTCATTCGGGTAGAATGAGCAATTGGAACACAAGCGTGTTTATTACCATTATGAAGCAATACACATTTGAGACTTCTTTTGGAACTGTCTATAAAAAGACGCCACTCAGTTGAGTCGTACTTTTGTAAACCCATTCTTGTTAATAAACCACCAATATCATTGCAATAAACAAGATTGTTATCTTCAGAAAAATATGGTAGCAAATCGCGTTCTCTTTGACGGTAAAATGTAACTCTTGTGTTTGGTGAAAGCAAATTCTTCTCTTTTAATCTAGAAGCCAACAATTCAGCACGCTCCTTTGAAAGATCTAGATCCCTTATCAGATCATTAAGCTCACCTTGTGAAAAAAAACGAGAGGTTCGATTCAACTCGCCATAATCACTGTCGATCTCGGGATTTGCTTGGATTTCGTTATATTGTTCCACTTCGATATCTGGCAGCGAGTGGTACGTAGGCACAGGGACACTTTCGGAATGAGGTACAGGTCTTTTCGCTGATGGTATATCAGGATATGTCCATTTACTTCTATTCTTTCGATTTATGCCGACAATCTTAACCAAACAGTAATAACAGTCGTTGAAGTGATTTTGTTGTTCCCTCCAAATCATCGGTATCCCAAATTTCATACATCTTCTTTTGCAATTTGTCCATTGTCTCAAATGTTCTCTGCATGTTTTACACACAAAATGGGGCACCCAAGGCTTATCTTGATGCTCAATAGATAGGTTGAAGTATGCGAAATATGCATTTTTCACGAACTCTGTTATGGGTTTTCTGTTTTCCTCAAACGTATATTCACCACAAATATAACAAAATGAATTAGGATTGGTCAAACAACATCTTGATGAGCTTGCCATTATGCCAAAACAACGAAATTGATGAAAATAAAAGAATTGCGATACTTTGTTGAAGTCAAAGTGACGAAATTTTAAAATTGAGGGTAGTTATGAAATTAGAGCTGATACAAAAATGGCAGTTGTAGGTTTGTCATCAGAGACACGTTCAAAAACAATATCTAAACAAATTTTTACCGCACCAAAAAAAAAGTTTTTTTTTGTTGGCCAGTGTTATTTATCTCCAAATCGAAAAGCGACAATAATAATTAAAATAAAATACAAAAAAGGAATAGTTAATAACCTGCTTTTTATAAAATATTCCCTATAAATAAGTTTGAATTTGTTTTTCTTTGAACTTAATCTCGACTGGCAACCGCGCGAGCGGGACACACTTCTCTCTCACACGGCTCTCGTTCTAGGTCGTTTCTCTGCTTGACAGTCTTTAAAAGATAATTAACTTTATTGCATCGTAATAAATTGCATTTTTGTTTACCATATTTTTGTAAGTACGCTCTCCTGTTTAGTTAGTAGCTTCATGGTTTTACCTCATAACACTGGTTTTCAGTCAGTCCTATATTTGTGACAATTACACCTAAATAAATAACCCTGCAGCATACAATCTATACTTATAATAAATCTGTAGAGAGGTCAATTCTGTACATGAAATATATTTCAGGCAGGCAGGCGTCCGAAGTATGAAGAATAAAAGAGCATGTATGAAAAGATTGATGGATGTAGACGAAGCAAGAGAGGTTTGCCAGGATCGTACGAAGTCGCGATCGATAGTCTCTGCCTACCCCAAGGAAATTAACGGCGTGAGTATATGTATGTATGTATGTGAAATATATTCTCAAAATAACTATCAGGTGGTGATTAGGGATCGATACTGATGCCAAAAATGCAATCAGTAAAATTTTTGTCTGTCTGTCTGTCGGTTTGTATGTTCCTTATGGAAACAAAAACTACTCGACGGATTTTAACGAAACTTGGTACAATTATTCTCCATACTCATGGGCAGGTTTTGTATACTTTCCAGCAGAGTAGTAAAGGGGAATTTTGGGAAATTTTGGGAAAACGGGAGAAGTTACTCCATTTTTTAAGCTTCCGTCGCGTGTACAGCCTTAATGGTTAAACTGACATAGAAATCATGTATCACGGAAATATTCTTCATAAAATTATCTAAAAAAAAATCCTCAACATTTTATGTCTATCTTTTACAGTTGACTCCACAGATCTGTATTTGAATAGATAACGCAAGTGTCATTTCTTGTATAGAAACCAAGCGTGCCATTATTTTCGACCTACCGTGACGTCACATGAGCAATTTAGTGATGGGAACTCCCTGTCCGCGCGTAAATGATTCAAACGATTATATTCGAGTGCATAGACAGACGAATGATAAATCGACAGATGAATGATAAATCAAGAATTATACCTGTTATTTAATGTCGCTATTTTCTCATGGTCTCATATTAATTCTGAACACTCTTCCTACATTATTTTCCTCCACCATTACTTCTTCTAGGAGAACAACGATCTAAATCAGTAAGTTAGTGAGTAGTACAGTAGCCTTTATTATTATGATAACTTTTAGTTATTGATAACCTACCTACCTTAGATGAAATATTATCTACAAAAAAGAAAGCTAGTTGAAGGCACTATGACGAAATATAATCCAACCCAGTAAGTCAGCTTGAAAAAAAACAAATAAAATTACTTGTAGAGACAGAAAAATAATCAAGTAGTTTTTTTCCACTGTCTGTTTGTCTCCAGACTGTATCTCGTAAACAGTCATATCTAGAAAGCTGAAATTTTCACAAATGATGTATTTCTGTTGCCGCTATGACAATAAATACCAAAAATTAAAAAAATATACATTAAGGGGGGTCCTCATACAATAAACGTGATTTTCTATTATAAATGATAGAATGTAACCCTTTATTTGTTCTTTACTGGAAATAAAAAAGAACAAAGTAGCGTAACAAAGTCTTCAACATTTGCTGAATATCAACATATGTAGAATTATCAGAAGCAGTAATAAAGTTAAATTTAGTAAAGTTTGTAAACCATTTAAAATCTATGAAAATAATTCAGGAGCTGTGGCTATTTCTAAGTATGGCAACTTTACAAAGAATTCTAAGCACATTAAAGTTCACTTTCATTTTGTAAATGAAAATGTTAAGCAAGGAAGTAATAATAGTACAGTCAGAAAATAAAATTGCAGATATATTTGTAAAAGCTTTGGGAAATGTTAAATTCACTAAATTTAGAAAAATGATAAATTTAAAGGAGTAAAGTTTCCTAATTGATAATTAGGAAACTTTAAACTTTACAATTACTGTAGTACTTAGGAAAGTTTTCGTATTGTTATTGTTTTACAATATGGAAGCGTGTTGGTATATATGTACATTTACATTGGCAACACTGAGTGAAGAAAGGAAATAAAAAAGCCTGACACATACCACATGTTAAGAAATGTAGCCTAGATAAATATACGTGTAACTAAAATTAACTGATCTTTTATTAAATAAAATTAACTGATCTTTTATTAAATAAACACAAAGTTAACACAAGAGTGTTCCAATTAATTATTTAACAGAAACATTGTATTAATAAAAATATTTTGGATACAGGGAACACCCATTGCGAATATTATCATTCCTCTGGTCCCAAAATCGATTAAAATTAGAATCGAATACAACTAACTGTACAGGTACAACACAATTTGCTTAAAATGACAGAAATATGACAATAGCCACCGTACCATGATGCTGATTGACAAGTGAAAATATCGTTCAGTTTAATTTTAATGTTCATTGCGTGTTTTAAAAGACAAGCCACAGGATATAGCTTTGTAGCTAAAAGCGGCAATGTATTCACACTCGGTTAAATGTTTTTCAGTGTAAAACTACAATGAACATGAAATAATTGATTTTGCAATAAAAACCGCATAATTTGATTATAAAGTGACCTACCGATGAAAGGAAATCTTTCCATTAATTTGTGCCGCTTTATTTGGATAGTTTTTGCAACTTAATACGGCACAATAAGGCATTTTTTACATTTGGCTTGACATCCGTCACCGAGAACGTTCGAGCGTGGACTCAATCAAATGGCGCTAAACTAAGATAGTTTTACTCAGTTTTTACACGCGAAGTACATGCACATGCGGCATCTATTCAAATACAGGTCTGTGGTTGACTCACAATAACACGTGTAATTCCTGATAGCTTAGCAGTTCGGAACATTCTGATTGTATTTGTTTACTCTTACGTTCGTAAACCTCTCACTCATCCCTAATTTAAATAAGGTAACATTATTACCTATTCAATAAAAAAATAATCATAGAAATCGGTAGAGAAACACCGAAATTATACATAAAATAAGCCATCGCGCCCGTGACCAAAACCGAATCGTTACTAATTTACTTATAAAATACTAGATGGCGCCAGTAGTTGCATCCTACAACACGTAATGATTTATTTTTTAGATTGTTATAAATACTTCATAGCGTTTTATTCCAAAATTTGCTATTAAACGGAAAAAACTGAACCGTTCATTAAAGCGCATTCAAAATCACTGTTTAGGGAGTGCTATAAATTTAATAAATTGAAAACATTGCGCTGAATTTCACAATGCTTGAGCAGTGACTGAAGAAAGAAACCTCAGATATTTAAAAAAACTACACTACCCGTGCGAAGCTGGGACGATCCACTAGTATAGAATATAACACAATTCACGCAAACAAATTTGAAAATGATATCACTAATCTCAACTAGTACTGAAGTACTTTCAACTTGGTTTGTCGATTACTGGATCCATTATAGAAGCATTCAAAACAAACCAATTGCAACGCCTAACAAGAAGAGACGTACATTCATACAATACACACTATAAACTCCTCAGCCACTTTTGGAGATTGAGTGGATAAAAGATACTAAAATACAGGATGGATAGTCATGGGTCATCAGTCATCACCACAGACATGTATTTGAATAGATGCCGCAAGTGCATGTACTTCGCGTGTAAAAACTGAGTAAAATTATCTTAGTTTAGCGTCATTTGATTAAGTCCGTGCTCGAACGTTCTCGGTGACAGATGTCAAGCTAAATATAAAAAATGCCTAATTGTGCCGTATTGAGTTGCAAAAACTATCTAAATAAAGCGGGACTAATTAATAGAAAGATTTCCTTTCATCGGTAGGTCACTTTATTATTAGATTATGTGGTTTTTATTGCAAAATCAATTATTTCGTGTTCGTTGTGGTTTTACACTGAAAAACTTTTAAACGAGTGTATATCGCTTAATTTATAATACATTGCCGCTTTTAGTTACAAAGCTATCTAGTATGGCTTGTCTATTAAAACACGCAATGAACATCAAAATGAACGATATTTTCACCCGTCAATCAGCTACATGGTACGGTAGCTATTGTCCTATTTCTGTCATTTTAAGCAAAATGTGTTGTACCTACACAGATAGTTGTATTCGATTCTAATTCTAATCGATTTTGGGAACAGAGAAATGATAATATTCGCGATGGATGTTCCATGTATCTAAAATATTTTTATTACTACAATGTTTCTGTTAAATAATTAATTGGAATACTCTTGTTTTAACTTTGTTTTTATTTAATAAATGAACAGTTTAATTTTAGTTACAAGTTTTTCTCTAAGCTACATTTCTTAACGTGTGGTATGTGTCAGTCTTTATTTACTTCCTTCCTTTACTCAATGTTGCCGATATAAATGTACATATATACACGAACACGCCTCCTTACATAAGTTCAAAGCTTCTTAAGTACTACAGTAATTATAATCAATTAGGGAACTATACTCCTTTAAATTTAGTTATCTGCAATTTTATTTTCTGACTCTATTTTGTATACTTCCCTGCTTAACATTTTAATTTACAAAATGATAGTGAACTTCAATATGCTTAGAATTCTTTGTAAAGTTTCCATACTTAGAAATAGCTACAGCTGCTGAATTATCTTCATAGATTTTAACTGGTTTACAAACCTTAGTAAAGACATCATTCATTACACAAATGAGAAAATTTAATTCTGTTACTGCTTCTGATAATTCTACATATTCAGCAAATGTTGAAGAGTTTGTTACACTACTTTGTTTTTTTTTTATTTCCAATATTGAACAAACGAAGAGTTCCGTACTATCATCTATAATAGAAAATAACGTTTTTGTATGGGAGCCCCTTTGATATTTACTTTACTGTTATTTAATTATTTATTTTGAAAGATGATATACAAGCAAATATACTGTGAAAATTTTAAGTATCTACTTATTAACGTTTTAATATTGAGCAAACAAATACGGAAAAAAACACGTTTATTGTAAGGGGCCCCCCTTAAAATCCTTTTTTTACTTGTATTTGTTGTTAAAGCGGCAACAGAAATACGTCATTTGTAAAAATTTCAGCTTTCTAGTTATCACTGTTTATGAGATACAGCCTGGAGAAAAACAGACAACGAAAAAAAAATTACTTGATTATTGTTCCTTCTCTACAAGTTATTTTATTTGTTTTTTTTTCAAATCCGAATTAGTTCTGGGTTGTATTATATTTTGTCATAGCGCCTTCTACTGGCTTTCCTTTTTGTAGATAAAATTTCTTCTCGGGTTTTTTTTAAATCATTTTGTAACTTTCCCAGAACAAATTATTAAAACT
The DNA here is from genome assembly GCA_963576735.1 of Bedellia somnulentella. Classification (NCBI taxonomy): domain Eukaryota; kingdom Metazoa; phylum Arthropoda; class Insecta; order Lepidoptera; family Bedelliidae; genus Bedellia; species Bedellia somnulentella. Next base: position 5,805,572 of record OY755184.1, on the reverse strand, counting down.
AGTTAATTAGGTAGGTTATCAATAAGGACAAGTTATTATAATAGTAAAGGCTACTGAACTACTCACTGACTAACTGACTCATTAACTCACTGATTTAGATCGTTGTTCTTCGAGAAGATGTAGTGGTGGAGGAAAATAATGTAGGAAGAGTTGCTCAGAATAAAAATGAGACCATGAGAAAATAGCGTTATTAAAAAACAGGTATAACACTAGATTTATCATTCTTCTGTCAATTTATCATTCGTCTGTCAATGCACTCGAATATAATCGATTGAATCGTTTACGCGCTGACGGGGAGTTCCCATCACTAAATTGCTCATGTGACGTCACAGTAGGTGGAAAAATAATGGCACGCTTGGTTTCTATACAAGAAATGACACTTGCGTTATCTATTCAGATCTGTGGTCATCACTCAAAAATCACACGAAAAGCCACAAAACTACTGTTACAAAAAACATATAAACCAGTTAAATACTTATTTTTTGCTACTTAACAGTGTGTAAATATTTAAATATGTTTATACATTACGCAGTTTAAATATGGAGCTGTCTTAACACAAAAACTTTCTCAAATTACTATGCTACAGTTATCCACAAAATATCTTATTGCATAAACAATTTTCAATGAGGTTGTTAAAAAGTATAAAGTTAATTGTTGCTTGTATAACTTAATTATCATGTAATCTGAACTTCGCCCAAAAATAGCCAAACCTTTGCGTCAGAATATTCATACTGCTCTTTATGATAACTTCAATATAACAAGGAAGTGGTAGACTCTTATGATATGTCTCTTATATAGGGGACACATGTATCCCACACGTGTCTAAGCCTACACTACACACCGGACACTATGCCTAAATATGCCTAAATCATCTCAACATTCTTTTTACTATCTTTTTTACAATATTATCTTTCACATATCACAACATTTCTCACTCGATCACATCACCTTTAATTAAAAATTTTGCTGAAGGACCTTATCTCTACAGCATTTACTCTGCTCTCATGATTACTCTGCAGCAACCATCATTCGCTTCCATACAAGACGATAATAACATCTGGAATACATGATGACACCAAGAAACTTCATTGATGTGCTGTGAAACAATCCAACTGAGCCCTTCCTTTTCAGTAAAATTTTCCGAAATCAAAAAAAGTATTTTAAGTGCTTACCTATCAAATTATAATCCTCCTTGAAAAAAACGACATTTGTAACATGTTTAAAAACTATAAGAATATAAAAGATCACACTGACCAACGGTTTGTTACAAATTTTGATTTTGATAGCTGCGTAGTGTCGGCTGAGAATAGCACTACCCCATTTATTCCGGTGGGTGTACGTACTTACTTACTTACTTATACTCACGCCCATTGTTCCCATTGGGGTAGGCAGAGACTATCGATCGCCACTTTGTACGATCCTGACAAACCTCTCTAGCTTCGTTTACATCCATCAATCTTTTCATACATGCTCTTTTATTCTTCATACTTCGGACGCCAGCCTTTTTGAGCACACTCTCAATTTGGTCCAAGTGTGTTCTCCGTGGTCGTCCTCTACTCACATTACCTTCCACGTTGGCTCTATAGATCTCTTTCACCAATTTACTGTCATTCATCCTCTCTATGTGCCCAAACCACCTTAACATTCCTTTCTCTATCTTGCACACTACGTCATCTTTCACACCTAAACGTTCACGAATTACACTATTTCTCACTCTGTCGCACAACCTTACATTACATATACTTCTGAGGGATCTCATTTCCACTGCATTCACTCTACTTTCATGCCTCTTTTGCCATGCCCAACATTCACTACCATACATCAGCGTAGGAACCAGTACAGCATTGTGAACTGCCATTCGCGCCTTTTCAGACAGGAACTGGCTCGACATTAGACTGTTTATGGCTCCATTTACCGCATTTCCCTTTTTTACTCTCCTTTCAATATCTTCCTCGCATTTTCCGTCCCTTGTAAACAAACTTCCCAGATATACAAACTCTTTCACTTGTTCCACTTTCTTGCCACCTATTGTAATCTCACATTCTGTCATACTTTCCTCTCTCTGGAAAACCATTGTCTTGGTTTTGTTCCATTGTCTTGGTTTTGTCAAAGTTCCAAAAGTGGCTGAGGAATTTATAATTTCTCAGCTCTGGCTACCCCTTTTAGGGATTTATAGCCGTGAGTATTCGTCTGCTTACTGGTAAAATGTAGTAAATACATATTTAGTTAAACGGAGATATAGGGTTTTCAAAGTTTAAGTATTTTTTTTACTAACATCTAAATAAGATTTTGCAGAAATTTATTTAATAAATTATTGGAACTTTAACGTTCTTATTTGCGGTAGCATATTAGAGGCCATTTTTTTATAAATATTGTGGAAAAAAAATATTATTTTTAGCATGGGTATGCACTTATCATATTTGACCTGTAATTGACAAATGACCTGTAATTAACAGTCCTATCATTTATTGCGTTTTTCCAGTAGAAAGAGCGTCAAAAATTACATATTAACTATTTTTTTGTAAAAAACGCATTTACTACATTTTACCAGTAAGCAGATGTATGTATGTTTGATTTTGATGTGAAACATTTATAGCCGCGCGTAAAACCTATTCCGTTAATATGACATGGACTCACTACAAAGACATTCTCGTCACTTTGGAAAAACTAACAAAGGTAGAAGAAAGATTGAACACTATGCTTTACTAGTTTGGACACTGTATTGTTCCTTTCTTATTTGACCTTTTGGCATGGTACATGAAGTACAAACCTAAGTCGCGTCTTACGACAACCGCCCGCGGGTTAAAAAGTTTAGTGCTATTCTAATGCGACACTACCCAGCCACATACTTCACCTATGTTATTATTATTTATTCTTAGTAACGTGATAGCTCAGTGGGTAGAACACAGCTTATCGTGCATAAGACTAGTGTTTTAATCCCGGGTTGGGCCTTTACCAATTTTTCTTTTCTAAAGACTTATGTAGTTTATTTATCATGGTTGTTAACGGTGAGGGAAAACATCGAGAGGAAACCTACATGGCGAAGTTGTACTTACAGTGGTTTTCAACATTTTATACATAATATAAACATAAACGTTCACGCCGTTTATCCCACGTACCCACGTTTTGCTTAGACAGTGTACTCACGTGATAAGGGGCAGGCCTATCGCCGTTTTGTACGAATACACTGTTACATGACTAAGTACAACTCAGCCATGTGGGTTTCCTCACGATGTTTTCCCTCACCGTTAACAACCATGATAAATTAACCACACATATGACTTTAGAAAAGCAAATTGGTGTAGGCCCTACCAAGGATTGGAACCCACGCCCTTCTGTTTTCGGGCGGGTGTTCTACCTACTGGATTATCATGTCGCATGTTTTATATTGCAATACTATCTAATATTATTTTTTTGCTAAATGATGATAAGCTCCGAAAACAACTCAGGAACTAATGATTTATCTTACATACCATATTTATTTTGCTTTGATTTGAATACCCGTCAAAATCTTCTTTTATTTTTATCTAAGGTCAAAATCACATTTTGCGTCAAGGAAATACTGGCAATGGCAAGAATTGGTTATTACCTTTTATTCAAAGGAAAGGAACAGTTAATAACCAGTTTTTTTTTATGTTATATGCCTTGAAAATAAGTTTTCAATAGAATAATAAATTCTTTGAAATATAATCATGCCACCTAGAACCTAATTTCGAGTAGCAACTGTGCGAGTGGGACACAAGGGTTTGATCTTGGCTTTCGTTTTAGGACGGGTCTCCATCAGGTCTCTATTTGACAGTGTTACATAGATAACATAGATTATAGGCTTAATTTTGAGATAATAAATCAATATAAATATATCAATAATAATTGCTGTGTAGTGTCTGCTTCAAATAGCACTAACCCGTTTCTTCCGGTGGGTGTACGTAAGAGGCGACTAACGGTATTGGGGCGTTTAAGGGATTTTTGGGCGATGCGGTTGAGGATCCATCACCAACAACCTTTATTTAACTATCTTTTCCCCACTCAATTTTCCAAAAGTGGCTGAGGTTTTATAGCCGTGAGTATATGTATGTAAATCAATAATAAATTGCTTTATTCTGTAACATTTTCTTGCATAGTCTTATTTAGATTTAATACTTCCATGTTTCTTTCAAAAGATTTAGGTTTATTAAATAGATAAAGATTTGTTGAAAAGTTGGACATTTGGTTGTAAGGTACCTACCTAGCTTTGCTAATCTATTTTACCACGATTCTTCGATATCCTATGAAGAACAGGACCTTCGAAGCCGCGAAAGGGACACGAATATATGTTACATACAGAAAAGGTACGATTGCTACACAAACTTAGTATCCTCTTAGTACTGTTAGTACTCTTTATTCTATATTCTATCGTTCTCGATGTGAAGAGTTGACATTCAGAGGTGCTTTATTATATTAAACAGAGAATATCCTAATTATAATTACGAATATGAAATCAATATTATTTGATCTGGGGGCACGGCAGTGCCCCTGCCAAGTCTCGAGCAAAACGGGCACGGCCGTACCATCTTTTCTCGAAGCGTTTCGCGGCTGTTTCGCCCCCCCTTTATCTTCGACGTGGACAAAGCTAGGAGTTTAGGTTTTCGGTGAATAATAGTAGGCATTGGAACAAGCTTAAGTTCGAAATTACACGCCAAATAAATTAATAGTTTAGGAGTTACGGTCGATCAAAGTTACACCATTTTGTCACTCACTGACTCACTGACAGATCATCAAAAATCTAAGGTACTTCTAGCAGACTTAGAAACTTCAAATTTTGCACCAAGATAGGTCATTAGCCACATATAAAGGAAAAATTATAAAAACATTTAAAAAAATATGCCATAGAAAACCATTTTATATTTGCGGTTTGGCAAGAACATTATGTATGGATTTTGACTGCATTGTTAACTTTGTTCGTTGTTCAAGTACCTATTCAATTGGATGAATACATACATAGAATAGAAAAGAATAATATAAATGTAATACATAGACTATCATTAATACAAATTAATACATAAAGTTCATTAAATTAATAAAGCTAAAACTCCATTGTATTGCGATAAATATTGTATGCGCGCTCGATAGATGGCGTTGTACCTGTCTGAATCGCGCTATGGTTGCGTTACAAAGCGCAGTGTAAGTAGTAGGTACTTCAAAATAATTCGATAATTTTCATTTGATAGCGCCATCTGTCTATGAAAACCCATTTCGAAACTAAAAAATATTGTAGTGATAATTGATATTCGGAGAACTTTACGTGTTATTTAGTTTAGTTTAGTTATCGTTTGTAAGTTAGTAGATATATATTTATTTAGTTAGTTATTTGTTAGTTAGTTTAGTTCTATTTAGTTTGCATATATTTATATAAGTTTAAGCCCTATTGTTATAGAAGTAATTGTAAATATAGTGTAATGGAACGTGAAATATTGTACATAAATGGCGACCTTTGTCCACACAGAGTTATCTCTATTCCTGGAGATGGGTCGTGTTTATTTCATTCGTTGTCATACAGCATGTATGGGAGTTTTCAGTCGTCAAACAAGCATACGTGGCCCTTTCAAGAGTGACTAGTTTAGGTGGATTACATTTAATAAATGTGAATTTTAGTAGTATCAAAGCTCAGGAGACAGCAATAGCTGAATATAATCGACTCCGAAGTATATATCGCCCAGACTTGTCTACCTTAGAAGTAACGAAGCCTCAGAGAAGAAACAGAAGAGATAGAGATAGAGAATGGGTTCTAAGCAAAGCAGTAGCTGACGTCCAAGAAATTGTGAGGTCACCTAAAAGTAAAAGAAAGAAATGCATTACAAAAAATAAATGAGATCCCACCAAAAACATTAAATGTAAAAAAATGCCAAGTCTCTCGATGCAGTTTTTCCATCTTAAAAAGTTTTGAGATCTCATAGAAGCCAAGTCCTATTCAAAATATTTCGTAGTTATAAATCAACATTTAGTAATTGTATCAATAGTTTTCTTTATATTATAATTATAGTGACTTGGCAATGAGCACAAATTAAAAGCTGCTTGCTGCCTGGAATTATATGCAAATGTTACTGACGAGACCAGTGATCAGATTATTTGTTATGTGTGAATCATGATGGTCACTACCGACTACATGCTCCAATACAATAATTAAGAATACCTTACGGGCCATCGCTTTATAAAAGTAAATGAATCGAGAGTGCACTAAGACTGACTGCCGTTGCCGAAATTCGGTTGGGACGACACGGATAAACCAAAAGAAAATTAATTTTGTGATATTAATGTTTACGCATGCGGTGTGTGTAACTTTCAACTCCTCCAAATACGAGTATGCCGTTTTATTTGTTTCTTCTTGTGCTCATTGCCAAGTCACTATAATTATAATATAAAGAAAACTATTGATACAATTACTAAATGTTGATTTATAACTACGAAATATTTTGAATAGGACTTGGCTTCTATGAGATCTCAAAACTTTTTAAGATGGAAAAACTGCATCGAGAGACTTGGCATTTTTTTACATTTAATGTTTTTGGTGGGATATACATATAATGAAATGTCTTATAAAATTGCGGATTAAGTTGGCCGGATCCACAAAAGCTTAGCCTTTCTCAAAAACAAACCTAAACCTAAAAAAGTGAGGTTATGTTGTTTTTGTTTTGTGTTTGTTTACCATCACTCACCTGTTTAATTTCTTTCTATAATACAAATTTCTGTTTTGGCGGACAAATAATCGTTTATTTTCAGTTTTTTTTATCTTAGCGTTATTTTATTATTGACTTCAATCAAGTAAACAATTCCTCTCCATTGCGTGCCTGCAGTATTTACAAAAATGATTTCACTGGACTGTTCTGAATGTGGGAATAATGCAAATTACAAATGCCCTACATGTAGACAACCATAGTAAGTTTTCCTCAGGAATAATTCTTTGTCTTGGATTTTTTTTTGCATTCTATTTCAACATCCAAAGGCATCTCTCTATGCAGGATTATTAATGTTGGGGGATTTGCATTTCATCCAGGCAAAAAATATGATCCCTAGAATACTAGGCCCTCTACTAAAAATTTTATGCAAACATACTTGATTTTTAACTAGTTATTTATTCACAGCTGTTCAGTACAATGCTGTAAGAAACATAAAGAAACCCCATGTACTGCGCCACCAGTAACAAACAACCATGCAGAAAATATAAAAACACATCCTGAATATGAATATCCTACAGAGGATACAGTTCCTGTTGACAGATTAAAACAGTTAGGTAAGCATTAACCTATAAGTTTAATGTTGTAGTTTACAAAAGTTTTTGTAGGACTGAACTGTACTGACATAGGACTGACGGAAATGTACTTAACTACATAACCAAAACAAATAGGTTTATTTTTTTCTTATTATATGGAAGCTACTCTTAAAAATTTTTAATAATCAGGTTGATTTTAATTGACACTACAACTTGTCTTCAAGATGATTCTTTTTTTCTAGCTAAGCTAGCTAGCTTTATCCGTTTTTTTTTTGTTGTAGTTTGTTCCTGTAACTTAAATAAGTTTTTATCTAACACACTATAGAATCATAGTATAAAGTGTTTGCCCTTCAGGTGCCAATTATAACAACATTAATGATTATGTTTTTTGGAATAAATAAATAAATAAACATCCCACCAAAAAATTCAGTTCATAATAACAGCTATTTAACACTAACCACCATGAAAGGCCATTTTATTAATAGTTTTTGGTAATACTAATTCAACCGATCTTTTTATATGTTCTCCCATTAATCTGAGTTGTATAATAAGCATCTATGTTATGGCTTCTTACAGAAAGCTCCTCAAGTTTAAAAACATGTTTGAAAAATCCACATCTTCGTAGGATACTAGAAGAGATAGACCAATCACCTCAGCCTGACCATTTAATGCAGCAATACATGCAAGAACCAATATTCACCGAGTTTGTTGATGAGTGCTTAAAAATTGTGCAGCCTGAGGAATAACTAATGAAAAGAAATATAATTGATTGAATAAAATAAAAACTACATGTTCACATTTCATTTATTTTTGTTATTACAAAATGCATAAATCACAATAAATTAATTATAATCAAGATTCAATTTTCACTTAAAGCTGTCCTTAATAAATTTTCTAGTTCAATTGATTTAGTTCTTTCTAATTCAAGCTGGTTTTCCAGTTGATTAACAGTTTCCTTACAGTTTTCATACTTATTGATAGTTTCTACAGCACACTGCAAACTTTGCTCAGTCATGGTTATATCATTGTCCTCCAACATCAAATGTTGTGAGTGTCCTTTTGATATTTTCCTTCTTTTGGCTGTTATAACATAGTCTATTTCATCATCTGAATAATCTAATCTTTCTTCCAAACTTGATGTAACAACATCAGTCTGATACCACCACAAATAGTTACGATATTCTTCCAATGTTGTTACTTTATATATAGCTAATCGGTTTTCAAAGTTACCCAATGAGTTAATTTTTTCATAAATCATAACATTAAGTAAATCAATCAAATTGTAGTGCCTAAAACATTCATGAAATTTCTCACATGGTAAGCTAACATCAAAAAATTCATCTGGTAGTACTGAAACAACCTTGCAGACCATTGTTTCTGTATCATGAGACCACCCAATTTGCTTACAGTACTTTCTTATGCCTTCCTGGACGGACTGAAGACTTTCTATTTGTAACTGATTACAAATATTAGGCAGTTTTAATTGATCCATTATGCTCTTAATTGCATCAACATTTTCATCAGTTTTCACACAACTTGGTATATGTTCATATGACTTAGGATAAGGTGTACACTCTTCCAAATACTGTTTGAATTCTAAAGGAAATGATGCATAGTGAAAGGAGTCTTTATCTGTTATTGTCTCTGTTAATTTATCAACTGCGATATTATATAGTTCAACTAGTTTCGGAAGATCTTGAACTAAACATTTTACGTTCTCTCTTTTCATTTTTAGCTGACACCAAATTTCGTTACCTAAATATCTTTGGCAAATTGATTTCAATAAATCTATTTGCAAAGGTGGGATCTGCGGATATCTCCTAGCTAGCCATTTTAGTGCACTTCTAGTTGAAGAGTCAAGGGAACTGATGAAATTTTGTTCTTCAATATGAAATATTTTATAATTGGATATAATAATGGTATTAACTAAATTAGCAAGTCCTGTCTCAAACTGATTGCGCAGCATATCGGAAATTGATTTGGGCATAAGTATAGCAACAGGAACAATCTGATAAGGATACAAATATTTGACAACATTTTTAATAGATTCTAGGCAGTCATCTGCATCTGTAAAATAAAATATCAAACCATTGGTCCCTTCTAAAGCCTCAGACCTCAATGTGTTGTGTTCAGAAAATCCGACAGAAAGTGCAAAATTTATTAGATTATTCCATGAATATTTGCTAACATGGATCAAACTATCAGTGGGTTTATAACTTTGTTTATCACTGAAAGCGTCTATCAGCCATTGATGAATGTCTAATTTCCGAAACAAGTATTTCTTAGAACCAGGAGATATCAGTGTAATTTTCCAAAAGAAGCACCTATCGTAAGGGTACTTTATTTGTTTCATTCGTTTTAACAGAGATGACCGTATAATTTCAACGACATTGTAAGGGTCCGGTATCGGAGGTGCATTTAATTCACCGTTAAACCTTATGCCCTTGTTCACATCGTTTAGTTTTTTTAAGGCTGAGGGCTCAATAACTCTTCTCAAAATATTCGCAGATTCTACAGGAGATCGGTCCGTTATCCAGACTGGGGTATTGTCCAAAAGCATTCGTCTTCTTCTATTGCGTGAAAATTTCATTCTCCAAATACAAAACCACTTCTTCGATAGTTTCGCAGTATAAAATTGCTCGGCTTTAATTTCCATGAGACAGATTTCATTACACAACTCTGATAGGATACTTTCGTAGGTATCCTCCCCGTATGAAATGATCCAATTCAGAATGTTTGACTCCTCTTTCATGTATAAATCAACAGTTTCATAACACACTTCATCAATGGTATTTTCCACCAGCTCTAATGATTCTTTTTCCACCATTTCATGAAATCTTTTTTCGTCTTCTGCTTTTTGCTTCAATTCTGCATCTTTTTTTTCTTTTTCAATTTTCCTTTTTAACTCTTCTTGCCTTTTCTGTTCCTCTCTTTGTCTTTCTTCTTGCCTGCGGTTTTCTTCCAACCGTTTTTGTTCTGCCTGTAGCTTACGAGATTCTTCTTCTTTTCGGTGTAGCTCCTTTAACCTTTCTTCTTCTCTCTTTCTTTCTTTTTCTCTTTGGAACTCTTCAAGTAGTCTTTGATCTTCTTTTAATTTATCTTCTCTTTCATCATTGAACTCATAAACTGAGTCTGCTGTTTTTTTCAATGCGTTGCTAAATATATTAGGCCCAACAACTGGTATTTGACTGTTGGTATTTTTGGTTTGAAAAATAGAAAAGTTACTGTCAGATTGTTTATTGACATAACTTTTGAATAAACTTCCCGGTGATGTTACTTTTTGTGCGCTATTTTCAGCGTTGAATATAGAATTTGAGAAACTGCTTGTGGAATTGTTTGTGGAGTTCGTTTGTGCAAATTTTTCGTTACCAAAAAGTGATTTCATGTCTGTGTTTATCTGATTGTTAGAATTTAGAGCGAAAACATTATCACTGTTCTCTAATTTAGTAAAACCTGCATTTGTAGTTTGCGTAAACAAGTTTCCTGACAGTATATTTTTACTACCAAAAACTAATTTAGCTTTAGGCACTGAGTCTGAACTGTTTTGGAAGACAGAATTTTGTAATACATTGGTATTCTCTTTACCAGATTTCGCATGCGCAAATATACTCGTTGTTTCGGACTCTTGTGGTTTCGAAAATGAAAACAAGCTTTTCGTAGTTTCTACGAATTTTTCTGGTGACTTTTTGATGACGTCAGAATTTGCCACGGGTATGGCTGGCTTAAAGGAAAACGACTTTTTCGCTATTGATACATTTTCGTCAATATTATTTGGTCTTCCTGGCAATTTCTTCAATGTTTCTGTAAATGGTGACTTATTTTTCACTAATTTCGAATTACCTTCATTATTATTTGTAAATTTTGTACTAAAACTATCTTTTTGGACTTCCAGTTTTAAAGCATTTAAATCTTTGTTTGTATCATTTGTTGTACTGTATCCAAGATCTACAGCTACCAAGCTGGACGCTTTTATAGTTCCATCTACATTAAAGCTGCTATATAAAATGTGGTTCTGGTATGTTTTTTGAGGCAGTTCTCCCCCCGCTATAACCTCTCCTACACTGGAGTTCCTTTTTGATTCGATCAGATTTATTTCTCTTGCAATAGGGTATGGATCACTGTCTTCTATAAATTGGTTTCTATCAAGTATAACCGAAACTTCGGTATCGTCTACTACTCCACACCTTAACCCGTAATGATTTATGAACGATCTCAAGACATCAAACGTTTCGAAAGCTAAAGCATTGACTAGTTCATGAGCTGGGTATCTTGAGCCGCCTCTGGGTGAGAATGCTTTGACGATTCGGGCTAATGCCCTTGCTCGCACATCATTGAAATATCTTAAGAGAATGCAAGCTTGCAGATAAGTTGCTTCTTCTCTCACCAATCTAAAGAACCTAATATAATTGTTGTTATCTAACGCATTGAACACTTTGATGGCGAAGGTTATCGGGGCCGACTTTTGGATTTCCTGCGGCAGCTGTTTTATCTGTAGAACAAATGAAAGACAAATCAATCTCAAAGTTTTTAAACAATTACTTGAAATAATACAATATGAACTAACGTACCGACCCTAACTTGCTAATGTCCTTTAAGTTTAAAAAGAAAGATGCACACTAACAACAACAGTCAAGTTTTGGTAATGATTTTTTGTTTCCTTTTTTAATACATTATATGGTTAATTATCTAAATGAACTGTAGTGAAATGTTTGCCATAAAGAAAAAATATTGCATCGTTAAAGCTTGGCTCAATAAATACTTTATTCTTTAAATGCATCAATTTTCACTATACACCAGAATTACAGAAACTAGTCTGAATTCGGTTTAAAAAGACTCCTTCATTGAAACCATGACTCACAAATCATCAAAAAATCAAAGTACTACTATTCCTTACCTCCCACCAAAAGTTGGAATCCCCCAAGTTAAGCAGCGCTATATACCCTCGGAACTCGGCTTCCTTCGGTTTGAGATCGCTAGACACGTCTGCATACATGTGTTTCAGGGTTTGCAAACACTTGGTGAGGTTGTCCGTGTTCAGTTTCTGGTCGAACTGTGTGTATTCGAGGTCTGCTAGTCTTGCGGCGCAGTGGGCGTGGAAACGGGCGCAGTATTCTACTAGGCGGATGGAATCTGGAGGAAATAATGGGTTTATATAAAAAAGGGTATTTAATAGTAAATAAAGGAAAGAGAAATTTCGACACAGGCAGGAACCGAACGTTTTTCTTTCCTTTATTTATTAGTAATAATCCCCACATGAGGTTTTCATGAACAAAAAGATTTAAATTATAGGGTATTTAAGTTTTTTTCATACAGTAAATAAGTAATTAGGGGGCTAGCACCTAGCCCTAGTTGTGATTATATCCAAAGTTCGTTGGCCAGACAATACTAGCACAATACGGCAGAGATTTCTTTTCCCTTCCTCAGACTAGGATCATTTATTTTTATCAAAATAAGTATGAGAATGTAAATCATAGACGAGATAGCATCCTCGCGAAGCAGCCTCGGATCTTCTCTTCGAGTTGCTGTTATCTCTTTCTAGTTTTTCCGAGCGGGTCAACACCGATTTCTGCACAACATCTGTAGTGATTTTTTAAGTGATCAAATAATAACATAGATTATATGAAGTTGATCTTACCAGAGCAACACAAAGCTTGCTGAGTGATATCCTTCCGAATCCCACGAAATCGGTCCCAAAGAAAATGAAACCAGTCAGCCAGTGAGATCTGAAAATAAAACAAAACTTATTGAAGAAGGTATCAACTATTATTATTTAAATCAAATTTTTAAGTATTTACATTAAAAATTTAAAAACTTCATAATTAAATTAGATATTTCAATGGCATCAAAAATTCTAAAACGAAATTACAGGTAACTGAAATAATGAATATCATATGCTCACAGACATAATACACGTTTGAGAGTACACCTCAGTTTCAGCAATCACTCCCAACAGGTAGGCGGCGGTGAAGGTGACAGCGCCAATCTTACAACTTACGACAAACCCCACATAACCTAAGACCTGGTAACCCATAGAAACCCCACATCAGGTCAAGTCATCAAGTCTGTCCGTTTCAGCAATATCCCGCAGCAGATAGGCGGCGATTTTCACTACGCACATCATCAGCATTCAACAGGACACAAGACTCGTACTCGTCGCATCTTGTATTTGACGATACATGCTCCGTCACCAGTGTCATAGTAACACACTTATTGATCGCTCCGTATCAGCTATCTCTCGAAGCAGATAAGCCACGCGGCGGTACTGTTTTACAGCGCCATTATTACAACCTACGAAAAACCCCACAACAGTAACCAATATTTTTTCGTTTGACTCCGTTTGACAGTGCCTATGTTGCAAACTACGACCAAAGCCACATAACCAATGACACGGAACCCATAGTAACATACAGGTCGCTCCGTATCAGCAATGTCGTGCAGCAGATATGCGGCGTTGTCAAACAGCGATAATCTTGCAACCTACGAGGAAACCCACACTCTCACTTACATTGTACCCAATAGTAAAAACACTTACCGGTCGCTCCGTATCGGCAATCTCCCACAGCAGATAGGCGGCGGTGCGGGCCAGCGAGGCGGGCGGGCGCAGCTCGTAGCACATCGGCACCTCCTGGTCGGCCGAGCTGCGGCTGTACTGCTTCACCACGCGCCAAGCCTCCACCGCGCCGTCCGCCCTGCATTCTAGGTTCATCACCTGGTGGTAACATTCATATCATAGCTATTGCAAAAAAAAGGAGGTTAAAATTGAAAATATTTATAATTGAAACAACTTTTTGACTTTCGGATATTTTAATCGCGTGTTATTACATGGTTTTTTAAAGCCCGGCGTTTCGAAATCTTTTCAGTTTTAATAACACGCGATTAAAATATCCGAAAGTCAAAAAGTTGTTTCAATTATAATGTGCAATCGTGTAAGTCTGAGAAAATACTATTGAAAATATTTGTTAGCTTTAGCATTAAATTTTTTTTACAAACTTAATATGTGATATTTAAATAAATAAATTTGTGAGCAAACATTAGGACGAGCTTAATGATTCATTTTAAATCAGATTAACAAAAAGAGGCTTGAGAAAAATTTTGGTCCTTCGAGCTGATTATTTTTTTCTATAATTAAAATGTTTGCTACGCGAATGTAGCCGGAGCTGATTTCTTTTTAATTAATGAAAAAATACTCAAGTAAGAAACCGGCATAATCAAGTGGACCCTTGCAGAGACTCTCTTACAATAAAGCAGGCCCAGCACTTCAGTTTCTTAATTTCCTCGTGATGCACATCAGAGTAACGATTTGACAATAACATTAAATGTCTTGTATCTCCAGTGCATGTATAAAATTTGTTATCGTTGTTTGTCCTTAATAAATAAATAGCCCTTAAGGTATCAACACTTAAAGAATATTACAGAAAGCTAACAACAATCCTGACACTCTTCAGTAAATCTCACTCAATATTATTTGTATATGAAAGCCAATTTTACAAACCTGGTGTTCAGCTTCTCTGTGCAGTCGTTCTTTCTCAGGACACATATCCTGGCAAGTTCCGATAGTGGCGCCACCTACTTTCAGTCGAGCACCGGCACCGCCCCATTGTCTTAATATTCTGCAAGGAATATTACGAATTATTACGTGGCTTTTTTCACTTTTGATCAATATCTATACATGTGGTGCAAAATAAGAAAAAGAAAAAAAAAGCAACTATGCTTTATCTACTCGTAACACTCTAGTCATTTAAAGTACTTATGCTGCACGCATGGATTTAATCTTAAAAGGGATAGTTACAGATTTAATCTTATCAAGGTTACTTGCTACTTGTATACATTGGTTACTTTTCGATCGCGATATATTTCCAGACACATCAACCACCACAACTTAAGAAAAACTCAAATATCTTAATTGCATCTTCAATCTCATCGCATCTTTAAGACCTGAAGCTCACAATACACGGCAAGTTTCCATCCATCTAAAAGTCGCTCATTTGAATTCACTTTATGACATTAACTTCCAATCATCACGATTTCTTACCAAATAGTAAGTCAGTAGACTTTTGAAGAATTCAAGCACAAATATAAAATGCTTACCTATCTCTAGCATCCAGGGTATGCCATTGCTCATCAGGTGTCAATGAAATTCGAGACTTAAGTTGCACTAGCTCAGCTGCAGCCTCCAAGGTACTTAAACTTGTAGTGGTCATAACAGTACCCAAACTGCTTGAAGAATTTGATCTAGAATAAAAGTTGCTTTTAATATTCAATGCTGTTTTATCACAAACCCCAAATTGGAAATATTACTAACTAACTTTCACAATTAGTAGTAGTCATATTAGAACTGAAGCTGTGTAGTGTTGGCTCAGAATAGCACTACCCCATTTCATTTATACATAAGCGGCAACTAAGGGTATTGGGGCTTTTTAAAGGAAATTTGGGTGATGCGGTTGGAGACCCATCACCAACAACCTTTATTTTACATCTTTTCCCCCATTTAACTTCTAAAAGTGGCTGAAGAATTTCTAATTCCTTAGCTCTGGCTACCCCTTCTGGGGATTCATAGCCGTGAGTATATGTATGTATGTAGAACTGAAGATATTTCATTTAAAATGATGATTGTGCAGAGATGTGCGCATTTAGCATGATTTAATATATTAGGCGACGCTTCTTCAGAGGCCGTAGCAAACTCAAAAACACATGAAAATTAAAATGATTATTTTCTATACTTACACTGTAGCTTCTTTAACTTTTTTTCTCACTGGAGTAACTTTCACTGGTTTTACACTTTTTGCGACTTGTTTTGATTGGTCTACATCCATATCTGAAATCAAATAAAGCATAACTGGAGGTGGTGGGGTCATTCAAATTTAGGTGTTATGAAATACCAAATTTACAAGACACAAACTCTATCTAATATCAACGCCGTATATCCGCAAAGGGGTGGCATTGATAGTAGGTAATACTTCTGATTAATATGTGATATTGATGTACCCTGGAGTACAGAGTATCCAGATTTTGTGGTGTGGTGAGATTTTGTACTCACTTGATAGTTCTATCACCATTTATTTATGTACAATGCAGTCATGTGTGTTTCTTCATAATGTGTTCACTCACTGTTAGCAACCATGATAAATTAACCAACCAGGTGTACTCCCAACTCAGGATTCTAACTCACACCTCTCTGTCTGAGGTCTACTACACTACATCACACTGAGCTAGCAAATAATATATATATTCAGTAATAATATCAAACTATTTCTCCGAATCTAATAAATCCCAATCATACCATGTTTCCTTAGTGAGTAAGTAGGTGTGTTACTCATTGCTGATAGTTCTTCTTCAACATCAGAATCGGGCACCCAATCTGGATCATCTTCTTTCTTACTATGCCTTCTCCTGAAAAAGTTACAATTATAGTCTACTAATACTAGCCTACCAATAACTATTTAGAGTGTAAACTGGTGCCCCTTGGTGTGAACATCATATTAGTTGTGATGGAATTACTTATCCTTTTTTCATGGCTATGAATCCTAAACAGTTTCTAAACTAAAGTATTTTAATTGTTTCACTATACCTTTGATGTGCAGACTGATAGTGAAGTATAATAATAAATATTTTATTAAGTTAGGAGCTTGTTACATGGCACAAAAGTAAAGTTTATAATTTGCACGCTTAATACTACAGTAACCTATGTCAAAATTTTGATGAATTGAGTTACAATACTTTACAGACCTTAAAAGCATGTTCTACAACATAGCACGAGAAAACACCCATATTCTTAACACAAAAAGGTTCAATTTCACTTAGGTCTTTATCATCTCGTATTCATATGTTGTTGAGCATGATTTTAAGGTCTGTGAAGTCTAGTATCTCAACACATCAACATTTCGACTTAGGTCACTGTAGTATTAAGAGTGTGAATTAACAAATTAAGTACAAAGTAACTATCAATATACCAGTCTAGAGAGTTGCCACACATGTCAACATTATGCGGGCCACAAATAGCCTTCTTACATCTGGTGCAACAGTATTTGGTCATTCTCCGAGCCTTTGATGGACACAGGTCACAAATTTTACGCGATAGTGAGCTATGTGTGATTATAGCTCTCTCTCTCTTCAAAACTCACATAGGTCACCTTACTAGCTGTTACTATACCTCTACCACTATTTGAATCAGATACTCACATTTTCGGTTTCGTCCTCGTCACATCAAACATGAACCCATCAAAAGCTCCAGCATTTAGAACCGCCTTTTCTGCTGAAGCTAACTGATCATACTCTATCATGATAATTTGTTTTTTGGGAAACAGACGTATCTTTTGTACACGGCCAAATTTACTAAAATGCTTTTTTACATTAGTGGCATCGAACAAGCTCTCTGGGACATTGTTGCATCTGAAATGTATTGATATTTTTAATATCTTTTATTACTACCTCTTGTAAAATTACAGATTAATAAATTGCGAGTATATAGACTTTACATACGTGACACAGTGTTTTAAAGAAGAAGTGTCTATGTCTCCAGGACTTCTTATTTTCTTTTGCTTCGGTGAATTCAGTTTTATATCCATTTTATTCTTGCGAAGGAATTTCCCCCGTTTTTGAATTACGACGAAATTATTTATACAGTAATTTGTTCCAAAATTTTTTGGTTATACACGAACAAATAGTGTTTGCTACATTCACTAGATTCATCACAATTTTATAGCTGAGGTACTGATGCAGATATAGCTAAAAATATAAAAATGCTAAGTACAAAACAACACAAACACCACATAACCTTACTTATGAATGACGTCATACGCATACGTCAGTCAAGTAGGCATGGCAATGATTGCTACTTTTAATTCATAATCATTTGGTGCTATTGCTAAGCTTTATCATAGGATTTTTACTGCTATTTTTCACAGTTCATGATTTTTAAAAATTATGATATTTCATACTACATGCAATATGCAATATGCATATGATTTTACATTATAATTTACGATAAGGATAAGGTTGCAGTTGAAATAGAGGTAGTCATTTTTGTAGTTACGCTTAAGCAAACATACTTTGATTATTATTATTTTTTATAGATTTGATATTGCCATTGATATAAGATTGATGGATGTAAACGAAGCTAGAGAGGTTTGTCGAGGATCAATAGTCTCTGCCTACCCCAATCGGAACTAATGGCGTGATTATATCTATGTATGGATGTATGATATTGCCATAATTAAATTAAACTTTATATAAGTTTTATTTATCATATATACACAAAAGTACTAAAATAGTAAAAATAACTATTAATAAACCCGCCTACAAGTCACTCGCTTTGCTTTTCTTATGATTTCATTCAATGTCATGATTTAGATGTGGTGCGACCAGGAATGATTAGTAGCAACCTTTCTAAATGCTATTATCATATGACTTATGATTATTACAATCATATGATTAATCATATGCTACTTGTGAAATGTTCCATGCCTACAGTCAAGTCAATGTCAGGTTTTTATGAATGGCAATGTACTAAGCTTTTGCCAGTATTGAGTTTTTGAAGCACATTATTTTGTTGAATAAATTGTCTTTCACAAGGTATGAAGGCTTCGTGATGCCAAAAAATTGGAGCTGTGCGAGAAATATAATCGCTTACCAGCTTCGCCACATAGAACAAAGAAAATGCTATGTGCATGTCAGTTACATAATATAAACAAGAGACAGATGCGTTATATATAACTTCATAAGCTCGCGCGTAGTGAAGTCTCAAATACGTTCCAATTGGTACGTCTTGGAACAATAATTACGCCAGTTTCTAATGGGGAATTAAGATAAAACAAGATTCCACTTGAACTACTTACTGTAACTTTTAAGCAACATAAGTAAGCGTGCACAACTCAAGAACATAACATAACATAACATAAACGTTCACGCCGTTTATCCCCGAAGGGGTTGGCAGAGGTACCAATACTTCTGAACTCACATGGCAGTGCCATCTAGTGTCCAGAGAAGGTACCCACGTTTTGCTTAGACAGTGTACTCACGTGATAGGGGGCTAGAACGTGATAGAACACCCGCCCGAAAACTGAAGGGCGTGAATTCCAATCCTGGGTCGGGGCTACACCAATTTGTCTTTTCTAAAGTCATATGTGTGGTTAATTTATCATGGTTGTTAACGGTGAGGGAAAACATCGTGAGGAAACCCACATGGCTGAGTTGTACTTAGTCATGTGACAGTGTATTCGTACAAAACGGCGATAGGCCTACAACTCAAGAAATAACTAATAAAAACCTTTAAAGCTTTAATTATGATTGCTTAGTGGCACGAACTACGGCCTACCATACAATGTGTCGTTTGTCAAGGGTGGGGGAAAACATCGTGACGAAATCACATGGCTAAGTTGTACTTAGTCACGTGACTTATATTCTTAAAAAGTGGCGATACGCTTACCTACCACTATGTCTTATCTCTGCTCTGAACAACAGTTTTCATATTAAATTTCAAAGTTATGAAAATTATAAGCATTTTTGATAGTAGGGTTGTAATTGAACTCCGCCTCCGTTACTGCGGAACTTCCGCAAAGAATCATACTTCCGCATCCTCCTCCGCAAAAATTATGCGGAGTTTTAACGGAGGTTTACTTACGATACCATAAAACGCGCGAGGCGCGGCCGCACGGATTGTCTTTGCCGGTTAAATACGCAAGATTTTGCTTGTTCCGCGGGAACACGGACGGACGGTGGCGGATATAAGTATTTTTGACTTAAATTAACCATGACTTGAAATGCCACCAATGAGTAAGTGTTATTTATATATCAATATTGAGCTGTAACCCGGTAATATTTACCAGGCCACTCAGAAAGTATTGCGAAAAAAGGTTTTAATGTATGAAACACTGGCCGGTTGTAATGTATACTGAAAATATGAGTCTTTATAAATAAAAAAAGGTACGTTCCAATTTTAAAATTTCCCTCTTTATTTTTTACGAACTATTTTAAATTTTCGTGTCTTACTGAAAAATTTATCTGAGCCGGGAACATTTTCGCGCTATGATTTCTTACGATTTCAAATGTCGCTTAAAACCAGACGAATCATACGATAGACTTCAAATGGCGTTTATGGATGAAGGGCCTTCTAAGGCAATCGTGTATCGTTGGTATAACGAATTCAAGCGTGGTCGATTAACTTTGCGGGATGAAGAAAGAAATGGTCGCCCTCTAACGGCTGTTACGGATGAAAACGTGGTAGAAGTGAAAAATTTAATTCATGACAATAGGCGAATAACGTATCTAGAGATTCAACACATTATGCAGATTGGATCGGGAAGCGTTCATGAGATTTTACACGAACATCTTCACGTGAGGAGGATAGTTTCACGCTGGGTGCTACACAACCTCACCGAGGTACAGAAACAGGCTCGGGTGGAATGGTGTCGTGATATGATTAATAAATTTGATGCTGGCTCGTCTCGGCATGTTTACGACATCGTTACAGGTGATGAGTCCTGGATTTATCAATACGATCCAGAAACGAAGCGCCAGTCGACGGTTTGGGTATTTCAAAACGAAGCGACCCCTACCAAAGTGAAGAGATCTAGAAGCGGTGGGAAGATTTTGATGGCAAGTTTTTTCAATATGACTGGTTATTTGGTGTCAATTCCTTTACAAGATCAAAGAAGTATTAACGCAGACTGGTATACTATTAAATGCTTGCCAGTAGTTTTCTCAGTTGTGAGCAACAATCGACCAAACACAGGGCTCCGCGGGCTACTGCTTCACCACGACAACGCGCCCGCTCACACCGCGCTCAAAACGACGGACTTCCTGAACAGCACGCCGGTCAAACTCTTGGGTCACCCTCCTTACAGCCATGACCTGGCACCGTGTGACTTCTTTTTATTCCCTAAAATAAAAAATCAACTCAAAGGGATACAATTTTCATCGCCGGAAGATGCGCTGTCAGCGTTTCAGCGGGCTGTAAATGAGGTGTCTGCGGCGGACTGGAAAAAGTGTTTCGAAAACTGGTTTAGACGTATGAAACTTTGTATAGATCCTGGTGGAGAGTACTTTGAAAAGATTTAATAAAAACATTTTTACCCATAGAACATTGTTTTTATTTTCGCAAAATTTTCTGAGTGTCCCATGTATAATATGAAAAAGCTGTGTTGTGTAAGCTTAGAGTATCACTAACCCAATTTTCACGTGTGTTTCTTAGGATTTTGGGGTTTTCAAACTTCAGTATAAGAAATTTCTATGCCACAAAGGGTGGCTGGTGCTGGATAGTGGATCAGCAGCCACATCGTCCAACAATCATTAAAGAGCCCCCAATATCCTATTATGCTTTTTTTAACGTACATCAATTAAGACTGTGTAATAAAGACAGCGTAAAAATAATGCTTTGCGCTAATTTCTTTACCTTAACTGTAATTATACCAAATTTTACATACTCTTGAAGGCTCGATATGGTTTCATAATAAGCTGCAAAAAAATTACTGGCATTAAATTGAAATGAAATTTACATTATAATACAAGTAAGTAAAGCAAGTCTTTATAGCCAAGGAGGTTTTTAAGGAAACGCTGAAACACATTTGTGTAGCAAAATTAAGTTTACTTACTATTATTTAAAAAAACTGGATTTTAACGTGGAGTAAACATATCACGTAAGTAATTTCAAATTTAATCGTTGGTTCATCCCGATTATTATTTATAATGTCTAAAAACTGCGAGTGTTTAAAACGTGCATTAACTTGATTTGAAACATAATATAACATATATTACACCATTAGTTCCCATTGGGGTAGGCAGAGACTAACGTTCGCCACCTCGTACGATCCTGACACCTCTTTAGCTTCGTTTACATCCATCAAATTTTTCATGCACGCTCTTTTATTCTTCATACTTCGGACGCCTGCGTTTTTGAGCTCACGGTCAATTTGGGTATTATAATTTATAACCAAAGTAATAATTGATACGGATAATTTTCTCTAAAGCATTGAACGGATAACTCCGTATATTCCGTTTAAGTATAAAGAGAAGATGAAATAGTGCGCACTAATTAACAAAAATCTTAGTTGGGTCATAAGCTGTTATACTTTTCATAATTCAGCCAGTGTGTTGACAAATATTCTCATTCTAAAAACATTATTTTCTTTAAAATATTTAACATCGGGATGTGGACTTATTTGAGCGATATTTCACGATATCCCTTTTCTAACTTTCTCAAGTATTTAACAAATTCCAAATAAAAAATTATAAGATTGAAGAAAATTTGATGCAAATCAATAATAAGTTGCGCAACTTTTATTCGCATCCGTTTTATCAGCAAAGTATGCGATTTCATGAACATCATGAGTAATAGTTCCGCCCAGAGCCGGATCTACGCGCATACTCACTTTCTAACAATGAGCTTGTTTAATGTTTAGTCCAACCTTTTTACGCAATTCCGCTAGGTATGCTATGTGGCGCGCTAACGTGAGTCCCTTGACGTAGGTTGTAAGTGACCGCAAATTGATAATTCCAAGCTTTGACGTCTACTTGCTGTGTATCTTGAATAGCAAGTAGCTGTGATTAATACGAATGTATCAGTCCAAATGTCTTATGTCATTCATTCATATATTGTGTAGGCGATATGTGGTAATCGAATGTCCAATGGCGGAAAGTTAAAGTTATATTTGGATATTACTGTTATCCTATGGTGCTTTTGGCTTCTATTTTATTTGTCGCTTAAAAGGGTGATACAAAAGTATTTAAACAAAACAGAAAGAGAAGTAATAAATAAAGAATAAAATACTCCCCACATGAGGTTTTCATGAACAAAAAGATTTAAAAAAAAGAAAGAGAAGTATTTTTTATATTATTCCTAGGTTATCTGTAGGTTTGTAATCAAACGGCTCTTTTATGTGACTCATTAGGACAATCATTAACAAGCCAATTAAATAGAAAAAAGTATCCGATAAATTAAAGTTGATGTGTTTAAGTCACCACAATGGGAGACAATAAAGGACAATAAAGGGACACTGCATTAACAGCGTTCAGAGCAAAGAGGGTAAAAAATATAGGCAAAATCAACAATTGAAAATATCCAGGTATTTCATTATCTCTTAAAGTAGTGGTGGTGGTGGGAAGATATGGGGCAGTCTTTTTTGAGCAAATTGAGTTACTTAGAAGTTGGAATGCCGTATTTGCAGTATTTTCCTGAACCATAAAAAAAGTCCGTGCCAAAATCCATTCGGATCAATCTTATAACATTGACAGGACTATTCTGGCGAATTAATCTGATATCGTGGTACGCGACGCGATCTGTCGCAGTTAAGAGTATATGTATCTAGGGGATTTTACTATACCTCATGACAAGGGTTTCGTGACTAAAACTATCCCAATTATTTAATCCGTGAATGGGTTAGTTTCAACCGGCATTGTGAGTAACTTAGCGGTTAGATATCCTTGGCTTTTCGATTCCAGCACTAAGGCAGAAAGTTGCTCATTATGGCTCGGATCGTCCGTCATCGGTCGGTTCTTGAACTTTGTTTCCAGACCCTGACTGTCTGGGCTATTATCGGGGATTACCACCTATTCCATTATAAATTTACTTTTCGGCCATGGCCATTTCAATATTTTTTTGCCATGAAGTTAATATAAATTTGATGTATGAAACACCGAAGAAAGTTAAAAGGTAAAAAAGGTAAGGTAGGCAAGATAGATTATTTAAAAGATTCAGGTATCTCGGTCACGGTCGTACGATAGTGATGGTGGGAAGAAATATGGCCTATTTTTTTCAATATTAGGTACTTCATACATTTATACATATACTCACGGCTATAAATCCCTAAAAGGGGTAGCCAAAGCTGAAGAATTAGAAATTCCTCAGCCACTTTTGGATGCAGAGTGGGGAAAAGATGGTAAAATAATGGTTGTTGGTGATGGGTGAAAATCCCTTAAAAAGCCCCAGTCCGATATGCCTCTTACGTACACCCACAGGTAGGATTGGGGTAGCGCTATTCTAAGCCTATTCTTACTGCATGTACTGATTTATTAAAATATATAAAAAAATGAACTTTTTTTCACTGACTTTATGACTGAATAGTTCAGAAATTGGAACACTGTTCTACCATCTCGCAGTTCTTCACTGTCACTTTCGATATGAGATCTCACTTTTTAGAATACTAACACGACTAGTTTACAGCATTACCATTTTCCCACTAAAAGTTGGGATCTCAATTAAAGCGTGTAATTAAAGGTAATATGTTATTTTACAAAATGAAACTGCTTTCACAGCCATTTGGCGGAAACCTAATGTTTCATACAAAATTCAATATACAACAGAGCATTCACGTATTAATTTTGATATTTTGTATTTTATTTATAACCACGCTATCAAACATCATGAAAATTGATTGGAGGGGTAATCTAAATAATTAAATGGAAACATATCTAACAGAACTGTGTGGGCACAAGCAATGTGGGCGATGTGGTTGGAGACCCGTCCCCGAAAATTTTTATTATTACCATCTTTT
This sequence comes from Bedellia somnulentella, assembly GCA_963576735.1. Taxonomy (NCBI): domain Eukaryota; kingdom Metazoa; phylum Arthropoda; class Insecta; order Lepidoptera; family Bedelliidae; genus Bedellia; species Bedellia somnulentella. Next base: position 5,780,840 of record OY755184.1, on the reverse strand, counting down.
CCCAAATCAACTTCCAAAAGTGACTGATGAATTTCAAAGCTCTGGCTACCCCGTCAAGGGATTTATAGCCGTGAGTATATGTATGTATGTATGTAAAGAAGCAAAAAAAACATACACCTTATTTATAAGTTGGTAGAACATATTATCATTATCATAGATCGAGAATTCCCAAATCAACTTCTAAAAGTGGCTGAGGAATTTCTCATTGCAAAGCTCTGGCTACCCCGTTAAGGGATTTATAGCCGTGGGTATATGTATGAAAACAAGCAAAAAAAAACACCTTACACCTTTAAGTCGGTAGAACATATTATAATTTGCATAGATCGAGAAGCAAGCATGGTCGCTCCATTTTTTCCCTTTAATAGCGTAATAAAATTGCAATTGCAACCAACATCAAAGTGCAACATGAAACAATTTTCAGGAGTTAGCCCAAAATCGCATTAAGCAGCAGGAATTGCGAATCACGACTCCCTTGCCTTAACTTACCGGTTAGGTAACAACTTACGATAATATTCCAAAAGCGACCAGTGTCAACGCAAGTGCAAACCGCGGCAGACCACTGGATGACGTCACGTGATAAATTTGGTTGTATTTGGCATAGCATAAAGAAAGTGGCGCGGCCGCGCAACGACCTTGCCCGGTGAAAGGCGGCTCAAGTGGCACAGCCGGAACTCACTCTTCCCACGGATTTTGCGCCCGCGCGCGCCTTCCTCTGCTCTGACGCGGAATAAGCTTTGCTCTGCTATCTGCTATGAGGATGTGTAACCAGGATGCTGATAGGTAATTAATACTTACGCTACATTAACAAATATCTTTAGTTGCTTGAATTTAATTACTTAACAAGTTATATAAATTTGGCAAGGCCTTCTTTAAAATAGATATCGGGAGGGTTTACCACTGTGTGATTGTGCTTAGGACATATACGTCATTTCAAGTGTAGTTTTGACCTATTAGGAAAGCTTTTAAAAATATAACCTCTTTTCAGGGTTTGATTTCAAAGCCGCGTGTTCAGTACACCTTTTTTTTACAAAACAATTTTTTATCCCCCTATATTAATCTGCATCAAACCATGTAGCTCCAAGAAACAAAGGTAGAGCCATGCATAAACACCTTATAAATCATTTCAAAGCTTAAAGTTCCACATGTTCACGTGTTCAGACAGCAAAGCGTGAAATGGGCTACATTAGTTTTCTTCAGCGCGTGCTGGCGGGGACACGAACCCGGATGCGCGCCGCTCGATGACGCAACCGTGCTCCCCTCACCGCCGACGTCACACCGTGTAACTTGCCGAATTACATTATGCAACGTGAGAACGTAGTCTAGCCTTCCAACTTGAAATTAAATAGTTTCTACAGTAATTATGGGTCAAAATTAAATTATATTTGGTTACCTTATATTTGGATACCTATGTTCTAAAACTTGACCTACTACCAATTACTCAATTGGTTATCTATTTCCAAAACTGAACCATTTTATGACAAGTTAAGAATAGTTGAATTCATTTTTGTTAACTCAGACTTGAAAAAACGATACGTAAACATGGCATGAACATATTTATTTTATGCAGAGACTGCGTGCTTAATACCCAACTAATTTCTTCATAATTCTTGTATAAAATTATGAACTATGAACAATGTTTCGAAATTTATATAGTTTAAAAGTAAGTTGCTTGTTGAGCCTGGGTAAAGCTGTTTTGGCTTGTTTACAGCCATCCGATCCGATGACCAGCATGCATCCCAATAACCTTGTATAGCCTTACGGACTATTGTTTTTAACTGGTCGTTTGGTAAAGGCAGACATGGTTGTGGGCCTGTGAACGGGGTATCTGATCCTCTTCTGGCGAAATCGTCGGCTGCAACATTGCCGTGTGATCCGCTGTGTCCTTTAATCCATGGGATGGTAGTATCATTGGTTCGCCCCATCGCCGTTAGGGCTTTGTGACTCTCTATATGAGCTCTGATTTGTCCAGATTTTCCTCGCTAAGAACGCTTTGGCCGCGAAGTCTAGGTGACCATTGGTCTAGGTATTTTTAACTGCTGGTCCTCGGAGAATACACCCGCTCCTGTGTCAGATTTATTTTTAGAGCCGCCTGTAAACATTTTTACTTTCCTCATATTCTTCAGGCCCTCGTTTAGATTTCAGACAGTCGCATTTTGTATTTCAAAGAGGAACAATTTGGGAATCCTGTCGTTCATAGCCGATATTCTAGGTATCCTTCACCACCCCATAAACGGCTTTTTCCCGTTGTCTTCCATAATGGATTAATCAGCCGTCAGGCAAGTTTTATATGAATGTGATCTACTAATTAGTTAAATGTATAAATTGTGCAACTTTAAGTTTAATAATCATTGTTTATTTGAGTACAATTAAAAATGTAAAAATAAAACAACTTTGTGAATAACACATTTTAAGCACCAATTAACGAGGTTCCACAGAATAATTTAGAGAGATTAAAAGGAATCCAGTCGTTTAGCGTCACGCTCCGTGGGTAAGACAGTGCCACTGTTACTCGCCGTCATACATAACTCGCTAGTAGCTAATACACTGGTTTTTTATTCATATTCGGCTTTTAGAAGGATTATTACATTAATGTTAATTGGTATACATATTTTCAGCATGCTTATCGTTTACAGGGAGGGGCCTTCACTGGTTTAGACATATATTTAAACTAAGTAACAATTATCTTATTTTGTATGTCCTGTTTGGCTAACTTTTTTTATTTTCTTATCAGTTGAAGTGTTTATCAAGACTAACCCAAAGCAAACAAACTATGCCTAAATGTCTGTTTGCAAAATAATTATTTCACATGTCAAGTTAGTGATCAGTTGCATTTTATATTTCGAAGTTAACTCCTTTCTTCTACTTTAAATTCAGGTTGTCACAATTTTTAATTTTTTTGGCAACTTCATAAAAAAAACAATTATGAATCAATAGCTTCACAATTTTATTGCTACGTAACCAACTTTTAATCCTTTTTGTACATTTTGATTTTTTCCAGTAAATCTCATAGCATTAAAACTAAAAAATGAAAACATTATATTATTAGTTTTTTTAAAGTCGCATTTAAACGGATGACATTAAAATAGTTTAATTTTCTTCTACTCCGGTTGTCATACTTTCTTTGGTCGGTTGTTTATTTTTGGGCAGATAACTTTTTATTCTTAGGATATGTGCGAAGATTGGTAAATATCAGGCAGAGAAGTTTGTCAGGATAGTACAAAGTAGCGATGGTTTAACTTTGTCCAACCCAACGACATGGCGATGTTATGAGTAAAAATGGTATTTATCTACAAAATACCTACTTTCAGCTCTTTATGCAACAAAGCAAACGGACGTAAATATTTTAAGGAGGAAACGAGGATTACGCATAATAAAATCATTTTCTTTATGTTTCACGATAGGTTCTATTTACCCAGTAAAGAAGAGAGATAAAATTATTAAAAACATTTAGTAACATATTACTAAGTTAGTTAGTAATATGAAAGTATATATGACACTCTGTCCCATAGGACCTAAAATTTTAGGGCTCGCACAAAGAAATCATTTTGATAATAATTAGTGTTGCATTTAGGTATATGGAATAACTTGTGTTTGTTTGAGAGAGTTATTATTGTTGGCAAATGGAAATTAATCAAAGATAGCAAATAAGGACAATCAATTGTGGAATAAACTATGTCATGAAGAAATAGCATATCAAATAAGTTTCTTCGCTCTTTCAGAGGCTGGAGGTCAAACTCCTTACACGCTTCTTCATAATTTGTGTATTTATAATTGGACTTAAAAGCAAGATACTTAAGAAATCGTTTCTGAATGCGCTCAATCATGTTAATATATACCAAATATTGTGGATTCCAAGTAATAGAGCCAAACTCCAGCACATTTCTTACATAGGCATAATATAAAGCTTTGATGCATTTTATGTTATTGAAAGGTTTACAAACACGTATCAGAAATCCTAAGTTTTTATAAACTTTGTTAACAATTATTGCTATGTGCTTCGATAAACATAATTTTAAGTCGAGCATTTATGCCTAAGTCACGGATTTCAGTGTCTCTATCAATATGTTGTCCTCCAATATTATAGTTATATAAAATAACATTTTTCTTTCGAGTAAAGGATATAACTAGACATTTCGCCGCATTAACAGAGATCTTATTACGTGAATAATAGTCTGATAAGCGGTTCAAATCAGCTTGCATTTTATGGCAATCTTCCAAAGACTTCACACATACAAAAACTTTTTTATCATCCGCATACAAAAGATGCTGCGAATGCCTAAAACTTAAATAAATGTCGTATAAATACACTTTATACAATAGAGGTCCTAATAAAGATCCTTGATTTGTGACGAGAACTCAATCGATTTGTATGGAGAAGAGGAAAATTAAATCAAGTTGGTCCCAGAGTAAAAGTTGCTCAGAACTCTCCTTAAAACCCTCGTTTTGGCTTGTCTCAGTCATATAAAAAATATTTAAAGTATACTGCAAAAATTCCAAATAAATTACGTTACAACGAAATCAATAGAAAATGACTATAACTTTGTTACGTAGTTTTCATTCTGTTGTTGCTTATGTAACAAGCACTGATTCATCGAATCAACATCCGTTCCTAGCCACAACCAATTCCGGAGCACCATTCTACTGTTGCTATGCCATGCACTAGGTTTCCCGCCTTTTGCAATTCGAAGCGAAAATTTGAACTTGGAATGATGCGAGTTTGAAGCGCGCTCTCCGTGACCGATCCAACATGGCGGATTAGCGCCATTGGCGTGGTTTGGCGGTCATTCACTTCAATGCCAGTTAAATGTCCGCTAATAAGTAAAATATGAACTTCAATTTTACAATAACATTATTATTTCATGTTTTTACTTTTCTCCTTAAATAAAAGTATATTTACCGGCAAAGCATAATGGTAGGATATTAATATTCTTGGCTTCAGGAGGTGTCTGTCTTATTATTCAATTTGCAGACCTAAAACCTACATTATGGATATCTGATTGGGGTTTGTTAGATAGGGAACCCAACTAACTGCTAACGTGTACTGAAATCTTTAAAAAGTACTATTAGTGCCACTGACCATCATTTGATCTCTTGTCACAATTATCCTCCACTTTTAGTCGAATGTGGTATGTTTACACTACAAACTATAATTTTAAAAACTTTTCTTTATGTCTAAGCTGCGAGTATCTTATTAAGTCTCTCATATTCGACGACGCGTTGATATCTTTTGTTAGAGTGTGTAACTATCACAATCCTATATAAAAAAATAAAATAGATAGAATGATTGCTATGTTGTTTTTAGTTATAAGTAAGTCCATCAACAAAAGAATCATGAATGTAATTACACAGCTACTGTTTTTTTATAGCAAAAACAAGGAGACAACAACAATAACGAGGTCCCTTTATTTTAGAAAAAGAAACTTAAAGCTAATCTACTTTTTTACATACTTCAAGTTTTGGCGCCAAACGAAGAAAATCGGTGGTGAAATACTAAAGTTTTGAAATAAGGGTCAACTACTTGGTTTTTGAATAAACTTTTTTCTGTTTTCAATACTTTTATAGCTAAGATGTTCATTTTGAATTCACAATATAGTATTGAAAAGGCATGTAAATGAATTCATAAAAACTTCTAATTAATCAATACGGAATAAATTAATTTAATATATGCATTTAAATCTTTTTATGGATTTAGCTGTGTAATACTGGCTTAGAATAGCACTACCGGTGAGTGTACGTAAAAGGCGACTAACGGTATTGGGGCTTTTAAGGGATTTTTGGGCGATGCGCTTGAAAACCCATCACCAACAACCTTTATTTTACCATCTTTTCCCAACTCAACTTTCCAATTTTTTTTTAACTTAGCTCTGGCTACCCCTTCTAGGGATTTATAGCCGTGAGTATATGTATGTATGTATCTTTATGGAATAAATTAATATATACTTAAAAAGCGCATACATATGCAAAAGATGAATAATGTAGATGAAGCTCAAAAGGTTTGCCAGGATGGTACAATTGTGAATCGTGAAATGTTTGCGGATTTTTTTTGTTTTCACGAGGATGAGTCAGGGGGGCGTAACCAAGGGTGCAACGCCCTCCGCCCCTTCCCGCCCAAACTATCCGGTGCGTTTCTTCAATCACCCAAGATGATGATGCGTCATGCGTCACGTGACACGACGTGTTGCCAAACAAAGGCAGCCGTCGGTCGGCCGGACTTCATCGACATATGATACTAAACAGGCCTTAACACTTTAATACTAAGTTTTATCGTAGTCGCAAGATAATATGACAACAAATAAATTATGATGTTTCAATCTAGATATTAGATAAGACGGTAATCGTTATTAGAATCTAAGCACATGAAATCTTATAAGTTCTGAGATGGGCTTTTAAAAGTTTATTGTGCTTTCAACACATGTTTAATGGACTTTATGGGATTATATTAAGTTCAATCTGACAACGTTTAAAACATATTTTTTTTCGTTAAAAATATAACTATTAAAAATAACATACTTATTTTTTATTTTTTTTTGTAGCATAGAATAAACAGTAATTAATTAAGCAAAGTTTAAACAGCCAGTCTTAAGCAAAGACTTACTTCTCGTAATAAATGGAACATACATACATATACTCACGGACATAAATGCCTAGAAGGGGGAGCCAGAGCAAAGGAATCAAAAATTCCTCAGCCACTTTTGGAAGTTGCATGGGGAAAAGACGGCAAAATAAAGTTTGTTGGTGATGGGTCTCCAACCGCATCGCCCAAAAAAATCCTTAAAAGCCCCAATACCGTTAGTCGCCTCTTACGTTCACCCACCGGAAGAAATGGGGTAGTGGTATTCTAAGGCGGCACTACACAGCAAATAAATAAATAAATAAAGCATAATAAATGGAAGACGGTCATTTTAATAATTGGAAATTATGAAAACGTTTTATTGTAATAAATTATTTATTAAGTATATTTCTAATCCCATTACTTCAATGCGAGGCGCTTTTAACAATCTGTTTGTTAGTTATAACGCCGATAAAAAAAGAGTTAGTTCGCATGTAAAAGTAATGATAAACAGTGATGAGAGGAATGTCGGAAAGGCGAAGGGAGAATAGAGGTAGCATGTCGGAATGCAGTTTGACTACTTATTAAATCTGTCTGTCTCGGCCGTAGCGTGACTTGACCAGAACAATACATCAGTAAAGTACCAATAAATAGGTGAAACGACATTTTTGGCTTTTATGGGAATCAATAAGTTTTGCATAAAATCTGGCAACGGAGCCCGCATGAACATTTCACTGAAATCACAATTCTTAGAATCTGTAACCTATTCTGTGTTCTTTATCATGATTCAGCGCCAAAATGTTAGATATAAATATATTTGAATTAGGCTCAGATCAAATCAAGTTAGCCTCTAGAAAAGTACAATTAATAAATATTAATAACCTCCAAGACTGAGAGAAAAACATACACCTACATCATATAAATGTTTCTTCAAGGAATTCCGAACCCGCAACCTCCGAACCTGGAAGCTAGTCGCCTACCAACTAGGCCACGAACGTCATCAGAGTGACTTAAAAAGGTGTCGTTTCATCGGAAATCTGTTTCTATACTAAAAGCTAGAGTTGCATGATAGTATAATAGTTTATGGAAGCGTAGAAAACGATTTCAACAAAAATATCAATTTAAAATTAAAAAAGATAGAAATATCGAAATGATCAAGAAGTATTCAAGTCAAATTTTATTATAATATTAATGCCAGTTTAATTAATTATCTAAAATGAATCATACTAACCAAAACATTATTAAATAAACAAACTAACAATACAATATTTCAAGTTTTGTTTTTCTGTGTATGAATTTAGAATGCCGCAAAGACTTGAGACAATAAAAGCCCATAGAAACAATCTACCAATCCGCTTAGAGTCAAGGTGAATAACAAAATAATAAGAGCCAGAGCCACCATAGGCTATGGCGTTCGCAAACCGGTGCTGAGGCAGACATGGTGGCGCCAAGCCGCCGGCCCCTACTCTGTGAATGAAATAGATCGAGCAGACATTATTAGTACCGTACTGTACCGACCGTTGACCTTCCGAGTGACGGTCAAAGTTATGGGAAGCTGGTTTTACTTAGTTTTCTTGAGTGCACAGATGTTGATGAAGGGATTTTGGATTACCACCTGTTTGTATGATTAATCGTGGTACAGCCAACTACTTTCCGTTACATTTGGCTTATCAAATCAATGACTATTATTATTCCCGTCGATTGTACCTAAAGTCACTTTTTGTGGCTTATCATGGCTTATCATCGCATAATATCGTGCAAAATGTGAAAAATTAAGTAAAAGTCCCTGCTGCAGTTATATTTAAATAAAATGTATTGGTTTGTTCGTCAATCAATAAATTGATGTCCAAGATATAATGTAGAGTTGACTTTTAAATTACAATAAATATTTTATCGTATTTCTATCCACTAAAACTTTCTCAACCTATATTTATTTTATAAATTGTCTCATCATATCAGTAGAGCAAGTGTCAGTGCATATCAATTTGCTGCTATACATCTCATTTCGGTAATATGTTGCTTTAAATATTGGTGATCACTTAATACTATTCTATTCATGGCGAAGATATTTATCACATTTTACGATAAAGTCAGTAATATTAATATATATTAAGAACCTCTGTATCTCACGCAGAATCTCCTGAGTCGGGACAACACTAATATGTCTTTTCCGGAGTCATAGTTGTGGTAAATTAATCAAAGTTATTAACCGTGTGAGAAATCAACGTGAGGAAATTTCTTAGGCCGATTTGCACTTGGTCATATGATAATGTACAAAGCTGCGACATTCCTGCCTCCTATTACGTGAATGCAAAATGTGAGTACACTGGACACCAGATGACTAAAATGTCATATAATGTTCAGCAGTTATAGTGCCCCTGCCACCCTTTTGGGGATATATTGCGTAAACGTTGAATTTGAGTCAGTTAAAAATAGTATCTAGTAGTAATCTATAAAAAATAAGATGGTTAGGGATTAGGGAGCATAAATCTGCAATCCAAATCCTCTATTTTCCTATTATGTTTTCCAAAGAAAATTATACTGAAATACCAGTTTTGAAATTTGCATCAAAAAGTAAAAAAAATATTTTTTTAAAGTGTTGAATGCACTGTGCCATTAATACTATTTTAATAATTAATTAATATTTGTAGAGTTTTGATCAGTACATTGATGTATTGCGCTTGGTTTTTGTTTTCTAAAACTCAAAGTGCAGATTGTCACAAAGTTTAATTACAGTTTTAATACTTATTCCTTGTTTAAACTGCATCTACGAGTACTACTTTATTGAACTAATTAACATACGGACACAATCATATGTTATTTTCTTTTTTTGTGGTTGATGTTCCCTTTAGGATATAAGTAAGTTGCAATTTACATGAAGTGTCCTTTATTCTAGTATGCTGCCTGTCACCGAGCTCGATTTTCCTGTTTAATCATGCATAACGTAGTTGGGAAAATATCAAATTGGTAAAAATATTGTTAGCGTCACTAATTATAATAAAGCAACAATAATATTTCGAATATAAAGGTTGCTGTTAATTACTTCTTCAAATGTTCGCCACATTTGAAGAAGTAATTAACAGATTGAGCACATAGGTACATGGTATACCCTTAATATAAGATGCATGTATGCAAACAGCTCACGATGGATTTAACACTGGCAGGTCGCTGGCGTTGGCGCGGTGGCTGCGAGAGCGGTGCTGATAGAGACGCGCTGCTGGTAGAGACGCGCTCCATGAACCTCATCGGGCGCAAGTTCTACAATCTAGCAAACTTTGCTAAAACAAAGATGAGTCCCAATGAAAATTATTCGCAACACTATAAAACATTTTCAGAGCGAATGTAATGTTCTCCCCTCCACTTGTATTAGTGTATGACAGTGACCCAAATGGAACGCAGACGCAATCAGTTCCGTGACTGCCCGCCGACTAGAACGACGCCCGCTCATTGCGCATCGCGGCCTGCTAACCATACTGCGAAACTCCGTCTCAGTGCTCATTGTCATGTTAGTGAGAACCAACAGTGTGTGTTGCGATCAGCTTATTAATAATGGAAATTTCAGTTGCCATGTGATTAATCTTCAAGGTAATGTACAATCACCGAAATGTACTCATGTGGATTTTTATCAGCAAAGATGTTAAGTAACTTTTGACACGTATCATCATTTAAAGATTATGCACTCGACTCGTTTAGCCGAGTAAAAGGCCATTCGCAATTTATTTTTTTATTGGTAGAGCACTCGATTCCGGTTGTAGGGATTGTAAAAGAGAAAAGCGGTGGCGGTGACGGGGAGCGCGGCGGGTCGGAGCGCGGCGCGGCTCCCGGCGACTGGCGGTGTCGGCGGTGACACGCGGCGCCGGCGGTGGCGGTGCGGCAGCTCGCAGAATGCCGGCCGGCCTGCCATGTGCTGAATCAACCTGCGCGATGCAACTCCATACCTCGCGGCCGAAATTCCGCCGCGGACGTTCACGTCGCGACCGACTCAAATAAATCGCTTCTTAACACAAATAGCCCGACATTGTCGCTGTGCATCGTCTGACGATCAACTATTTCCGCTTCACATTTCAAAAAGGTTTGTCACAAAGCTTCTAAATATGTAGATATACCTTTACTTAACAAATGTAGAGCCCATCTTTGATAACATAAAATAAATTTTATGAAATACCCATGTAAAATTGTAGAGCATAAAACATTTTGTTAAGTGGTAGTTAACGATAATCTCTTTGTTAATTCGTGAAAATTCCTATCATTTGACGCAAGCAATTTTCCCGATAAGGCAATCTTATCAGACTAGTATATTGTGACGTCACTAGGCAGTTAGCGAAACATTCTTGTTCCCGCCTAGCGCGAAACTCAAACTAACTTCAGAAAATAACATTATAATGATATTTTATACCTTTTTAATTTGCAATCAGAACAAAGTTTGAATTAATAAAAAATGGAAAAATATTATTTAGAAGATAAAAAGTTATTAAAACAAAGTTAACATTCTGCATAATAAACATACAAATTCGGTGTTCGATAAGGACGAGAATTGCTTTTAATTTAGGTCACAGAGTAAGGCCTTTAGCACCAACAAACATGGACATGTTTAGACCTGTCCAACCATGAGGTTGTTTACAATAATATTGGTCTTACTTGTATCTTCCTTGGCGTAGGATTGGACTTTAAAGTTGGTACTTATCATAGTACTTAGCTTACATTATACACAAAGGTCAGAAATGATTTCTACTTATTTAATTAAATAAATACAAATGATAAACTTTAACTCTTTGAATTTATGAGTTGTCATTTTATTGGTATCAAACTGATATAACTTATAATTGTAATTATTAAAAAATCTGAGTGGGGTAAATATTTAGGTATGTGGCACAGGTTAATTAACAATTGTTAAATTTAACTTAATGAGTTAAAGTAAACGCACTGTTAAAAGAGTGAAAAGACACAAGAATATTATTTCTAAGTATCATTCTGTACGACTGTTTTAGACTATATTGTGTAACGACTACGATTTTAACAATAAATTATTTTTGGGCTCCGAAATAGGTATCAAAATGGATTCATAAAATCATTGCCGATCTTTTTTCTAATTGTCTATTTTTTAAATTATAAGTTGAACATGAAAATTGTATGGTAAGCAAATGCCGTCGCGCTGTTAACGCATACTATGGACTTCACATCTCATTAGTCTTACCGCTTACCCAACATGTGACTCATAGTGACCTAACCGGATCGTTTCCAGAACACACATCATATTGTAATTCATTTTCATCAAAGGAGTACGCAGAGTATTTCTTAATAAAACAATACTATACAAATCATTTTTCAACACACCTGCTCCTATAGTAACATTTCTTGTAAGTACTAGATGTACGCATGTTAAACCTCTCATTACCAAAACTGTGTCTTTTCTTTATAATTACGCAACAATGCGATAATGAACTTTTTAATTATTAAACTTATTTGCCATCTAAAAGCAACGTCTTCGTAATTTTAATTAGCATAATCTGGCATGGCCATGGCAGCCATTGCGTATGCGTCAATTTAGGATCAGCTGTTATGTATTCCGCCATTTTCTTTTTCTTTACAATATTCAACTTAGAGGTTTTCCCCCTAGATTTAGTTTATTTGTATAAAAGAACTTGACTATTATTTGTTATACACACAAAAATATATAATGTTTTATGAAATATGGGTTTCAAAGATCATGATGGATTTTGAAGAGTTGCTAAAACTGTTTTGCTTCAGCAACATTTTCTTGTACAAAACATTATATAATAATTAGATTTCTTTACAAGTACAAAACAATTTTTAGGGTATTAAAACAGGGGTTTACTGAAGGTTAGCTTAATGATTGTCACCGCGCAATACTTATGAGAGAGTAGTCCTATTTAAATAATTCTAAAGGGCCAGTGGTCTAATAAGTATATTAAAAAGTTTTAGTTCAAAGGTCTTAGATTGATAATGCAGTTTATTTGATGCTCTGCAAATTATGTTCATTCACCCAAAATAGACCAATGACCTGGTAAATGTGGTGATTTCGGTAGCCGTCGGATGCGAGCTGTTTCGGACCGGTTTTTGTGGAAATCCTTGGGGAGCCCCGTGCCACTTAGTATGCATAAACATAATGTTTGATGATAATAACATATCGTGAAATCATAAATAAATATACCTTAACAAATATTTTATATATATTATTATTATAAATAGAAACTAAGTGTAAGGTAGGTACATTTGGTCCCAGACAAGAAATGCTTATATCGTGCGTATAGGTACGGAATAACAAATATTATACGTATTATGTTTTCTAACTTCCAAAACAAAACATGTAGATGAACATAGAAAAGTTAATAATAGATCATAGAGTTAAAGTTAATAGATGTTCCAAATAATGAAATTGTAAGTAAGTACAGTGTAAGGGACAAGGAGTCATCTAAACACAGGGGCAGATTTGAATTTATCATTTTCTGAACCTAAACCCGAAAAAGACGCAGAGATTCTTACACTACTAAACATCACGTAAAATACCTCACCTGGTGTACCGTTTTGCCTGGACAGTGAAAGAGGGCAGGCCTATCGCTGTTTTTTACGAATACATTGCTTCGAAGCAACAAACAACCGTTTGGTGCAAAACTCAAACTTAGCCTATATGTGCAATTTAAAATAAACACAAAATTAAATGTTCTAAAAGTCAAATTTAAATTAACCGTTGGAAAAATTCTGTTGGGCATATTATATAAAAATACTTTGAATAAAAGGACATAAAGACAAATCGTGACTGATAAAACATCAGATAAAATCACTTTTTACTAATAATTTATCCGAAAATTCAAATTCTAAGATGTTACTTACAATCATAATCACAATCTACAAAATACAATCATGTACCTAGAGTTTAATCCGTCTATGATTGTCACATGACTAAGTGCAACTCTATCATTTGGGATTTACCGGCGTTAACGTTTGACTTAGCTCTGATAGTACCTTTCTTTCAAACACAGACGTCCTTAAAATATGTTTCATACTCACAATGTTTATCCTTCCCTTTACAAACTTACTAAATGAAACCCACATATAACTAAAAAAAACACATTAGTGTAGGCTCGACTCAGGATTTGAACTCCTGTCTCCTGCTTGAAAAAAGGTGGGGTTTTCACTGAGCTATCAAGGTTGTTTAAAGTCAACTCTTTTAATGTAAACATTACTGGATATGACAAACGTCGAGTGACAAAATTTGCGTGTTTATCCTTTAATATGAGTAATGAATAACTTATAAATATATAATATTTCTAAGGTTTTTTTTCACTATTGTCAAAAAAAAGAATTTATGTAAGCAATGTTTTACTTAACATTAAAATGGGGTAGAAGACATAAATAACATTTAGGTCGAAAATAAAATTGCTTTACAAATTCCAATCAAGTTCAAGTTGATTATTTTATTTTATTTTTTGTAATTAACAAAAATTTTTGTTCTAAGAATACTTTTATGTTTTTGGACTTATATTATATGTTAATAACCATGCATGAGAATAATTCGCCACAACAAAATAAAAATAATAAATAAATCTCGTACGATATGTAATAAATACTTTTTGCCCACATGGTGCAGGCATCATGTTGGAACCAAATTATATGGCTTTCCTTTGATACCGGATAACTTTAAACACATACTTTAGATACATTATGACTTCAGTCATAATCATAATATAAAACTCAAATGAAAACTATACAAAACGAAGAAGATCTTAAGACGAACCTTCAAACAAAATTCTTCTATGCGTATACTATTATAGTAAGTATGCGTATACTATTATAGTATACTAAGTTCCCATTAGGGTAGGTGGAGACTATCGATCGCCTTTTTGTACGATGCCGAAAAACCTCTCTAGCCTCATTACATTAATGAATGCCATTTTATTCTTCATACTTCGGAAGCCTGCCTTTTCAACCATTCCTCCCCCACAGTGACATATGATAATGTATTTTACCAGTATTCTCTAGCTAAAAAATTCATTGATATTTACACTCCCAAAATATTCACATAGATCACGAGATGTAAAGAAATAAAGTCAGTCATGATTCAGTGAGTGACGTGGCCTATGGTCTGCGTCATCGTGCGGAACGAGCGTCGAGCGCCGCAGTTTGCACGTCACCGCTTTGCCAAAATGCTCAGTCTAATAATACTATTTAGACAGCGATCATCATAACTAAATATAGGATGAAAATATGAACATTCACTTCTATTTTCTGTACTAGATTGCACGCGGAAGAAAGAGCACTAACCTCCTCGACAGGATAATATTTGCTGACGTGTGTGGTAATTTGAATGAGTAACGCATATAGTGAACTAAGTCACAGCATGGCATAATTTCATGATTAAGATTAAATTAGTTCCTGTTTGATTTTTAATTATTTTTCAAAGTGAATAAGAGCGTAGAGACCCCATACATTTGGCTTCTTAAAGCAGCCAATCTTGACAGCTTCAACTGTAACTGCATATCAAAATATATATAGTATTCTACGTCCAGCCATACAGGCTGCCGAACCACTTCAAGCGGTTGATAGCCCGATCTATCGCTGAATTCAAGCTTACTATCGACAACAGCTCGAGCTGCCCGTCATGGTGATCGCTGACTAACTACTTGAGTGCCTGCGAATGGCAGGCGCTTAAACGGTGTCACTGAGTCACAAAAAGGTGGGAATAAGTGGAATAGCCAAAAAGGATGCATAATATGCATAGTCAAGCACGCAAAACGGAAAATATGAATTGTGATTTTTTTCTCTGCTTTAGAAATTCGACCTTAAACTTTTCATATGCTTGGCAACGAAACGAGAACTTCAAATGTATTTAAACACGTCATACAACATATACAACGGAAATCGTGGTTACAGCTTCAGTAAACAAGTAACATTGCATATTTTTACAAAAAACTTGGATATATCAGCTGCTTTATCATGACTAAAAAATAAAAAAAGAAGTATATGTATTCTTAAAAGAACCTTTGTACCGGTGACCGACAGGTTTTCGCCTATCCACGGACATGGATATATCGATATATTAATATGTGAAGCAAAAACTTTAAAAACATTTATTAAGAAAATTGCCAATTGAAAAAGAGCATATAATATTTGCGCACTTCAAGTATATATATAGAAGGAGTGCATAATGTTTTTTTTATACAATCATGCAACTGAAATACATTATACACCACCATGTACCTATTTCATTTGATACACATCATATACCCTGTTATTAATTGTTGAAGTCTATGTTCAAATAATGGGATGGCAATGGAATAATATTATTTGTCTCTTGTTTATTTACATTATCAATTATTTTACGATTGAATTTCGATAACTGGGCAACCTCTACTTTAGTTAATTACTTCAACTTATGTGCCTTTTAAGCATAGCTTTTCAACCGTGGTATGTTACTACAAAAGGTTCCACGATTTGGAAGCAAACCTATTGCCTCATAGTCGAAACAGCTGGCAGGTCGCGGGCGGCCGGCGCAGGCGCCTAGCCGTGCTCAAAGTCACAGCTGACGCTGACGTAATAGTGACACCCAACAACATTATCGCCGGTTGGCAAGCCGATAACGTGACCTATACACCAACACACTCGCAGCCAACTCGTCCACACACACGCACACATTCCACACTATATCTATTTCGGTCGAAGTATGAATATATCAAACAAGTATTGAGCACACTAAACGTAAGTACGCCACACTTGTCATGTAATTAAAAATACCTCAATACTCAGGTAAACTGATACATGCATTAGTTATGTGCAAAGGTCCTATTCAGCAATATAGGAACAAAGCAGTGACGTGTTGGACTAAACACGTAAAAACTGCGCCAACTATAGAATTTTCATTTTACGAGGGCTGCTATTTATGTATCCGGAATAAAAAAAAGAAACAAACATATATCAATTAATATGGTTTTATTGCTTCTCAAAATATTCGCCGCTCAGATCTATACACTTTTGCATGCGTTGAAACCAATTTTCATAGCACTTTTTCCACTCAGACTGAGGTATCTCCAAAACGTGCATTTTGAACGCATCGACTGCCTCTTCGCGGCTCGAAAAACGTTGACCACGTAATTTTTTCTTCACATTTGGAAATAAATAAAAATCATTGGGTGCCAAATCAGGGCTGTACGGCGGATGACCTGTCAATTCGATCTTTTGAGCTTCTAAAAACTGAGTTGTGACGGCCGACCTGTGACAGCTAGCATTGTCGTGATGCAGAATGATTCTACGTTGTCGGTTAGTCTTTCTTATTTGTTCAAAGACTTCCGGCAAACAAATGGTCGTATACCACTCCGAATTAACAGTTTTACGATTCTCTAAAGGCACTGTAGCTACATGGCCATTTATACCAAAAAAACAAGCGACCATTTGCTTCAATGTGCTTTTTGCACGAATAACTTTTGTTGGGTTCGGCTCATCTTGGAACACCCACACCGTGGACTGCTGCTTAGTTTCGGGGTCGTAAGCGTAGATCCAAGATTCGTCACCTGTGTAGATATTATAAACAGCTTTTGACGCACCACGGTTGTATTTTTTTAACATTTCTTTGCACCAATCGACACGAGCCTGTTTTTGATCAATACTCAAGTTGTGCGGAATCCAACGGGAGCAAATTTTTTTTACAGCTAAATGTTCATGAAGTATCTTATGTATGCTCGTCATACTAATGCCCAGAGATGCCTCTATCTCACGATATGTAACATGACGATCTTGAGTTATTAGTTCCCGGACAGCATCGATGTTTTGAGGTACAACGACCGTTTTAGGGCGACCTTCTTTAATTTCATCAGTAAGCTTAGATCGTCCACGATTAAACTCGCTAAACCAGTGATACACAGTGGTCTTTGAGGGTGCTTCATCCCCAAAAGTCGAAGTAAGCTGATCGATGCACTGTTTTTGAGTTAGACCACGCCGAAAATCGTAAAAAATCATGGCACGAAAATGTTCACGAGTTAAATCCATGGTGGTGAAGACACGCAATTTTCAAAATGACGCTACGATGTGAAAACAATTGACAGTCACATAAAAATAAATGTATTCTAAAGCTAAAGAGTTCTATTTTTAAATGATGTAATTACTTTTTAAATTATTGTTCTGTAAGTGGCCAGTTCCGGATACATAAATAGCAGCCCTCGTAACAAAACCGCAAGTCAAACCGCCATCTCTCATTTAAGTATCGGTATTAATAAATAAAATTTCTTCCTTATTTACCGAAAGTTATCCGATGTTTTCAATTACAAACTGTATGAGGCAGTCAAAGTATCTGAAAAATAAAGAATTAACATAATAATTATAGCAAAGATCTGTACTATAAAGTGTAACATTTTACTTAACCTGAAAACTTTTGAATATAATACCGCAGTAGTTAGGTATTTGACTTGTGGTAACAATGAAGGATAATTTTCTAAACAATTGTTAACGTGTCGAACTGTTTAATGAAGCGTTTCATGTTTATTCAATTCTCGATTACTTAGATGTGTTAATTTTATTGTTTTATTTTACTAAATTCGCCTCCGTTGTTTTGGGTAACAAAATGTTAGACATTGACTGCGTACTGCTAGTTTGTAGATTCACAATTATTCAGGATCTATTTATTTGTCCGATGCTAAACTATTCTATTCATGAAAAACAACTGAAACTTTCTGAGAAGAATCCCCTCGGAAGGGGCTTAATATTTTTTTTCCTGCTTTTCAACCAGAAACTGTGTTATAGTAAAAAGAGTAATTATTTAAAAGTTTTTTTTTTATAAATAATGCGTTTGAAGTTCGGTATTACAGAAATTCATTTAGAAAAAGAAAATGGGGCAATAAGCAATAAGCACTTTTGTTTTCTCTCGTGCACTGCGTATTTGAATCATAATTATTATTATTATTTGGATAATAATCCGTTTAACAAAATAGAACCGACCTCACTAATTTTTCGTACAAATTCGATAAAATCAATAGGGTCATGCAAGTAGTCATTTTTATATTTGGTAATATTTTTATAACTAACTAGTGGCTGAGGAATTTATAATTCCTTGGCTCTGGCTACCCCTTCTAGGGAATATAGCCGTGAGTTGAGTATATATAGTAGTTTTATTATAACTATGCTATAAAACCTCATGAAATTTTTATCCAATGTAACAAAAAAACTATCTTCGAAATTGATTGACCATTGATGGAGTAATCTCGTAACATACTCGTAAAAAAGATACAATCGAATTAAGTTTTGACTTTTCTTGAAGTCGGTTGAAAATATAATTTAAAATGAGTCAAGTTTAATTTAGCTGGAATTGATTAATGTGTGAATGGGAACGTTAAAATTTAGCAAATAATTACGCTTATTTAGGCCATTCAACCACAATAAATAAAAATATACATTTTTTTTTTTATTCCAAATGAGTTAAACTTAAAATAAAATATAGTTTTGGTAATAAGAATTTTCATGACTAAATTCATTGCAACAAACGTCACTTTATGAGCACGTGCGGTGAAAAGTTTTTATTACCAGAGATAATATAATACTATACTACTTGTATATAGCTATTACATTTTTTTTTCACTAGATGCAATTTTATAAAAATCTATTTTAGTGTACCCTTCCAGACCACCTCTGGATGAAAGATCAGTAAAATCATAATCATTGTTATGAAGATGTCAAAATTATGGTGAAATAAATTGGCCAATTGCGAGTCGGACTCGCTGGTGGAGGGTTTCGTGGTAGCAAATATAGTTAAGCGAAGCGATATCAAAATGCAATCTTATTTTTGTTTGAATTGAATTTTTCGTAGCGGAATAACAAGCGATTGCCGTGTAGTGCCGGCTTAGAATGTCGCTACCCCTTTCTACCGATGGGTTTCGTAAGAGGCGACTAAGGGTATTGAGGCTTTTTATTGGATTTTTGGGCGATGCGGTTGGAGACCCATCACCAAAAACCTTTATTTTCACCATCTTATCCCCACTCAACTTCCAAAAGTGGCTGAGGAATTTATAATTCCCTAGCTCTGGTTACCCCTTCTAGGGAAATATAGCCGTGAGTATATGTATGTATGTAATAACAAGCGACTGAATTCAGTAGCCGCGTAGGACGACTGAATTCAGTAACGATTCAGTCTAGTGGAATAAGCTTTTAAACCCTGATTGCTAGAAAGTTGAAATTTTCACAAATGTTTTTTTTACTTACTTCTGACTTACTTAAAATACTTCACTGGTAGATTTTATGCTGCTCTCTCTCTTTCTTCTCTACTCGGATAAATCGGCCGATGGAATAGAAATTGCTTCCCTTGAACAAGCTTGTACCTTACTCTCGTAATTTTTTGTGCGAGCAGATGGCTTCATCGTTTATAAGCCGTTAGCTTGTCACACCATAAGGCAATTATTATCTCTAGATTCAAAGATATTAAACTATACTTATACGTATATATAAATTTAAAGTCTTTGTTTAGATTATATACCTATAGATTTTTGACATTAGAAAAGAATAGAGGTTCAATACAAAGGCAATATAAATTGAGTTGTGCGCTCGGTTGAATATATGAATATAACTATTTGCTTAATTCAAGCATTTTTGTACACAAAAAATTGATAATTCAGCTAAATTATCAATTGTTACTATCGATTCAATTCAATAAAAAATATATTTTTTAAAAAGTCAAAAAAAAAGGCAAAAATTTATTTTTCAAAATTAAGTTAAAAACTAATTTTTTTTTAAACGTCATTTTTTTTTAATTTATCATTAATCCGTTGCTTCGGAAGTTCGTAAAGAGAAGAAGCAACAAAGAAACTCTTTACATTCTACTTTTACATTTAATTTATATTGAGGAAGAAGTTTATTAACGTTATAAGAAGATCCTCTTTAGAAGACTATTAACGTTATAAGTTTGCCGAAGTAGCCATTACGGTTTGTTACTGTAGA
This sequence comes from Bedellia somnulentella, assembly GCA_963576735.1. Lineage (NCBI taxonomy): Eukaryota > Metazoa > Arthropoda > Insecta > Lepidoptera > Bedelliidae > Bedellia > Bedellia somnulentella. Next base: position 5,760,355 of record OY755184.1, on the reverse strand, counting down.
TGTTATTGCCGTCGCCATTTATAAAAAACTTAAACATATTACATGCATTTTATTTCGCGAAAAAGATGGATGCAGTATTTAATAGATTTCTGTTAATAAAAAAAAACAATTTATAAATTTTAGTTTGCATCTTGTTGCTATTACTGTTTCCAGGTTAAATAATTATCAGTACACAGGCCATCAAGTCGAAAATCAGTGCCTTAGGCTAGGTGTGAAAATAAATGAATCATGAGGTTTTGCTAGATAATTGGTTTATCTACCCGCCCCCTTTTGAAAAAATAACGTGAGCATAGGTATGTATGCAGGACTAAAGACGTTTAGTTACTACGAAACTTATCTTTGCGCGTGGCTCGACGCACTCTTCGCTGATTATTCTATATATCATTGTAAGTGGGAAAAGAGTTGACACAAAAACGCCTTAAAGGCAAGCTAACACATGACACTTATCAATTTGATTAACAACACCTACCACATTCGAATAAGGAATCCGGGTAATAAAATCTGAAAACCTTGTTGTACATAAATGAAACATTTCGTCACTGCGATCCTTCTAACTTAGTACGCTAATATTTTTAATTATTTTTGAATACTGAACCAGGCCTTTTACTCAGTCATTTTTGTACTTGAATGTCTAGTTCATTTAAAAAAAAAAAAGTTTATTTGATAAAAAGACATTTACATTTATGCTGAATTTTACAGGGGTTCCCAAACTAGGCTAGGCCTGTATTTCGGGAAACCAGTTATCAGTAGAATTTAAATGTTACACTACTATTTAAGGTAGAAAAAAAATAGAAAAAATTGAGTAAGTGGTTAAAAATTAACAAACAATTCTAAAACTAAACAACATAATATTTACAGGGGGGTTAGTCGGGTTAGTAATGAAGAAATGAATAATATATAAATGAATAAACTTTTTTCAAAAATATATATGCATTATAGATATATTATTATTATATACAGGGGTGTAATATGCTTTCTGTGTCGTTGTAGTCTGTATCGAGCAGCCACTTATACAGTTTATTTTTTAATTGGTAGGTGGAGTCATTTTTGTGAATGACACCTTTTTGTGCCATTTTGTTATATATAGATATGAAGGCCGTCAGGCCCTTTTGCCTGGCAAAGGCAGTCTTTACCACGGGAACCACTATCTGGTATACCCGAGAAGACCTGAGAAGGTTTAGTTCCTTCGAGGACAGAACGCTTTTATGTAAGGAAATGCAAACTTGCTGGAAATACAATTGCCTTACTCTTAGTACTGAAGCTTCTTTATAGAGAAGGTCCGTGGGGTAACTCAGGGGTTTTTTAAGCATGACCTTAAGTAATGCGCGTTGGGATCTTTCGAGTCCTAACATATATGTTTTGGCTGCCCCTCCCCATTTCAATGCAATATGTGAGAAGGGATTGGCACAAGGCGAAGTATAATTTGTCACAGGTCATGAAAATATAGAGTTGACTTGGGAAATTATTAACGTTGTAAGTAAATCGAGTGAGAGAAAACAGCTAGTTCGACTCTGCAAACTACGTCATGTGACAGCGTATCCGTATACTGCCGCGATAAGATTATCTCTGGTCACGTGGTTACACTGTCTAAACTAACAAGAATTATTTTAAAACGAGATCGTGAAATGGTACGTAAATATAACATTGCGCTATATGTTGCGTGAAAAGTATATTACCAATTTTCATAAAGGCCAGTTTCAAAATCATATTGAGCCATTTTCTGAATTTGTATATTGAAAGGTCTGGCAAATTTATACTCACGGCTGTAATCCAAAAAGATAACCAGAGTTTAGGAATCAATACATACATACATACATATACTCACGCCATTAGTTCCCATTGGGGTAGGCAGAGACTATTGATCGCCACTTCGTACGATCCTGACAAACCTCTCTAGCTTCGTTTACATCCATCAATCCTTTCATACATGCTCTTTTATTCTTCATACTCCGGACGCCAGCCTTTTTGAACACACTCTCAATTTGGTCCAAGTGTGTTCTCCGTGGTCGTCCTCTAATAACATTACCATCCACACTAGCTCTATAAATCCCTTTTACCAATTTTCTATCATCCATCCTCTCTATGTGCCCAAACCATCTCAACATTCCTTTTTCTATCTTTCTTACAATATCGTCTCTCACACCACACTTTTCACGAATAACACTATTTCACTATAAAAGAGCATGTATGAAAAGATTGATGGATGTAAACGAAGCCAGAGAGGTTTGCCAGGATCGTACAAAGTGGCGATCGATAGTCTCTGCCTACCCCAATGGGAACTAACGGCGTGAGAATATGTATGTAATATGTATGTATGTACTATTTCTCACTCGGTCACATAATCTAACATTACAAATTTTTCCGAGGGACCTCATCTCTACTGCTCTCTAACTACTCTAGGAATCAATAGTGGGAGAGAAATTGTTTTATGTAATTTGAGGAATGATTTGAAATTTGAGAGAAAACGAAATAAAAATTAAAGAACGCTTGTTATTGTTTAAACCTTATCGTATAGGTACTCCCAGTTAAAAGCCCTAGATGCGCTAGGTTGACCATACATAGATTGCTTAATTTTTTAAAGTATTTTTTCCATATATACATATACTCACGGCAATAAATCCCTAAAAGTGGTAGCCAGAGTTTCAGAATCGGAAAATTCTTGAGTCACTTTTGGATGTTAAGTGGGGAAATGGGTAATGATGGGAAATGATGGGACTCCAACCGCATCGACAAAAATCATTTAAAAAGCCCCGATACCATTAGTCGCCTCTTACGATCACCCTTAAAATTTTATGACAGGAGCAGTTAGTATTAACTGCATTACCACATTTGTCAATGATAGCATCAGCTTGTTGCTTTTTGAGTGCTGACTAACTACTCGAGCAGTCAATGTATGCCTATGGAGGATATTTCGTACTAGATAGTAAACAAACGGTAAAGTTTTTAAACTGAACCTATTATTGAGAGCAAAATTAAATTTAATAAGAGACCAGACCATATATAATCAGATTGTAAATCAAGGAAAACTGAATAAGAAGAAAGTGCTAGCGAATTTACACCAAGAGCCTTTGTAGCCGTGAACCCACAAGTTTAGCATCAATTGAAATACTTATTCCACAAACTTGGAACCCTTGTGGGTTGTCCCAAAACCGTAACAAAATTAAAAATTGGTAAGTTTAATCAAAAGAATTGTATTCCCGGACGTATGATCGATAGGGCCATGTTTCCCTCACACACCGACAACCCAAAATGGATATCAAGCTCGCGGCCGGGTGCCTGACTCACGAACAAGTCGCTGTGCCGGATGCAGACACAATGAACTTCACTCATACTCACACGTAACAATGCTCCAATGGCGGCAAATTCGTAATATAGGAGAACAATAAATTATTATTGATACTCTTGTCTATAAATACGAATTCAAGAAACTCTAAATCTTAATGCACAAGAAATCATTATTTTAAGGTTTCCTGAAAAATTCATTTAATATGTATTTACAATCTTTCGAAGCTTGACGATAATGACGATTGATTCTAGAACCTAAAACTGTTTGTCATCTTTATCGGTTAATACCCGGTTTGAATTTAATAGAACAAATCGTGGCCATTTAGAAATTGTATATTTTGATGAAGTTGTTTATCAAGGATATTTTTCTTAACCGATACTTGGAACATGATAATTGATGATAAATGTTTTATTTCGAAATGATTTTATGCATCATCGTGTTAATTTAATGAGTAGCATAACGTCATAATAAGTTCCAAAGTTTTCTTGCATCGTAGGTATACATCGTAATAAGTAATATTAAATCGTGATCGATAAATAAACTACCATCGTCTTATTGGCGGATGGAACAAAAAGTAGAATGGCTCGTGTTAAAAAAATAATGGCAATAAATAATGTATGTTGGACGGCAATACGGCATCACAGCGGTGTCGATTTAGACTCACTCAGGGCTAATGACACGTGACTCATCACGTCGGCTCCGATGTATAACATAATAGAGCTCCTTCGCAATGCGTTCGGCAAATAATACATTAAAAACTGTATTGGAGAACGAGTTTTAAATTCACCCAACTATTTGGGAGGAAGAGGTTGGCTGCGTAATGTTTTGCTGCACTGAAGAAATCATAAAAATTATATTATGTGGTAGATTAAATGCTTATGTTTTTCATAAGCCCAAAGTAAATTAAAGAGTTAGTTATCAAAATTAAACAGTCATATTTTCATTTATCTATTTATCAAATATCTGCCGATATCAAAGTGACTACTTCGACAAAAATAACAATGTTGTTGAGCACCTGTAAATATTTTGTTAATTATTTTTTCTACGTTTACAATATTTTAGGATGATATTTAATTTTGAAACGAAATATTCGGGAAAGCGTGACAAATAATAATCTCAGTTTTTGTGATCTCAATTTTTTTAAAATACAAAGATATTTGCGGTTGGCATTCGTTTGAACACAAATTTGGGCAGCACAATTTTAAAAGATACCTTCATTCGACCTTAATCACAAAGATGAGTGGATGCAAACCAAAAGATAATCACCTAATTATAGCATTTAAAATAAGAGTTAATATATTTTGGGTGTTTAATTTCGGCAATCAAACCTTAACCCAAGTGCATATAAGGAAGGGACCCGTGTCAAATCTGATGAATCAAACTTGATAAATGTTGTATTTTCTGTGCACGAAAGGATCAAAAGGATTCACAAAAAATGTGCTTTATATGTGGGTTCCATCCATGGCAAATTAGTAATCAACGAATACCCACCCTCTGTTTTATGGACTTTTTTAATGTTATTTCAGTTCTGCTAATTATGGATCTGTATTATTAATAGAATAAAGAAATATTTGCCCCAGGATAAGGATTTGGGGATAATAGATAAACAGAAGTACAATTACTCGTACTAAAGTATAATTATTTTAATGTTTTGAGTCTATAGTAATATTGTAACGACGTAAAGTTTTTATTTGATTGCTTGTTTTTTGTGAGGGCTAAACTTCAAAAATACTGAACGAAGAATGCTCCACTATCAGAATGCTATAGCTTAAATTATTACGTAAAATTTTATAAAGGGTAAGCAGTATTTGAATAAACCAAATATATTTAAAAATGACCTTATACGTGCGAAGCCAGGGTGATCTACTAGTTTTTTTTCTATTATAGTTAATTTCCTTATACATCATTAACTAATATTTAAGTACATACGTTATTAATTAAAATATTAACATACTTGTTCATTGTAATGTTTCCATTCCTAAACTATTCAAAACCACTAAGGGGGTGTTCTGATAAAGTTATTTAAAAACTGTATTTTCTTTTAATCCTGAGGTAAATAACTTTGGAGACACTAAATGGTAGAGTTATAAAAAATACAATGATAAAATTCTGATCAAAGAGCCGGTCGAGTAGAGCTAAAGTTTTCACTGCGAACGCGCTACGAGATCGAGACGTTCTAATCCCGTGGAGAACTGCGTAGTCATGGAAATCCGGGAGCGCCTACGAGATTACTACGATATTCGTAGTCGTCGTAGACAAAATTACGAATAGTAAAGTATTTGTTACTCTTTAAAATGATTCAAAAGCAGATTTCAATTAAATTTATATTGCTAACCCGTTTATTAATGTGGTGGGCCACGTTTAGCATAACTTTTTGGCAAAGCGTGCAGGCACCCACACAACGAACTTAAATCACTTTTTATAGCTGTTATATCTTGTTCGTTTGTCTGTTGCTCAGTTTAGTTGATTTTAAGATGACCATCATAATTATCTAATAAACCTGTATGTAATTGTTTCAATGCATTGTTTAGCTTCACACTTTTCAGATGTAAAAAGATATTTACTGAGCGTCATTTCTCTCAAATATTAATTAGCAGAAAATTTGTGCATATGCTACTAATTTGTCACGCTCGCGCTCGGCGCAAATGGCTGTTTGCATTAATACCTTGTCTAGACATTTTTCCCGTTAGCAATGTTTCAAGCAAAATTGTAATTTGGTGATGCGGCGATGGCGGCGCAGGCGCACCGGCCGTGTCCAATTTCAAAGAAGCAAGTCGGCTACAAGGCGCTCGAGATGACGTCATCATACTAAGCTGCATCCGCCATTTTGCCGATTAATGCTTAGTAATTAGTTTCATACTGACATATGAATATCTAATGTGAAAATCCAAATAATTCCAACTATAAATGAAATAGTGAGGATAATTCCGAGACTACTCGATTATTATTTTGTTACATAAGAATTTTTAAACACTAACACAAGCGAAGAGAAAAATGCTAAAATTCGTAGTTTTATTATTGTAACATACTACAATATTATTGTGATATTATCGTGAATAATTTGTGACAAAATAAAACTATTTAATGATGGACAAAAAAGGTAACATCCCAACTCTGCCTTTCTGTCAACCCTTATACTATACTACTATTTGTTAACCATATTGTGATCGTGCTACCACTGTGAAAGTTGAGTCCAATGTATAATAAGTGTCAAAATAGTGCTGAAAACTCGGTGGGTGGGGGCAGCGAAGCGAGGGAGCGCGCAGAATGCCCTGTCGCCGCGCTTCCCGCCAAGCGCCGCGATTGGTCGACGGCGGCGGCGGCGGCGGCGGCAGCAAGGCCGTCGGTTTTCCCGCGAACAATGCCAAATGGTGCATTTGTCAAGGTGAGTTCGTTCACCGCGCGCCCCCGCCCCGCGCCCGCCTATCGCGTCTCACCAATCCGACGTTGGCAGAAGCCAGTCGCTTATCTAACTCGGTTCGCGCGTACGACTTCGATACCAAATTTTGTACTCGAACATTCGTCATTTGTGACTAACATTTAAATTATGCAGATTACATTTTGCACACTAATTGTGCGCGGAGTGACACGAGCGAATTTTAAGAAGTCCAGGAGATCCCGACTGTCGTCGCTAGTGAAGGATCCTAAAGAAGATGCGAAAGAAGAAGTAAAGTATCAAGTGCTACGCCCGGATGAACTTCCCATTTCGGCCGACATTAGCGGGTCGGTGGGATCTTCGTCCGTTTGTATCGCTTATACGGTTTGATGAGATCCGCGTCGGACGCCGCAGACTTCCGCCTTCGAGTGCTTTCAGCTAACATAAGTTACTCTTGAATCAGTCAGCGACAAGTTAGTTTCACCTTGCATCGCAGACTTGTTCAGTCACTTATGTAGCGCTGACGTCACCTAGTAGCCGACCTGTGCACAATACCTACCAAACAGTTTTTTTAGATAATGAAATTAAAGGCGGTAAGTTTTGAACAAATCATTATTATTTCGAATAAATTTATCAGTACATCCACATAAACGCAAGTAATTTAATGAATACAACATAATAATCCTCGAGGAGAACAGAAAAGTTGAACAAAACAAGAAATATTATTTACATTGTTCGAAATTCTAAACACAAACATAGAACATAACAAAATCAGTGCAACGAATAATAAATATAGAATAGTGGACTTTAACGTGGTAAATGTATAATCTAAATATAATAATAGTTTATAAATGTTAGTTATACAAGAGTTTATACAAAATTATCTATTGGCCTTCACATCACAGAAGTAAGCAACAGCAATGTCGAGGCTCTCCACTCCTTCCTCCGACTCCCGCCAATTCCTCCGCGCAACAAAATGCTAAACTACTACAAAAAACGAACAAAGAATACTACTTTGCGCAAACTCAAATTAAACATTACTTTGCAACAAATGTTTTCGATACACCTATACGAGGCGATCGTTTACTTACGTTACCTCATGCTTTTTTATCAAAACTTTTTTACTATATATTAGAATAGGCACTCGGATGTTACAAACCAATAGCAATAGGTGACGCGACAGTCTCTACTAACAATTCTAAGACTAGAAAAATGCCAACAATTGATCGACTACCGCACAAGTCCATTCACAAGTAAATGCCCTACGTAACGTAACTTATACAATTGATATGTGTGAAGCGAACAAAATTCTGTACTAGGTGCGCTTCCAATGCCGACCTCCCGCTTTCCATATGAACACACTGTGACAGGCTTTCAAGTTACTAGTTAACACTTAACAACACAAACAGCCTGATATTTTACATTATTACAGAATCGATATCGTTTGTACATTAAATTTACCCATAACTTATGACAGTCGTTTAGGCCTAAATTTTATTTACATTATGGCAATTATCAACAAATAATTTCGAGAGATACTTTAAAAGCGGATAGCGAGGCGGTCGCCGCCGCCGCCGCCGCCACTCACTCTTCACCTCAATGGCACTTTTATTACTAGCTCAATCCGATTCACTCTAAGATTTTATACGAGCGAACGCTTACTTTCGTTTAGTCAGTCGTGGAGACAAGGCATATAAATATCTATTACATGTCTAAGGTACATACGTTCAATAATTATATTTGTATATTCGATAAATACAATCGAAACCTTTGGCAGGTAACTGAGCGCACGATATATTTATAAATAAGAAGACGTTATTTATTATATTAAAATAACGGATATCAAAACCATACTATTGAAATATTAATATGAACAACAGTAGGCGCACTACGTATGGTGAACGTTTTAATCAGACCGAAAAGTTTCTTTTAATATTATTTTTACTGTCGCCAGCGTGACGCTATGGGATGTACCCGGGGGGGTCCCACGAGGCCGTAAATCATGAAATTTGTGGGAGGAATATCCAACAGGCGAGGGCGACGACGACAGGTACGAAGAAGAGTATGATTTGCGTGAGGTTGTGTTTGGAGGAGGAGTGGCAGGCGGCGAGCTTGGCGGCGAGGCGCGCGCGCTCGGCCGCCTCCTCGGCCCACTTCTCCTTGGCGCGCACCAGCTCCTCCTCCAGCGCGTGCAGCGACCCGTTGCTCAGCGTCAGCTGCAGCCGCTGCCCGTCGTCCAGCTTCACGTACTCCGCCCCGCTCTCCCCGCTCTCCCCGCCCGCGTCCGTCTTAGTCGGCGCGACCAGCTCGGTGCTCACCGAGTCCGTTTCCTCGTCGTCATCCTCGTAATCCAGTTGGAACATTTCGTCTATTTTCTCGGAGATCTTGCCGGCGTCGATCTCGCTGCTGTCGGGGTCGTCGGTGTCGCGAAGATCTTCGAGGGAGCGGGACGTCTCGGTCGCTTTGTCGTGGAGTTTTTTCTCGTCGTTGGATTGGAGTTGTTTGATGAGTGCGTTTTTGTCGAGTAGGTCGGCTTGCAGCTTGGCGATGACGGCGGCGAGGTCGTCGACGTCGGCGCGCGTCGGACGGAAGGCGAGCTCCGCCTGCATGGAGGCGGCGCTGCTGGCCAGCCGCTGGATCTCCGCGAGGTTGGCCTCCTCGGCCGCCGCCCCGCGCGACACCTGCGCCTGCAACACGCAACACACGCTTACCAACACATTACTAACACACACCGCCACGACGATACATGCACCTTCCAAATAAACCTCGTTCATTGACACTACATAAATAACCGTCGACGCAACTAACAGCGCAATTACATTATTTGCGGTGCGAAAAATGCATGTGGGTGGAGTATAACGTAGACGATCGAAAAAGAAAAACGACTATTCCGATCAATGTGTATCAGTTTCTAAATATGTTTTTGCAGACAAACATACATATACGCACACCATAACAAATTTTCCCAACATCATTTCGTTCACCAATCTTTTCATACGGTTGTAACAACACTACACACATATATTTGTAAAATGGTTATTCAAGCTTAGAAAGTATAAATTGCACTCTATGGAGAGAAGAAAGTGAAATAAGTAGAACATAGTTCCTGATAAATTTCCAGCCAAATCGCCCATCATTCACTTAAATGCTCTAAGTCGCTTTGTCTGACACCCCATACGAAATTATGGGGTAGTGCTTTCGTTGAATGCTACCATGACGTTAGGTATATATCAATAGGTAAGGAGGGATAAAAGTAATCGTAAGTATTTGAAAAATAACACTATCCGTGCGAATCTAATATAATATTAACTGTATGATAATTTCTTTTGTAAGTTTGTGTTTGATGTGCAATAAAGAGTTATTCTATTCTATTCTATAACATAATATAATAACGCAATTGTGACTTTCGTTGGTGTTGTATAACTTATATTAGCTTTGTTCACGTGGGATTACAACCGAGCCGAACCTGGCCACTTGTTGATTAGTCGGTTGACCAGATATATATATTTTTTTAAACTACATTATAAAGAAATTTTAGGATTTTAGTTCTATTTTAAAAGTTAGAGAACAAAAAGAAACAAAGGATAGAGGAATTTCGCGCTGGATGCCAACTGACACTGTAGCTCAGTTGGTAGAGCGACGGGGGCGTATACCCGAAGGTCGCGGGTTCGAACCCCGCCAGTGTCGAAATTTTTCTTTCCTTTATTTATTCTTGTTTATTATTAATAATCCCCACATGAGGTTTTCATGAACAAAAAGATTTAAATTATGTGATAGTTAGGCGTTTTCAACATTTGCATTCTATCTGAAAAGGTAGACAAGTGGCCTTTCGAATTAGTAATAATCCGGAGGTAGGAAACGCAAACACTACTTAAACGTGTAAAAGAAATAAAGGATAGAAGAATTTCGCACTGGCAGCCAATTGACACGGTAGCTCAGTTGGCAGAGCGTCGGGGCGTTCACCCGAGGTCGCGGGTTCGATCCCCGCCTGTGTCGAAATTTTTCTTTCCTTTATTTATTCTTGTTTATTATTAATAATCCCCACATGAGGTTTTCATGAACAAATAGATTTAAACATCTTTTATTTATAAGTAATAATCCCCACATGAGGAATTCATGTCAAAAAAAAAAACATTAAGTTAGAGAACATTAGGTTAAAAGAGGGGTGCATTTGGTTGAATATTTCGGAAGCAAAAAACTATGTAACAGGCTTTTTGAATAGCTACCATTATAGATTTTATACATTTTTTTTTATTTATCAAGAGTACTAAGTAACTTTTTTTATACGAATAATACCGTAATAAGAGTAGGCCAATATGCGTAACCTGCGCATAAGCCGACTGTTTAGCGCCCGATTTACTGGCAGAAGAAGCATTAATCTAATTTCAAGCTTGACGTAAAGTAGTAAAATGATGTTTATTAACCTATGCAATATTAGTTTGCACGCAATAGAGCACATCAGGTCAACTATCTTTATCGCCAACGAATGATCCGTAATAAATTAACACTTAATAAAATGAGCGCAAGTTTTCTTTGTTTGATTGTGAATCATATCTTGTTTAGCTCTTTATTGTGAACGCACGGTTTCGTGGAAATGTTTTAACGTAACTAATATTTCCGAATAAAGGTATTCGGTATTGTTTACTTTTGTTTGTTACTACCTCAGATCATAATGATTTTAATATATTTTTATACATTACGCGATGAGTTGATCTTTTGTTCCGATGTTGTGGTTGTTTGTTAGTGAGACTGCAAAAAAGGAAGATGCTCTTTGTTTTATGTCATTGTTTTATTAGAATTTACTAAATAGTAGTACTTAGTCAGATTTTTAGTTCTTTTTTAAGTTTTATAATTGTTACAACTAAAAAACATGTGATTTAAAATAAATTTTTGAATATTTTTAAACTTACACTGAATCACTCTTTCTTATTTAGGTGAGTTTTTTTGTATGGTACGCGTTGTTGTCAGTAAAGGCCGTTATTTTAATCTTGCTTATGATAAAAGAAGTTAATAATAATATGTTGGTCTGTCCATCTGTATATTTATTAAATAAGACGCATTTTTTATACAGATTTTTATCTTATGTCGATTACTCAAGTGTGTGTAATGAAAAGCCACGTTAATATCACTCGTCAAAGTGAATTTACACTTTGCCGAGTAATTTTAAAATGTTGACGTTCACAAACAAATACCATTTAGAGACTCAGATACTCAAATTTTCTAGGACAGAGACGAATTGAAAAAAATACTGTAAAAAAACTGACATGACAAAAAATAAAAATAAAATAGATGACTGAATGTCACTGAAATGAAAACCAGATATCAGAAAACGGTTCCACTGCTTTTCTGAATTACTTTTTAAGTGATTGTGGTGAATAACGAAAGTCGGTCATATATTTTTTATTAACCTTTTGTTATTGATAATTAATTAATCTTAATTATATATACTTACTTACTTACTTATACTCATGCCCATTATTCCCATTGGGGTAGGCAGAGACTATCGATCGCCACTTAGTACGATCTTGACAAACCTCTCTTGCTTCCCTTACATTCATTATCCTTCTCATACATGCTCTTTTATTCTTCTCACTTCGGACCCCCGCCTTTATAAGAACGTTTTCTATCTGGTCAAGAAACGTTTTACGAGGCCGTCCTCTACTATATAATTATATATATTAAGTATATAAATAAAAAGTATATATAATAATATTGATATGTATTATAAGTATTAATTTAATGACCCGTTTTACCTTTTGGTATGGAACTCTAAAAAGGATAAAGAAAAATAAACTAACTTTTATTAGATTGGGAAACAAGTAGTACTTTCAATATTCCTTTAACGGCTAACGGACGGAGTAATATTTGGATTTTTGTTAAAAGTAGACAAACCGTTTTGTATTAATTTTTCTATCCAAACATTTAGATGTCAATTTAAGTTGTATATTTTTCTATATGGAGGGAGGTAAGGGAGACCATCTCTAGGATAGAAAGGATGTCCTCTAAAAAGCAGCAAATATGGGGTGTCACTGTAGCATAAGTGTAAATTTGAAAAAAAGCGGTAAGTTTTGCAAAAACATTAAATGAGAAGCTGTGTATTGTCGGCTTAGAATAGCACTAACCCATGTCTTCCTGCTGGTGTCGTAAGAGGCGACATAGAGTTTTGGGGCTTTTTAAACGATTTTTGGGCAATGCGTTTGGAGACCCGCCACCGAGAACCCTGATTTTACTCCTATCTTTTCCTCATTCGACTTCGAAAAGTGGCTAAAGAATTATTATTCTGAAAGTCTGGCTACCCCTTTTAGGGATTTATAGCCGTGATGAATTAAGTATCGGCTAACAGTAGCACTAATCAAATTCTTTCCGTGGTTATCAGACGTAGGGACTAAGGGTTATGGTACTTTTAAGTAATAGTTGAAGTGATTATAGACCCATAATGACCATTCGTTATTTTACATCCTGTATGAGCCCAAATATCTCCCAATTTATTATAGTATGAACCCAGTAACTTCTGCACGGGTGGCAACCACCTGGACTCGTACAATTAGAGAGAGACTTGTATAATCTTGTATGTAATCTTTTGGTGAATTTATGTTAATGATTTTGTTTTTTGTACTTTACACTAGTTTGTCTTGTTTTGTTACTAACACATATATGGACATAGTCTGAATTAAATTTATTGAATTTGAATTTTCTATATTTTTTTTACTTATCCTCCTAATCCACATATTACAGGTGGTGGCTAAGTAGGTAGTTATTCATGTTACATATATTTTTTAGATATGATAAACCTAATGGAGTAGCATTTTTTATTGTCTGCTCCTACAAAGAGGTCTTATATTTAAACCGACAATGATAATTTCGTCCTCTTTTTAAGCCGATTGATGCTTGTAAAATATATTCGTATCACACTCGCTACTTCGAAGGTCAAATAACGTTTATTAAAAATGATTGACACAACAATAATTATGCCGCTTGTTAGTGGATAAAACCAACAACTACGGAGGTATCGTTGAAGATCACCATGTATACACTTGGCAAAATTTAAATCTTCATTTTGTGCGAGTGAGACAGGGGTCCATATTGGCTCACATAAAATTCTAAATCATATTTGTCGTCTTACTAACGATTAGTGTTCATAATAATCACTCTTCATAATTTTATTTTTCATACTTTATATATACATACATTTTTAATACTACCAACGGAATTCATAACAGTTAGTGATCATAATTTTTGTATTAATACTGTTACAACCAAGAATCTTTTTTCTTCATAACATTCAATGGTCATATTATTTTTATTAATAATATCGTTACTACCATAAACAAGCAAGCATGCATGCAAATAGGCATGAATCATGCATTTAAGGTGCTCGCTCCGCTGCGCTTCGCTCGCTCGTTGTATACATAATCTAACCTAACCTAGCTAAATGTGACTTAACTTTTTTTTGCCTGTGACCCACCCAAGCAGGGGTCGCAGCCCCTGCACCCCCTTTACATGGAACTAAGCGAGCAAGCATACAAACAAGTTAGTGATATTATGAATTTCGATGATTATGTTTTTCAATCCTCAGTCCCTCAGAAAAATTTGTAATGTTAGATTATGTGACCGAGTGAGAAATAGTGTTATTCGTGAAAAGTGTCGTGTGAAAGATGATATTGTAAGAAAGATAGAAAAAGGAATGTTGAGATGGTTTGGGCACATAGGGAGGATGGATGATAGAAAATTGGTAAAAGGGATCTATAGAGCTAGTGTGGATGGTAATGTTAGTAGAGGACGACCACGGAGAACACACTTGGACCAAATTGAGAGTGTGCTCAAAAAGGCTGGCGTCCGAAGTATGAAGAATAAAAGAGCATGTATGAAAAGATTGATGGATGTAAACGAAGCTAGAGAGGTTTGTCAGGATCGTGCGAAGTGGCGATCAATAATCTCTGCCTACCCTAATGGGAACTGATGGCGTGAGTATATGTAAACTTCTATGCTGTTTTTATTATTTTTTCCCACATACCTGCAGCTCAGCAATAGCAGCCTGACAATCGTGTTCGTGCACGGGCGTGGCAGCCACGTCCCTGCTCGCTAGCAGCTCGTCCCGCACGCCCCGCAGCGCCGCGCTGGCCGCGTCCGCCGCCGCCACGCGCTCCCGCAGCGCGCGGATCTCCTCGTTCAGACCCGACATCACGCGGAGGATGCCCGCCATTTCGGGGGGAGTTTTGCTCTGTAGGGATGAAGCAAATGAGTTTGATGAGGTAGGAGAAATACTGGCTAAAGATGAGAGTAGGATGAATAGGACAACGGGACAAGACTGCAAAGCATTGATACTTCAGCAAGCTTTATAAATGCGCCCCCGCAACGCGCAGACCTACTCGTTCAGACCCGACATCACGCGGACGATGCCCGCCATTCGGGGGGGGGGATTGCTCTGTACGGTAAAATAATTCCATGTGAAAAAATAGAGACAAGAGTACGTTGAATAAATCAGATATAGGCAGAAAAATAAAGCATTAATGAGATCGATGTGAGTTGGCTGAAAAGGTCTGGAAACCAGGGCCGTATAACAAATATAAAAAAACGGTGTCAAATATATTGAGAATATGTATGCATAATTTGTTTTTTACATGAAAGCCTCATGTGGGAATTATTACTAATCAATTAAGCAAACAAAAATAGAGAGCAGAGTTGTAACAATTAGGCAATAGATGGTGCTAACACCATTAATTAATAAAGGTGAAAAAAAGAAACAAGCAAACACAAATTTCGCGCGAGTGGTCACCCGATACCATAGCTCAGTTGGCAGAGCGGCGAGGGCGTATACCTGAGGTCGTAGGTTCGAGTCTTGCTGGTGTCGAAAATTTTTGTTTGCTTAATTAATTATTGCAAATAATTCATTAGATTGAGAATATACTGACTAAGACCGATAAATATTCAAGAATTTGGCGCGTTGGGCACTATTGCAACCCTGTAATATTTTGTAAGTAATTTAGCATGGATGACAATTAGAAGAACCATGATGACTATATAATTTAAACTCTAGCAAGCTTATAAACCCGCGCACTCCCCGCAGCGCGCGGATCTCTTCGTTCAGACCCGACATCTTGCGGAGGATGCCCGCCATTTCGGGGGGAGTTTTGCTCTGTTTTATAAAAAAATCCGCATCCACTTAAATTTGGTTTCTATTGTTTGAGTAAGTATATTTTTTCATTGTATCAGGAAGATAGATTGAAACTTCAAAAATAGTTAATGGAATAGTTCAAGCCGCAAGTAGTTAATGAAATATATAGTTGTTGATTAGTGACTCAATTAGCTTCTTAACTTAATATTCTGATGCTTTTGCCTTCAAATCCTGTATTTCAAAGAAAGCAACCGTAATATAATGAGACTGGTAATGTTGTGAAAGAAGACCGCAACATTGTGTGACATAAGCCTCCCATTTAATAACTGGTTAGGACTTCTTTCCTCTCTTTATCCGATATAGTTTAGGTACCCACACCTTTTCCCAAAAGAGCGGTCCTCCCTGACCAACAAAACGTCAATATATAGCTGCAAGCAAAAGCAACAGGGCTAGCATTAACCAAAAAGTAACAAAATATATGAAATAAGACATACCGGTGAATCATCCGTATCAGCTGAATCGGTGTAAGTAGAGTTTGCGTTGTTATCAGCCATTGTTTCTCCGTCCATTCCACTCGTGGGCTCCACATCCGTGTCTGTATACAATAAACATATTCAATTGTAACAGAGTAGCTGGCACACGCAACTTTAAATGAGGAAAAATTAAAGTTTAAAGTGGAGTCTCTAGATTTTCAATATTTATCTAGATCTTCAGCTCCTATTGTTCTTAGCATGATGGTTAACAGCCTTAAAATTCCTGGGCCATTCCAACAAATGGGCTATCTAAAACTGAAGTATTTTATCCAATTGGACCACTATTACCTGAGATCAATTTGTTAAAGAAGATAAACTCTTTAGCTTTTAATATTAGCATATATATGCAGGTACTATATGAAAGAAACTGCGATTAAGAAAGTCTTATTTGTCATGTTAAAATTATGGTCTGCCAGGATCGTACTAAGTGGCAATCGATAGTTTCTACCCGTTATTTAGACTAAACCTTTTTATTTAATTTCTATTTTACTAATCAGATGTCGCTTAATTGCGTTATGTCATTCATAAAAATGTTTTACACAGGCATATCTTGATTTTTAAAGAATACAAACCAGTGCAGTGAGTCAAATTGATCTTTACATACCTGTGATCGTCACTGGTTTGACAAACAAAAATAATGCATGACTTTACAGAAGTAATTTCAAGCAAAGAAAATGTTGTATTTAAGTTGCTACAGTTAATCAAATTTCTTTAATTTATAACCGTGAGTATAAGTATTTATGTTCATTACATAAATAAATAAGGCAAAATACCGTGATTAAGTCTGGATTGTTTCTCGTCATCTGTGCACAAGTCCGCCGCCGCCGTTTCAGAAAGTGACTTTTCTTCGCCGTTTCCACTCTCACCCTCCGATTCTAGTTGCTTTTCTGTTAACATGTGTGGGAATATGTAACTATTGCCTATATTTGTGTTACATAAATATGCCTACAAATGTTTTAGGATGTGTTTCTATGCTTATAGTAATAGCTTGTGTCATCCAATAAGAAAGATAGTTTGTTAGGCTATATGAAGGATTATTAATTAGCACATATCACATATGTATCCTATTTGGAAACTAAAATCAGATCGTGTCTGTGTATTTGCGAGGATTAACGTAGGTTTTTATTTTATGGAGATTTAGAGAGTATTGGCAGTGGCTAACTGGTTATATTCGAGATATATGTCTTGGAGAGCATTACTTTTGACTGAGGAGACGTACTTAGCATTAAGCTGTCAAGTTTGCGAAATGTGGATTCATTTACCAATTTTAAATAGTATTGGAATTTATTTGTTGTAAAGATTAACATTCGCTGCATTTTGTCAATAAACTTTTTAAAAGATACACATGCTCACGCCATTAGGTCCCATTCGGGTAGAAAGAAACTATCGATCGCCACTTAACACGATCATGGCTAACCTTTCGCACCTTATTGACATTTGTCAACCTTTAAAACATATGTATTTGTGAATTTATTTACCGTTAACTTCTTCGTCGTAGGCATCGTTGTTCTGGAGGATTAATTCGAATTCTTTCGATGTTTTACCGTCTGCAGACACTGCTTTGATTCCCACCTTTAAAACAGAAACAAGCAATGAGTTAACAACTATTTTACGATTCACAAGCACTTCTTTTGTTTAAAGTATTTTATACATATCAGATCTTCCTTCTCACGTGACATACTTCCTAACTTATACTCACGCCCATTATTCCCTATCTATATCGATTGCCACTTTGCAAGATCTTGACAAATCTCTCTTGCTTCCCTAGCATTTCATTCATTCTTCAGCTCTTTTATTCACGTCGGACTCCCGCCTTTATAAGAACGTTTTCCATTTGGTCTAGATACTCGGTTTCAAATACGTTATGCTATGGGGTCTGGTATTCAGAGTACCCACTTTTTGCTTGGATAGTGTTTTGATAGATGGCAGGCTTTTGGCTGCTTCGTTCGAATACACCGCCACATAACTAGGCTTTCTCAGATATGTCGGTTTACTCACAATGTTTTCCCTCACTTTTAACAACCTTGATAAATAAAAGATAAATACGAAAGAAGAGACACAACGAAGCCGCCACTATAATTGAAGGTCACGCCTCTCTGGGCTATATTAGGAGCGGTAGTGTGATGAATATATATATATACTATGCATACGCCCATTCCTGGCTCAGTTACGGCATTATATTGTGGGGAAACAGTACGGAAGCTCCAGCCTTACTTACATTGCAGAAAAAAATGATTCGGATTATTGTTAACATCGAACAACTCGAAAGCTGTAAACCGCATTTTAGAAATAACAAAATACTTACTGTTCCATCTATTTATATTATGGAAATGTGTAAATGTCAGAAATAGCCAAGAACTGTATAAGAATCGCGATGAATCTCAGACGTATTACTCACTTCGGCATAGAAATAAACTGACCCTTCCAATTTCAAAATTAACTCTCCACACGTCTAGCCCATTCGTCATGTCAATTAAAATATATAACCATCTTCCAAACTCGTTAAAAAATATAGAACCCTATGCAAAATTTTCAACAAAACTAAAATTTTTCTTGATCAGTAAGTGCTATTACAGCATAACAGAGTACTTAAAGGAAATTTGGGATGAAAAAGTGCTAGAAACGGCCAATATTACATGAAAATGTATATGCTCTAAAGTTGTGCTTGTGTATGTATTTGTTTTGTGTGTGTTTGTGTGAGAATGAAAGTTATAATTTCTTCTATTGAATTTCCTCCTCCTCTCCTATTTAATTTAATTGTAAAATAACTTAGATATAAGAAATTGCTGTGCCCCACCGGGTCTTCAATGTAGAACTGTTATAGATTATGAAATAAGAACTGTTATACACATTGATGAATGCAATAAACGATTGATTTGATTTCATTTGATTTGAATTTCCAATGACCAATAAAGAGTAGGTATGACCAAACATAAAACATGTTATTTCAAGTTATTAGCAATATCTTTGAAAATAGCGTCAGCAGTTTAAAACAATTACGAAAGGAGTCCAGATTTAGAAATAAACATACTCTCGGATAGAATCTATTTGAGAAATTAACCCTATAAATATATATTATATTAAAATCAATAATTTATTTTTTAAGTTTTAGACTTACATAATTATTATGTAAAATTTTGCATATTCATGTTTTTATATGTATGAGCTGTAAAAATTAAGATCGGGTGCTTCGTACACAGGTTATTAATATTTCCTATTAGAAGTTCCCTAACACTGTAGCCTAATTTATATAAGAAACCAAATAAATGAATTTAGTATTGGAAACCACAATAAAATAATAATGTATGATTAAAATTTGTATGAGTAGGACATACCTTGTTAAGCAAATGCTGAGGCAGCAAAAGTTTGATGTAGTCGGGTAGTGCTTTCACAGCCTCTTCCAAAGAGCCACGTTTCCCCTCCCCTCCCCCCTTGCAATCCGTACTCAGCACTAACATTTTCGCTTCGCCGTTTTGAACTGAATACTGAAAAATAAAAGAGCATTTCGTTAGATATTTTTATTAAAGATGAAATACATCAAACATATTATGACAAAAGATGAAATACATAGAAACATATTATGCGTTATGCGTGTATACTTGTTCTTTAATGCTTTTTAAAATCAAAACTGTATTTATAGATTTCACTTTTAGGGACCATTTTAGAGTTATTTCTAGTCTTAATAAATTAAAGAAAAATTATGAAAGATAATGAATGAGGCATTCTACACACCTAACAATATAATGAAAGAAATAGATTGGGACACTTTGATACAAGTAGCGCTACTGATGGAGGGCTAGTCGATCACGCTCCAGAGTTTGTACCTTGGTCAGAATCCAAGACATTGATTAAGGATACTATGAGCTCTGATGTTTTTAAGTGATTGCAGAGTCACAATTTCGATTTCACTTACTTCGCCTGTGTAACTTAAAGCATTTTAAAAATGTATACCAGGATTATACATAATCAAAACGCATGTTGTTTTTTAGTTCTAAATATTATTCTTTGACTCGTGTAAAAATGATTTAATTTAGCTAACATTGATATCTTTAGGAAGACTTATGTCCACCAGTTTGCGTCTATCGGCTGCTGATTCTGCCGATGATAATTAATCATGATGATGAAGATGATAGTAATACTCACAGTAAGTGGCAGCTGCGCCCGTATGGCCGCCTCTCGTTCTTCCGCCGCCGCAATGGCGAGCCGCGCCGCACACATCTTGCGTTCACAGCGAGCCGCTAGTTTCTGTGTAGGATAGACCAGTATTAGATGTTTATATTATTATAGGAAAAACTTTTTTGTATACAATATTTACAATTCAAAAAAAATTGTACTAAGATCATTTATTAATAATTTATGCTGTGTCACATGAATGTTGCTCTCAGCGGGGATCGAACCCTATCCATTCGGCCACGGGCGTGGTCAAAATTGGCATACACTTTGCCTCAAGTTATTATAGGGCTTGTGAGGCATCTGTCACAACGCAAATATTCTATATAGTTTACCAAGTATATTTAAAATAATTAAATTGACGAGATTTGTGGAAACTATACGTGCCACCTGTAGTTAGGAAAAGCATGAGGGGGAACCGCGAGGTGGGCCAACTAATATAATCAAGGCTAATCAAATCGACATTCCCCAGTCCCCTGAAAACTCTAAAAAATTCAAACAATCAACACAGATACAGACTGCAAGCGCACAAACCGAAAAGGACCTTCCATACTGGATCTCTATATACACTACGCGGGGGACGCGTCTACACCACAGGAACAATGCGGACGATATTCGAACTATGTGGATGACAAAATCTTTGATTGCTAAATTTGCTATTACATTCGTTTGTACTCGCCGAAAGCCTCGCGAATTAGCGTTCTTTGCGGGAGCGCAACTTTTCTGCACTCCGCTTCGGGTTATATTTAAGCGATCAACGATTTTATCGCAAGATGCAAGCTCTGTCATATTTTAATGCCATTAGACAGTGACAATATTGCAACTTGTATTTGTGTCACAAAATACATCCCATATCATAAAAAACCACATCACACAGCGCACATGTTGCGTGTGGGATGTGGGTCAGCATGCGGGGAGGCACTTTTTGTGGGTGGTGAGTGAGTTAAAAAATTATTGTGCGTGTAAATCACGTCTGTATGTAGTGATCAGACAAGAATACAGGAAAGTTGAGATGTCTAAAGGCTCTTAAGCATTTCTCCACCCTTCCTCAACCACGAAGCAGCTGTACCAAACCAGTGGTAGTGTGGCGACCTCTAGACGGCCAACTCACTCGCATACTAGCAGCATCCTAAAAAACCTACATCGCGGTATCAAAATGTTTTTCTAGCTAAATATAAATCCCACCAAGAACATTAACATGTAAAATGTTGCCAAAACGAGCCCATATGACTCGCACTGTCAAAAAGTTGACAGATCTCATGTAGAGCCACGCTTCTAAGACTACATGCCCTAACTATACAAGGCTTAATTTCACAAACTCTACACCTTAGTCAAAATATGTGGCTTCGAGAAAGGTAGGTAGTGCCCGTGCGCTTCGCTTGGTTCGTCTTGGCGGGGCACTACCGTGCCCCCAGATATAAACTATAAGTTGGTACACAGCAGGGTGTACTGGCCAGTATATCTTTACTGATCCCGCAGTGGTGTAGAGTACCTGCAGCTCCTGCAAGGCGTTGTTGGCGGCCAGCAGCAGCGCGCAGTTGTGCTGATTGCGGTTTGAGAACCATCACCAACAACCTTTATTTTACCATCTTTTCCCCACTCTTCCAAAAGTGGCTGAAGAGTTTCTAATTCCTCAGTTCTGGCTATTTCTTTTAGGGATATACAGCCGTGAGTATATTTATGTAAAAATAATCCTAATTTCTATTTTCTAAGCCACCAATCAGTTTTAACTAAGTAGTGGCAACCATTCTACCAAACCAGTGGTACTGATCTCACCTTTCAAAGGTTGTCTGGAAGAGATAGCTTTAAACAATAAAACCGCCAATTCTACTTCTATTTAAGAAATAATCTGTATAAAATGTCTTTATATGTGATGTACAATAACGTGTTTTCTATTCTATTCTATATATTACCTGCAGCTCCTGCAAGGCGTTGTTGGCGGCCAGCCGCAGCGCGCAGTTGTGGTGGTGCAGCGCGGCCGCCTCGCGACTGCGCCGCTCCAGGCTCTCCTCCAGCGCTAGACGCTGCTCGTGCGCCGCGCGGAGACTCTCTTGCGCTACTTCCTGCAATGGGATGGCAGATTGTAGTTGGTAATACAAATATTCATAAGTAACTTCGCTTAATTCCGCTAAATACCTGCAGTCTTCATGCGACATGCACTGTGCACCGCCCGCCCTCCAACTTACAAGAAATCGAAAAGCAGACAATGCACCACACACACCCGCAAGCGAAACCCACAGGCAACCAAAGGAAACGCGTCGCATATTTGAGCGCAGATATTTAGCGGAATTAAGCGAAGTAACTTATTAATATTTGTTTCGCTATGGATTTCCGCAAAGTAAAGCCTGATTCAATCCAATGATCATAGTTGGTGTTTGTTGGGGGAGAGATGAGCGAACGTTTGGTGATATAGCAACGCACTATCAGTACACAATGACGCACATTACATAGAAACGCTGAGAGTGCAATGTCACATTCCACAGCAACACGTAACCAAGCAATATACGTCACACTCGTCATCAAGACTCGCCATGCAAAACCTACATCGCGGAATCGAAGTTTCTAAATTGCTTAGCATATATACAAGTTCCAATTTAATACAGTAGGATCGCGTTCCTCAAGCACACCACCGTCTGGCGGAAGATCTTCCCTTTTCTTCCACAGTGTATAATTGAACATTGGTCAGTTTCAGGTGTTATGTTTACAATTTAGGAATTTATAGTCAGAAAGAAATAAGTATT
This sequence comes from Bedellia somnulentella, assembly GCA_963576735.1. Lineage (NCBI taxonomy): Eukaryota > Metazoa > Arthropoda > Insecta > Lepidoptera > Bedelliidae > Bedellia > Bedellia somnulentella. The sequence goes on along the minus strand of OY755184.1, from coordinate 5,737,134 downwards.
TACGAGAGCGCAAAAACTAAGGAGGAAGGAAGGGAAATAATCTGAATGCATACAATAATCAAACATGCATGTGACTACATTGAGAACTTAACTAAATAGAAAAGAAAAAAAGATAAAGAATGTAAAAAAAAAAAAGGCCTTTATTTCATACATTCAGTTTACATGGCATGAGTTTTCATTGAAATCTTGCACTAGGCTGAGCCTGTATCGCAAGATTCATAAACATCGATACAAAAAATACAATAACTGAATAATACGATTCATAAAATATACAATTGTTAAAATTTACAATATTTAAATTAATAATAAAGTAATTAAAGTTAAAATTATTTGCAAAATTAGAATTTTAAAAGTAGAATTAAAATAAATGGTTCTGAAAATTATAATTATGTCAATATAAGTTATTGATTACTCTATTTAGTTAAGTTTTCTATGTGTGGCTGTGACGTGTAACTAACACTGCTGGTATTTACCAACCATTTTCATAATGAGAATTCAGCAGTCTTTGCTACCACTACCACCACCATCATCATCACCACCAGCATACCTGATAGTTCCGCTTATCATCCAGAAGCTGCGCCACATGTTGCAGCTCGGGCTGCTTCCCCACCGCCAGCATGTTCTCCAGCGCGTGCACCCTCATCAGCAGTCTTTGTTCACCCACAAACAGCTCCCACGAAGACTGCGCTTCTGATCGGGTTCGTTCTACGCATTCGCGAAGTGTGTGTAAACGGCTTTCGAGGGAGGCTTCGCGTTCTACGGCTTCCTGGAATACATTTCATAAACATTGAGGATGTATGAAAGCAAATTAATTGAAGATATTAATAGAGCCATGTGATATTAGGAGACGACGACCACGGAAAGCATATTTAGATCAAATACAGACTGTGCTCAACAAGGTAGGCATCCATATGGTAAATAATAAAACGTAATTTATGAGACGATTGTGTTCGTTCCTACTGATATTGCTAACGACATTGGTCATGTATCTCTCTTTTACCAATTTATTATTCATTCATTCCACCTTAGTGTGTATAAAACGTTTTTATATTATAAGGACTTCAAATAAAGTTATGTTTAAGAGCTGTATTTCTCAAAAGTAATAAGTCTAGAGAGGTTTGCCAGGATCGTACAAAGTGACGATCTATAGAATCTACTCCTATGGAAGCTAAAGGCGTGAGTATATATATTTATGCATGTATGTAATTAGGCTACCCATATTGAAATCCAATTTATCACACAATAGTTTTGGCTCATGAAATGAAACAATCAAGACATTGTTTATCGACACAAAAGCAAAGAAATATTGTTTACTAAAAAAAGAAAAAACATGAAGATTTTCCGCAAAAATTCGTGTCTATTAATAAAGTAATCTATTCAATAACAAAATAATCACTAACCTGTAAAAAGTTATTTAACTGATAAAGCTCCTTGAGGTGTAATGGGGTAGTCATCGTGGGGTTGAAAGCAAGCTTCGCTTCTTTGCCATCCGGATGATATAATTTTAATTGTGCTACCACTGGGGGAAAAGTATTCTGAAAACAAAATTTATAAGTATAAAGAATAAGCTACTGAATACTTGAATAATAAATACATCAAATTCGAACTTACAACGTAAACAAATAAGATCATAAATACAAATACAATCCCTTGTTAGTCCGAGTTAAATCAACCAATTTTACGATAATGATATTATTTAAATCTCAGCAACTTAATTTAGTTTTGGATAGCTAAAGGAATAGCTATGGCAACTTTACTGATTATAATTAGTAACAATATTATTGTTTTCAGTAACACTGCCGTTTCAACATAGAATCTACGAACAGGGAACTGACGCTTTGTATTGATTCGTTTGCTATGTCACCAACAATCAATATACCATTTTCTACACTCTCAACTTCTAAAACCTTAAGAAACTTCCAAAAGTGGCTGAGGAATTTCTAATTTCCAATTCCCTAGCTCTAGCCTACCCCTTCAAGGGATTTATAGTCATGAGTACATGTATGTATGTACCTAAGACAACTATACTTATTGCCACAATAACCATTAAAGCAAACGAACATACCTTCTCAGCATTAGTGTTGTTCTCGATGACAGATATCCCGAACTGCACTATATCTCCCGAGAACACTTCATGAGGCTCCTGGTCGTCCGATATCGAGCACCGGTTGTTGTTGATGAACGTGCCGTTGCTGCTCTGGTTGTCCTGTAAAGAAAAGCATCTCGTCAAACAAACAGACAAGCACTCATCCCAACATGCAAAAAAGAAACAACATTCCGCTGTCTATTGTCTGATGGCATGGGTTATTTAGACGATTTGGAGATGTCGTCATTGCTGTTTTGCTTATTTGTGTGGTATGTTTGTCTGGGTTCAGATTTTGGTAAGATATTCTGAGATGTGGTGTGGGGTTAAATAGCGCTAGACCGTATTTTGCCGCAGGTGTTGAAAAAGGTGACTAAAGGCTTCAGAATCATACAACGACACTTTATTTTTCTTTATTATTTAACTTTGAAAAGTGTCTGAGAAAAAACATATTCAAAAGTCCTAGCTAACACTTTTAGGATTAATAGCCGTTAGTATAGGTTAGGTTAGTGTATTGGGCAACTTTAGCATGCATATTCTCCGATATAGTCTAAAAGAAATATTTGTGAGGATCATGAAAAGCGAGACAATGTTTTCTTGTCTCACTGGGATACAGGTATGATAAATTAACTGATATTATCTGTATGAGGACCCACCCACTCAGGGTCCTAGTGACTGTGTTCTATCGATGGCGTAGGTGACTAAGTGGACTAGGGAACTTTGTAGTAGCAATATGGCGATGTGAGTAACAACTCATTTATATCTAGCCATTCTGTTAATATACTCGTATATTTGTACGAGAGGACGTACATATAAATATATTTTTTTGGGTAGTGAGAATGCTTTTGTGACATTACAATCACGTATTCATATTCTATATCAGGCCTAAATCTCAGTCGTGTGGTTAATTCATTGGGTTTGTGAAAATTTGTTTGACGGAGAAAAAATTACTTGGGTAGATTACCAGGCGACAGAAAGAACCTGTACAACGAGACGATAGACATTTCCCTTATCTTATGGGTTAAGCGCTCTGCCGAGACAAAAGCGGGTAATATGACCACCAAGCGACTAAAATATTTACATAATGTTCAATAAAAAATGGCGATGTTGACAACCTTGACCACTCATTTGGGGTTATGTGGCGTATGTGTGTGGCTACAATATAATACAAAGGGCTAACAATCGGTATACAACAGTTTGCTGTTCCTTGAAACTATACATTAACACGTGAAGCAAAAATGGCTTATTTTTAAATTACGTAAACGGCAGTGAAGTACAAAATAAGCAGAAAAAACCGGCCAAGTGCGAGTCGGCTCACGCACGAAGGGTTCCGTACGATCATCTAGAATAAAAAAATACGTTTTTGTATGGGCCCTCCTTAACATTCAATATTTTAAGTATTTTTTGTTATAGCGGCAACGGAAATGCATCATTGTGAAAGTGAAAATTTCAAATTTTCAGCTATCACTGTTTATGAGATACAGCCTCGACACACACAGACAGCGGAGTCTTAGTAATAGTGTCCCGTTTTACCTTTTGGTATACGGAACCCTAGAGTTTTTTTTATATGCAAATAAGATACATTCAAACAAACATACCATGTTTTTGACATATATGCATGTATACTAATAAATAAAGGAAAGAAACATTTCGACACAGGCGGGAATCGAACCCGCGACCTCGGGTATACGCCCCCGTCGCACAGTGATTCGATTAGAACAAGCTAGCTGGACAAAAGTCATTGTTGAATTTCCCGGAATTCCTCGCCTAAGCCCCTAGCTAACACCCCCAATGACCCAATTCCAAGAATTGTTTGCGCCAGATGTCAACCACTGATCAGGTAATTCAGCGAGTATAAATAGAAAGGGCTAAAAAATGATTAAATAATTGCAATTTTGCGCTAACACAAGTAAGATCATATGTCAGTGAAATCAAGTGTTTTAAAAAGTTTTAGTGATGGATCTTCAAGTTAAAGGTATGTCCTTCTTAATTATAACTAGTAATGGATATTTTGTAATCTCACTTTAATTTCAGAGCTCGTTTTTAAAAAAAAAAGTCAGTTTTTTTACGATTTTATCTTTTTATTGGACTAGAAAGTACTTGTATCCTCATGTATCCGGGCTAGACTTTTTATATGTAGTAGCCATAACTATAAGCTATAAAATTTTATTAATTTTAGCCTGCACACTCGAGTCCATCTTAGTTTTTTTTTCCGTTTTCCAGAATACGAATTCTCAGTGGCAAAAATGGAGTTCTTTGATGAATGGCTCTAACACCCCAAACAAAATCGTAATAGCAGAATTTTTGATTTTCTATCACTGCAAAATGATTTTGCTAACATTACGGAGGCATCTGCGAGAGAAATAAGGATGAGAATTGCCAGTTTATCAGTGAAATTAGAACAAAAATGGAAAACTTCTGGAAAGAGTATCAATCGCTTGCAGTCTGAGTGGTTAGCTGGGTTCTACATATTTAAAGTATCCGTTTACCACTCAGCACCATCAGCATCTGGAAAACGTCCACAACATCCTGGACGTCCATCAGTTAATTTCCCTGAAGCAAGTGAAAAAACGAAAAGGAGGCGCGTGGACGATCTTCTTCAAACACGGGACGTAAACGATCATAATTAGTTAGGTTTTTATTTACTTTTGTCATAAGTTTTTCATTTTTATTGTGTATTTCGCAGAAAGAATAATAATAAGTTAAGATTTTTTTGTTCCTACTTTTGTGATAATTTTTTTATTGTTATTTAACTACCTATCTCAATATACGAAATATCTATAATATTTTTTTGTTTCTTTGGTTCCCGTGACCTTAACTTAGGGTGATTATGTTATGTTCATGCAATTAAAGTAAAAAATAAAAACCCGCATACCGTGAGGTATGTGTTGCACCCTACAACGCCGAATGGGCTCACCACCTATCACGTTGGGTCTCTAAATACGCTTGGTGAACCGTGGGTACTTGCTATGCAAGTGGCTATGCCTACCCTGCATGGAAATAAGGGCGTGATTGTATTTATTTATTTTATTTAAAAAAAAAACTCAAAAAAAAAAAAATACTTAAAAAAAAAAAAATGACCTAAAACCTAATAAACACATCATAAGAAAGCCTTATGAAGAAAAAAATCCACAAAAATAATTTTGTCTAGCTAGCTTGTTCTAATCGAATCACTGTGCGTCGCTCTGCCAATTGAGCTACCGTGTCAATGGCTGCCAGTCTAACTACCTTTTCAGATAGAATGCAAATACATTCAAATTATGTGATAGTTAGACGTGCTCAGCATTGGGATCATACAAGTGGCCTTCCGAATTTGTAAAAAATTCAGAGGTAGGGAACGCAAGCACTACTTAAACGCGTAAAAGAAACAAAGGATAGAAGAATTTCGCACTGGCAGCCATTGACACGGTAGCTCAAGTGACATGAAGGGGGCGTATACCCGAGGTCGCGGGTTCGATTCCCGCCTGTGTCGAAATTTTTCTTAACTTTATTTTTAGTAATAATCCCCACATGAGGTTTTCGTGAACAAATACATTCAAATTATATGCATGTATACATTATTATTTATTGTTAAAGTCTGTGGTCGCATTGAGATTATTTGTCAATTGTCTTATTTGTCTATAGCAAAGAAGTTGTAAAGTCTTTCTGAAATTTTCGTCGAATTTAGAATATTGGACGTCCGTATCAATATAATTTTCGAATTATTTTTTTGAATAACGACCGCAATAATTTGTTTCGTTACCATTAATAAGAAATAATTGACACTAACAAAAAAGAAAACCGACTTCATAGAAAAACAACCGAAAATAAACAATCTAGTACTAAAAAGTACGAAATAAGTTTTTTAATTGAATATGAGTACTGTGATTGATACCTTAGCAATTTCTTTATTCCACACGCGTCAGTTCAACCTACCTAAATCTTAAAATTCTCTTAAATTAATTTGTGAGCCGGTGCCAGCCTCGATGATTATTGATAATAAGAAGTGTGTATTTCGCACTTCATATACATGTAAAATGTGGGGTACCTTGTAGTTGTAGGGTAAATTGATTTTTGTACGATATAATATTTTTTAGATTGTAATAATCAGAGATAGATAGCAGGGTGAATTTACTTTTGTTTGTCTAGCACCGACTCAAAAATTAATTTAAGAGAATTGTAATATTTAGGTAGGTTGAATTGACGCGTGTGGAATAAAGAAATTGCTAAGGTATCAATCACAGTACTCATATTCAATTAAAAATTTTTGTTAAAAATTATTTTATTTTACGAGTTTTAGAGATGGGTAGACCTGGCAAAGATGCCTCTCGGATGAGGAAGCGACAATTACTGTATGATTCTTCGTATTTCCGGTATTTCTATTATAGTACGATATTAAATAGGCTCAACCATATGTAACCTTACATTATCAAGAAAGACTCAAACGCTCACGCCGAATATCCCTGAAGGGGTTAGCAGAGGTAGTAATACTTCTGAATATCACGTGACATTGTCACCTGTTGTTCAGAGTACCCACGATTTATTAGGCAGTGTTCTCACGTTATACAGGGCAGGCCTATCGGCGTTTTGAACAAATACACTGTCACATAATTGTGAGTTTCGACAGTCCCCTCGATTTCCTGGGATGCCATCATCAGATCCTGGTCTCATGGTACTTTCTCGGTAACAATAACATAACAAAAGAAATGTTTAGTGAACCTGTACTTCTCTTCATAAAAGCTACGAAGAGGAGTATAAATCTATATAGAATGTGGAAAGAACTGTTTCCTAATACCTAGTGATTGAGGATCCACACCTTCTATCATCAGCTCAGCAGCATAACAATATGATTTTCAGAAGCAAATGCCAATATAAGTTCAGAAAATATGTAAACGCGGTACATTTGCCTATAAAATTTGAGGGTTCCCCTCGATTTCTCCAGGATCCCATCATCAGACCCTGATATCCTCATCATGGTACCAATCCGGGAGTATCTTCTTTCGAATAAAAAAATAATAATCAAAATCGGTTCATAAATGGCGAAGTAATCGGCGAACATACATAAAAAAAAAAAAAAAAATATACCGGTCGAATTGAGAACACTCCTTTTTTGAAGTCGGTTAAAAATAAAAGGACATAGACTTGTAAAGAACATTATTATAAGTCTACAACCTCCAGCACTAAAAATAAACCTAGATCTGCTTTTTTAAAGAAAAAAAAACTCAGGACTAACCATGTTAAAATAAAAAATAAACTTCATTTCTATCAAATTTGAATTAAAATAATTTGAAGGATAGGTAAAATCACAGAGACGTTTTCTGTAGAAAATAGCAGTTAACGATGATTTCTGATTGGATCAGACTATGCCAACATACAATGTGAGCAAAAATACAAAACCGTGTTCTTGTATTAAGTGCTGATGCTGACGTACTGTCTTTACTATGTAAGGCTCACAATGAAAACTTGTTCTGATTTTGTGCATACACTTACACTGATCAGAAAATATTGGTTATGTGCCTAATTTTGCCAAACAATTTTCATGTCAACTGTATATATGAAAGTATGTACTTATGTGCTAAATAATAAAAAAACTTTCTTCCTATAAGCAAAAGATCTGGATGCAAGATGGGAGATTAAGACCGATTAATGCGCATCCTTCTGTACGTAGTTCTGTAGTTGAACATAACTTTAAGAGTCGTAATATTATGTCACAAAAAGAAACAAAGATAAATGGCACAACAAAGTATTTGTGACAAATGAGCATACATCAAATAACTGGACGGTAGTTGGACTTATCTCCCTTTTTTATCGCAATTGTTATTAACATTTCAACATAAAGAGCACACTTAAATATGTATTAAAATTTTAATTAGCTTAAACTATTCCGTTCTAGATAACAAAACATCTATTTTCACATACAGAAACCTCAGGTAGACATCACGATTGTGTTAAAAGCTAAACTGATAGCATTGAGCAGAAAACGGTTCTTGATAAATAGCTAAACAGTAAAACTAGCAAACATAAAAGCATCGACGAATGCACCATTTCTCATGAAAACAATGTGTGTAGGAATGCATGTAAGCCGACGCGATGACAGTCACTATAGGAAATGCTATTACGCGAAACGGTCCAAGGAGGCGCGAACGCCGTTTTGTTATGCGAATCGAGCACGTCGTCTCACACTAGTGTTTGTATTACCCAATTTTGTTACATGCTAGATGGCTAGAATTATTACACTTTCAATTGATCCCACCTAACTAAACTCGCCTCGATAAATCCTAAAAAATTTTAGCAAGAGCCCTAGAATTAGAAATTCCTCAACAACTTTTTAAAGTTAGGAGGGGGTAGACTTTAAAATATGGGATAGATTAATATAAGATTGATGATGGGTCTCCAACCATGAGAAGGGGAGAAGAAATAAAAAGTGGGTTAGTGCTAAACTAGGCTGACAATACACTAATTTGAATGGTTGGAATTTGATGTTTAGATTGAACCTATATTTAAAATGGTGATAAAGCTTTTTGGTTCCATAAAAAGCGTGAGTCCGAAGTGGGAAGAAAAAAAAGAGCATATCTGAGAAGAATAATGAATGTTTGTTTTTTCCCCACTCAATTTTCCAAAAGAGGCTGAAGAATTTTTCATTCCTGAGCTCTGGCTACCCCTTCTAGGGATTTATAGCCGTGAGTATATGTATGTATGCATGTAATAATGAATGTGAAGAAAGCCAGAGAGATTTGTCGGGATCGTACTGAGGCGATTGATAGTCTTCCTTCATCTACCCCAAGGGGAATATACTGACATATTATACACAGATAGAAGTAGAACGTATGTTGCTAAAAGTTTATTTTACTCTTAATGAAACAGATAACATAACAGTAAAGATATGGTATGTTTCCCCATACGCATGTTTAATTTCGTAGGTTATTTAGTACGGCATTAACTTTGCTGTGACGAGCGAAAAAAACGTTTAATTACATACAATATTTGATACCTCTAATGTAATAAGTTTCAAGTGAAAATGAGCTGAAACTTAATAGTAAAGGCCAAAGCATTGGCAATGTGTGAAAAATAACTTGTATACCGCAATAAGCGTTTAAATTTATCATTTAAGAGGTAGACACATCAAACGCCGTGATATTCCAATGGGTAGAACGACCGCCCGTCAATACAGACAGGCATGTGTTCGAATCCCGGGTCGGGGCTACACCAATTTGTCTTTTCTAAAGATAGAAGTGTAGTTAATTTATCATGGTTGTTAACGGTAAGGGAAAACATCGTGAGAAAACCCACATGGCTAAGTTGTACTTGGTCATGTGACAATGCATTAGTACCAAACGGCGATAGGTCTGCCCCCTATCACGTGAGTACAATGTCCAAGCAAAACGTGGGTACTCTGAACACCAGGTGACGACGTTACGTGATGTTCAGTAGTATAAGTACCTCTGCCAACCCTTTCGGGTATATACGGCGTGAACGCTTTGAGTCTTGAATTGATCGCATCAAAAGTTATTACGCATTTGCATATAATATAAAAAAGGCGGGACTCTATAGCTGCATCATCATTTTATTATATCAAACGTAAGCGTCAATTGTCACTTGCGTTAGCAATAAAGTAATTGAAATAATACACCATTAATAAACAGTTCATTTGTCATTTAAACCTAATTGCAAACTTAAGAGATGCATAAAATTAGTAAGCGATCCCGTCCCATTAATTGTAGCTAAATGATCCCCCCTTAGATATAAGAACGTAATAGCTGACACTGTCGTGACCTATGACTTTTTTTATAATTTATTATGAAAGAGAGACAAGGAGAGAGAGGTTTTTTGATACAGTCCAATGCCGGTGTAACCATAATCCCCGAAGGAGTGACACAAGTTACTGTTTCTTCTGTTACCCATTAGCGATACTTAGACCGAGATTTTTATGGAAATGAATGAGCGAATCTGCGGTGCAATATTAGGGGTGAAAGATCCAAGATTGGGAATACCAAGCCATACAAAAAACAGTCAGCCTTGGTGCTTCATCGTAAAACACGAGATAATATAAACAATTGTTTCTTAGCAACGCGATTTAAGAAAAATTATCGCATTTGCACTTGAGTTGTTTCGTTGATAAGATTATTGTTTCAGATAATATTGGGCTTCTTGCTATCATCATAAGATACATAAATATTAATCGAAAAATTAATAATATTTTAATTTTATTCGTCGAAAGATTCTATTGTGTATATACGATTGTTTCCAAGTTTATAAGTAAATTCATGGACTATTTACATACATATACTCATGCCATTAAATTCCATGGGGGCAGGCAGAGTCTATTGGTAATAAATAGTATATTTCGTGATACAGAAAAAATGGATTGAATTTGGGTCGTTTCGTTACTAAAAGTATACACTAAAACGATTTTGGTAAAATAGATCCGTCGTGGACTATGAGACATATACATATACTCACGGCTATAAATCCCTAGAAGAGGTAGCCAAAGCTAAGGAATTAGAAATTCCTCAGCCACTTTTGGAAAACTGAGTGGGGAAAAGATGGTTAAATAAAGGTTGTTGATGATGGGTCTCCAACCGCATCGCCCAAAAATCCCTTAAAAGCCCCTATACCGTTAGTCGCCTCTTACGTACACCCACCGGAAGAAATGGGGTAGTGCTATTCTAAACCGACACAGCAATGGACTATGAAAATCGTCGCCAAATCGTCCTATATAGGGTAGGCACGAGCCCTTTGGTTGGTACATATATGGGCTGTGAGTATAGGTCCGTCGTGGAGTTGACGCTACAAATACTTTAAGATAAGTGTCAATAAATACTGAGAAAGCAGCATTGATTAACATTTTAAATTGATAACATTTTACTAACAATTTTGCCAGCAATATATATTCTATTCTATTTTTCTTCGTGGTAGCAATATATAAATTATCAGAACTGTTACATTATTATTAACTGTCATAATTAGAAAATACTTTTGTAAATTTCAAAATACACACAATCAATTCCCAAACAGTTAGAACGCCAAACCGCGATATATTTTGGTGCGGCAATGGTGGTTTAACATATTAACCCGATGTTTGCCGCTAAACAACGGTACCTTTATTATCTATTGTCTCAGCCAACCCCAAAATTATACCTCTATAATATGTAGAATAAGTTGCATTGTCAAGTGATTCGTCAGCATTGTAGGTTACCAGTCAGGGTTTTCTTTCCTTTCTGTATTTTTTTATTTTTATTGTATCTTAAATTATATGATGAATTATTAATTCCGTACCTCTGGCTACGTCATGTATTTGTCTAACGTAAAATAAAGGTTAGTTTGAAATAAAGGCACTCACCAACAAATAAAACTGTCCTTTATCATAGTAAAGCGTGGCGTGGTGTCGCGAGAGCACGCGGCATTCGAAGATGGTATTCGTCGGCGTCGGCGTTGCTTTGTACACATTTCGACCGATCTGAAACAAATCGCACATTATTTACACACATTCTCTGATATTCATTCAAAACATTTGGGTCTTTATCCTCAAAAAAACAGACCCTTGAGGCCATAGCACGCTCGTAAGCCCGAGCTTGTCGGTTAGAATGAGATATAGATATACGATCCTTTAGGAGTGTGAAAGAGATAACTATTTTAAATCTCGAAATTTGTAGTTAAAAGGACAAGCGTGCTAGCACTGCTGAACTGGAATACTAGAATCTTTTGATCATCAAGTGTATATTTTGTCATGTAGATTTTATTTTAATTTAAAGGGCTCGCTTGAAGAAACAGACAAGTTATATTTTTTGTTGATTTATCGAAGCAACACAATAAATTTTCCCTATGAGAATGGCTAACAATAATTATGTAACCACGAACCATGTAAATATCATCAATTATATGTCGTCCAGTATTAAGATTGAATGAACACTACAATGATCATTACGTACAACGCAGACATGAAATTTACGTAATGTAAGATCGTGTGACTGGGTGAACGATTGGGTGTTAAAAGACGACGTTGAGTGAATCTCAGAAATAGAGATGTAATGAGGTTTTGGTACATATAGCAGTTGGATCGTTTAGGACGAAAGAGATATGTAGAGTCAATGCGTCAGTAAAGTTAGTAGATGACGGCAACGTAGGGTGATTCAAGATCAAATCAAACATGTTTTCAAAACGGCGCGAGCACGGAGGAGTGAAGGAAATGGTATGTATTTGTGTGACAACGGTTTGCCAGGTTTAAACAAAATAGCAATATACCTATAGTATCTGCCTAAGGGATTGGAAATATGACTACATCAAGCTAAGAGAACAATGGTACCACGAGCCAATATCACGCGAACATCGACCGCATCTACCCACTATTATGTGAAAACACAAAAAATATTCACATGAACTAATTATAGTCGCAGAGCTGGGTGACGATAATTTTCTTGCGAAAGAAATGTAGATAACTGAATCTACTCGTGACTGTAGTTGCTTTCCCTTGGATGATAGTCACATTTGATTGACGGATGTAAGAACTAGCTGATAAACCTATTGAAACCAGTAATCATTATACTTAAATGACATGACATGTATTCAATTAGATTTTAAAAATACTTTGTCATATTTGACAATATCAAAGTTGCTTACTTACTTACTTACTTATACTCACGCCCATTATTCCCATTGGGGTAGGCAGAGACTATCGATCGCCACTTAGTACGATCTTGACAAACCTCTCTTGCTTCCCTTACATTGATTATCCTTCTTATACATGCTCTTTTATTCTTCTTACTTCGGACCCCCGCCTTTATAAGAACGTTTTCTATCTGGTCCAGAAACGTTTTACGAGGCCGTCCTCTACTAACATTCCCATCCACAAAAGTTGCATTCAAGTAATACGTCAAAGACGTCTGGGGAGTGTACTCTATTGGTGTAAATGCAGTTTTAAAGTGCAAGAAATATACAATACATAGCTTGCGTAAAGCTAGATGAGATGCGTATTTGACTGCAAGTTGAATAATCGACATCAAATAAGTACGGAAGTATACTACGGGGTTACGTTATCATATCACTAGTTATCTCCTCGCTTGAGTTTTTTGCAAAGCACTAAGGCTACGGGAGCGGGGTCTTTTTATTACATAATATACTCACGACTGTAAATCTCAAAAAGGTGTTGCCAGAGTGTCAGAGATAGAAACTTCTCAGCCACATTTGGAAGTTCATCAGGGGGGGACAAGATGGTAGAAATAAATTACGTTAGTGATGATTGGTTTCCAACCACATCGCCTAACAACCACTTAAAAACAGGCACTACACGCCAAACACGGTATTTTTATTGTAACCACCAATATGGTTCAAATCCCATCACGAACTATAGGTACTCCATATTGTTCCCCCAATAACTTCCAAATGTATCGGAGGAATTGTTGATTCCATACTTCGAACCTGATCCTTTCTGAGGTCATAGCTGTGAGGATATATAGGTAGGTTGTTTTAAAATACAATAGCTGTTTATGACGTAAAAACAGTTGAATGCAATGCTATGGGCTTACTTTTACCAGCAACTCGTTCTTTCACCATCGTTTCCTAGTTTTACAATGCGTATAAGTTAAATAATTGCCTGAGTATATGTGTAGAAAAAACTTTCTGTGTGACCATGTCATGGAAACAACCATTATTAAGGCACGAAAATTGGGATAGACACAAACCCCTAAGAATATTCGGAAAAATGTGACACCTTTTAACGAACGATAGATCGTTCGTTAGGGCAAAGTGGCTGGTGAACCATTACCGGGGCTGACGGATTTCTTCTTCCGAAACTAGTTCTCCGTCAGAACTTCCAAAAGAGGCTGAGGAATCATTGCTTCCGGGTACCCTTATTTGAGATTTATAGCGGTGAGTAATTTTTTTTAGTATATGGATGTATGTTTATTATTTGATAGCAAAAAGTAGCAATAAACTTCTTTACATTTAGATAAGGTAAATCATTAACAATTAAATACAATTCTTAATTAGAGACAAGGCATATTAGCTATTTACTCTATTTAAAGCAAAGCATTCACTCATACGTGTGCCATAGAAGGTAAAACGGTTGCAAACATTACATCTAAACACGGCAAAGAAGGCCACTGAATCAGCAGCGTAGAAAAACGTGATGTAAAAATAGTTATTTGTTAAATACGTAGTCAGCTAATTAATAATGCCAACAAACGTTTTTATAAGGCAATATCAAAACAAGAATATAGTCGGTTTTAAGCAATAATACAGCTTTATTCTTTTATCATAGAAGTTTCGGAATAATCATCTTAAAATATCACGTGAGATTAATAAATGACGTTCTGAATTTGACTGTTTATTGGCATATATCCCGTACAATGAAAAAAGTTGCTAATCATGCGAAGGTCGGGCGAATCGTTCTGTTCGAATCGTCGTTGGAACTGAACTCCAAAATGAGGAGTAACTTTTAGCTTCAATTAATACTATTTATTCAATTAACATAAAAGAATAACGCCCGATTTCTAAATTGAGTATTCAAGCTGAGAACGACTTAAGTATCGTTTTGTCTCATTCAGTTGTTAAGATTTCAGTGGGACAGAACGATACTTAAGTTGTTCTCAGCTGAAACACTCAATTCAGAAATCGGGCGTAAATGACATAAAGGCTTAACTGACGTTTGAGTAAAGCTTGATAGTTGTGATTAAAATCAATTTTGGCTCGGATGAGATAATATGGATACAAATGGATACAATATATGTATTGAATAATTAATTAACATGAGGTAATATAAACATACGAAAAACTCTATTTATAATAGAGTTGCATCAACAATCAACAATGCAGATCATGCATGAGTCGCCATTCTTTAAAGTACTGTAGGCTGTCATGTGTGAGGATAATGTGTTCAAGAACCGATAGAACGATGACAAACTTCTACGCTCTTTCAACCTCAAAATTTTTGTAATACGAAACGATGTAATTTGAAGTATATATATAGTAAATTCAAGAGTGAACGCAACCATGTCAGCTCTGGTTAGTTTACCTATTTTATCAAGAGAACAAAAAATTATGCATCAATTCTAGCAGCCTACCAATTTTCTAAAGATAAATAGCAATTACGCAACACTTGTTTGCCAGGCAAGGATGATATACAATTATGTATAAAAACATATGCCGAAACAGCTGCTAACGAAACTTAACGGCAAAAGAAACTAATTTGTTCCAATTAGATTTAATTGGCAATGTTGAAGAGAACACTAAGGTGTTAAAGGTTAAAAAGGCTGATTCATTCATTCTCGATGTGATGCCAATTTATCATAGCTTCCTTACACTTTATATATGTCGTAGGATGATTTGATGTTTAGGTTTTTTGCAAAAAACCTAGGGATTTTGCAAAAATCCGGATAATTAGACAACGGTTATAATATTTTCTAATTTTACTAGGTTTTTTGCAAAAAAACTAGTTGGTTTAGTATGACTCCGAAACGAAATGTCAGTTTTTATGAATACTGTACACTTATTGGTCGATTGCAGTGCCCATAAACACGTCATCTCTGATTGGTTGTTAATTAAGACGTACTTACTTCATTGTTCCTACCTACATTTAATTTGATTGTTAGTTTAATTTTAGTTACAAAAAGTTCCTAAGTACTAGGTGACTAGCTTTTCGGTCTGGAGGTTGCGGGTTTGATCCCCGCTGAGAGCAACATTTATGCGATGAGCATATGTGAATTTTATTATATTGAATATATCACTGAGTTAGTACCCCAAAATACAAGTGTTACTTAGTTTAGGGTAACTTGATCTGTGTATAATATGTCCGAACGTGATTGTAATTTTACTCCAACAAAAGAGTAAAAAAATATATTTAATTCATAGTATCAAAGAAGTATTGTAATTTCTTACCCTTTATAACTCTAGCTATAATATCTCAATACCACAATGACGAACCAATCAGAATAAGTGTAGGCGAGCAATCAGAAATCAGCCAATCAGCATTAAAGAAGTACAATCTTACTAAACCAACTAGTTTTTTGCAAAAAAACATAGTAAGATTAGAAAATATTATAACCGTTGTCTAATTATCCGGATTTTTGCAAAATCCCTAGGTTTTTTGCAAAAAACCTAAACATCAAATCATCCTACGACATATATATATTTCTGAATGTTCGTAACTAAAATGTATTTAGAAAATGGGTTCGTGCGACTCGGCACGCGCGTTAAGGGTTCCGAATTAATTAATATGGCAAAATAAATATCGCAATTAAAATATTTTTAAGTCCCGTAAGATACTTGATATTATTTTTTGTTTCTTTTACATCCAATATTTTAATCAATATTTTATGAAAATTGACAATTCTATGTCATTCAATTAATAATCAGCCAAATTGTTATTACAATGAGGAGCAGAATTTTATTTTATTCTGCTTCTTTCGCAGTGTTTTGTTGTTGTAGTGACAACAGAATTACATTCTATATTATCTGTAAAATATTGAACTGTGCAACTATCGCGGTTCGACCGAACAAGGTGACAGACTGACAAATAGCAAAGCATACTAGAGGAACCCTATAAATTACTATTATCTGTGTGAAAGAAGATGCCAATATAAGTTTGCAGGAGACATCACTGTTGTCGCTTGTTATTTCAAGGAGTAGTCATACAAGAACTAAAAACAAACAGTCTGAAGAACAAAAGGGCATGAATGAAAAGGTTGAAGAAAGTTGAGACTTAACTCGAATGATTCGTTAGGATCGTACAAAGTGGCGATCGATAGTCTCCTACCCTAATACATAGGATTATGGGAACTAATGTCGTGAGAATATTTTTAATGTATACTTAAACCTAAAATGAGTAGACTCTAAAAGTGCTTCTGTTGGCATAGTGCAAATTAATAATTTATGAACCAAATACTCTCATTCATTCCACCAAAGTTGTGTGATGATATAATGGCTTCATTTACCTTGCCTTGATTAGCACAGCTTTGATGGAAACTTCTTAGCTGCGTAAGTTCTTGTACATACAAATTAAAGGAGATTTTTTTGCAAGTAATGTGTTCTTAGTAAGTGACTATTCTGATATGCGCATTAATCCGTCGTACAATGTACTACTACTACTACAATGTACAATGTAGTAAAGAGTATACTTAAAATTAAATTTGGGGCTTTTAAAGAAGTTGTTGGCGATGTAGTTGGAGACCCATCACCGACAACCTTTATTTCATAATCTTTTCCAAAAGGGACTGAGAATTTTTTAAATCTGAAGCATTGGCTACCCCATCTAGGGATTTATAGCCGTGAATGTATGTATTGTGTGAAAATGAACATGATTCTGGGCTTTGGATGGCATTTTAACTGAAGGTTTTCTACCGCCAAATCATCCAGTAACAGCGAGGAAAATCAGAGAACTTCCAATTCGTATTCTCTCGGACAGCAAATCAGTCCTACAAGCCCTAATGAGCTACGAGTGCAAATCAGGGCTCATATATGAATGTCACAAAGCCCTAACGGTGATAGGGCAAACCAATGAAACTACCATACAATGGATCAAAGGACACAGCGGATCACGCGGCAATGATGCAGCAGACGAATTGGCCAGAAGAGGATCAGATACCCCGTTTACAGGCCCAGAACCATGTCTGCCTCTACCAAACGATCAGTTAAAAACTATAGTCCGTAAGGCCATACGAGGTAAGTGGGACGCATGTTGGTCCTCGGAAAGCGGCTGCAGTCAAGCCAAAACAGCTTTACCCAGGTTCAACAAGAAACTTACTAACAAACTATTTAAACTTAACAAAAAACAAATTAGTTGGATCACAGCCACCCTCACGGGGCATGGCCCTTTTAACAAACACTTGTTTACTTTAGGTGTTACAGATAGCCCTTTGTGCAGAGCATGCATGGAGAAGGAGGAAACAGCTGCGCACGTGCTCCTCGAGTGTACAGGCATAGCGGATTACAGGGTAACACACCTGGGTGACGCCAGGTCGCTCCCTGAGGTGTTCAAGGATATTAGGGGGATCCTGAACTTCCTTGGTGAGCTGGGATGGCTAGAGTAGTGCCATCCCTTCATCACGCAAAACAGGCGCACAAAAGACGTCGACTTGCGGAAAATTACCCGTTCAAATACAAAATACAATAATACCGCCAAATCATTATTTTCTTTAAAATTATGTTTGAATTGTTGGCAAGCATTTGATTACCAGTAAACCCTTTTTAACAATTTAATTCTAGTAGTAAACACCAATCGTTTTTGAAGTTTTGAGTTCAAAACTGCAACTCAAAAATAAAGAAAGAGTCCTACAACTTTAATGTCTTCAATTCATTTCACATACTATGTTTTGAAAGATTGACAGACACATTGCTGTTGAAAGTAAAGTTTTTTAGCAAAGGCCTCCATAAATATTGACCAACATTATGGCAATAAAATAATTGAAGACAATATTGAAACAGAAGTTGACAATGATGAGAAAATTAAAATTAAAGGAAAGCAAGCAAATTAGGATAAATAATATGATTGATTCATTACATAACTTAGTGTGCTTAAAATGTAATTAAATTAAAAATAAATGTTAAATATACATATTACACATATCCAATAGAACACAAGTTAGCCCTTCAAAAGGTACAATAACCAGTGGTAAGGAATACTAACATGTCAATATATTTTAAACTATATAATAAGTTTCATGCCATTATTGGCACTCAATGTAAAGAATAGAATTAAGCATAATATGTATCACATACTTCTCTTGTAATTGTAACTGGACTAATATTTACTTTCACATGTTGTTTTACCATTGAAACATTGTGGATACAACAAAAGATTTTACACAAACTAATAATAGGTAGTTTAAGTTATAACAGTTTTATTACAGTGCAGAGACATTTAACACAAATTTTTAAAAATTTCAACAGCTTCAATAGCTTCTACCAATAACACTTTTTAAAGGGTACACATGAAAATAAAAAAATCCTCATTATTTTTTCTGTAAAAATATTAAGTGAATGTGTTTTATTTAAAGAATTGGTTAAAAAAAATATAGTAGATTATAAGAAAACTTTAAACCTATAAACCCTGTGTGAATGAAATAATTTTATGTGTTGGATCTATCAAGTTTGTAATGGAAACCAAAGCAACGCACAAGAAAACTAGTTTAAAATAGATTTTCATGAAAGCTTAGTATTTATAATATGCCAACCATTCTCTTGCAGACAGAAAGAGGAAAAGGAGGTAAATACCAATTAGGTTAAATTAGTAAATAGTACCTTGACTGGTTCTTCCAATGTGACACGCCTTTCTTCAAAAGGTAACGAATTTGCGTGAGGAATGAAGACCGCAACCGGAACTCCAGATCCTGGGTTGTTAGGAGGCTCAGGACCAGGCCTGTTGTTCTCCATGGTTTTGGTATTATTCATGAATTGTTTCTCCTTCTTGTTTTTTGCAATCACCATTATACACAACTCTTCTGAATACTATCATTCGTATGCCGTCTGCCTAGTAAAAATAATTTATTGAACACATCTACTGAGTACGAAGTGAAAGGCCAATATCCTGCCAAAACTGTTTTGCTTCCATCTTGAAATGAGTTAAAATCCTTTTTACGCCGGCTGATAATTGACAAAAAAAATCAATTCAAAACTGTTGTAATTATGCAAACTTCTTTATGAATTGTTAGAAACTCGACTCCTTTCTTACACCTAGATACGTAGGTCAAACCAAATAGGCAATGAATAGGGCAGTGGCTTCTGCTATCACATCAAACAAAGGAGTAAAATAAATTACAGTACACAGCTATGAATCCACCTAGTAACAATTAAAATAGAAAACAAAACATTTCTCAAAGATTATATGAAACGACGATACGAGCTCAAATCAAAAACGGACATTTGTTATTTTATTTTTCGTTTCGTTTCGTTCAAAGAGTATATAATCACTCCGGTTTCGTTCGAGTACGAGTACGGGACGAACATAGAATAGGTATCTAGTTAAGGTACAAATTTATGAATGAGTGTGATGTAAGGCTACCTACAGGCGGGCTTTTTTCATCTTAGGGCGACCACCAAGAATGTTCGTGTCCTTCAACTTTGAAAGCAAATATTGTTTAACAAAATTCATAGAAATACCATCTCTGGCTGTTTTTCTCATCTCTTAAGCATTTTTTAATACATTTAAGACAAAAAAAGTAACATTATTATCTAAATAACTTAAAAAATGTGTTTTCAATGAAAAAAACATCGTGTTTTATACGTGTCCTACGACTATGTTCCCAACTTTGATTTAGAAATTTTAGTTTATTTTCCTCTAAAGCTCATGTGTTGTTTTATTTTATTTAATTAAGAATATAGTCAAAATTCAAATTTAGTTATCTTTTTATACCATTACAATAGAAAAAAATAGAAAAAAACTACAATTTCGATTGTCCTACGATTTCTGAAAGGTGGAATTCCCTTTCGTTCAGAGGTGGGTTTGATTAGCTTAACTAATGAATTACCCCAAAATTAAATTTGTTTTATAATATAGGCAACATTGTTTGCGTGCTGGCATCATTTTTTTGTTTGGTGTAACTTGTCAGTCTCGTTAAAACATGAATAATAAGTAGTGCGTAATCTGTTACCCAAAATTGTTTTCCATTTAATTTATTTGATTTTGAGGTAAGTAAAGTTATATTTTAGCTTATTTATAAATTAAATTGTAGTTTAGTTATTAGTTTATGGGTTTCAACGATTAAATTTGATATTATACCAATTTTTCACTCTAAAACGTAATAATTTGCAAAAAAAATAGAATTTCGTCACATCCATTTCGTATTGTGATGTATAAGCGGAATCAAAAAGTGACGAAATGGAACTGTAAAGCATTAGCCACATTGCTTTGATTAACAGACATTAAAATAAATGAATGAATTATATTATTTTTTGGTACAACGAAGGCAAGAAAAAACTCCTATTAAAACTAAGTTCGATAGGTAATTATATACAGGTGTTTGAGGAAGTTGAAATTATATTACCTATCAGATTCCCTGTTAAAATTAAAATCGGTAAAATTGATCAGTAAAATAAGTAATAAAAGTGGGTCATTTTTTTTCGACTCCTCATAGACACTAGCACTGTTGGAACTACGTTATAAATTTGTATGGGGAGTCGAAAAAAAAGTCAGATTTTTATTATTTCACCTACTAATCCTGACTCAAGGTATCTCTCGCAACACGAATCTGACAATATTATTTCAAGTTCCTGAAACACCCGTATATTAACACTTTATGCCTTTCTTTTAGATTTACACTTTATACAATTTGGAAGTTGAAACGTGGATATTAGTAGAAGTTTCGAAGAACTGTAAGAAAAAAAATATAGGTATATGATTATAGTTAAATAATTTTACTAAAATTATTTTTTAGTATTAATAAAAATATAGTACAATAACAATGACTGAAAGATTCTAAATAATTATGTCGTGAACTTAGCTTTATAATTCCATTTCGTACATATTGAGTTCCTACTTAGTCACTGTCCTAATATTGACAGTGTTGTTTTTAACTATTTTCTCAGATTTTTAAAGAATATTACTTGTAAATTAACATTTATTAGGAATATACTTAGTGTATCCTTTTGGCAATAATGTTTTTTTTCTAATTTGTTGGTTGAAATACATATTTAACACTAAAAATGTCTAGTGATCAAAAACAAAAAGTGACGAAATGTTTAAAATTTGTCAAAAATGTGATTTTATATGATAATTATAACAATTATGTTGTTAAATTTCAAATATAAGATGTGTCTTGATTACAATCAAAATTGTTTTATTAAATGAAATTCCGAATTGTCTGATTTACATCCATTTGTGTAATGTGACTAAATGGAACTTTGCTTAGTCATGGCTACACAAAAAGTGATTTTAATCAAATAATTACAGTCTAAATGTGTTTTAATTAAAAATGATTGATACTATATACCTTCTTTTACCGTCTAAAGTTAAGTATATTCAAAATTAACGTTGTACTTAATTTACGTTTCCATTTCGAACATGTCGCCTTAAAATGAAAAAAGCCCAGGCAATAAGTTCAGTCAGTCATACGTACGTGGACAAGGCAAAGAAAGAATTGATATTTGATATTGACGGAGTAAAATTCTTCTCTGCAGAGTTCTGCACATATAAATAACTGCCCATATAAACGGTTTCTTTTTATTACAGTGAGATTGTGGTAGTTCCCCTTCTTACAACTAAAATCAACTTATCAATTACTAACTTCTGCGTGCAGCTTCACCCGCGTAGACTATGGTGTTTAAAAATGATGGAGTTTTCCAACATATACATTATCAGGACTTGCCAAAATTTAAATGTTTTTCCTTACTACTTAAAACGACGATAACTCAAAAAGATTTTGATAAAACAATTCACCTCGTCGATATAGTGTAAAGAGCAATACCACCAAAAACATTCTGTAAAAAAGTAGCCATTGCAGTAAGGAGCCTTAGACTTGGCTCCACTTATTTTAGAGATTTCATTACATTACTTTTTAGAGATAAACAAGCAGCTCTATCGAGACTTGGCTACTTTTTTACAGAATGTTTTGATTTGATGATTATATTTTCTTATTTTTATATTATCTTGTGAAATCAAATAAAAATAAACTGCACGACTTCTCCAATCTTTGAAATACACGAAAAAAACTTTAAGATGTGTTAATAAATACACTACCGGGATTTAAAATACAGCCAGTGACATCTAGCGACGAGTAGTGGTACTAATGCTAAACAACGTGAGCGAAGCCGCGGCTGAGCGCTAGTACATAAATTATAATAATTATTGGACTGAATATTTTTATTTATTAAGTAGAATATAGTTAATCGACTACTATTTCTCGTAAATACGCTTATTATAGTTTGGCAGTACTCTTATTATGTTTTCTCATCAGTGTCACCAGGAAGCCCAGATCTTCCATCTGGGGGCACGGCAGTGCCCCTGCCAAGTCTCGAGCAAAACGGGCACGGCCGTACCATCTTTTCTCGAAGCGTTTCGCGGCTGTTTCGCCCCCCCTTTATCTTCGACGTGGACAAAGCTAGGAGTTTAGGTTTTCGGTGAATAATAGTAGGCATTGGAACAAGCTTAAGTTCGAAATTACACGCCAAATGAATTAATAGTTTAGGAGTTACGGTCGATCAAAGTTACACCATTTTGTCACTCACTGACTCACTGACAGATCATCAAAAATCTAAGGTACTTCTAGCAGACTTAGAAACTTCAAATTTTGCACCAAGATAGGTCATTAGCCACATATAAAGGAAAAATTATAAAAACATTAAAAAAATATATGCCATAGAAAACAATTTTATATTTGCGG
This sequence comes from Bedellia somnulentella, assembly GCA_963576735.1. NCBI lineage: Eukaryota > Metazoa > Arthropoda > Insecta > Lepidoptera > Bedelliidae > Bedellia > Bedellia somnulentella. The sequence goes on along the minus strand of OY755184.1, from coordinate 5,713,764 downwards.
TTTGGCAAGAACATTATGTATGGATTTTGACTGCATTGTTAACTTTGTTCGTTGTTCAAGTACCTATTCAATTGGATAAAAATAAAAAAAATAAAAAATAAAATAATCATTTATTTCAAAGTAAAAAGATAAATCTTTGTTTTTTGAACGTCAAATTTTAACTTAATACTAAGTTTACTTCGGATTCGGAAGGTGTTTTGTTGAGAGAAGAACCCGTAAGAAACTCGTCAACACACATCTTTTTTTAACGTCCATTACAATTTTGGTGTTAGCCCGGAAACATCCTGCACAGAGCCCTGATGACACCAAGCCACTTCATCATTAATGTAATCATTGACATTGTAATAGGCTTTCGAACTAAGATTTCTTTTAACTGCTGCTTTGAATTTTGTTTCTGTTAAATTTAAAATGTCCTCAGGTATTTTATTATACATTTTTACGCATAACCCCATGAAAGATGTATTTACTTTTGACAATCTGTATTTTGGTACTGATATTTTATTGTTGTCTCTCAGGTTTCGAATATGTCTGTCACAATTTTTTACAAAAGAGGCCTGATTCTTTCTTACATACATAATATTTTCATAAATATATTGACATGGCAGTGTCATTATATTTATTGTTTTAAACAATTCCCTCAGGGAATCTCGGGATCTCAAATTGTATATAGCTCTTATTGCTCTCTTTTGGAGAATAAATATGGAACCAACATCAGCTGCTCTGCCCCAGAGTAAAATACCGTAAGACATTACACTATGAAAATAGCTGTAATAAACTAATCGAGCTGTCTGTACATCTGTCAAATGTCTTATTTTCCTAACGGCATATGCAGCACTACTTAGCCTGCCAGCTAGTGAGCTAATGTGGGGTCCCCATTGGAGCTTGGAGTCCAGAGTTATCCCTAAGAAAACTGTGTTATCCGAAAATACTAACTTTTCATTATTTAAAATTATTTCGTTATCAACGCACCTAACATTAGGTAATACAAATTTAATGCATTTGGTTTTTTTACCATTCAGTACAAGATTATTGGAAGCAAACCATGTTTGAATCTGTGAAACCGTGTTATTCACCTCGTCAATATTCTGATTATTTCTTTCAACGTCAAATACTAAAGAAGTATCATCAGCAAATAACACTATCTCGGACATTTTCTCGACCATGAACGGCAAATCATTAATATAAACTAAAAATAAAAATGGGCCCAAAATAGAACCCTGCGGAACACCCATTTTTACATGAGTTCCAGGTGATATTGCATTATTGATTTGCACTTTCTGTATCCGATCCGAAAAGTAAGACTTTATTAATTTAAGTGCGTCACCTTGTATGCCATAATGTTCTAATTTAATAAAAAGGATTTCATGATCTGCACAATCAAATGCCTTCGTAAGATCGCAAAACAAACCAATAGCATCATTTTTGCGTTCCCACGAATCAAAAATGTGTTTCATTAAGGCAACGCCTGCATCGGTGGTAGAGCGGCCCTTCGTAAAGCCAAATTGTTTTGGATGAAACAATTTGTTTGAAGCGAAATGCAAAAGCATTTGATTGAACATTAGTTTTTCGAATATTTTACTTAAAACTGGCAGAATTGATATTGGTCTATAACCATCAGGACTAATTTTATCTCCTCCGGATTTAAGAAGTGGTACAATTTTACTATGCTTCATGAGATTTGGAAAGATTTTATTTCTTATACATTCATTAAATATATCTGCTAAATATGGAGCCAAAGTTACAATAAAATTATGGCAAACTTTCACTGACATACCCCAAATGTCTTCAGAACTTTTTAGTTTAAATGATTTAAAACATTTTTCGATATCTGTAGGGCTGACATCTTTAAAACAAAACAAAGTTTCGCACCTATCAACATTTTGTTGTAACAAGTGTTGAGCTTTTATAACCGATGTGTTTAAATATTCAGTTGTTTTTGATGGTATGTCAGTAAAATATTTTTCAAAAATACAAGCGATTTCCTCATTAGAGGTAGTCAGACCTTTATCAGATCGAACACAGAACTCCTGATCACATGGTTTACCTCGGCCTGTTTGGGTGTTGATAATATTCCACACTGTTTTAACTTTATTATCGGATGTTCGGATACGTCGGCTTAGGTATCTGGCTTTAGCCTCTTTACATACTTTATTAAATATTTTTGAGTATTTTTTTACATATTCACTCAATTCATTATTATTACTATAAGCTTTTTGATCATATAAATCGAAGAGTTTTTCTCTTGATCTATAAATACTTGGTGTTGCCCACTCACAAAACTTAAATTTACTGGTAATAGTTACATTTTTTACATTAAAAATTTCATTAAACTCATTTATCAGAACATTATAAAAGATATCATAGCTAGTATTTGAGTTTTTATTAATTGTACATGTGGGCAACTTAGAGCTTATTATATTTATATATTTTTCTACTTTACTGGCAGTAATATGCCTTTTTTTAATAACAATTTTTGGTTCTGGTATCTCTAGAGGAAAGCTAACAAAAAGGCCGCTGTGATCAGACTTTAGTTTATTTATAACACTTTTACTTGAAAAATCTGCATTAGTAAATACATTATCTAAGCATGTTTTGATTCTAGTCGGTTCCAAGAATAAATTTTCTAAATTGAACGATTGGAATAAACTCATCAATCGTGTTTTAAGATGACTGTCTTGTAGGAGATCCACATTGAAGTCTCCACATATTATTATACGTTTTTTATTCCTGAAAACTTTGCCTAATACATCTTCCATTACATTTTCGAATTTATCATAATTTTGGTTATAAGGGGGTCGATACACACATATTAAGAAATAGTTTTTTAACTCTATGCAGGATAATTCCACGACTTGCTCAACGCTTAACTGTACAATATCATTACGAATTTTTGATTTAATATTATTTTTTAAAAATATAGCGGAGCCACCACAGGCTTTAGAATTGCGGCAGTAGTTGCTAGCTAAATAATAGTTTTCAAAACCAAATATGAGTTCGCAATTCTTAAGCCAGTGTTCAGTAACACATAAACAATCTATTTCATATTTTTCCAAAAATAATTCTATTTCTAATTCTTTACAAGAAAACCCCTGAGTATTTTGACATACAAGTTTAAACTGGGAGACTCCTTGTAAAGTATTCTTTTTAGTTAAATTGCCAGAAGAACCTCCTTCCTTGTTTACAATATTGATATTAGGTGACGACTTAAGGACGACAGGAGGCTCTTCCATTGTCACTCTTAAAAGTTTAAATTATGGCTTCCACCATCGCATACTAGAAGTAAGTTTCCCCTTATATTAAATATATGGGGGTCAGATATATTATATGCTAATAATTTAGCAATGTTCCGCTTTTGATTTAAGGGTATGTATACAGTACCCAGTCGAGAATTTGAATAAGGTAAAAACTTATTCAAATCCAAACAAAATAAATTGTCGCTTTGACAACATGTCACGTGACATATTAGATTATTCATAATATGAATATTGTCATTCTGCTTATCCATATTAAGTAAGTATGGAAAGGTACAAAATATAAAATTACATTTATATATTTTTTGTATTTCCAAAAGTTTATTTAAACTTTTATTCAATAAATACTTATTTAATCCTATACTATTGCCGACCAGTACGACAATCGTTGTATATTCGTCATAAGTGCCTAATAATATTCGTTCTACTATATAATTAAAGTTTGCACCCGTATAGCAATGGTTAATGACCTGCTGATTAAGATACTTCGATAGTATTTCGCCAAAACCTACGGCCATGCCATCCGAAAATACTAATGTTCTGTTTGCCGGCGGCGCCGGCGGCGTGCTAACAGTTGGTAATGTAATCCCATTAATTGGTTGGGGTGATTGAGATATAACGCTATTTGAGGAAATATGACTATTCAGAGTAACCGTCTCTTTGTCTATAAGACTGCCGATATGTTTGTATCTTAAATGCAGATCTTCCTGACTAACAATCAGCTCACTCAGTTTATCATTCAAACTATCTATTTGGTTTAGTAAATCAATTTTTCTGTAAGACTTGTTTATGAATTTTATACTATTTTTCATACTTATAAGACTTTTGTTTGTGTTATATATACGTTTTTTAACTAATTTATATTTTTTACACTGTTTACGACTGAAAGTTTTTGAATATTTAAAAGAGGTCATAGAAGATAATGATTCTGCCTCAAGTTCGGCACATAAAGAAACTGCGTGAGAGTCTTCGTGAATATTCTTTATTCTATGGAATTCCGCCAATTGAGCGTGTGCCTCTGCCAACTGCTCATTCAGAATATGAATTCGCTCTAAAGCTACTTCATGCTTTGCGCACTGATCCTCATGCTTTAATATTAATATCTGCTGGTTTTCTAATTCCACTTGAGAAATGTCGTAAGATTCACGAAGCAACACAATTTTTTCTAAAAGATTACTATTTTTCAACTTTAAATTACGAATAGCTAAAACGTTTTCGTCCCGTTCTTCTAAAAGCCTATTTTTTAATTGTTCTGCATCATTTAACTCTCTTTTTAATTTTTCATATTTTTGTTCGGCAGCCATTCTACGAGTTGTAATCGAGTCCATTTTACGAAACGAACAGTCTTAATATTATATACTAGTTTAAAGCGTTACTATAGCGAACGATAATCCTAATACTAAAATATTTCGATCCACACAAGCGCCTACTTACAACAAAGATATAAAGTTATTATTTATCGTTTGTTTTCTATTAACTAAACAATCTATACTTATAATAAATCTGTAGAGAGGTCAATTCTGTACATGAAATATATTTTCAAAATAACTATCAGGTGGTGATTAGGGATCGATACTGATGCCAAAAATGCAATCAGTAAAATTTTTGTCTGTCTGTCTGTCTGTCTGTCTGTCTGTCTGTCTGTCTGTCTGTCTGTCTGTCGGTTTGTATGTTCCTTATGGAAACAAAAACTACTCGACGGATTTTAACGAAACTTGGTACAATTATTCTTCATACTCCTGCGCAGGTTTTTGTATACTTTCCAGCAGAGAAGTAAAGGGGAATTTTGGGAAATTTGGGGAAAACGGGAGAAGTTACTCCATTTTTTAAGCTTCCGTCGCGTGTGCAGCCTTAATGGTTAAACTTACATAGAAATCATGTGTGGCGGAAATATTCTTCATAAAATTATCTAAAAAAAAATCCTCAACAGTATATGTCTATCTTTTATGGTTGACTCACAATAACACGTGTAATTCCTGATAGCTTAGCAGTTCGGAACATCCTGATTATGTTTGTTTACTCTTACGTTTGTAAACCTCTCACTCATCCCTAATTTAAAAAAGGTTACATTATTACCTATTCAATAAAAAAAGAATCATAGAAATCGGTAGACAAACACCGAAATTATACATAAAATAAGCCAACGCGCCCGTGATCGACCGTAAACCAAATCTTTACTAATTTACATATAACATACTAGATGGCGCCAGTAGTTGCATCCTACATAACGTAATGATTTATTTTTTAGATTGTTATAAATACTTCATGGCGTTTTATTCCAAAATTTGCTATTAAACGGAAATACTGAACCGTTCATTAAAGCGCATTCAAAATCACCAAACTACACTGTTAAGGGAGTGCTATAAATTTAATAAATTGAAAACATTACGCTGAATTTCACAATGCTTGAGCAGTGACTGAAGAAAGAAACCTCGGATATTTAAAAAACAACGCTACCCGTGCGAAGCTGGGACGATCCACTAGTATAATCATAAATGTAACACTCAAAATATGACACCGAGTGTTATCACTACCCTAATTTAGTTTTAAATATTAACGTTTTACTATTTATTATATCCTTTACGACAAACAATTTGTACTCACAAATTCTAATAAGTACCTAATATTATAATAAGTGAAGGAATGCGATTAAAAAGCTCAGTAGAAAAAGATTTTTATATGATAAATTCACTTAATATAGAGAAAAGAAAAGTATATATAATTATAAACTATAATAATTAATAACGGGAATCGAACCCGTGTTTGAAAGATAGTAAGTAATAAGAAACCAGCTATTTGTCTCACTCGTACTTAGTTGAAGCGGTGATCAAATGAAGACCGTTGTTTTATAACTAATATAGGATTTTTATTAAATTGAAATACCTATTATTGTTCAAAAATACATAAATTTACTTAGCTGGTTTACTCGGCAAGGGTTTTCCTATCTAGCGATGTTTTCCTTTGTTTGGTTTCAGCCGTTAAAACGTCACAAACTTTAATCACTTATTTTGTCACATTCACTTAATATTACTCTAAGATAACACTTGTGTGGATGAAATACGCACCAAATAACAATTTACAACCATTTATGGTTTATTTCTATGCTTTTTAACAATTATAGCGAAAATTAAATAGCTAAGCACGAATTAGATATTATTTCGATCTACCCGATCCTCCTATGTTGATGATGGATGAATACATACATAGAATAGAAAAGAATAATATAAATGTAATACATAGACTATCATTAATACAAATTAATACATAAAGTTCATTAAATTAATAAAGCTAAAACTCCATTGTATTGCGATAAATATTGTATGCGCGCTCGATAGATGGCGTTGTACCTGTCTGAATCGCGCTATGGTTGCGTTACAAAGCGCAGTGTAAGTAGTAGGTACTTCAAAATAATTCGATAATTTTCATTTGATAGCGCCATCTGTCTATGAAAACCCATTTCGAAACTAAAAAATATTGTAGTGATAATTGATATTCGGAGAACTTTACGTGTTATTTAGTTTAGTTTAGTTATCGTTTGTAAGTTAGTAGATATATATTTATTTAGTTAGTTATTTGTTAGTTAGTTTAGTTCTATTTAGTTTGCATATATTTATATAAGTTTAAGCCCTATTGTTATAGAAGTAATTGTAAATATAGTGTAATGGAACGTGAAATATTGTACATAAATGGCGACCTTTGTCCACACAGAGTTATCTCTATTCCTGGAGATGGGTCGTGTTTATTTCATTCGTTGTCATACAGCATGTATGGGAGTTTTCAGTCGTCAAACAAGCATACGTGGCCCTTTCAAGAGTGACTAGTTTGGGTGGATTACATTTAATAAATGTGAATTTTAGTAGTATCAAAGCTCAGGAGACAGCAATAGCTGAATATAATCGACTCCGAAGTATATATCGCCCAGACTTGTCTACCTTAGAAGTAACGAAGCCTCAGAGAAGAAACAGAAGAGATAGAGATAGAGAATGGGTTCTAAGCAAAGCAGTAGCTGACGTCCAAGAAATTGTGAGGTCACCTAAAAGTAAAAGAAAGAAATGCATTACAAAAAATAAATGAGATCCCACCAAAAACATTAAATGTAAAAAAATGCCAAGTCTCTCGATGCAGTTTTTCCATCTTAAAAAGTTTTGAGATCTCATAGAAGCCAAGTCCTATTCAAAATATTTCGTAGTTATAAATCAACATTTAGTAATTGTATCAATAGTTTTCTTTATATTATAATTATAGTGACTTGGCAATGAGCACAAATTAAAAGCTGCTTGCTGCCTGGAATTATATGCAAATGTTACTGACGAGACCAGTGATCAGATTATTTGTTATGTGTGAATCATGATGGTCACTACCGACTACATGCTCCAATACAATAATTAAGAATACCTTACGGGCCATCGCTTTATAAAAGTAAATGAATCGAGAGTGCACTAAGACTGACTGCCGTTGCCGAAATTCGGTTGGGACGACACGGATAAACCAAAAGAAAATTAATTTTGTGATATTAATGTTTACGCATGCGGTGTGTGTAACTTTCAACTCCTCCAAATACGAGTATGCCGTTTTATTTGTTTCTTCTTGTGCTCATTGCCAAGTCACTATAATTATAATATAAAGAAAACTATTGATACAATTACTAAATGTTGATTTATAACTACGAAATATTTTGAATAGGACTTGGCTTCTATGAGATCTCAATACTTTTTAAGATGGAAAAACTACATCGAGAGACTTGGCATTTTTTTAAATTTAATGTTTTTGGTGGGATAAACCTTGTTCTGATAGTTTTTAAATGTTTTAGGAAGTACTAGTTCTATTTTAATGATCAGTGAGTCAGTCATTGTCGAATATGCAAACTTTGCATTAGCTTAATTTCGGAATTAATTGATCTACCGTCTTGAAATTTTGGATTTCAAGTGTGTGATTACGATTTTTTTACGGAGGCGTGAAAGTGTAAAAGAAACAAAGGATAGAATAATTTCGCACTGGCAGCCATTGACACGGTAGCTCAATTAGCAGAGCGACACGGGGGCGTATACCCGAGGTCGCGGGTTCGATCCCCGCCTGTGTCTTAATTTTTCTTTCCTTTATTTATTAACATTTTGATTGTTAGGCGTTCTGAACATTTTCATTCTGTCTGAAAAGGTAGACAAGTGGCCTTCCGAATTCGTGAAAAATTCGGAGGTAGGGAACGGAAAAATCTACTTAAAAGTGTAAAAGAAACAAAGGATAGAAGAATTTCGCGCTGGCAGCCATTGACACGGTAGCTCAATTGGCAGAGCGACGGGGGCGGGTATACCCGAGGTCGCGGATTCGATTCCCGCATGTGTCGAATTTTTTCTTTCCTTTATTTATTAGTAATAATCCCCACATGAGGTTTTTATTAACAAAAACATTCAAATAATTAAAATAAATTGTCCATCACAAAAAACCAATCACATAACGTAAGAAGAAAAATCCTCACCAGACGTGGGAAGATTTATAGCTTTACGGACACGGTCATGTGCGCGTTGGGCCCTTGTCGTTTAAAAAATCTTATTTATTTATTAAGGAGTGCCGTGTAGTGTCGGCTTAGAATAACACTACCCCGTTTCTACCCGTGGGTGATCGTAAGAGGCGACTAAGGGTATAGGGGCTTTTTAAGTGATATTTGGGCGATGTGGTTGGAGACCCGTCACCAAAAAAAAATATTATTACCATCTTTTCCCAATCAACTTCCAAAAGTGGCTGAGGAATTTCTCATTCCAAAGCTCTGGCTACCCCGTTAAGGGATTTATAGCCGTGAGTATATGTTATTAAGGAGAAAAGACAGAAATAGCAAAAAGAATATAAAATAACAACACATAGAACATAAGTAAATAAATTTTGGAATCTTCTTAACTTTTCTCACAGATAGGTAACAAAAACAATCAATACAAAAAAGTTATCATTCCAGAAATACAACAAGAAAAACAGAAATAAAATATGAAAAAGGATAACAACCACAACGAACATAAACAGACAAAAGTAAATACACAACATTCTTCAGATAAATTTAAACAATAATTATAACACTTATATATTTGAACACCGTAGTAAGATTTCTTTAAAACATTGCTTTAATTTCCTTTTTAAAAGATGCCACAGGTAGTTCAAATTTGTCAAAATGAAGTTTGTTGAACATTTGGAGGGATAGTCACATTAAGGAGTTACTTATTTTATTAAGTCTCCATTTCGGTACGTTAAGTTTGTCCTTATTTCGAGTGTTAACAGTATGCCTATCACTAACTTTACTAAATTGGCCTATATTCTTTTTGGCATACATTAAATTTTCAAATATGTATTGGCATGTTAAAATGCCAATATCTTAAAACTTTTCGCGCAACGAATACCTCGACCTCAACATGTAAATAGACCGGATAGCTTGCTTTTGTAAGACAAAAACTTTATGAATATCAGCCGCTTTACCCCATAATAAAATACCGTACGACATATACTATGAAAATAACTGAAATACACAATGCGAGCTGTTTCTATGTTTTCTATTACTCTAATCTTACGAACGGCATACGCCTATTGTCTCTTTCACTAATTCTGCTATTTCACTATCAATAACAATATTGTTATCAACTTGCCTTACATTTGGTAAAGTAAATTTAATACATTTAGTTTTTTTGGCATTCAGAACCAGGCTATTTACAGTAAACCAATGCAATACCAGTGAGATAACTTTATTTAGAATAGAATAACTCTTTATTGCACATCAAACGCAAATTTACGTTATGTTACGTTATATATTTTAATAATATGAAAACTGTCAAAATTATCTATTGTGCCTATGTTCGCAATCACCTTGAGTATGCGTCTCTAGTTTGGAATCCCTGTTATGGCGTATACTCTGATAGAGTCGAACGAATTCAAAAAAAGTTGACCCGTTTTCTGACTTTCAAATTTAAACTTGCATACTTAGATTATAATAAGCGTTGCATCGTTCAACACCTTTTGCCTCTTCATTTGCGTAGGAATAAAGCAGATATCTGTCTACTAGCCAAGATTGCTCAAGGTAATATTGATTTTCCTGAACTCCTCAGTAAAATTTGCTTGAGAGTTCCTTCAAAAAAACTGCGTAGCAATGATTTGCTTCATGTCCCCCCAGCCAAAACAAATTACAGACGTAATGCCTATCTTATCAGATCTTGCAATGAATTTAATTATTATAATGATAAACTCACTTTGGATCTATTCCATAACAGTATAGCTCACATTAAGCGATCATTTGCATTTTGGTTTGTCACATCATTTGTTTCGGTGCATTTTTCTTGCTGTTGTTTTATTAATTAGTTAAATTCCTTTTTTATTTAAGCCTTCTGTTTCTCTGTTGTTTTCGATGTTCTTTATTTTTATGCATATGTGGGAGCTTGTTATTGGCCTATTTCTGCCTATGTTATTATTTTATATTGTAAATTTAGCTGTAAGCCCCCCAACGATAATAAAATAAAATAAATAAAATAAAATAAAATTATAGATGTGTCATCTGCAAACATAACTAACTCAGAATACTTTTGTACCCTAAATAGTAAATCATTATTATAAATCAGAAACAGTAATGGGCCAAATATAGAACCTTGTGGAACGCCCGTCTCTATTTCCGATCCTTCCGACGTGGTTCCATTAATATCAACCTTTAAAGTTCTTTTATTAAGCTACAATGCCATTAATTTCAGTGCTTGCTCGTCAAAACCGTAATATTTAAGTTTAATCAACGCTATTTATTTTTTTACACAATCAAAAGCTTTTGTGAGGTCACAAAATATACCTAACGCATCCCGGGAGTTTTCCCATGAATTAAAAATATGTTTCATTAGTGACACTCCTGCATCTACAGTAGACCTACCTTTGGTGAAACCATATTGCTCGTCATGGAATATATTATGTTTGTTGAATTCTTGAATTATGAAAGCATTTGGTTGGACATGATTCTCTCAAAAACTTTACTGAGAACTGGTAAAATAGAAATAGGCCTATAATTGGTAAAGTCCTGACTATCTCCTGATTTATGTAGTGGGATGAGCCTACTTAACTTCATACAGTCTGGAAATTCTCCTATATCTATACATTTATTAAAAAGTATCGCTAAATGGGGAGCGATTATATTTATTACTCTGTTTATGACGAAAACTGACATTCCTGTTATGTCTTCGGTTTTTTAATTTTAATAGTTTTAAAATGTTTCTCTACCGATTTCTATTAGTAGAAGATCCGAACTAAAAACGACCTTCACCGAGCTGATAATAGAATGAATCATATTTTATAACAAATTTAGTATGTTAGAAAATATGTTAAAAATGGGTTGCCTAAAAAAATCCTGGACAGACAATTTTTAATTATTTAAATAAATTGATTTTTTTTTTATTTTTGCAACATCAAGATAATAAGAAAATTTTTACCCTGACTTAAAGTATGAAACGTATAGAATGTGCAGCCGTTGGGTTGCCTATTATTTACCTGGACAAACTACTCGGTTGTCAGGTATAAACAGGTATGTCGATGCCAGTTACCTTCACTCGATCGGATAATAGAAAAAATTTTATATCAACATAAGCGTTGTTTTATTGCGAACACGGTGATATAGGGTTGTCTGCAAAAAACTTGGTCCTAATAGGGGTTTGCGAATTTTAAAGATTTTAATTTTAACGCGATTGGAAATGTGTGACAGAGAGATCCGAGTTGAGTATAGCGTGTAATAATAAAGGACACAACATGGCAGTCGCATGTAATGGGACCTCGAATATCAGAAAGTGCGCATGCTCAGTAGTCATATGACAGAGAATGACAGCGATACTCTAGTAAACAGTAAGCGTCATTTTGGAGTAGCAACACGTGTTATTTTGTATCGTTGTGATAAAAAATGAGTAAAAAGTGTTTTTTGTGTGGTTCGGACAATTCTTTAATTGATTTTACTAATGAAACTTTCAAAAATTGCTTGTTAAAGTTAGCTTTTCGTAAAAAAAAAACTTTAAATATCATAACATTGAACTAACTGAAGCAGTTCTCGATTTTGTTGGTTACCACACCACGTGTTACAAAAAAGTAACTGTTTTAGGCAATAAATACAATGAAGAATTTGAAGTTTTTTGTACAGAGTATGCAGTAAGTATATAGTATATTATTCTTTCAATTATTATCTAATACAATTAGAAATCGTATAGTTTTGACGTTCGTTGAATATTTATTTTTATCTAACGAGCAATCATTTCTATCAAATTCATTGTCTAAAAAACTATTTTTTTGAAAGATCTCTCGCTCGTTTTTTTCTAGTTTCTATTTTCTTTCAGTTTTTATTACTTTTCTTAATGATTTTCTCGAATAAAATTTGACAAAAAAAGTATTATTGATATAAATACAGTTTTCCATAAAAAGAAAATTTCAAATATCAACGTTATATACAAAAAATTGCTTCTAGAAGCAGATCAATACTTCTATTGCTGATGAAGGTACAGAAAGCCTACATTCTAGTGTCCATTCTAGTGAAGCAGCTACAAAGGGTGAAGAAAGTAATGCCAATGCCGTATCTCACACTTCTACGGATTTAGATGAGGTACAGAAATGTTTTGGTATTTATTTAAGTAGATGCTAATAAAAAATGAAGAAAATATTTCTTAAAAATTAAAAACAAAAAATATAAATAGATTATTCACAAACAGATAAAGAATAAATAAAGGAAAGAAAAATTTCGACACAGGCGGGGATCGAACCCGCGACCTCGGGTAAACGCCCCGATTTATTCTTTATTTATTAATAATAATCCCCACATGAGGTTTTCATGAACAAAAAGATTTAAATTATTCACAAACAGGTTTTCATTTGACATGATAAAAATTAAAGAAATAATTAATAAATTCTTGATTAATTTATTGTATACGCTCAAAACTATTTTTTTTAGTAAATGACTATTTATAAAATGAATTTTATTATTACAGGGAGCGTCAACATCAACACCATCGTTGTCCAACATAAGTACATGCTTATTTTGCAATTGCGTAAGGAAAAATTCCGGGAAAAAGAAACAAAATCTTACATTCCCTCAGAGTGACCATGTTACTCAACAAATAAAACAAATAGCTAAAAAGCTTGATGATTCGGAAATCTTGTCAAAGCTTGAAAACCAAGCTACTGCTTATCATCAGTCTTGCTACGCATTTTATTTGACCAAAGAAAGACGGTCCACCCAAGAACATAAAGAGTCAAGTAACCAGCAATATCGTAATATACACAAATTGGCTTTTGCATCGCTAAAAACTTTTATTGTAGAAGAGATTATTGAAAATAATAAAGTAATGTATTTCGCTCAACTATTTCGAAGATACCAGGCTTTGTTATTGGAGTTTGGCAATTGTGAAATAGATTTTGATGACATTAAAGATTATCGAATTGAAATGTTGCAGAAAAAAATTGAAAAAATCTTTGGTGATCGTGTGACTATTGAAGCATCTACGGGGCCACGTCATCAGAAAATTATATATAAAACAGACATTGACATTTCTATCATGGCAAATAATACCACATTTTTGGAAAGCAAAGAAGATCATAAATTTGAAGATGTTGCATACGATTTGAGAAATTGCATCAGAAACATTGATTCTCATCCTCTCCCTAGACGTTTAACTGCTGAAGATATCATACGAGGAGAATGCGAAATTCCTGAGGAGTTATTTAATTTTATACGTAATCTTGTTCATGGGCCTAATGTTTGCGAAGAAAATGCTCACTCAACTACAACAATAATAACTTCTATATGCAGTGACATAATATACGCTGTTACCAAGGGAAGATGTAAACCGGCGAAAAACTTGACTTTAGGACTGGCAATGAAGTCTTTAACCAACTCTCGGCAAGTTATTACAATACTTAATAGATATGGCCATTCAATTGGTTACAATTTAACCGAAGAACTTGAAACCGAAATGACCTACACGTCAATTGAACAAAACCCTGTAATACCAACAGGCATGATAGCAACAAATGGACTCAGCACTCATGTTGCTTTTGATAACTTTGACCGCTTCGTTGACACCACTTCCGGGAAAGATACCATGCACGATGCTGTTGGTATAATATACCAATTTACTAGTGGTGACCGTTTTGATAATAGTGGTGATCGTTTTGATAATCTTGATGCTACAACTACATCAGAACCAGAAATAAGTGTCAATGAACAAGGTCCGTCACGTAAAAGACGACGATTTAATGAAATTTCACGGGATATCAGACTATATTATTCAAAACCAAAAATAAATTTACAGCTGCTTCCTGTAGATTCGTTTACTAATGTCATTGATTTATGCCAAGGTGCTACAGAAGTAGCAATGGATAAAGATTTGTTATGGATAATGTCATTATCGAAATTGGATTGTGTTCCTATGTGGTTGGGTTACAATTGCTTGATATCAAGTGATCACAGTGAAGAGCAGAAGATCGAGTATTTGCCTCCAATCAATTCGTCTCCAACGTCTTATGCTGTAGTAAATGAAACACTAATCATGGCTAATGAAATTGCTGAAAAATGCCAACAGGAGCAGATAATTGTCACATATGATTTGGCTATAGCCAAAATGGCTATGCAAATACAAGAAAAAGAAAAGCCTAAATTTGATAAAGTTTTTGTAAATTTAGGAGCATTCCACATGGAGATGGCATTTTTCCGAGCAGTCGGAAAATATATCGATGGTAGTGGATTGGTGGAAGTACTGGTTCGAGCAGAAGTTTTAGCTAACGGCTCAATGAACAGCTTCTTAGATAGTAAGCATTTCAATCGTTGTAAACGTTTACACCCTCTCATTGCTGCTGCATTTCAAATACTGCACTTTCAGCAATATTTAAGCACAACAAATGTAACTTCAGAAATGTTGAGTGATTTATTACAAACGCAAATGGAAAATACAACAAATGGAAATTCCCCTGACCTCAACGAGGTCATCGAATTACCCGATTTATTAAGTCGTATTCTGAATGGGTACAAAGAATTCAGCCGTCAGACTTTAATGGGTGAAAAAGGCAAAACTGCTCAATTTTACTTTCAGTATTGTGAACTAATTAATTTATTCTTTCGGTTTTCAAGAAGCATCCGCAGCAGTAATTTGGAATTATATATGGACTCAATTTATAACATGACTGATTTATTTTTTTCGCTTAACCAGGCCAACTATGCCCGATGGGGCCTATTGTACTTAAGTAATTTGATCGACTTGTATAATAAAAATTCGTCTTTGGTAGCTGAATTTCGTCGGAGCGCCTTTGGAATCAAAAGAACTTCCGCTAAATTTGCTCGATCGCCGGTCGATTTGACACTTGAACAGACCATCAACGCTGATGCTAGCAATCAATTAACTGATAACCTTGCTGTTGACTCAATATCTGCGCGTCAAAGATGGGCGCTCAGCCACAGTATGAGGACAAAAATACTGACTACAATTAAAGAAAATATTGGACTCACAAAAAAAGATGATACGTCACACTCTTTGCAGAAAAGTAAAATTCAAAAAGAGAGAGAAAGTCTCGATAGTATAATTAAGGCAATCAAAGAAGTGATTAATCCATTCGATGATACTCTCGATAAAAAATTGCTGTTCAACATTTCGACTGGTAAAGCTACATCGCCAGAAGTTACTGATTTTCTCCTGAACGTCAAAACAGTCGGCAATCAACAAAAGCTCGATTTCATTTCCGATTGCTCTTCAACTCCCGATAGATTCGAAAAACCAATTAAACGCAACAAAATCATGAACTTTGCTTCTCAATGCTCGACTAAAGTTCTTATGACTAAAGACAAAAATAAAAAAGTTTTGCTAAAAATGGAACGAGACATTTTTGGAAGACTCCTGGCTGTTAGTATAAAGAAGAAAATTAATCTAGAATATTGTTTGAGCTTTCCACTAGCACCAATGCCGCCTGCACTTTTCTCATGTACTGGTGAAATGTTTAAAACTCCTAAATCAACATTTGCGAACAGTTTAAAATCTCAAATCGAAATGGTTGAGCCCACCAATATTAACGTTGAAATAATAGATGGTTTTTATTATTTGTACTCAATTGGAAACTCAATGCCACAAACATTTGAGAAAGTTGCAGAGTCAATACTCATGAAAATTTGTGCATCACAAGCTACAGAAATCCACTTAATATTCGACCGATATTTATCACCTTCAATCAAGGATTCCGAACGCCAAAGTCGAAAAGAGTTTGATATCCCATATAAAATTACAGGACCTCAACAAATCAGACCCAACGATTTTAGGCAAAACCTTAAAAATTATCGTTTCAAAGATGCTTTGGTACACTTTTTGGCTGATTATTGGGAAAACAAGAATTTGCTGTCAATAATACGAAACAAAAAAATATTTTTAACTGTTGAACATCTGTGTTACTCGTATCAAGCTCAGGAAAATTGTATTAGAAAAGTCGAAGAAGTTGATTATACATGCTACCATGAAGAAGCAGACACGAGAATTGTTTTTCACGCTCATAAAGTAACACCAGGCTCCAGAATTCTAATAAAAGCTTCTGATACTGATGTTCTCGTAATTTTACTCGGAAATATGCACAAACTGTCACAGTCTACAATTTTTATAGCTACTTCAGCGACTAAGAAACAGTCAAATCACCTCGATTGCATTAACTGCATCGATTTAGCATTAAAGTTAGGACCCAAATTATGTAAAAGTCTACCTGCTTTTCACGCATTCACAGGTTGTGATTACACTGCGGCATTTTATAATAAAGGAAAAATTAGACCATTTAAAATATTTTCTAAAAATGAGACGTATCAAACTATTTTTGCTTCATTAACTGATGAAGCTGATATTTTCATTAATGAAAAAATGAAAGCTGTTCAAGAGTTTACAGCAAAAATGTATGGCGTGAATCACTGTCAGGCAGTTAATGATGCGAGAATTCGTATTTTTATGAAAAAGTACGGCGCAAGAGAAGACAGCGAACGATTTTTAAAGAAGATAAGAAGTTTTGATTCTAACTTTATACCGCCATGTTGGATTTCCCTGCTACAAAAAATTTTAAGAACTATATATGTTAATTCTATGTGGCTTAATGCAACTGATGCTGTATGTGCGAAATTAAACCCTGAAAGCTACGGTTGGCATTTAGATGATTTTTTAAAACCAACTGGTTTTATCGGAGATCAAACTCCTTTGAAAATCCAGAACATTGTCGAAATGGAAAAAATTGAGGAAGAAACTAATAATGAGTCAGATGAATTCGAGAATCAAAATGATACTTCTGATGAATCAGATATAGAATAGAAAATATTTATTATAATTTATTTTTTATTGATATTATTCTTGTATTTATGCTGTTTTTTAATAAAATTTTCAAACGTAATACAAGATTTTTAGTCTATCTTTTTTTTTATCCATGAATTTGAATTTTCGGCTGTCCACTTTCTTTCTCATAAATTTTTCCAGAAAGAGAAAAAAAATTCCAAAGTATTGATATTTGTATTATTTACGTCATTATATTTTGAGTTACAAAAACTTGTATAAATATATAATGATACTTATAAGTCAATAAGTAAATTCATTTATATATATTTATTAATTTATTTAATTGAGGTTTTATTGTTTAATATTTTAGTATTATAATATTATTATAATTATTATTATTTACAACTCAATTGTCAGTTGTGTCATGTTGTGTCCTTTATTATTACACGCTATACTCAACTCGGATCTCTCTGTCACACATTTCCAATCGCGTTAAAATTAAAATCTTTAAAATTCGCAAACCCCTATTAGGACCAAGTTTTTTGCAGACAACCCTATATCACCGTGTTCGCAATAAAACAACGCTTATGTTGATATAAAATTTTTTCTATTATCCGATCGAGTGAAGGTAACTGGCATCGACATACCTGTTTATACCTGACAACCGAGTAGTTTGTCCAGGTAAATAATAGGCAACCCAACGGCTGCACATTCTATACGTTTCATACTTTAAGTCAGGGTAAAAATTTTCTTATTATCTTGATGTTGCAAAAATAAAAAAAAAATCAATTTATTTAAATAATTAAAAATTGTCTGTCCAGGATTTTTTTAGGCAACCCATTTTTAACATATTTTCTAACATACTAAATTTGTTATAAAATATGATTCATTCTATTATCAGCTCGGTGAAGGTCGTTTTTAGTTCGGATCTTAGACTATATGATTCTTTTTTTTATTGAATAGATAATAATGTTACCTTTTTTAAATTAGGGATGAGTGAGAGGTTTACAAACGTAAGAGTAAACAAATATAATCAGAATGTTCCGAACTGCTAAGCTATCAGGAATTACACGTGTTATTGTGAGTCAACCGTAAAAGATAGACATAAACCGTTGCGGATTTTTTTTTAGATAATTTTATGAAGAATATTCCGTCATACATGATTTCTATGTTAGTTTAACTATTAAGACTGCACACGCGACGGAAGCTTAATTAAAAAATGGAGTAACTTCTCCCGTTTTCCCAAAATTTCCCAAAATTCCCCTTTACTACTCTGCTGGAAAGTATACAAAAACCTGCCTAGGAGTATGAAGAATAATTGTACCAAGTTTCGTTAAAATTCATCGAGTAGTTTTTGTTTCCCCTATCACGTGAGTACACTGTCTAAGCAAAACGTGGGTACCTTCTCTGGAAACTAGATGGCGCTTGCCATGTGAGTTCAGGAGTATTGGTACCTCTGCCAACCCCTTCGGGGATAAACGGCGTGAACGTTTATGTTTTATGTAGTTTTTGTTTCCATAAGGCACATACAAACCGACAGACAGACAGACAGACAAAAATTTTACTGATTGCATTTTTGGCATCAGTATCGATCCCTAATCACCACCTGATAGTTATTTTGAAAATATATTTCATGTACAGAATTGACCTCTCTACAGATTTATTATAAGTATAGATAGATAACATATAATACGTATTACTAGTAAATAAAGGAAAGTTTCTTTTTTCGTTTGTTTTTTCCCCGCTGGTGTAGAAATATTTTCTTTTCTTTATTTATTAGTAAGGGTAATAAAAGGTGACTTTGAAAATTACGCGCTCTTTTCTAGGAGAATATTAGGTGATGCGGCGGAGATTTATCGCTAATCACCAACAACCTTCATTGTTCAATCTTTTCCCCACTCAAGTTCCAAAAGTAGCTAACAAATTCCTAATTCTGAAGCTTTGTCTACCTTTTTTCAGTTAGTCGTGATTATATTTTTATATTAAAGTGGCCGTGGATATTTTCTTTTAAGAAACTTTATTTCACCATATTTTGCCCACGCAGCTTCCAAAAGTTGCTGAGGAATTTCTAATTCCCTAGCTCTGGATACTCCTTCAAGGGATTTATAGCCTTGCGTATTTGTATGTAATGAAGTGGCTCTTGATAGTGTCGTATATAATAGGTAATAATAATAGGCACATAAAAAAAGAGTTTATCTGGTGTTTTAACTGTAGAGTTGTGTAGTGTGGCTTAGAATAGCACTACCCCTCTTTCTTACCGCGGGTATAAGTAAGAGGCGACTAGGGGTATTGGGGCTTTTAAATGGATTTTTGGGCGATGCGGTCGTAGACCCATCACCAATATCCTTAATTTTAGCATCTTTCCCCTTCTTAACTTCCAAAAGTGGCTGAGGAATTTCTAATTCTTTAGCTCTGGCTACCCCTTCTAGGGATTAATAGCCGTGAGTATATATATGTATGTATGTAGTTGAGACACTGAGGCACACTACAGTATTTATTTGCTATTTTTTATCACAGAACTACAAAAACTACATGCGTACGTAAGGGGCGATCCATTAATTACGTCACACCAATTTCGTGATTTTTTGACCCCTCCCCCCCCCCTTGTCACACTTCGTCACAATTAACTAAACCCTCCCCCCTTAGTGTGACGTCACATTTAGGTTTTTAGTTCAGGAGAAACTGAAATTACAACATCACTCTGAAACTAACTTTTATTTAATGCTTAAACGCTTACGGCGTTGTAAATTGAGACTTATTGCCTTTGAAATACATTCGCTATTTCGAAAACAATTATTCATTAAACTCTGCCAGAAAAATAGTATCAAATTTATAGGCAACAAATACATCCAAACAAATCCGAGTATGTTGAAGATTAGTTTAGTATAATAATATAATAATTATACAAAGTTAGTTAACAACTGTAATATTTTTTTTTTAAAAATAAGTAGTTTGAAACATTGTAGTGAGGGTTGTGAGGTCACAAACATGGAATTCCTCCCTCCCCCCCTGTCACGATATGTCACATTTTGTGGACCCCCTTCCCCCCCCCTTGAGGTGTGATGTAATTAATGGATCGTCCCTAAGCGTGAGCGACTCTATAATGGCCGGGGCTGTGACGTCACATCACGTCACATCGCTACTTTCCCACACCAACCGCAATTAAATAAGTCAGCCGAAAATTCGCACTTTAAACCTTAATATTTCAGCCATTTTCTAAGCAATGAAAAAAGTAAATCACAGTTTTTCTCGTAAGTTTTTGTAGAATTATTTTACTTACATATAAAATAAAAAACGTTGGTCAGCAACATTGAAGTAGTTTCATATTATTATTTTTTATTTATTTATGTTACATCAAACAGTTAATAAAATATAAAACTAAACTTAAACGTGACTAATTAAATATTTACAGCAGAAATTAAATTAAACAATATAAAAAATGTTTTCAAAATCGTTGCCGCTAGGGGGTAGGGTTCCCAAGAGGCTGGCTGCATTGCCCCTCTGTATTGCAATACTTACTCTCTGAGCAAAGTATGTGCCAGCCCTAGGATCCCCGCTAGCTTCGACTAGGCGCGCAGATATTTCTTTAAAAAATCTACGCGCATCTGAACCCCATGGACCGAGGGTCTCCACGGCAAAAGGGATAAAAATATGAGTCATCCAGGAAGCCATATTTACGCTTCTTTAGACCCTCAGAGTATGTCGCAGCAGCTCCAGCCCGAACAGCAGACCGTGACAAATGGGAAGGCGCCAGTGTGTCGACACAAGTTGCATCCCACACAAGCGTCCTCCCACCTTTCCAGGGAATCAACGACATACCATCCGGTCTCTTGCCATCATCACGCAACAATCAAGATGGTTCCAAGATCGCTGGTATATTGATGGTGGCAAGAGCCCGTCTGATAATATCGTTAATGGCTGTATGGCGTGAAATACGGCCAGCGCTGCGACGACATGATACTCCATGGAGCCCTAGTTCTTCCACTAATGCACCACAGCGGCATCGATGTTGTTCACTTAATTTAACGCCCAACCTTAAACCTAAGGATAACGAAAAAGAGGCTCTGTCGAGCAAAGTTCCGAGATTGGCAGAAGGTAATGCGTTCAACCAATGTCCCGATTCTGTCTCACAGCAAGCCAAAAGACGAGCACGCTCCGCCAAGTCAAGAGCTGTAATTGAAAGATTTGCTTGAACTTGACGGCAGAGCGGCTCATCCCAAGACCTCTGAGATGACAGATTGAGTGGGACGTTGGCGTTGGACCCGACTATATCTAACCATGCCCTTTTGGCTTCTGTGAGACCCGGAATCTCAGAAAAATCGCTTACTTTCTCAGTGATGCGTGAGAAGAGATCAGAGATTCCGAAACCAGACGACAAAAAGGCAGGCAAGGCTGGACAAGGGTAAGTCACCGGGGCATGACATGCTTAGTGTCGAGCACCTTAAATATGGTAGTGTGCATTTAGCTAGGGTACTGGCCCTGTTGTTCACGGCAGGACTGAGACACTCGTACTTGCCTGAGCCGTTGATGCGTACTGTCGTTGTCCCGGTTGTGAAGAACAGGACGGGTGATGTAGCGAGCATTAGCAACTATCGGCCTATCTCCCTTGCTACAATTGTTGGTAGGGTGCTGGATTGTCTGCTTGACCAACGGCTTAGAAAGCATACGAAGCTGCATGACGCTCAGTTCGGGTTTAGACCCGGTCTATCGACCGAGTCGGCCATAGCGTGTCTCAAGCATACCGTCCAGCATTACACTGACAGGCGGACGCCTGTCTTCGCCTGCTTCCTCGACCTTTCCAAAGCTTTCGACCTTGTGTCATATGAGAGGTTGTGGGATAAGCTGAGACACGAGACCACCCTCCCAGTAGAACTTATACTACTCTTGTAGTTCTGGTATAAAAACCAGACTAATAATGTCAGGTGGGCGGGGTCTCTGTCATCTTCTTATTCCCTGGATTGTGGCGTTCGACAGGTTGGAGTCACGTCGACTACGCTATTTTCGCTGTATATAAACCGACTGATCGGTGAGCTCAGCAGCACCATGATGGGCTGCTCTGTTGGTGGAACTATGATTAACAACATTAGCTACGCCGATGACATGGTGCTGCTGAGCCCATCGATAAGAGGGCTAAGGGTACTTTTAAAAAAGTGTGAGGGCTATGTTGAGGCACACGGTCTGAAGTATAACCCCACTAAGAGTGAATTGTTAGTTTTTAAGGCAGGCTGTAAAACCTACAACTCGCCAAATGTTGTGCTTGGAGGCTTGGCACTCAAGCGAGTGTCAAAGGTCAAATATTTAGGACACTGGGTCACTGAAGGCCTGAAAGATGATGAGGATGTGGAAAGGGAGCGGAGGGCGCTGGCAGTCCGGTGTAATATGTTGGTTCGCAGGTTTGCTAGGTGTACAAAAGACGTTAAGGTGACACTTTTTAAATCATACTGTCAGTCACTGTACACTTGCAGCCTGTGGGCCGGCTGCACACAGGGGGCTCTCAGCGCCCTTCGCGTCCAGTATAATAACGACTTCAGGATGCTGTTGGGGCTGCCGCGCTACTGCAGCGCCTCCGGTATGTTTGCCGAAGCGCGCACGGACGGCTTCGCCACCATCCTGCGCAAGCGGACGGCATCCCTGTGGCGGCGGGTGCGCGACAGCAACAACAGCCTCCTAAGGACCGTGGCGGACCGAATCCAGGGCACCCTTCAGGAGCACTGGATGAAAATGCACGCCCCAGTTAAACGTCCTCAAAGGAAGTTCTAGTCCGTGTGTCTGTTAGCATTGTGCATAATATCAGGTAGCCTGTTTGTTTATAATGTAAATAATTATTGCTTGTTATAAATTTTTTAATTGTGTTGTTTTTTTTTTTTTAATTGTGTTGTATTTTTTTTTATTGTCTTTTTTTTTGTATCATACATATAGTTTACTAAAAATAGTCTTAAGTCTTCTTACTAACCATTGTATGTTGTATGTTATGTACCTTGTTGTGCGAAATAAAGAATATTATTACTATTATTCGGAAAACGTTTTTGTTTCTCGCCTCTCCCATGGCCGAAAAAGAAAATATTAATTTTAAATGGGAGAGGCGGTAGTCCCCGACAAAAGAACAGTCGGTCGGGGTCAGGGAGTCAGGTTCAAGAACCGACGGACGATCCGAGCCGTATCGAGCAGCACCGCTTTCTGCATTTGTGCTGGAACCGACACGCCACAGAAATCCAACCGCCTCAAGTTGGTCGCGAGGCTGGTTGGAATTAACCCGTTCGCGGACAAAACAATTGGGATAATTTCAGTCGAGGTCACACCCCACATGTCGGTGATCTCGTGAGCCAGATCGAGATACTTCCGACGCTTCTCGGTTTCGGCTTTCACGAGACCCTCGTCATGTGGGATAGTGACATCCACTAGAAATACCCTCGACTGCGACCGATCCCATACCACGATATCAGGCTTATTCGCTAGAATAGTCCTGTCCGTGAAAACGGATCGGTCCCAATAGATTTTGGCACGGTCGTTTTCTAGGATTGGCTCCGGCAGATACTTGTAATACGGCAGCCTCTGTTGCAAGAGTCCGTATTTCAGAGCGAGCTCCTGATGCAGGATTTTGGCTGCTTGGTTGTGTCTGTGCAAGTACTCAGTGTTAGCAAGAGCCGAACAACCGGAAATAACATGCCTAAGTGACTCTCCGGGACGGCCACATGCTCGACAGATGTCTGTGGTACCGTCCTTTAGGATGTATTTCCGATAGTTCCGCGTCTTGATAACCTGGTCTTGTATTGCACAGACAAAACCTTCGGTTTCCCCAAAGAGGTCCCCGAAACGCAGCCAATGCAGGGAGGCTTTACGGTCCACGAAAGGTTCGTGAAGTACCTTGTAAAACCTCCCGTGCAGCTCCTTCTCTTTCCATACGGACTCCCGATCAGAGGTGCTAAGTACCTCCGGGGTTCGCCAATCCTGTGAGGCCAACGATAAGGGAGTCAGTCCTTTATCACTAGCGACCACCTCTCTAAAAATAGTTTAAAAAATAGTTTCTGAGGTTGCATACCTCGCGGTTGTGCATGGTTTTGGCACTCAAGAGGCCTCGACCACCACACTTCCGCGGGATATACAATCTCATAACCGACGATCTCGGATGATGCATTCGATGAGAGGTCATCGTCGTGCGGACTCGTCTGTCCAGAGCGTCTAGTTCGGACTGAGTCCATCTGAGCACGCCAAACATGTACATCAGTACAGGCATGACCCAGGAGTTAATGGCTCGGATCTTATTAACGCCTGACAAGTAGTTATTAAGCACACTTTTCAGGCGTCCATAAAACTCCTCGCAAACATCCTGTTTCACGTCTGCCACCTTCACACCGATGGTTTGTGACATGCCCAGATACCGGTATGTTTCAGCCTCGGAGAGTGCCCTCAAATGATTGGTGCCGACATCGACACCATCAGAGTGCACGACATGCCCCTTCTCGACATGAATGACCGCACACTTATCGACCCCGAGCTCCATCTTGACGGAACCACTGAAATCATTAGTGATCGTCAGTAGCTCCGCCAATCTGTCAGCCGTGGGGGCGTAAAGCTTCAGGTCATCCATGTAAAGGAGATGAGGCAAGCGTGGTCCGCCTCTCCGAAACTGAAAGCCTGTCCCCGAATTCTCCAAGAGTGTACTTAGAGGATTCAGGGCCAAGCAAAACCAAACTGGACTCAGGCAATCGCCCTGGAAAATCCCTCGCCTTATATCAATTTGGTCATCCGCGTCCGTCATCCGCTGACCGTCTAAACTCAGGATCGTTCTCCAGCACCCCATACACTGCCCGAGGAAGTGTCGAACTGCACTATCAATTTTGTACAGCTCGAGGACCCTCATGAGCCATGTATGAGGTACCGAATCGAACGCCTTCCTGTAGTCTATCCAGCCAGCAGAGAAGTTCCGACGGTTGCGTTTGACCAGTTGGCCTACGACTGCATCGATGAGGAGTAGCTCCTTGCTACCGCGACTACCGCCCCTACATCCGTTCTGAGCTCCAGATATCACATTGTTATCAACAATGTGTTGAGTAATCTTGGAGCTCAGAACGGATGTCAAGGTCTTGTAAATTGTACAAAGACAAGTAATGGGGCGGTATTGTGATGGATCCGCGGTAGCATCGCTCTTTGGAGCTAAATGAGTGACCCCAGTAGTTAAGAAGTTCGGGAGCGTCCCACTCTCGAGGGCGCTTTGGAACTGACGGGCGAGAGTAGCGTGACAGCGCGTGAACCCCTTCAACCAGTAATGGTGCAATCCGTCCGGCCCCGGACTTTTCCAGTTCGGAGCCTTACGGATCGCAGCCACCACATCCTCCTCGGATATGTTGACGGGGTTCATGGGCGCTATGGGCTCGCACGCTCCCTCGACCGCCTCGAACCATCGGCCCTCTTCGTGATCAACAGGCAGCGACCAAAGCCCACGCCAAAAGGCAACTACATCGGCTTTTTCCGGTCGCTGACCTGTCGAAACCACATCGGGACGCTCCAAAGTTCTGTAGAACTTCTTCTGGTCACTCATGAAGAGACGATTCTGTTGGTACCTCTTTACCCTTTCAGAATATCGCCTAATTCGCTTACCCCAAGCAGCGATCTCCTGCTTCAGATCATCGATGCGCTCCACCAGTCTACAGGCAAACTCCGGTGAGTTGTCAAAGACATTCTCACCAGGGAATGCCTCCCTGACGAAGCGCACCACCCTCGGCCTATTGTTGCCTGATCTGAAGCTGGTCAGTTTGCCGATGAGGACCCTGGCCCTTGTGATACGGCTTTCAATCCGCCTCATCCAGGCTGGTCTAGTTCTAGTCCTGGGACTAGTACTGCCAGCCTGGCGGGAGCCACCAGCTCTTGTTGGCGGCATCCTGACGCCGACAAATTGACAAACTGTCATTGCGGCGCCAAAGAGAATTGAATCCGTATCCCAAAGGTCCATGCTGCTCTCTAAAAATGAGGGCAGCATGTTATTGACGGCCTCAACGACATCCCGAACCTTGATGCTGAGAGGAACTCGGGGCAGCCTTGGCCTCCTTTCGAGAGGCACTTGGCGATATTCCAGGATCGTCTCTTCGAGTGCACTCCTCACCAAATCCAAATCCAGGGAGACTGTTCCCCAATCGCTTTCCGCACCACCCACATCCGGCAGGTTAGCAATTGGCTCCCTCCGTACTTCCCGTTCAGGGACTGGAGGGAGAACCTGCAAAGGTGGCTCTTCGTCTAGCGGGGGAACAGCCTCGCGTCGCAATTGTTCGAGTTCGGTAGTGCTAAAAAGTTCTGAGCGCTGTATATACCGAACTCGATCCGCTAGGTTTTGTTCTGTGACGGTCAAATTGGGCTCCAGTCGCAGAAATTCGCGGTACATTGCTGCCCGATAACCCGTCCGTCCAGTTCTTGAACCCGAGGCCCTAATATAGGCCCGCATGGCATTTCTATTCATTTCGACCGTCCATGCCATGCGGCGCCTTGTTCCACCAGCGGCGGGCACCGACTGCTGGGACTGAGTTGCCCCAGTCCCAACCGATGCCAAGCTATCTGGTGGCTGAGGTGGTCGCGCAGACCGGCCAGGTGGTCGGGCCGGTCCGCGGTGGCTGGGGGACCGCATGCTGCCACGTCCAGCCCCAGCTCCAGACGTGCCCCTTCGATCACCCAAGGGAAGCGGCCCTATACGCTCATCATTATCCCCTGTATTCATTATGATGAGTGAAGATTCACCCGGGGTTTCACTCACTTGCCCCGGGGAGACCGTTGTCACCCTATTCAGCGCTGGGACCAGTTTGTAGACACGGTCAACACCTACAAACTCAAGCGCAGACTATTTGCAAAGCCGGAATGGCAAACATATCATCCTGCCATTCCAACAATGGGCGGTGGGGTCGTCACATCCCTACGCCATTATTATTATTATTATACTTGACAGGCTGCGGATGCCGATGCCACCATGGCGAATAGGCAGCGTGGCCTGCATCCAACAACGGTCATTAATTTGAATGTTAAAAATTTTAGTCATAGTTTCTCTAATTATTCTATCAAGATCCGAAAGTACTGAGATTTGCCTCCAAATGCCAGAACATCCCAGTATATATATATGTAAATTTTGGAACAAATAAACAATATTTTATAATCGTGTATGCTATGTGAGGGTTTAATTTTTCTAAAAGAGATGAAGATTCGTGAAATTTCAAAATTTTTTCATCTACAAAAAAGGGAATAGAATCATCTAATATAGGGGCACCTAAGAGGCGAAGATTTTCAGATTTAATTATTTTTATACCAGGAGCTAACAGGTTAAATTTATTTTTTATTTCTGGTATTAAATCATGATTCAAATTTGGGCCAAAGTATAACTCACATTTATCAAAATTAAGTTCTAAACCAATATGCCTAAAATTTTCAATGATGCTACTTAACCTTTCGAAACCCAGGATTTTAGACCTCCAAACCTCTACAGCCCAGGGGTATTTTGTACATTTTTGCGTGTCAATTCGAGTGGACGCTGGGCTATCACGTAGATTGTCACAACTGTCAAACGGTAACTAGAGAGGACGCTGGGCCCCTTGATACTCAAACTACAGGGTGTTCAAATAAGTGAAATAGCAATGATTTTTAGATACTAGCTTTTGTCAGTGACTTCGTACGCGTTTTTATTTAAAAAAAATAAAACATTTAAATCCGCAACATTATTCATGTACAAAATGAAAAAAACAAAAACCACTTTAATCGAAAACTGTAAATTAATTGTTTTTCACTGTTATTGGTAGGTAGTTATGTAGAACTGAAGTTATAACATTTGTGTATGAATGTTTGTTCCATGTACTGTTGCTTTGTCAAATTAATAAAAAAAAAAAGCTACAATTTTCAAAAATATATTTTCTATTTAATAATTTTCTATAGACAATCAATAAATATACAGTTAACATATTTAAATAAAATAATTATGTTCGTTCATTTTAGTTTACATTACATCGAAGAGATCTTTACTAAAACTTCAATAATGTAACACAAGGTGAAAAAATACCTAAATAAAAACTTATTATCTCTTCTTCTCTTCATCTGACATGTACTTGCTCTCCATATTGGTCAAAGGTAGTCTGAAAATATTCGTAAAATATTTAAGTCAGCTGAGCAAGGGAAAAAAAACGATGGCCTTACTAAAAAGATATCAATTTTTTAAATGTTTTTTCGAAGGTTGTCATTTCACACAATTGCTACTAGTAACATGATATTTCAGCATAAAAATCAGGAACGCTCTATCTACGCAACCGAGAACAAAAGCCAACCCATTTTTTTTATATCATACTTTTTACATTTTTTTATATATACATATTTTTTATTACATCACGCTAATATATAGTGAAACCGCGAGGAACCCTCTAGTATATACATATAAAACTACTGTTGACGCTGGTCTGTATGCAAAAAAGGGTGATGTCCAACGGAGTTGACGCTGGGTTCTGAAGGTATGAAATACAATTTGAACACGCTGTATTTGGTAACTTTTTACAAATATGGCGGCGACAGAATTACTCAAGTCGATTTACAAGCTAAATGTGCTAATAATCAAAGTTATTTTGAAAAACTTATTGCATCAATAGATTTCTGATGAAATTTTCTATAAATGGAAGAAAAATGATAACAAGTGTACTTTCATGATAGTATAAATAAAACACTAAATCTTTGGGCTGTCGTACTGACCCTTTTTTCGATTCAAGTTTTTGACTTATAGACTACTATATATTTACCCTTTTTTACACTAACACTAAATATATACTATTTGGAATTGAAAAAAACACTTACAACACGTTTTCAACCAATGAACACAATGTATATCACAAAAAAAGCACGAGCGTACTTCACGCGCGGTTCCGCCAAATAGAAACTAAAATAACGTCGAAATCTGTCAAGTGACCCATAGAGTATCATACATCATTTAATTTGTTATTTAATTTTCCTTCATTCATCCAAACATTCTACATGCCGAAATATACCTTAAGACAAGCTACGATGGTTTAAAGATGAGTGATAAACTGCCGTCCATCCGAGTTGACGCTGGGCGAATGTGCAAAAACGCGCTGTCAAACGGAGTTGACGTTGGGTTTCGAAAACTTCGTTTGCCTCGCCTCCAATGGTGCCATCATCAAGGTACCACACATTTAACTTGGAGGCTAAGTTTTTAATGTGTGGGTGTATAGCCAAACTAAACAAAGCCGGACCAAGAGGATCGCCTTGCTGGCATCCAACACATGAATTAATAATTTTGCCACGGTAAATTAATTTTGTAGGTTTACTGTAACCAAAGGTAATTATAAAAGGGGAGTTTCATATTATCTGTGAGTATTCACAGATTTGCACTACACTTACATTTCATGCTCACTCAACTCCACAGACTATAAAGAGATACTACGTGCTCAACTCATTCAGTCAGCGGTTTTGTTATGAGTGTGATCTGTGTTGGATTTTTTTTTCGTCAGATTGTCATAAAATTATTTTTCTGTGCTGTCGTCTTCTGCTTGCGTCTTTTTATTGTGAAGTGAATTAGTCATTGGTTAAATCAGGATACACGTTCGATTTCTTCGTCAATCGTGTTAATTGTAAGTATTTTGATTACCACTACATCCCATCTTCTTTTTAATTTCAAATTCGTACGTAATATCAACTGTTTTTAAGTTCAATATGGCCGTTCTCGATAATTTATTATAGTTTTCGCCAAATTATCACTTTGCTTCTTAATGTTTCCTGAGCTGCATCTTTTGTAATATTGTTACTTATGGCGTTATTATAATAGGCTGAACGTTCAGACCCACGGTAGATTAAATCAATAAAATATTTCACATTAAACGTTTACGCAAATATGTTATACTTCAATCGAAATATTGGTAAAACACAACATTGTAGTAGCGTTAATTGGAAACTTTAATAATTAATTGACGTTAAGTATTAGCATCTTGTGTATCATTGGTTTTACCTAATCCTAGCAAGTAATATTTTATATAAATAAATCCTCTCACAAGCCTCTCATCAATATCATCTTAACCCAATGTCGGTAAATTACCTTGTTTTATATAAAAATCAACTTTACTTCTTTGATTTAGTTAGTTATAACTATTAGTTCTCATAGGCGAATTAACTTGTTTTCTTGGCCTGAGCTGTGAAATTAGTCAGCAACACCATAAAGCAGTGACAAAATTTAGCTGTTTTTCTCTAATACTAAAAAATAATACTCTGTCTGAACAGTTAATGTTATCATTTTACTTATTTCAATGTCATGTGATGTTCAGAAGTATTAGTAACTCTGCCAACCCCTTTGGGGATATACGGCGTGAATGTTTGAGTATTTGACTTATTATTATTTGAGTTAAAAGAAAACAGACAAGCAAAGCTGACCCTTTTACTTAGTGTTGTTTAAATGTTAAAATTACAGATGTATTCTTTCTCTAATGGTTGTAACAGTAAATGCGTAGCTTTTACTAGTTTTTTTATCCAGTTCACCAATGTCAACAAATTATTACAGTTCCTAATCTTATATTTATGTAACCCCAATTCGTAATGTTTTGTTGTTTATAAAATCTGCAATAACATTTTTAAACAATTTCTGGTATGTAAAGAACTAAAGATAAACTCTCCAATCCACTTATAAAAGTGCTTGCAAAATTTCAATTTCTGAAGCTCTGGCTACCTCTTAGGATTTAAAGCCATGAGTTTATGTATGTATGTTTTAATTAATTGGTGTGGTTGGAATAGGATAATAGGAGAGGACAGTGAGTATATGCGTGTCTGTAAACTTCCAAAATTTGCTTAGAAATTATTGATTCCAAAGCTCTGTATGGCTACTTCTTTTGAGATTATAGCAAGCAGTCCGAAGTATAGTGCGGGTTGGGCACAATGATAAAGATAGTAAATTTTACTGGATGCTTTATTATTATCATACTTACATACATATACTCATGCCGTTAATTCCCATTGGGGTAGGCAGACAATATTGATCGCCACTTTGCACAATCCTGGAAAACCTCTCTAGCTTCATCTATATCCATCAATATTATCATACAAACATACATGTACTCCCATGGCCAGAGCTTGAGAATTTGTATTTCTTCAGCTAGTGTAGTATATTTAGTCTATAGATATTAAAAAAGGAAATGTTTGTGTGTGTGTTTGCTTTTGTCAAAAGAAGAAGTACTACTGAATCACCAATGGATACTACTTTTAGAGAAATATAGGGTAAATAATAGATCATAGGAGTTTAACAGTGATTGGACAACAATCATTACCCATGGAAAACTGCATTCACTCTCATTATTGTTAGCTCTGGTTGAATAGGCTATTTGACTAAGTTTTGAAAACTATCTTACGGTGTTAATTTGTTTATAAGGAGCCCTAAAAAAATATTTTTTTGTCTTTATTCTAGCTATTTTATTAAAAAATCGAAAAAGAAAATGCAATATTCAAATGTGCCGCGAAAACGCGACTTTAAGTAATATGGCGGCTGTAGCACAAATGACGTCAATTCCGCATTAAACACCAATGAGCGAAGCGATACACAGTCTGTTTATGCGTGATCTACGTCATTATAGAAATAGCCAATCACGGTCGTTTTAAGTCACGTGACAGTTGCATCAAAAATACTTATTTTAGAAGATGGATTTTAGTGAAATATTGCAATATTTTTATCTCGCATTATTACATATTGTTCCAAAAAAGAAATATTAAGACTAATGAAATAAAAGAAATGTATATTTTTATTACAGTCAAATAGCCTATTCTGGGTAGAGCTAGGGTTGATAGAATGATGGCTGTGGCCAAGGTGAAATGGCTCTGTAGTGACCAATTGCAGAAACCACCTTTCTAATCTATATTTCAATTGCTCTATAGTGTTGGCTTAGAATAGTTCTACCCTACTGTGGGTGATCTTAAAAGTGACTATAGGCATTGGGTCTTAAGTGATTTTTGGGTAATTCCGTTGGAGATTGATCAACATTATAATTTTACCATCTTTTCCCCACTCAACTTCCAAGAGTGCCTGAAAAACTTCTTATTCTTTAGCTCTGGATACCCCTTCTAGGGACTTACAGAAGTGAGTATGTATGTTAGACTCTCATGTCCTCAGGAAATGAGTTGCCAATTGTATAAATCCTTTAAGCAGCTACTTAAATAATATTTGGCTGAGCATTATTTGGTAGAGACTTTGATTAAAATGTATAGTCTTAAGATTAAAAGCTGGGCATAAGAAGACATAGACAGTGGTGAGGCCCCAAAATGAAGTCTATATTTTTTGAGAATGAAAAATTTAATGTTATATTCATCAGATTTTTTAACATCAAATTCTATTTCAGTCCAAGTTATTCACCGATTATATCATATTATTTATTCTTTCACTAATTTTGTTTGTCACATGAAATTATATCCCAAGAGGCCTAGTACAACCTTTATTTTAATGTGACTCTGTTGCCTGCTAGAATGAGATAAAAGTATGTGATACTATGTAAGTGCGAAAGAGATGGCTGTTTTATACCATGCAATATCTAGTTAAAAGATCACTTGTACTAGCCATGCAGTTGTCTGAATTAGCAAAGTGGGCACTTTTAGCCCACTTTTTGCCTACAGAGTGTACCCATGAGGACAGACAGAACTTGTTACCACTTTGTACAAAACACAGTTACATGACTACAAATTGTCGTGCATTACATTACGTAGGTTTTTTGGTTGCAGTTCATTTATTATTTCCTCAAACTAGCAAGAAAACAATCATTAGGAATCTGTGGTAGTTTCGGTCGGATGAGAAAAATGCAAAAGACCAAATTTTTGTCAGTTAAGGGCGTCCCCGGAAAAATAGGTTGATATTGATTGTTTGGAAATTCAATAAGTCTGATTTGATGATATTGATATGACATGAATAAAATATATGTTGGTGATTAGTTCATGGTGTTAAAATTTGATGTTTAACATTTTAATAATTTGTTGAAAAAAATTGAATTGGAACATGCTTTGTTTTCATAAAAACCGTATAGGCTCCACTGTTATAACATACATGAGAACTCATTATGTGTCTATATACGCGTAGCTGTAAGATCTGTAACTTTGATGTTTAACTTTTCATTTAAACATTATAGTTATTCAATAAAACTAAATAAACTACATTTATCCTTCGCGCGCGTTTTTTCCGTCCCTGTCACTCTCAGTAAATTTGACGTAAGAGTGAGCGCAATAGCTGCAAAATGCGGGGAGGCCCTTAAGTAATTTACCTAATTTTTGATAACCTAATTTTATTTGCAAAAAAATATAACTTCAATAGTTCAATATTATAAGTTCAATCTGCAATACGGACGAACGTCAAATATAAGGTTTATCATTGGTTTAAGACTATCTGCCTCATTGCAACCCTAATTTACTATTTCACATAATAACCCATGATCTTACTTTGAACTCTTCCCCAGCGAGCCACCAAAGTTTATATTGATTAAAATTTAATTTATAACAATAATTTTGTTTGGCCACAGGTGTTATAATGGCTGCGGTGTTTCCGTTGTCAGTCGCGTGAACAAGAAAACACGGTGTAACAAATCTAAAACAGTTCTTCAGCTTTTCGACCACAATGAAAATGGTGTTGTCACAACGGCAAAGAGAGGAGTTGTAAGTATTCTTGATTTACTATTTCATGTATAAATCTGCGTATTTAAATAAACCCTTGTAATAAATCCAAAAAAGTTGTGTAAGAAAATATTTTTCATTCTTTTTGTATTATTTTTTTGTGAACTTCGGGTAAATTTTATTTAATGTGTTTATGTTATTTGTCTAATAATATTATGGTCTATAAATTCTTGTTATGGACAAATTCGTGCATCTGAGTGGCTTAATTGAATAACTATTATCGAAAAATACGTTGGTGGATGACCTACGTGCTCCGCGCGACCATTTCTTTTCTGTATACCTATTATTCTAAAAGCCCTGATGAACTGATGATATTTTACAAAGAAATCCCACTTCTAAACTATAATTCTGTTACCTAAGAGTCACTTTAGATCGGAAAATTTTCAATGATGATCGGAAAATTAAATTAACGCTAATAAAGGTTAGTGAAATGATAGTAGAGTATGCATGTTCTGATGAGAAAAGTGTCCGATATTTATAGAGACGGATAATTCAGATCGATATTTAGACAGACAGATAATTCAGCATTAATAGCATGAGGCTTGTGAGAGCGCGTACGTCACATGAGAAGTGAGAAACTGACAAATTGCTCATGCAAAATCTGTCATTATCTCATATCTCACATGACATACTCGCTCTCACACGTCTCATGTTACGGGGGCAGATCGATATTTCAGACAGAGAAGAAAGTGATGGTAGGGTTAATAATAATTAGACAGTGAATTGACCTAAGCACCCTCCGTGGAGGTGCGCGCGGTTGTTAATTTTTATATGTGATAATTAGGGTTTAGGAAACACGGTGAAGGTAATCCTGAAGTTTTTTAAATTACCTCGTCTATATCAGTTTAAAGGTATTTGTAAAAAAACTTCAAACAGACAAAATCCGTGATTATTGTTCTTAAGAATTAAAATTAAATTGGTAAAAGGTATCTATAGAGCTAATGTGGAAGGTAATGTTAGTAGAGGACGGCCACGAAAGACACACTTGGACCAAATTGAAAGTGTGCTCAAAAAGGCAGGCGTCCGAAGTATGAAGAATAAAAGAGCATGTATGAAAAGATTGATGGATGTAGACGAAGCAAGAGAGGTTTGCCAGGATCGTACGAAGTGGCGATCGATAGTCTCTGCCTACCCCAATGGGAATTAACGGCGTGAGTATATGTATGTATGTGAATTATTTAAGTGAAGTTATAGTGGAAAAAATAATAAAACTATACACACTATATATACAGTTGCAAATTCATATACAAATGATGTTCCGTTGAATTTTTCTTTACATTTCATTATTTGGTAATGAAAATATTTGTAACAAAGTTTAATTGGTAAATTATATTAAAATTATAACTGTTATTTTACAAACAATACATTGTCCGAGAGACATCTCTTGGGAGTTTTGTATGCGCAATCTTTGTAGGGCCAACTTGTGTTATTCAAATTATTCATATTCTAGCTGGATTTAGTATAACATCATTACCAAGATCTCTGCTGATGATTCATAATATTAAAAGTTCAAGCCGTGAATGTACATAAAAATTCATTGAATTTAAACGAAATTTGTATAAAATCGAGATTGTTTGGCGGCCACTACTTAATTTTGTAACATTCTTTAATTACATTTTCTATCAGTGTCCTATAAATTGGATTTGGCTTTGTTTACAAGGCCAGGCCATATAACCCCTGGCCTTGACTGGTTTATCCTACTGAACGGTAATAAACTGTGACATAATTGGTTAATCCTCGGCTTAGAAAACATTGGTTTTCTTTTTGTCGGAAGGAAAATCAATATTGAAGTGTTCACAATGTTTTATTGTCTATGCAAATAAAACAAAAGATGAAATTAGTGAATTCCCGTTCTCATCTCAAACACACTCATTATAAACACAATCATATGTCTTTCTAACGCAATTGAAAAAAAACAGTAATTTATTTTAATTCAGTACATAATATGAGTTCTGATTTTATTATATGCCTCACCTACACATTGCCTAATTACTCGGTCACAAAATTTTACTCAAAGCCAAGCAGCTAACCAGCAAGCTATAAAGCCATAAGCAGGTTGAGGAAAGAAAATAGCTTAGATGTTGATGATGCGCTCCCATAGCGGTAGCTATCGACGTATCGTGACCTTTGAAAGTAACAGCGATTTCCACCGGGCTATGTCGATGAACTTGTGACGCCATGCTGTACTCTCAAAACTTGCCATTATAAGAGCACGACGAGTATTTACTACCGTTATTATTATTAGCAATATAAAGAATGCAATAAAATATAAACTCGGCATTGTTTAAAAACGTGTGCATATTTGATTAAGATCAATAATACGGAAGGATTATATCTTGTGTTCGAAATTTCGTCATATTGACATGACATGAAGATGTTTCAATATACTAGAATGTGATGTAAGGGCTCTTTTTTTTAAATTTCGCTCTGCATTACTCACTGTACCATAAATTGCATAAAATGTAAATAAAAACAAGTCTCGTTACTTGATTCGTCTGGCGTAAAAAGTGATATAATCTTTGTCTTTTTAATATTTTAAATCCCTACTTATTCAGAGTCCTTCTTTCTTTAATCATTACGTATTAAATTGAGAAACTACGCTGGAACAAAATAGTATAATACGTAAATTTTAAGGTATCCGTATTTATTTAACCGATTCAACTTAAACTATCTAACTATAACAACATTAGTAAACCGCCATAAAAAAACATAATAATCTATGTTTTAAGTTTATGATCGATTTTATTATGTTTTTTAATAAGAGCAATCTCCGCTCATGTGCCTAATTTTTAAATAAGGCACATAAATAAAATAGGTAGCGCCATAACACCATTAAAATGTGTTGTAAACATCCATGTTGAAATCTCTATTAAGAATCCATCACAATGAACAGAAATATCATAGCAGTGTGTTTGTGAGCAGCCGCGTGCCAGAACTGCATTAAATAAAGATGAGAACCGCGGAGACCGTTTGATTTCATTTCGTAAATCACTATTGAACTCGTTAATCACCACTCGCATATTTCAATTCAAATATTCCATAGTAACTGTATTATTTCAATTTAATAATTTCGCTGAGCACAGAGCCGTAAACTCCCGACGACGGTCAATAATTTAATCTGATGGACTTTCTTTAACCGATTCACCAAGTATACGAAAAAGCCACCATGACGTTCAAGAATAGAATAGAATTCTATTAAATCTTTACTTTCTACAATAGAGCTGGTATAATCGAATACTGTTACAGTTTATTTGTGCTGTGTAAAAATTGGCCGTAATCTATTGATCTGTTACGAAACGGCTACATTTGTTGTGAAGGTACTTCTTTATTATCAGTGAAAGTGTTCGCTGAGGCTCATGTGAATATTGTATACCAATAGGTATTCAAATAGGCTGATCAATATCTAAGAGATGCGGACAGGCGGTTTGCAACTGTTAATTACTGGGTACGGTATCGAATATCAATTGCACTTTTATCGTCTGATCTAGTTGCAAAATCTTTTATGCTAGCAATACACACATTTGTGTTGTATTTACTAGTACTTTATGTACGTACGGAAATTAGTGACACCAACTTGTCAATATAGTAAAATAAACGATGTGTATAAACATCATTTATACAACTCGCTACCGATCCCGGTTAATGATGGATTGTTTATCTGAAAATAATCAAGGTGCATCGTAGGTACGCGATCTAACAGTTTTTGACATGCATTATTTGATATATATTAACAGGTCCAAGTAATAACTGTTTGAAAATCACGCTGAAACTTCTCGATCGTTACATTTTCTGAATTCCATTTCTTTATTTAGTTTCGTAAGTATATAAATTGTTCAGGTGACTTATTGATCATTTAAGCGTGCGGCTTACGTACTAAAATATTCGTCATCATTCTTTTAAAATAACCGGTTGTTTCTTTACTCAGCGTTGTGTTGTGAATGATTCCACGCCACTTAAGTATCTATAAAACGTAATTTAATTGCTTTAAATGTGTCCAAATAGTGGCAGTAGGTCTCGAGTTGATTTGTAAGTTTAAAAGAGGACCAATAAGCTCGTCGCTATAAGAAAATATCCAAATGGAATGGTTTCATCGGTATTGCGCGCTCAGCTTTCTCGTTATTCTCTGTACGCGTTTACTAAGAAAACCACCGCTGCTGTATGTTTTCCGATGTAAAGGTTAATCATGATTGATGATCCAAAACTCTTCTTTAGTACTTATATAATTTAACTGTATGTTTTTATTAGAAATTCATAGCTTGTAATTTTTTTGAAATTGCTATGTGTGCGTGTGTAGTGTTATATAAATACTTTAGTATTTACACTGTATAAAGCTTGTTCTCAGAAACTGCTGATCGAAAACAATAGACAACTCGATAACAGAGATATATAGAAGTCAGATGGGAATTATTAGGTTTCTGAATATACATATTTTCGCTAAGTTTAAATACTTTTGTCCATGTCCCCGTTATATTCTTCATTGTTTACTTCAACTAAGTAACCGTAAGATGTAATCAACGATTT
Organism: Bedellia somnulentella; assembly: GCA_963576735.1. Classification (NCBI taxonomy): domain Eukaryota; kingdom Metazoa; phylum Arthropoda; class Insecta; order Lepidoptera; family Bedelliidae; genus Bedellia; species Bedellia somnulentella. Next base: position 5,675,069 of record OY755184.1, on the reverse strand, counting down.
GAGGTCCAAGTACAGATGTTTGTGATAAGCCGTTGAAAGGGTGCTCTTGATAAATGAGTGTGTCGAGTGTCGGCATTGCAGCAAGTACTGTTATGGTCTAGGAATGTGGTCTCGGACCTGTTCTCGTCGCCACTCATTGTATGCAGACTGCCGTCCCAACTATCTTACAATTGCACTGCCTTATTGGAGAATATTGCGAACTGCGTCATATTCTAAAGGGATTTTCTATTTCCCATATCAATATTTTAATACAATAAATCATTTTCTAATTCCCTAAGTATTCTAGGTCAGGTTCTGACATATGAGACTCATTGGAATTAGATTTGAGTTGAACTTTAGCCCGAAAAATATAAAAGTAGGTGGAAGTGATTGTGTTGCCAATATGAGTAGTAACGAAGTGAAGCGAGCTTAAACCTCAGGGGTAGGTAAAAGAGCCGCGTAATAAGGATTCGGTGACGTCGCCGTGTCAGCCAGCCGGAGCCATGAGGCGCTGCGATCGATACCCCAAGTCGTGCTGCCGTGTGGGCGAAACACCCCACGCTGCCACCCTCGAACACCACACCAACTAATCTAGAATTTATTTCTTGCACGCTACAACTCACAATCGGTCAATAGCTAAAGCAATGACGCAATTCGCTCTATTAGGAAATTTTAATGTTACATCCAATTGACTGCTATTTATCTGAAACAACAAAATTTATGTTTTAAAAATAACGGATAAATTTCATGTCACGCATACAGATGTAAATGCGTTACGTGCTGTCCATACGGACTAGGTTACAACTAGTTAATTGGCGTTTTGTTCCGCAACCACACTGAATGTCATGTACAGCAACCCATTCCCGTTACTTACATATTCTACGTGAAATTGGTTGTAAGAGATTGATACTTCTAGAAGCATTACTTGTGAAAATTTGTCGTTATTTTCCCGACAACACTATTCAATACAAATAAACATTTTTCTCACTAGATAATGTGAGTTACATACACCTATTTCACGTTTTCACTAATACCGCAATGTGAGTTGGCGTTTGCGAAACATATTTACTGAAAACTGTTACGTTGCACTCGATTGAAATGAAATTACAGCAATTGCAGTTGTTAAAGATTTGTGAATATTTTGAACTCGGATCCGATAGGTGTAGATCCATAACGGCCTATGTACCGTGAAAGTTTTGTCAGACGCTGTAGTGCCCTAGCTGGACCCGTGTGCTTTGTAGTTTGGTGCGCACGAAACCACTTTCGCTATGCCGCACTGACAATTCACTAATCTACTAACGAACACCGTGTAACATAGTTTCGAATGCTTGCCATCATCACATACTAGCTTTACTGTTTTCATTGCGGCGAAGTTACAACTATTGTTTGTGTATTCCCATCGCATCGCTTGCTGAGTACATGCGTGTGTGTGCATACACAATATCATGATTAAAAGAATTAGTTAGAGCTTCAAATCCTAAGATGAATCAACGATATTATGATTGTTTAATATGAGAATTGTGCTTTTTAAAAGAGAAGTACTTCATAGATTTCTATATTATAACACATACACCACCCCTTATAAGCCTTGCAGTGGTTGTACTACAAAAAATAATATTAAAATAAAAGCGCAGTATTCAATAATTAAATTAATAAGTATCTAAATGATAATTCAAAGTAGCAAGTCATCAATGTCATCATATCTTGAAACCCAATAAGAGTAATGGTTCAATTTCTCAGTAATGTGATTTTTTGCAAACTTTGTCAATCCCACGGTACGCTCACAAAAGCGACAACAGTGCAGAATTTCAATCAGTCGGATTTCACCCATACAGTTGAGTTTTTTAAAGTATTTAATTAATCAATAGGCTCTTCTTTCTTCTAATGATAGCTATCAGATATGAATCAAATTATTTTTAAGATAATGCTGCTTCTAGAAACTTAAAGGTTTTCTCAATTTGAGAATACCATTTATATATATCCTAACGGCAATTATGTGTCAAAAACAGGCATCCGAAGCGTGACGAATAAAAGAACCTGAGGTTTGGGAGGATCGTTCTAAGTGAAGAGCTTATTCCATTACACTTTGTCATTTCTGAATTCAGACGTCCATCGAAGTTACTGCCGCAGACGCTTGTTATTCCACTACACAATTTGTCTACTTTTCAGAAGCCTAGCGTTCTGAACGTTATTCCACTAGTCTGAATTCAGATTCTGTGGCTTTCAGACGTCTTCATTCAGACCCATGGAATAAGCTCTTGACAAACTAGTCTACTAGACTCTGCCTATCAATGGCAACTAATGGCTTTTTTGTATATGCTAATTCATGTAGCCAAACTAGAAATGAGGAATGAACAATTTCTCACTTGTAATATAATAAGATTATAGGATAGTTGATGATGGGTTTCAAAGCACTTCGTCAACCCAGCAAGAACGATAGTCGTCCGTCTCCCAAAATGCCCATGGGACGAAATAGGGCAGTGATTTTAATCAACAGACATGATTGGTTTATGTAATGTTACATGCTTTAGGAACACGTTTTTACATAAATAACGTTATAAAAACTTCACTCTCGATATTTGTAAAGATAACACTTGCCATTTTAGAATGGTAGTTGAAAGAAACCGTGGGAAGGTTGTCTGTTCTCCAAGTACCACTTGTACCGCGTGTTCCCTTGCATAAATCGGCACTAGAATAGCATAAGAATTTAGTTGTTTTACTTACCTGCGTTTCATGGATGGACTGTGTTGAAATATCTAACCAGAATCTGATCCTAGCGGAAAAATATGGCTTTTAAAAATAATATTTTTCCTTTCCACTGGCAGAAACATATAGTTTATATTTATATGTCTTGTCTGTTTGAAGGAGGAGGAAAATTCCCTTTCCTTCAGATAACATCTTCCACCCCAAACAGATGGGACATTTGACAAGCCTCTAGAAATAGCGACCTTGTTTTAAGTTGATTGTTTAGTTTATATACATCGGGAATATTTTTAAACTTGTAAGTGTAATAAAATTAATATAAATCAACCAGCCTATCAAACCCTAGAAGACATATTTGTTTATGAGATTTGTAGTGTGTACCGGTGCGGATCGGAACGCTAGTATTGGTGTTTTGAACAAAGCAATTAGACTAAGACAATTAAATCAATGAGTCAATAGCTTGATAATAATACGCGTGAAAATCATTGCAGCTTAACATTCTCGGATAATATTGCGGTCGATGACGAGGCTGTAGTGACCCTTATGTTGTTGACTTAAGTGAAAACTGTATTCGTTCTTATAAATACATATATTAACCCCAAAAAGGGGTAGCCAAAGTGTTGGGATTTTACGTTTCTCAGTTACTTTTGGAAGTGTAATATGGAAAAAAAAAGAATAAAATATATATTTTTTTAATAAGCAAAATCCCGACTCAGTAAGAGAGCGTCGGTTTCTAATATTTTAGAAGATAATCTACTGTAAAACTTAGTTTTGTTATTGCTGTGGAATTTGAATAAATGTAAAACCACATAACCCCCACAAATTAAGAAGTCCAGAAAAGGCCGTATGAATCGAAAGAAGTAGTTTACCAAACGAGGAGATAATGTATTTTTGGCACAACGCCTATACTTGACGTGAGTAAACGATAGTCATTAAAACTGAACTAAGTTCGTGATAATGTAAGCACGTCTTGGGGAGCAAGCCAAACTAGACAATCATAATCAATTAAACAGAATAAGATGCACGTTCATTTTAACAAGCTTGTAATTGCCAGCCCTGTTGCATCACCTGATTGCGACGCTGTTGAGAAAGGAAATCCACCTGCCATTAGAATAACCTATCAATAAGATGCCTTTTGTAATATTACAACTATTAGTATTGATGGAAGACAATTTGCTAATTCCATCTCAGTCGGTTGCTCAATTCATAAATCACTTAGTTATAAAAACAAGTACGTTTTAGAAAGTGTAATGGGTGGGCAGGTAAAGAGAAATGCTCATAACTCGATCTAGTTATTATATTATTAAGGGCTGGTATGTTGCGCAGTTTGTGGAGAGTTGCTCGCTCTTATCTGGGAGGGAGGGTATGCAACGGTTAATGACGCCGCGTATGTCGATATCAGCAATGCAGCACGGTAGCACGAGACTAACTTTGAACTTAAATATAACTAAGTGACTACGAGCAACAAAGAACTTTGATTTATTTATTACTCATTCGGGCAGGGTCATATAAAAATTTTACACATTTACAAAAATAAGAAAACTGTTTGCAAAGAAGTACAATTGGCGGTCTTATCACTACAAGCTATCTCTTCCAGACCACCTTTGGATGAGGTCAATAACATTAACGTAAATCATATTGACGTACAAAGTCAAGCAATTAATTTTGCTTAGATCTTAAAATTATATAAGGTCGAAATGGCTTATTTAAAATTTCCGCAAAAGGGCTTATGCGACGCTGGAGTTGAAACTGTTAGGTCTGTAATATGCCTGAAAATATTTTTAATGATACTTAAAACGTTTAAAACAATCTCGTCATACATACACACGCTTACTACTCAGTTCCTATTGGGGTACGGTCCCGATGGATCCTGGCCCACCTCTTGGGCTTCGTTTACATTCACCAATGTGTCAATCTTCAGACTGATTTTATTTTTATCTTGTCGTGGTATCAAAAATGTTTGTTTTATTTTATACTTTAGCTTAACTTTCAAAAGGGTTAGGGGTTGATATACTTACTCTGAATATATAGATCAAAATCATTTTATTGTTACCAAAATGACATTTGTTCATTGAAAACTCGTCTTTGATTATTCAAGAGTACACTTTAGGTGGTGATATCATAATTATATAAAAACTCCACTACGTACGCGGCAGTCAATATTAGTTTTATTCACTTTTTGTATATTTGACACAGGTTCGTTGTGGAATTGCATGTTTACTATAAATTACCTTAGATTGAACGTCACTGCTGTAAGAAGCTGTGTAGTGTCGGCTTAGAATAACACTACCCCATTTCTGCCGGTGGGTGTACGTAAGAGGCGACTAACGGTATTGGGGCTTTTAAGGGCTGTTGGAGACCCATCACCAACAACCTTTATTTTGCCATCTTTACCCCACTCAACTTTCCAAAAGTGGCTGAGGAATTTCTAGTTCCTTAGCTCTGGCTACCCCTTCTAGGGATTTATAGCCGTGAGTATATGTATGTATGTATGTATGTATTGAACGTCACATTTAATTGGATTTGTAATAAGTCCTATAAACATCATAAATCATATTATTAGCCATCTTTAAATTGTAGCCAGCTTTTTGAGTTGTAATATACTCCTCAAATACTGAATGATAACTGAACTACGAACTTGTTTTTAATTAAAAGTCAATAGAAAGCCTACACTATCTGTGACACTACTATGAAAACCTTGAAGTTATCGAAACGGAGTAGTACCATTGACAATGTCAGACCTTCGTAGATCCGGTGTCTTCGATGGAGGCTGAACATGTTTATTTGCATTTACTAAACTACTTTATACGTCTTGTTCATAAATTGGAGTTTACTACGCGTCATCTTTCAATCATCTTGCGATCTCTAACGAAATGTTTTTGAAGCTCATGTACTTCATTAAGTGTAATTATTACTTAAATTTATTGATTGATATGCCTTGAAAATATTAAGTAGCGTAGCGGTGATAAAACCTAACAGTCTTTGTTTAATATAAAAAAACGTATAATAGTGGAGTCAATGAAGCCTTTGCCTCGGAAGTCCTCAAGAACAGCTCCGATTTCGATGAATTTTTTTTTTTTAATTTTGTTTTTTTATATTATTTAAAATCAGAAACCTCTTAGAGCGGGGACGGAATTATTTATATTGTTTAAACAATATCAACGATATTTATATAAAAAATTCAGTTTGGTTTCTATTTTTTTGTAAAAAAATCTCCATATAATAATCTTATTGTAACAAATAGTTATTACAAAAAAGTTTTTAACAATAATTTAATATTAAAATAAAAAAAACATTCATGTGTTACCTGCATACGCTACAAATACTTCTTTTTGCTCACACATGTGTGGACGAGGATCTCTAGAGTATATTTTTCTTAATATTATTTTCGATGTTCCTTTTTTTTCACAAATATATATGTCAAGGCGATTTTCTTCACCAATTTTCTAAATAGAATTATTTAGCTAAAGAACCAGCGCATTCGTAACAACATACATATATATAATATTTAACGTTGCATTAGAAAGTTTTGTGAGGTATAGGTACTATTCGTACAATAGAAATTGACCTTTTTGTTGTTTAGGTAGTCCCTACCTGATGAAAGAATTCAAGGTCTGAGAGTAGATGTTTGACGTTTTATATTTTTACTGCTTACTTCACTCAGTATTCATTTACTTTTTGGAGTAACTGCACGCTCCGTCAAGTTTTAAGTATTAATTTTTGTTACTCACAGTGAATTATTATCAGTGTGAATTATTTATAATAATAATAATTTTTATCAGAGTGAATAGTGTATATCAGCATAATGCAGAAGGTATTTATTTATAAGTTAATACATATAAATATAATTAATAATGTATACTCTCTGAAATTGAATTAGTAAATAGTAACTTAACGTCAGTAATTATTGATTAAGGACGTCAGTACCGAGTGCATTACCGAACCTCAATAAAAAGTTATTAAAAAAATTACTTTCATTTACTGATGAATCCATTCAAAAATATTAATAATGTCAGTAAAAGTTTTTTTTAATTCTGAATTGTTCAAATACTTATTTTTACAGGAGGAAGAACAAGGCAAGTCCTTGGAGTCTACTATAGCCCTTGTATGACGGTCAATTACTTTGATACGTATGAAAAACTTCTCGATGAATATACTCCTAATTTTGATAACACTATAGTCATGGGTGACTTTAATACATGTCTTTTAAAAAACGATCACCGCTCAAAAGCGTTATGCTCCATCACAACAGCAAAAAATCTCCACATCTTGCCTCTTGATGCTACTCACCATCCACCTCACTCCGATCCTACACTTCTAGATCTAATAACTGTTTCTTCTCCTGACCTCGTCCTCAATCATGGGCAACTAACTGCTGACTGTTTCTCCTACCATGATCTTCTTTATCTCTCTTATAAAATCCGTACTCCCAAACCGAAAAAGCGTACAATTCTCCAGCGTAATTTTAAGAGAATGGACTTGCAGCAGCTATGTGAAGATGCAAAAGCTGTTGATTGGGCACAACTAGACAGCATTGACGAGATTGATGAAAGGGTTGAACGGTTCAATACTCTCCTGACCGACCTTTATGACAAACACGCTCCCCTTCGTTCAGTCCGCGTGAAACAGTTACCTGCTCCATGGCTTACTGACAAAATCAAAAATCTCATGAGTAAGCGGGATCATGCTCGATATTGCTATAAAAAACAACCGACGGATGAGCACTTGCAACAATATAAGGAGCTGAGGAATCGCTGTAATAGAGTGTGTAGAGATGCAAAACGCCGATATATCCATACTTCGATTGACGATTGTGACACCTCACAGTTATGGTCATTCCTTAAAACACTGGGCATAGGAAAATCTCAGGCCAATTCTCCTATAGATACAGACCTCAATGCACTTAATACGCATTTCTCCACTCCTCCCTTGACCATTAGTGATCAATGTAAAGCTGAGGCTCTGAACAATCTTGTTTCTACACCTACCCCTGATTGCCCACAATTCACTTTCAAATTGGTCTCTGGTCGTGACGTTAAAAGATGTATTTCTAATATAACCAGTAAGGCAACAGGTACTGACAACGTTAGTACTTTAATGATTAATCCCATTCTGGAAATAATTTTGCCACACATTACAAATTTAATGAACTTATCCCTACTCTCTTGTTCATTCCCTAGAATGTGGAAGAATGCCTTCATTGTCCCTATTCCTAAAGTTCCTAACCCAACCACCTTATCCCAATTTCGCCCAATTTCCATCCTACCATTCCTATCAAAAGTTCTTGAACGCCTCGTATTCGAACAATTTTCCAACTTCCTTTCCACTCACCACTTGCTGAACGATTTCCAGTCTGGGTTCCGAACAGGTCATAGCACTGTTACTGCTCTTATCAAGGTCACGGATGATATTCGCTTAAATATGGAAAATCACCAAGTTACAGTGCTTACACTTTTAGATTTCAGTAACGCATTTAACACTGTGGATCTTGATATACTTCTTGGCATTTTAAGATCTCTTAACGTATCTCCGACAGTCACCAATTGGTTCGAATCTTACCTTAAAGGTCGTCAGCAGTGCGTGCGCACAGACGCAGAGAGCTCTGCTTGGTGCCCGGTACTGGCTGGCGTCCCGCAAGGCGGCGTACTTTCTCCTTTGCTTTTTTCACTATTTATTAATATCCTAGCTAAAGAACTTACTTCTCTCTATCACCTATATGCAGACGACCTTCAAATCTACACAAGTGCTCTTCCGGAAGATATAAACTCGGCAGTTGATGTCATAAATAATAACCTGGAGATAATATCGAAATGGGTGAAGAAGTTTGGACTTCTGCTGAATCCTGATAAGTCACAGGCAATTATTTTTGGCAGTTCGAGGTTGTTGAACAAAGCAAATATTGCTCTAGATAAGAAGTTGACCTATGATGGCACTGATATTCGCTTCGTCAATTCTGTCAAGAATTTGGGAGTTATTATGGACAGTACATTTTCGTGGTTGCCCCAAGTGGAAGCCGTAAGTAAAAAAGTCTTTGCATCCTGTCACTCACTTAAGCGCTTGCAATTTTTCCTGCCTCACCACACTAAGATTACGCTGGCGCAGTCTCTACTGCTTCCGATTCTCGATTACGCAGATGTAAGCTATCTTGACCTCACAGAGGAGCTACTTAACAAACTCGAACGTCTCCAGAATTTATGTATCCGATTTATTTTTGGATTACGTAAATATGATCATATTTCTGAGTACCGCGCTCAACTAAAGTGGCTCCCAATTCGACTTCGGAGGAATACTCATATTCTCTGTATTTTATATAATGCCCTTAATAATCCTGCTGCCCCCCATTATCTTCGTTCCAAGTTCACATACTTGTGCTCCCACGGCCGTGCCTTGCGATCACAGGAGAATAAGATGTTGAGTGTACCTTCTCATAACAGTGCTACATATGGTGATTCCTTTGCAGCCAGAGCAGTTAATTTATGGAACTCACTACCAGTTGACATACGGCTGTCATCATCACTAAATATATTTAAAAATAAACTGAAATCCCATTTTTTTAAAACCTTAGGTTGGTAGATTTTATAAAGTTAGGTATATGTATTTATTTGTATTTATTATATTATATTATATTATATAAGTATGTATATACATGTATATTTATTAAGATATTGTATAGTATATTTGATATAATAATTATTATATATATAATGAATATACAGGTTGTAAATAAGTTATGTTTAGTTAAGTTCTATTTAAGTTGCATATATACTTGACCATAATGTTTTAAAGAGTTGTCTAATTTGTTCCTCACCATAAAGGTTGACTGGAAGAAATCGCGTTAAGGCGATAAGTCCGCCTTTGTGTACATGTACTGTTGTAACTATTGTGTAATATACTGTTTGTGTGTTTTTGTGTATGCAATAAAGTGTTTAAATAAATAAGGCACTGTAGATTCTACAGAGAACGTTTGCTGTATTTGCGAACTAGGTGAAAATATAAATGTTCCAAGTACCTCAACTCAAGTTCAGGAAAAATTGACTGAAGTGACTCGGGGACTGCCAACATTGAGAGCAACAGCAATACATTTGAAAAATAATGAACTTCTTAATTTTCTTAATAGCGGAAAAAAAGTATTTGTTCATTCTAGTTGTCGAAAACGCTTTACAGAGCGTAAAAGTGTTTCAGCTGAAATAAGAAAACTTGAAATTTGTGAAAAACAATCTCTTAGCCCACCTAAATTGAAGTTAAGAAGATCTTCGAATTCCTCTTTTGATTGGGTCAAAAATTGTTTTATTTGCACTGAATCATTATTTGCTGAAAGAAAAGTCAAGCAACGCCAGAATATTTCTGTTGTTACTTCCCATCATACGAAGAATAAATTACTTGACCTTATCAAGAATAAAAGAGATGAATCTTCTCGGTCTCTTCTTTTGAGGATTAATTCAGCGAGTGATTTGAGATCTGTAAGCGCAAAATACCATCGGACTTGTTATGCAGATATTCTAAAACAGAATAATACACCAGAAAAAACAATTGATCCACGAACGGTTAATACAAATGACGCTATGGACCGAATAATTGATTATGTCGACGATCATCCCGATTGTCAGTTTTCTTTAAAAGAGCTGATGGATGTAGTAGGTGATAATCCGCCTGCTCCTAAAACTATTAAGCGTCGATTAGAGGAACATTTTGAAGAAGATCTTATCGTATCAAATTACCAAGGACTGTCTACTCTTTTTTGTTTTAAGAAGAAACATCATGACATTCTAAATCGATCTTTTGCCGAGTCTAATTTGCCTGCTGAGGACGATAATATTAGAAAAATCAAGGAGGTCGCTGATTTAATCCACACAGACATCTGTAAAAAAATCTTCAATAATAATAATTATCCTGGTAGTGATAAGATGTTCTCTGAAACAGAATTGATGGATGTAATTCCTCAATCATTGAAGTTATTACTCCATGAAATTATAAAAAAGAACAAGAGGGAAAAAAATGTCGATAATAAACTCGACAAAAAAACAACATCAATCGCACATGCAATTATGTCTGCTGTGAGACCACGTTCTTTTTTATCACCCCTTCAAATTGGCTTGAGTGTAACATTACACAGAAAATTTGGCTCCAGAAAAGTCATAGACTTATGTCATGCTTTAGGCTTCTGTGCATCTTATTATGAAGCACAATTATATGAAGCTTCAGCACTTTATCAAGATTCTGCTGTACTAGATAATAATCCATTTGTCCAGTTTGTTTTTGACAATGCAGATTTTAATACCGCAACTTTGACTGGTACAGGAACTTTCCATAATCTTGGAGGAATTAGTATTGTAACCCCGGCGAATTCAATACAACCTCGGCAATCTTTCCCGCGATTGAAAACTATACCTTCGGAACAAGATACTGCTGAGATAGGAGAGATAAGAGTTGAACCATATATAAAATCTTGTGGTGAAGGATTAAGAAAAATAATAGCTCAAATACCAGAAGAAAATGTAAAATTGGAGCCTTCTTATACAACACATTTGAATACACTCTGGATGTTCATGAAGCATATTGAATCCAATAATTATCCGGGATGGAACGGTTTTATGCAGAACCTAACCACTGGATTTGAGTATGAACAATCAAAAATCGTGTTCTTACCATTTATTAATTCAAATCCAAGTGACTATAATACTTTGTTTACAGCTATTAGATTTGCTATTTATAAAGCTAGATCTGTTTCTATGAAAGCTTGTGTGATAACTTTTGACCAACCGCTTTATTTGAAAGCTCAAGATATAGTTTCTGCTGTACATTTGGCTGATGATCTTACAGTAATTATTAAATTAGGAGCATTTCATATGATGCTCTCTTTTTTTGGATGCATTGGCAATATCATGGCAGGAAGTGGTTTAAAAGAAGTACTATCGACTGTATATGCTGATAAAACATGCGACCAAATATTATCAGGACATAATTATTCAAGAGCTGTGCGTACTCACAGTTTAGTACAGTTAGCACTTTCAAAAATCATTTTTGAAGAGCTGAAAAATAATGAAAAGTTTGTTGAATTTCAAGAAGGTTTTAAAGATTCTTCACTATTTTATTCTTTTAATTATAATGAGATAGAAAATAATGGAACATTTATTGAACTAATAAATTTTTTCCAAAATAAAATGCTTGAACTTGAAGAAAGAGGCAAGACATGTAAATTGTGGATGACGTACTTTCACATGGTATCTCTTTTCAAAGATTTTATAGCTGCAGAGAGGATGGGAGATTGGGACTTACATTTAAAAACTGTCGAGTTAATGATACCATTTTTCCACGCTGCAAGACACTTTCCTTATGCGAAATGTAGTGAAATTTATTTACAAAAAATGCGTAGATTATCACAAGAGCTAAGTGAAGAAGATTTTAAAGCATACAAACAAAACCATAGTGTTAGAAGATCTGATATGTATTTTGCAAAAATTTCAACTGACCAGACAATAGAACAAACACTCATGAAGTCAATGAAAATAGAAGGTGGTCCTTTCAGACGTGGAGCAACACCAAGTGTTGTTTTCAAATGGATAAAAGCAACGTTATTTACAACCGACGTAATCGACGGAATGGAAGAGTTTTGTGGAGTTGCCTTTAAATCATCATATCAGCATGTTGACGCTACTGATAACAGAATCAATGAAGATTCTAAAGCAATTGATAAAATTGTAGAGTTTTTTAAAATTCACAGCCCCTTTCCTGACGTTAAGGAAGTCATGGCAATTTCCACAGGAATTGTAGGTAACGAAACTATTAATTGTTATGAAGCATTTGATGTTGGAATTAAATTAAGAAATAAAATCAGAGGTTTTAACTTCAAAGATATGAAAATGACCACGAAAGATACTGTTAAATCTTTATTGATCATGAGCAGTAAAATCAAAGTTAATAATACTGCAATCGCTATAGATCCAAATTTAATTTTCCAACGTTTATGCTTTTTAAGAAAAACTCATGAAGAACTTCGTCAATATTTTGACTATGAGCTGGCTCCCTATCCTCTTTCACTGTTTGATAACGCTGGAATGAGGAAAACGACCAAATCAACATTATATGATGCCTTTGTACAATGCCAAACGGATGTTAGTGATGTTACTAAATTTTTCTATGTTATTGATGGTGGTATGCTACTTCATAGATTAAAATGGGAAAAAAATAAAAAAATTGCAGATATTTGTCAACAGTATATTAGATATTTACGTAATAATTATGGAACTAATGTTAAAGTTGTATTTGATGGATATAGTAATGATGGAACTAAAGTGTCTGAGAGAAATCGTAGATACATCGGCAATACTTCCATTGATTATTTATTTGAAGAAGACATGCCTTTAAACACAACGAAAGAGAAACTTTTAGGTAATAGCAAAAATAAAAATAGGTTTATTAATCTTCTCTGCAAAAAACTAGGCGAAAATAATATTGAGTGGAGTCAAGCCGAAAGTGATGCTGATCGATTAATTGTGCAATCTGCTATAGATTGTTCCTCTCTTCAAGTAGTTGTTGTAGCTGAAGATATTGATGTGTTAGTTTTATTGATGGTTTTAGCACCTGATGATAAAGAAATGTTTTTTTTAAAACCACTAAAAAATAATATCTTGCAACGAGTTTACTCAACAAAAACAATATTAGAGAAATATCCAAATATTAAAAAAACCTATCTGTTTTTTATTCATGCATTCACTGGATGTGATACCACATCCGCTTTCTATAACAAAGGAAAAAATAGTTTTATTAAAGTTTTTAATGATAATCAAAAATTACATGCAGCAGCTGAAAATTTTATGGTTGAAGAACAAAATGAAGAAGTGCTTTTTAATGATGGTATTGATTGTATTCTAACAATGTATGGTGCTAAAACTGCCAAATGCTTGAATGAACTGCGATATAAACGTTTCATAGCATTAGCTTCAAAAAATAAAAGCGTACAACTTAATTCCTTACCTCCGACAGAAGATGCAGCAAAACAACATATTAAAAGAGTCTACTTACAAGTTCAGCAATGGAAAAATAATTCATCGATACCACCTGAAGAATGGGGTTGGCGAAAAGAGAATTATTTAAAACCAATCAAAATGACACAACCAGCAGCACCTGACAACGTTTTAAAATTGATATTTTGCTCTTGCAAAACAGGATGCGGTTCAGCGTGTGGCTGCAGAAAAAGTGGTCTTCATTGCTCACCAGCCTGCAAAGTTTGCAGTGGAAATGACTGCAGTAACCACCCACCACTTGAAGAAGATGAAGAAGTCTCCGAAACGCAAAATGAGAATGAAAATTAAATGTACTTTTTTTGTGTATAAAATAATGAATTTTCTATGGTCAATAAAAAATTTATATTTTGGTCCACAAATTAAATCCATGCCATTACTACACAGAACAAACTTATAGATAATTTTTTATAACATTCATTAATATATTTACAAGTTTTTAATGAATATTGTATAGTAGAATTTTTTTTTGTGCATAAATATCGTTGATATTGTTTAAACAATATAAATAGTTCCGTCCCCGCTCTAAGAGGTTTCTGATTTTAAATAATATAAAAAAACAGAATTTTTTAAAAAAAAAACATCAAAATCGGAGCTGTTCTTGAGGACTTCCGAAGATTGCCTGTTTTATGTATTCATTGACTCCACTATAACGTCATACTTAGCATGTATTGTGTAATAACAGAAATCCCACTTGGAACATTTTTTTTAATAATGGATATTTATTGTCAATTTTGAAACATAAGTTGGCCAGGATCGTACATAGATGCGATCGATAGTCTCTGCCAACCCCAATATAAACGAATGGCGTGAGTATATGTATGTTGGTGAAAAATGTGTTAACTAAACATGAGTGGCTACATGTATGCCGACTAAATACCTTTTAACAGATAACTTCCAACCCATTATTAAAAAGCCCCGATACCCTTAGTCGCCTTACGTACACCCACGGAAAAAAAAACGGGGTAGTGCAATTCTAAGCCGACACTTCACAGCTAATTCACACATCATAAAACATATACAACAAATATCCCACTAATATAATAACTTGATTAGTTGGTACTTAAAATACTGTTTACTTACATTACCTAATCCTTCTCGTATAGAATTACAGCGTGCGGTTATTGTGTGCTCATACAGGCTATGCTCGTTTTAAGTTGTAAATGGATCCAATTCTGATTTTTTCCACCACTTTTATTAATTAATCTGTGTCGTGAAATGTCTTCCGAGACCTAGTGGTTAGGTGACTCGCTTCTGAGTTCGGGAGTCGCAGGTTCTAATCCTGCTGATGGCACATATCTATGATGAATATGAATGAGTACATACATACATACATATTCTCACGCCGTTAGTTCCCATTGGGGTAGGCAGACACTATCGATCGCCACTTTGTACGATCCTGGCAAACCTCTCTGGCTTCGTTTACATCCATCAATCTTTTCATACATGCTCTTTTATTCTTCATACTGCGGACACCTGCCTTTTTGAGCACATTTTCTATTTGATCCAAATGTGTCCTCCGAGGTCGTCCTCTACTAACATTACCTTCCACATCGGCTCTATATATCTCTTTCACCAATTTACTGTCATCCATCCTCTCTATGTGCCCAAACTATCTCAACATTCCTTTTTCTCCTTATGAATGAGTGTTTGTTTATGTATATAAAAGGATTTAATATATAATTAAGTTAGTATCTCATACAACAATTAATTAAATTGTTCTTATTTGAGGCCAAATTGATCTGGGTAATGTATCAGTATTTTATTATTTCATTATACTCATAGATCTATTATGCTGTACTTACGTATATTTATACGATTTTAATAAATATCTTTTAGGTATACGTTGTTGTGTTAACCATTAAGATGCAACTCTCTTATACCTTCAATACTGAAATGAACGTATGGCCTCCAATTTGGATGACCCTTGTTTCACGAGCATTTTGTACAAATAGCTATCAACCTTGCCGCAACTAGAATGCCTTTATGATTCTTCATTGACGAATTATGCTTGAAACGATCTATCTATCGTCTTTAATGGTACACTAGTAAAATGCTTTATGTTAAACTTACAGGTTTTGTTTTAACATCAGTTCTGTAATACAAAGAGCCCAGTTTATTGTGCCTACAGCCTGCATCATAATGCAGTTTTAAAGCTTTAGAACAATTTATGTCGTAAGTAAATGAATAAGTACTATCAGGACAACGTGGAAATGTCAAATGCAGACACTTCTCAGTATATTTATGAACGGCGTGTAACCCTTCAGAATTCTTACTTAAGAAGTATAAAATAAAATGCACTGCCTTAAAATAGCATTCCCCTCAACCATTAGGTGGCTTTTTAAGTAAACTATGTGCGATGTGGCTGGAGATGAAGATTTATCACCAACCATTTTTATTTAACACTCCTTCCTCCTCTTAACTTCCAAAAAAGGCTGTGGAACTTCTAATTCAGAAGCGCCGGCTACCCCTTCTGGGGCTACCCTACGTGAAGTACCCCCTTTTTACGGATTTTTAATAGTAAATTTCTCAATTAATTTATCACCGAAACATTGAAATTTTGTACTTATATCGTGTACCATTTCAAGTACCTATAAATAAGATATTAACGTGTGTTGCTCTAGTTATTCTCCTGTCTTATTCTCCTTAGATTTAAACAAACATTCAAACTAACATAATCTCATATTTGCTTCAGAAATAAGGCGATTGCCGACTACCTCGGGAGCAATGGCTACAACGACGCGCTGGAAGCGTTCAAGAAGGAGGCGGACATGAGCGGCGAGATGGACCGCAAGTTCGGCGGGCTGCTTGAGAAGAAGTGGACGTCTGTCATACGCTTGCAGAAGAAGGTATATTTATCATTATTGGCCTCTCAGCTTTGTCCCCCTAGTGTTGGGCAGGTCTATATGTAAAGTCTCGGCAAAAGTTTCTATCTTTCGACCCTAAAAGTCCCACTAAACTTCTGCGTATAATCATTCTCTCAAAAAATGGTATTGGTACATCAATCTATTATATCATTTCAACACACCAAGTTTCAATAGTAGAGTAATAGACTATTTAAATCTGACATCTACTCATGGACTTTTGCCAGGACATACTTATCCTACTAGAGTTGACGCGTGTCTAGACCATGTCTTATTAAAATCTAATTACGTCGTAAATATATTGGTAATAGAAAACACGTTGACTGATCACAGCACTATATACTTGTGTATCGAGTCCTTTAGGCCACGTAAATCATTAAGCAACACAATACAGAAAGTTGACTATTCCGGGATAACTACAGCTATACAAGAAACAGATTTCAGTCAAGTAATGTTAGAAAACGAATGTAATGCTGCCACAGAGCGTTTCGTAAATACTCTCAGTGATATTGTAAGAAATAACACAATTACAAAAACATTGACACGACGTAAACTTCCCCTAAAACCTTGGATAACACCCGGACTACTTCGCTGTATGAAAAACCGTGATATGTTGCACAAAAAACTAAAAAAATCTACTAGTAACCTTGTTCTTAAAACGACCTATACTAGATACAGAAACTTTTGCAATTCCTTACTGCGTAAATTAAAAATTATTTATGAAAGAAGTGAACTAGAAAAGGCCAGAGCTAATAATATAAAAGCAACTTGGCAAGTCATAAATACACTTACTAACTATAAGCTAAAGAAAACAAAGTCACTCGACCACTTTTTCAACAATGAGACACCAAAATCAGCAGCCACAAATTTTAATAAATATTTCTCTAATGTTGGTAAATCTCTCGCAGATGATATAGTAAAGAAATGCCCAAAACCGTCAAAACAAACGTGTCCTATACGAAATACAATTGATTCTTTCGTTCTGCTTGAAACAGATATGACAGAAATGGCCAGTACTGTCAACAGTCTCAACAACAAATACTCCACAGGCCATGATATGATATCATCCGCCATATTTAAAAAAAACCAACATGAACTGAATGCAATCCTGGTTCACTTGATAAACTTATCTTTCTCAAATAGTATTTTCCCTAAAATTCTTAAACAAGCCATTATAACGCCTATTTATAAAAATGGAGATAAACGATCGTATGGAAATTATAGACCAATATCTCTTCTTTCAACACTTTCTAAAATACTTGAAAAGCTAATTAATAGTCGATTACTAAAGTACCTGGAATCAAAAAATATACTGTCATCAAATCAATATGGCTTCCGCAAAGGTATTTCCACAGCAGATGCAGTCGCTGACCTCACGAACCTAATAGTTAGTGATGTGGATAGAGGTAAAAAGTGTCTCGGTATCTTTATCGACTTGGCAAAGGCCTTCGATACCGTATCTATTCACATCCTACTTCAAAAATTAGAAAGCTATGGTATTCGGGGAGACCAATTAAAATTATTTGCAGATTACTTGACACAAAGAACTCAATCAGTAAAGTTAGGTGACACAGTTAGCGACCCTATTGAGGTTACTTACGGTGTTCCACAGGGAAGTGTAATCGGCCCGACACTATTTCTTCTCTATATAAATGACCTGTGTGAAATGAAGCTGCAGCACGGCCGTATTTTTACGTTTGCAGATGATACAGCTTTAGTATTTTGGGGTGATGACTGGCAAACAGTGAGACAATATGCACAAAAAGGCCTTGATTCAGTATCTGATTGGATGGCCACAAATTTACTTAGCCTAAATAGTGACAAGACCAAATATATCACATTCAGCATTCGTAAAAATACTCAGCCTTCCAGTGACCTTAACATTGTAGCGCACGAAATAAATTGTAACCAAGCAGTACTCTGTAAATGTCCTACGCTCGAAAGAACGTGCACAATAAAATATTTGGGAGTCATCATAGACTGTCACCTAACCTTTAGACAACACATAGAACTACTCACCTCGAGAGTTCGTAAACTTATCGCTGTATTCAAAAATCTGCGACATGTCATTGATACTCATACTTTTAAGATAGTTTATTATGCTCTGTGTGATTCTATATTATCATATTGCATTGACACATGGGGAGGAAGCTCTAAAACCATTTTGTTGCCGTTGGAACGCGCACAGAGAGCTGTTTTAAAGGTAGGATTAAATTTGCCTTATATGTATCCTACAGTAAATTTATATAGAGATGCGGATTTGCTTTCAGTGAGAAAAATATACTTACTAAGAATATTAATGACAATGCACAAAAAGAGCCGAAATATTGACTACCAATCAAACAATTTAAGAGGTTTTGGCAACATTTTTCAAATTCCTAAACTGCGAACATTCTTTTCTGGCAGATTTATGTTATTTCTTGGAGGGTATATTTATAATAAATTTAATAAAATGTTACAAATAAAAAATTTGAGTAGATATGAATTAAAAAATGTGATAACAGAATGTTTGAAAAGTATGACATATGATGAAACTGAAGACGTACTAATCGTTCAAAAATAAACTTGCACACAAACACACACACACACACACACCACACACAGACATATTCATTCTATTAGTATAAGTTTCTTTTCTATAATTTTTTATTTATAAAATAGTAGTAATATTCACATAGCTTTTCTGTGTGATTTTTAGTGTTAAACTTAGTCTTAATTAAAAAAATAAATAAATGTTCAAATTAAAAACCTATCGTGTAGGGTTACCCGCAATACAGGATATAACCTAGTGCGGGAACCATTGCTCATGTACTTTGTTAAAATAATTATGTTAATAAAGATATTTTATCGATATTTTATCGATTTTATCGATAGTGATGAAGCATTCGAATTGAAGCTTTTAGTACCCCTTTTTGGGACTTATTTACCCGTGATAGGTATTGTTACACATCATCATAATCATATATGTGTGTATGGTATGTTAAACTGCTTTACTCTGTACTGTTAAACTCTTAAATTGTGAAATTTATAAACACGGAAGCCGTTAAGATAATGCTTTTATTGTTAGTATTATGTATCAGAAAACAATTTGCATAAAAAAAGCTATTTAGTTTCGGCTTGGATTAGTACTGTCCCCTCTTCGGGGTGTTGTTCAATGTGACTCAGGGTTTTCCCAGTAATTGTTGGGGGATGTAGCATGAAACCTATCTCAAACGATCTTTTACTTGACTATATTTTCCCATTTGAACTACAAATGTTACAATTGCTGGTTAGTGCCGGCTTTGCTGTGTAGTGCCGGCTTAGAATAGCACTACCCCATTTCTTCCGGTGGGTGTACGTAAGAGGCGACTAAAGGTATTGGGGCTTTTAAGGGATTGTTGGGTGATGCGGCTGGAGACCCATCACCAACAACTTTTGTTTTACCATCTTTTTCCCACGCAACTTCCAAAAGTGGCTGAGGAATTTTTAACTCCCTAGCTCTGGCTACCCCTTCAAGTGATTTATATCCGTGAGTATAAGTAAGTAACTACAAATGTTTACGGCATTGTTGTTTTCGAAACTCAGAATACCTCTTTTTGGGATATAGCCGTGACTTAGGTAAGGCCAATAAAAAAGTCACCTAAAAAGCCAACATCGTTGAGACAACCATTGTACTACCATAAATGTCTATTACAAAAAGTAATGAGTGAATTAAAAACCTACACTGCTTTATGTTCCGTTTGATTTCCCAACACAGTCGTTACATAACCTAGCGGCTATTAACAAGACATTGTAAGGAGGTTCACGGTTTAATTTCTCATTGACTGTTTGTTTTGGCGGTTGGACACGGTTTCGTTTTCTATGTGTGATGTCAGACAAGTTTACCATTAGTGCTTTAGTCATGTTGCAATGCCGTGGTATCGTCTTGTTGAGGTCAATGGGCATTGAAGCTCTAGCTTTAGTCTTTCTTATTGTTTGAAATGTTATACTGTCTACGAATTATGTAAACGTTTTTTTAATTATCTTTTTGGTATTGTAATTACTCATCTTTGCGACTAGTATGTAAGCGTCATATTTCAATTAACTAAATGTATCTTACTTAAATTAAAATCTTGTAATCTGTCAGGCGCAGTACGAGTTTCAATAAAACCGTTTCTTACGTTTGTCATGGTCTTATTTAATTCTCTGCTCACATATTAAACTAACTAAACCGCATATTTAATTATTTCAACTTAAATTAAACTTCTCGATAAAAGTCTCATTACGCCTATCATAGCATTTGCTTAAAAAACTTGCAATATACAATGGTTAATACTAACAGTAAATAAATAAAACTTCTTAAATCGCGTCATCCACTCGATTATAAAACCAGTCAAAAAGTTTCTAAGTGAAATAAACAGCGAAGGAATATAAGTATAACAATACCTAAGAGGGGAATTAACACTAACAGTTGATCCGATTGTTAAAATAAAAATGGCTCTTTGACTTAAGAGTTATAGTTTATATTTATGTATATTTGTTTATCTTTCTTTAATCATACATTGAAAGCTCGCGGTGTACAGCTAGCTGGCGCCTAAACACATTCCATGTATTTTTTTATCTTTTCTAATCATACATTGAAATATCGCTTGATGCAACTAAAACTATAACACAACTCCCATTGCAGGTAATGGAGCTAGAGTCGAAGCTGTCGGAAGCACAGAAAGAGTTCATCGAGGGCGCGCCCACCCGCGCCAAGCGCACCCCGGCCGAGTGGATCCCGCGTCCGCCCGAGAAGTTCTGTCTTAGTGGACATCGCGCCACTATTACTAGGGTAAATTTTTAATTCTCTATTATTGAAAAATGTACTTAGGAGTTTCTTGGGGCTGCTTCATACATACGCCTTTCGAGGTAATTGTATCTTAGTATAAAATTCTTACGTTTAAAAAGAGTCGAAGCTGTCGGAAGCACAGGAAGAGTTCATCGAAGGCGCACCCGCGCCAATCGCACCCCGGCCGAGTAAATTCCTCGTCCGCCCGAGAAGTTCTGTCTTAGTGGACATCGCGCCACTATTACTAGGGTAACTATATTAATAGAAGGTTAGGTGATTTTTTGGTTCTTCTTCTTTTTAGAGACTCATTTCGAAACAACGATATTGGAGTTCCGACTTTTAAAAAGATGAGGGCTTTGTTTTTTGAGTATATTTATGTGTGATTTGCGCCTCCTCGTGCCAAGCGCACTCCAGCCGAGTGGTTTACTTGTCCAAAGGAGAAGTTCGTAACTAAATATATGACTAACGTGACTATATGCCTGTGTCAAGCGCACCCCTGCCAAGTGGATTCCGCGTCAACCAGAGAAGTTCTGTCTCAGTGTAACTAAGGTAGCTTTGAACTATAATTGTTTTGCAGGTTAACTTAAGCGTTGTAAGAGTTTATTTTTGGGAAATGGGAATTTGGGAGTTTCTTGGTGATTCTTTTTTATGCAAATAACTTTAAAATGAAGACGTTATAAAATTAAATTGAAAAAGAAGACACCAAAAGCCTTTTTGTCTTTGTGGACCCGAACCAGATCGCTAGTATTTTTAACTTAGCTGGTAACTTAGCCCTACAATTGTTTGAATTAGTTTGAAACAAATACATGATATTTTGACGGTCGTTCTTTAACTGACCTTCACATTTAAAGCCAATATTTTTAGAAATTAAGTCTAATAACACCTAATTAACATTATTATTTTTTATTTCCAGGTTATTTTCCACCCCGTTTTTAGTTTAATAGTATCTTCGAGTGAAGACGCCACAATCAAGGTGTGGGATTTCGAGAGTGGCGAATATGAAAGAACCCTAAAAGGTCACACGGATTCGGTTCAAGACATTGCATTTGATCAGCATGGAAAACTCCTTGGTAAGCATTCGTTATACATATTAAGATTACACAATAATGTTTTTATTCATGCATGATTTCTTATATTCGTTTATCTGAATAGCTATGAAATTTGCCCTTTAATAAACCGATCAAAGGACATTACTTAAACTTATTAAAAGAAAATAGGCAGATTCATCTATATGCTGACACAATACTCTCAGTTATTCCCCATATTTATATGTTGTAGTCAATTCAACAAAATATAAAAATATATGTGTCCAAAAAATAACGTAGGCCATATACACGTTTTTAACATACATACATACATATACTCACGGCTATAAATCCCTAGAAGGGGTAGCCAGAGCTAAGGAATTAAAAATTCCTCAGCCACGTTTGGAAAGTTGAGTGGGGAAAAGATGGTAAAATAAAGGTTGTTGGTGATGGGTCTCCAACCGCATCGCCCAAAAATCCCTTAAAAGCCCCAATACCGTTAGTCGCCTCTTACGTACACCCACCGGAAGAAATGGGGTAGTGCTATTCTAAGCCGACACTACACAGCAAATTCATTAAATTCAAGTAAAATAATTACATGCGGTTTTGCAACATGTGCATACAATACATTGTTTACAAATCACGATACTGCGTCAGCTAGAGCAGTTTTTAATCCTATTAGGAAGCCTATCTTTATTTATTATCGATAGTATTAAAACCGTGTGATCTTCTCTGAAACTTGGTTATATAACTAAAAAGAACTTCGCTTGACACTGCGATTAAATTGTGTACTGTGGAACGTGCCATGTAGTAGAAGTTTTTTTGAACCAATTTATAACCGAGTGCTTTAGAAAGACGCTTACGTTTTCAAGTGTATATATGTATGATTTTCGTTTTCTTGCTGCAGTCAGAAGTTATATTGATTGACAGGGCATTGATGAAATGCTATTAACAACCTGCAAGGAAAACAGATAGTTGTAATAAGTATCAGTAATGATGGTACTTGTTAC
This sequence comes from Bedellia somnulentella, assembly GCA_963576735.1. NCBI lineage: Eukaryota > Metazoa > Arthropoda > Insecta > Lepidoptera > Bedelliidae > Bedellia > Bedellia somnulentella. The sequence goes on along the minus strand of OY755184.1, from coordinate 5,651,678 downwards.
TGCAATGATAAATAGCAACTAATTAATTATTTAACTATTATTTTTATGTACAAATGAAGTGTCAAAACTCATGAATCTCTGAAATCATCTTGTTGGTCTCATTGGTATCATTAAAATTTATGTTTGAATATTAAAAATAAGAAAGTTCTACTAATATAAAAACTCTTTCATTTCCAGTATCTTGCAGTGCGGACATGTCGATCAAGCTGTGGGACTTCAACCAGACATTTGAATGTATCAAAACTATGCACGGACACGATCACAATGTCTCATCTGTGGCGTTCTCTCCCAGCGGAGACATTGTCTACTCTGCCAGTCGGGATAAAACTATTAAAGCTTGGGAAGTTGCTACTGGGTATGTAATTATTTGTAATTTAAACATGTTTTGTGTAATTTAAACAACTTAGTGAATGGAGCCCTTAAAAGGTGTGTTCTTTTTGCGGGCTGAGTCGCAGCACCTTTTCTCTGCACTATATCATGCTATCAAAGCGTTTATCACTGAAAGTAGAATAATGAAATATAAATTGGTGCTCAGTGTTGGCAAGAAAATATATGTTGTCATACTCACTCAAGTTTGTTTAGAAGAGATCTCTTCTAATAACAAGACTGCCCATTATATTTGATTGTAAAGTTTTATGTAAATATTTTAAGATGTTCAACAAAATTGAGGAGATTCCTATTCTTCTCTAAAAGCTTTAAACCTCTTAGTCAAAACCACAAGATCCGATCATGACATGAAATCCGTTCAAAAAATGTTAGTATTTAACTTAATTTTGAAAAATATATTTTTTTATTTTTTGACCCAAAGCACTATTCCGAACACAAAACATCACTAACACCATTCTCCTATATCCAGATACTGCGTAAAGACCTACAAAGGTCACCGCGAATGGGTGCGCATGGTTCGTGTGTCAGCTGACGGTGGATTGCTAGCGTCGTGCTCCAACGACCAGACTGTGAGGATCTGGAACGCCGATACTAATGAATGCAAGGTAGATAGCTGTTGTTTTATATGTGGATATAGGTGGTTAACGTTTCTATTTAATTTTGTAATAAAGGTTTCCTTGAATGGCCACCCAATGAAATTGGCGTAGTGTGGTGCCTGAGATAAGAAAAATAGCGCGTTTAGGCAACCGGGTGATCCTCCATATTATAAATTGCGAAATTTGTTTAATGAATAGCTTGTTTATTGACCATATATTCAATAATTGAAAATTTTCCATATAACTGTTTTACCAAATAAGTTTTCAGTCAAAAGTTTGTACCTCAGAAAGCGATGTAAATCATTATTATCTAGTGCACGCCGCAAACCTACTGAGGTGTCTTTAACCTCAACATTGTCGTTTCTGCTGTCCCGGTCTTCGAAAACATAGAAATTTCTCGTTCAATTATTTATCACAACCTAATAACAAGAACATTATATACAGATGGAGCTCCGCGAACACGAGCACGTGGTAGAATGCGTATCCTGGGCGCCGGAGAGTGCGGCGGCCGCCATCAACGAGGCGGGCGGAGACAACCGCCGCGCCAACCACATCGGACCCTTCCTGGCCAGCGGCTCCAGGGACAAGACTGTCAAGGTATATACTACACATTTTAAGACACCAATTCAGCAAACTAGTATTATATACATAAAAATTTTAATACCTTACAAAAATCTGTTTATTGTTTGGTCCTTCGAGCCGGACATAAATGAGTGACATCTGCATAAAGAATGGTAGACACTGAAAGTTTATTGAATAGAGTCAGTAAGATGTTTTATTGTGACATTCCTTATGATATAAGTATCTACAGCAAAATATAACTAGACCTTAAAAGAAGACACTACAATTTTAACCCTTACTGATACTCGAATAACATTCTGATACGATCAGCGATGCATTCTCTGCTCGATAATGAGGAAGGCGCTTACCGGGCGCGCATAGCACTCTTGCTCAAAACAATATGCAAAGTTTCTTCGTTATCCTGATATAACTACTAAAACCCCAATTCTTCTCCAGATCTGGGACGTAACAACCGGGCAATGCGTGGCCACGCTATGCGGGCACGACAACTGGGTGCGCGGGCTGGCGTGGCACCCGGCCGGCCGCTACCTGCTGACCGCGTCCGACGACAAGACGCTGCGAGTGTGGGACGTGGCGCATGCGCGGGCGCTCAAGACCTTGTACGCGCACCACCACTTCGCTACCAGTCTCGGTGAGTACTGTTTAGGGTGGCCTGTGCGGCTTCACCATGACTTTATGTGTGCCGGGCAACTGAGGGCCGCCCAAGCGGGGCAAAGAAGTGTACTTAAGCTAGATCGTTCTTCGACCTCGCCGGCGAGGTCGGTGTCTGGAGTGGTGTGTTCTTTGTCCGTGAGCGCTGGTGGCCTCTGAGGCCTTAAGTTCGCGGGTGATTGGGTCGTCGGGAACTGTGTAGGGTGTCTTGTACACATTTTATTTATACCAGTGTGGGAAGTGACCAGTCTCGGTGAGTAGAGCTACCACTAGCACAGGAGTTGTACTCTCCTAATCGACAACGGTAATAGCATCCTTTTCGACATACCAAAGTCTGTGTCTCTATAAACGGCCCGAAAAAACTCAGCGGATTTCATTTATTTATAACAACCTTTTTTTCTTTTAATTTATCATATGTTTTTATATATATCTAAGTGAAATAAAATACTAAAAAAACATATTTTGTTTCAGACTTTCACCGCAACTTGCCATTCGTCATATCGGGCAGCGTCGATCAAACAATCAAAGTTTGGGAATGTCGTTAAGCACGCTGCCATTTTAGTAATCTTAACTCACCGATTAAATCTTTATTTTCACCATTGAATAGCAAGGGCAAGAAACCAGTTACTTGTTGGTTAGTAACGGCGGAACAACGGACCGCCCAGACGTGAGATCTTGTTCGACGTGATTTATTCTCTTTACTTGACGATGCTACCTTCTTTCAACGATACCGATAGCTTACTGCATCTGTGTTTCAGTCATCATATGGCGTTCGGATTCAGACATTCCATTAATAACATAAACATTATATAATATACCATCAATCGCCTCGGAGGGTGAAGTGTTTCCAAATTTTATGAAAATTTGCCGAAACATTTGTCAAAGAGTAAGCACTCGTCATGTACATACACGATCCCGGCGTGACATATAGTAAGAGTTTAAAGCTGTGTTATAATTTAACGTTTCATAATATTTACTAATCTTTATTTGATAGAGTTTTTAATCCTAGATGTGTTTAGAATATAATTTTATATTTGGAATAATTAGTTCAATATTTTCTAATGTCCACTCAAGGGAAAAATATGTACCTTAATTTGTTAATGTTTTATTTTAGTTTTGTACTAAAATTTGATATTGTTGATTATTCACGATTCATGACAATCATATTAATCATAGTCATTATACGCGAAACGATCACTATAACATTTCCATTGCCATTGTATGTACATAATGAAGCTTTCGATGTAGTTTTGTTTGTTTAATAGCGGCGTACATTGTGTTTGTTTGCAATAGAGCCAACAACATCAATGTCTTCACGGACACGGGATTAGCAGCGACCGACCGCGACACAATCATACCGGCTTATTTTAGGTTTTGCTCATACAAAACTTCAACTATAAGTTATACAGTAGATTGATTGCAATATACTTGTTAGATATTTATTTTTTTGGAGAATCGATTTATGTCTCAAACATTTGTTTTGTACTTCATCTAAATTATATAATATGGTAACTTAAAATCGACGATTTTAAATATATTTAAAGAGAAACATAGTTAAGGCAACTCCTATACTTAGTGTGTGTGATACATAATTAATATAATATATAATTTGATTGAGCTATTTCCGAATTTGAATTTGAATAAAAATACATGTTTGATATAATTAGTCATATGTTATGGCATTTGCGGAACTATTGTTTGCCTAGTATTACATATAGACATAATTGTAGTCGATAGGTATTATTATGGAGTAGGCGCTTACAACTGTGTTATAATAATATTTCAGACATACTAGAATGTACCAATACTATGATAAATTTTCACTCAGCTAGCAGTTTCATAAATATCCAAAAGCTTTGGTATTATTAAAGCCTGCTACTACGTGTTTTACTCAATATTTAAATTAATTACGATATTATTATCACACCATGATTAATGTGCAGCATTCTCTTTGTAACATGAGATCACCTACTATGAATGGCTTTGTTTTCACATGTTAAATAGATATTGGTTCAATTGTATATAAATAAAATTTTAAATTATTTCAATCTGCATTTTGATTTTCTGTGTTCCGGTTAACTATAACCTGAAGCATTTTTATTACCCACCGCACCGTAAACCACGCAATCTACATATTGTTTCTTAAGAAATATTCTCTTATTGTGTAGTCTATACAGCCGAGGTGGATTAAAACCAGATATATTTTAAATTTGAATGTTACGAGCGCTGTATTATCCGTGATAGTTCAGTGGGTAAACCAGCCGCCTGTTACGCAGAGAGAAGAGTGTTACTAATCTTGAGTTTCACCTACACCAATGTGTCTTCTTCTCGAGTCATATCTGTCGTTACTTTATCATGCTCGTTAACTGCGAGGGAAAAGATCGTGAGGAAACACACATGGCTAAGTTGCACATAGTCATGTGACTATATTTTATCAAACCAGTGATAATTCTATGAAACCAGGGTACTCCGAAAACCGATTCTATCGATCGCAACTTTGTACGACCCTGGCAAACCTCTCTAGCTTCATTAACATCCATCAATCTTTTCATATATGCTCTTTTATTCTCTTCATACTTCCTAGGCCTGCCTTTTTCAGCTCACTCTCTATTTGGTTTGAATGTGTCCGCCGAGGTCGTCCCCTACTCTACTAACATTACTTTCCACATTGGCTCTATATATATCTTTCACAAATTTACTACAATCCATCCTTGGTATGTGCCTGAACCATCTCAACATGCCTTTTTCTATGTTTTTTACAATATCTTGCACACCGCACCTTACACGAATCACTACATTTCTCGCTCGATTACATAACCTTACATTACATACTTTGCTGAGGGGCCTCATCTCTACTGAATTCACTCTGCTCTCGTACTACTTCTGCCACACCCAACATTCACTGTCATACATAAGCGTAGGATGGTGAATCGAGTGGAACTAGAACAGCATCATATACTGCCATTGTTTTCTGACACCGTATTACTTGGAAATAATTTTGTATGCACTTGGATTACTAAAGTAAAACGGCCAACTTGGTTATAATATTTTTCAAGCGGAACGACAAACTCACTTGGATTCATTAAACGCATCATAAGGTGTAGACATGATTTTATTTAACTTTATCATTATATTTTATGCATATTCAATATATTTTATTTTATAACGTGTACGAAGACATTTTGCATCATAAAAAACAGATCTGATTTTGACAGGGCCATTACCTCCGCGATACTAATGATTTCACGACCGACACTACAATGAGAGGTTTTCTTTTTGAGAAATAAAAAAACAACATAGTTTCCTAGAGCTCTGTAGATGGCGTTGATGTAACTACGTTACTTACTTCAATTTTTTCTTCGTGGTCTCAATCGTGTTGCCACAATAATTTGGCCAATGTCAACTTTAAAAACATGTGTCACATCATCATAGAGTAACTTTTTGGCGAGTAAAAACAACAAAAAGAATGTTAAATATAAATACCGTCTTTGTTTATTTACTTATAAGCTATCTTGGCTTAAACTGATATTTATTTAGACTTTCAAATCAGAACGTTTTTATGTACGTTCCGTTTTACGATATCATTACATCTAAGTGTGAAAAACGGTGTGACGTTCCGTTCCTACCAGTAACATAGCAAGTCTGGCGCCATCTATCCTGAGAACAGGGAAGAAGAAAAAAAGGAAAACCTCTCATTATAAACGAAAGCATACGATGAAGTTTACCACATTTGTTAAAATAAGTTTTACCAAATTAGTTTTATCCAAAGGTTTTATCAGCGTGATACTTGTTTCGTGATGTAAATTGCCCTTTATTGTCACATTGTCTTCTGGCTGATTTTGACCAGAATGTGTCAATATGATATTGTGTTGTCTGTCGTGTCATTGTCACCAATTGTCACTTGTACTTGTGTCATTCATATTCATAACTGTCATTTCATTTCATTTTCGTTCGTTAAACTTTGCTAGATTGCACTGCAGTTTGTTGCAATTTGAATGTATTTTTGCATTAGCACATGGACTCATTACTTTGAACGAGTATTTTATCTTATAAAATCTAGATAAATTGGTTACGTTTGGTTTGTCACTATCCTTTTAAATACCGGATTTCATACATAACCAAATAATTTGAACTACATAGAAGTGTTGGACTCCTAGGAAATAAAAATTATTTCTAAGTGAAATCGTGCTCAATGCCGAGTTTGTGAATCGTATTATATATTGTGAAGTGTCCTTTTATCATACGATAATTGCTGGCTTCGGGTGAAGCCCCCTTTGACCATCGCAATGGATATTGAAGAATGTCTAAAAGAGTGGGAAGATTTACTAGCTGACTATAAAAAGCTTGAGGTAATGTATTTATAAAGAACAATAAAGTATTGATTCTAAATGTAGTCTAGGGATGATCTCAATAATTTAAATAATAAAGAAATACTTAATAATTCTTTACTATACCTCTTGCACATATTGAATTTTTAAATTCTAACATTATTAGCCTTTATAGCTGTCTATCTGTATCGATTTGATAACCTTTGTAAAACCTGGTGCAGGTACAAGTTTCAGGTGGATGTCAGGGTATGAAAAAGTCAATTAGTAAATATTGTTAACATATTGCCTTTAAATTATGATAACACTCTTGATCTCTTACTCATCCAGAAATTTAAAAGAAAGGTTGGATTCATGCAAATCAGTGTTTAACTTCTCTACCTATCCACTGTCTATAGTTTTGGTGAATTATTTATTTTCATATTTTTTAGATTTAACCAAATATTTATTTTTAGTGCTTCATGTGATGGTTATTATTTTACTGTGTTATATTCCATTTGCAATGGAATTAGGTCTAAACTATAGTGGCACTTTTGCCACAGTAACAGCAACTAAATATAGGAATGGTAGTGCTATCCAAAGCTAACATAGTGGAATCCAACTCAAAAACCAACTATTTTGACATGTTTTATTTTTGATATTTGATATTTATATGCCATAACTGCCTCCATGGTCTCGCGGTTAAGCGCTTGGTTTCAAGTATGAAGGTCTCGGGTTCGATCCCCGGGGGGTGGTAACCTTACAAATTTAATTTGTAAGATTTAACCCAGTCTAAAAGGTTATTGCAGGCTTGAATCACCTGATTATCCGAAAATTAAGATGATTCTGTGCTTCGGAGGGCACGTTAAGCCGCCGGTCCCGGCTACTATTACGGTAGTAGTCGTTAGTCTGTCAACCCGCAATTGGCCAGCATGGTGGACTATGGCCAAATCGCCCTATATAGGGTAGGCTCGAGCCCCCTGGTGGGGACATATATGGGCTGCGAGGAGCGAACCTAAAGGGTTAACCTTTTACTGTGGAAAGATTGTGTCTATAATTAACTTTTTTTTTGTTTATGCTGTCCAATATTATAGTGTTCATTAACTTGAAATGAGTAGAAGTATTGTAATCACAATGTAATTAAAACAACTTAAATTGACTTTTGGATATTTTAATTGCATGTAATTGCATGGCTTTTTAAAACCCAAGACCATTTCTTGACCATTCATCCATTCAGTGACCATGATAACTGAAAAGTTTTTGAAACATCGGTCTTGAAAAAAATATGTAATAACACGCGATTAAAATATCTGAAAGTCAATAGTTGTTTTAATTATAATGTGCAATTGTTTGTTTTGCAATTCTACTGTAATCACAACCTGAATAAAAAAAAGGTACTTGATAAACTTCTCTTCTATGTGTATCAAGAGCTGAAGAGTCATCTATACTTATAATAAATCTGTAGAGAGGTCAATTCTGTACATTAAATATATTTTCAAAATAACTATCAGGGGGTGATTAGTGATCGATACTGATGCCAAAAATGCAATCAGTAAAATTTTTGTCTGTCTGTCTGTCTGTCTGTCTGTCTGTCTGTCTGTCTGTCTGTCTGTCTGTCGGTTTGTATGTTCCTTATGGAAACAAAAACTACTAGACGGATTTTAACGAAACTTGGTAGAATTATTCTTCATACTCCTAGGCAGGTTTTGGTATACTTTTCAGCAGAGTAGTGAAGGGGAATTTTGGGAAAATTTGGGAAAACGGGGGAAGTTACTCCATTTTTTAAGCTTCCGTCGCGTGTACAGCCTTAGTGGTTATAGTTACATAGAAATGATGTATGACGGAAATATTTCACATGAAATTTTCTAAAAAATATCCGTCTGCAGCATATATCTATCTTTCATAGTTGACTCATAACAACACATGTAATTCCTGATACCTTAGCAGTTCGGAGCATTCTGATTATATTTGTTTACTCTTACGTTTATAGTTCTCTCATTCATCTCTCATTTAAAAAAGTTTACATTATTACCTATTCAATAAAAAAAGAATCAAAGAAATCGGTATAGAATAACCAAACTTATACATAAAATAAGCTATCGCGCCCTGTGTCGTCGCACGTGAATGCTATAAGGATAATTTTTTAGTAATGGTTGCGCGCGCAAAAGTTAGCCGGGAGTATACATATACTGCCTGTATGTATGTAAAGTTTGTAACTCTGATTGTTTGACTGCATGGTTTTATTTTCGGAGATACTGAACCGTTCATTAAAGCGCTTTCACAATCACAAAGCTACACTATGCAGGAATGCTATGAATTGCACTAAATTTCACAAAGGTTGAGCAGTGATTGAAGAAACCTCAGATTATTTTTAAAACTACGCTACCCGTGCGAAGCTGGGCCCGATCCACTAGTATATAATATAATTGGTGGTAGGTTGTCAATCACCTTATCCCCCAACCGTCAAATAACAGTTCCAGTAGTTTTAGTACAATACCTGCAGAAAGAGTTTGAGTACTGGTATTAAAAATAGACAGCAATATTGATGTGTTTTATTTGTTGTAGACTGTGAACAAAGATTATGCTACCAAACTAGAGGAAGTTGGTGAACTTCAAGCATCATGCATGAAAGAATTAAATCACCAGCGGTACCGCCTCTCCATTATCAATGGGGCACTGAAAAGGTATGTTGTTTTTTACTTTAAGTACAACTAAAGTGGCATTTTTTTGTTGTGGTTTTACCTTTTTTCATCACTACCACAGCTCTTATTTAGAATACAATAAAATTGCTTGGACGTTAGTTAAGCAGAAAGGACTCAACCCACGCTTTCCCTGAAATTGAGTTCAGTGTGCCAATGCATACGCATAGCTGAGGGTGAGGGTTAAATCTACGAAGTAGTTAAAATTCCATCAATAAAATGTGCATGCAAACTGTTTATTTTAAATACATACCCTAACCCACAGAATGAAAAATAGCACTATAGTATAAACTCCAGATGCTCATATCTCAAAAGAAACTTTTTGCGGGTTGAGTCCTTTCTGCTATATTATCTGGTATATTATCATTATCAATGACAACTATGAAATGAAGGCCGCAAAGTGTATAATTTTGTCTACCATTTTAACCTTAGAACTACTGGGTTTTTAAATATATCTATACTGTCAATCAAATGAATCCATCTAATTTAATAATCGTAATCGATATTATTAAATCCACTAGTTCACTTTTGTCACACAATAACACGGGAAAAGATATTCATATAAAGGTATGTTGGAAATAGATTTCCAACTTCGCGTCGTCGAACAATCACTTAATTGGCGAACAGTAGGAAAGGGAGCGATAGTGTTATTCTTGGGTGAAACTATAAGACTTTTCAGTGAAAAAAATAGCTATAGCTGTAGCTCTGCTTAACCGACATGTTGATATACACATAACCACTAATAAAATTAGAACTCATACAAAATACATCTACTAGAAGCAAAGACAGCATGTTTATAAGTTTGATTGTAAAACTATAAATACATACAACTTATAATAAATATTGCGTAACTATACTGGAAATAAAAAAATTCACAATTCTTTTAAGGGTTTTTGTTTCAGCAAGGGTAGCACAAGCGCCCTTTTACGCGTGTTATAAAACAGCTATCTCTTTCGCACTTACATAGTATCGTAGACTGTCATCTAATTCTAACCGATATCGTGACGATTGAATAACGCTCGTGCTAGGCTTCCTGGACTAATATTTTACCCTTCTCCCTTCGTAAAAAAGTCATCATTGTATCTAAGAACAATAGGACAAACCAAATCGGGGATGTTATCAGAGAAATGTTTCTCTTCATATTCAGCATATTAAAATCTCATAGAATACACAATACAATAGATACTATAATGTTGTAGGCTAAAAATATTTATGTTACATCTGTCGTAAACATTTACTGTGGTTGTTTACTGACAACTTGTGAAGTCAAAGGTCTCCAGAGTTATACAAGTAGCCGTAAATGTGTTCCGAGAAATATGTCAGTTTATACATACATGTAATCCCGACTTAAAATTTTAAAACGTTTCAATTAACTACAGAATAAAAAAAGCTAAAAGTTGCTAGTGGTTTTACCGAATATTCGATTTGATTTTTCAGTGTTTTGCCACAATAAGAAATTCTAACATTTACGCTACCATTATTCGGCGCATCTCTTATATTAAGTTTCAAAATATTTTAAAATAATATAGATATTGAAGTCGCTCCCATACAATCTCTTAAAAGTTTGTTTTTGCCGTTTATAAAGATAGTGGTGTGGAACGCACTCACGAACCAGAGGTTTCGGGTTCGATTGTCGTAAACGTAACTTTGTGATGTAACTTTGGACTGATTTCAAAAATTAACCTAGTTTGGCAGTATATTGTCCTTTGAATAACCTGATTGTCTGAAAATAAAGATGATTTAGTTCTTCTGAAGGCACGTTAAGTTAATCACCCTATTCGGGATAAGTTTAGGCCCTTCGTTGTTAACATATATGAGCCGTGATGAATGTTTTCTTATACTTATTGACTTTGCAACAAAAAGTCATTATCCGAAAGAGTTTTTCGACCCCGAGTCTGAGTATCCCATTACGAATATTTCTAGACGCCTCTTATATGTTTTATAACCTCGATTAGGTCGCATCTGCGCGATCTTTATGATGGCATAATGAGTTGACGCGGTAATGGCGTATCCAAATAAACTATTATGTCATGGTTGTGGTGTGGCCGTGACCCCTTCCTTAAAATAATACAAAAAGTCAATGTTGCAAAATAAAACTATGTTATAGATTTGTTTGTAACTATTGGAACATGTTTAGCTTTTATCTTTATTTAACTTGGTTCGTATTCTTAGTGTATCTTACCGGATGTTAGGCGTGCTTTGTGACAAAATAACGTCCTTGGTAATAGCTATCTAATAATTTCCAAGTATTTTTTACTGATTTTTTCATCTTAAGTTTGATTATTGGAACAGATCACTTTAAGTACTGAGATTGTCTAACGTACTTCTGTTAACCAACAGACAATAGTATTTTTTTTCTATTTTAAGGATAGGTCTGCAAATATTGTGGTTTATGTAGTTGTGTAGGTCGACGACTGGCCGTGGGCTTAGTCATCAAGTGCGCGTTACCATTAGAATGAGTCTTAGACAGTGTATTGAACTTTGCAATAATAATTACTTATCGGACGAAGTTAGGAGAAAAAAAATGCACCCCCCTTAAAAAAATATGGGAACGCTTGGTGTAAATATCTCACGTTTTTTTAGAAGTATTATTACTGTCACCATCCCTTTGGGGACTCACAGGGATGAACGTTCAGTTGATAGTAATATTAAGTATAATTATACAAAATTATACCATTAAAAAACTTAATATGTATGCTTATAAAGCCAGAGTTTCTACCTCGAGACTGCTTCACTTTGCTGAGGTATAATTGATGATTAAGACCATTATCAATCAATCTACTTTATAAATATTGTGAATTTATATGAGCAACAGATCTCTGCAGCTTTCCAGATGATATCACTACACATAGTTGGCAGTCGTCCCCATACTAAAACAACTGTAGTACAAGCTGATGGAGCGAGCCGGTTATATCCATTACGTACGAGGGCTGCTATTTATGTATCCGGAATAAAAAAAAGAAACAAACATATATCAATTAATATGGTTTTATTGCTTCTCAAAATATTCGCCGCTCAGATCTATACACTTTTGCATGCGTTGAAACCAATTTTCATAGCACTTTTTCCACTCAGACTGAGGTATCTCCAAAACGTGCATTTTGAACGCATCGACTGCCTCTTCGCGGCTCGAAAAACGTTGACCACGTAATTTTTTCTTCACATTTGGAAATAAATAAAAATCATTGGGTGCCAAATCAGGGCTGTACGGCGGATGACCTGTCAATTCGATCTTTTGAGCTTCTAAAAACTGAGTTGTGACGGCCGACCTGTGACAGCTAGCATTGTCGTGATGCAGAATGATTCTACGTTGTCGGTTAGTCTTTCTTATTTGTTCAAAGACTTCCGGCAAACAAATGGTCGTATACCACTCCGAATTAACAGTTTTACGATTCTCTAAAGGCACTGTAGCTACATGGCCATTTATACCAAAAAAACAAGCGACCATTTGCTTCAATGTGCTTTTTGCACGAATAACTTTTGTTGGGTTCGGCTCATCTTGGAACACCCACACCGTGGACTGCTGCTTAGTTTCGGGGTCGTAAGCGTAGATCCAAGATTCGTCACCTGTGTAGATATTATAAACAGCTTTTGACGCACCACGGTTGTATTTTTTTAACATTTCTTTGCACCAATCGACACGAGCCTGTTTTTGATCAATACTCAAGTTGTGCGGAATCCAACGGGAGCAAATTTTTTTTACAGCTAAATGTTCATGAAGTATCTTATGTATGCTCGTCATACTAATGCCCAGAGATGCCTCTATCTCACGATATGTAACATGACGATCTTGAGTTATTAGTTCCCGGACAGCATCGATGTTTTGAGGTACAACGACCGTTTTAGGGCGACCTTCTTTAATTTCATCAGTAAGCTTAGATCGTCCACGATTAAACTCGCTAAACCAGTGATACACAGTGGTCTTTGAGGGTGCTTCATCCCCAAAAGTCGAAGTAAGCTGATCGATGCACTGTTTTTGAGTTAGACCACGCCGAAAATCGTAAAAAATCATGGCACGAAAATGTTCACGAGTTAAATCCATGGTGGTGAAGACACGCAATTTTCAAAATGACGCTACGATGTGAAAACAATTGACAGTCACATAAAAATAAATGTATTCTAAAGCTAAAGAGTTCTATTTTTAAATGATGTAATTACTTTTTAAATTATTGTTCTGTAAGTGGCCAGTTCCGGATACATAAATAGCAGCCCTCGTAACATTTAGATAAAGTGCTAGTTAAATTTCACTTTCTATGTTACATTTCTAGTAACTTCATTCGAACAAGTTTTCCATGGATATCGTACTAAATTGCGGAGACTAAAAGACTTGTCTGAACGAAATTTTTGTTGGACTTTGTTTGTGATAAAAAAATATATGAAATAATTGAACATAATCGTATATATTGCTATTATTGCTAAAAAGGGTAATCAAGCCGAGTTCAGATAAAAGACGTTCGCGTTTTTTTTACTCATTATATGTTCATATTATATGTTCTATGTACAATGTAGATCGCTGTGCTGTAGGCGATTCCCCTGTTTTAACACATTATTCTAATATTAAAATTTTGGTAGGTAATCTATATCTGTCCCATAGTTAAACTGTGATCATGATCAGGCTAGCTCTACGTCGGAACTCCCGTCACTTAATGATTCAATATTTATGGTTCCTTAGTTCTGAAAACATACATGCTAACGGCTATAAAAGCACAAAAAGAGGTAGCCAGAACTAAATGATTTAAAAAAGTGTTAGACAGATTGTAAAATGAGGGTAGTTCCGTGATGGATCTCAAGCCACATCGCCCAACAAACACGTAAATAGCCCCTAACCTCTTCTCTAAATTCTAAGAACTCAAACTTGGTACTCACGTTCTAATACTTCAAAACATCATTTATAATAACAGTTTTGTCACCTGGTGTTTAAAAAGTGAGTACGTAGTGAAAAGAATAAAAGAGCATGTATGAGAAGAATGATGAATGTGACAGAAGCCAGAGAGATTTGTCAGGATCGTACAAAGTGGCGATCTATAGTCTCTGCCTACCCCAAGGGGAGCAACGGGCGTGAGTATTAGTAGTCCTTAAAAAGTACACTAGTTTTAGTTAGAAAGTGTATTCAGGTGAACGGGGCAGGCGTGTTACAAATTTGTTTACGAATGCTGTTACATGAAAAGTAAGACTCAGGCATATGGGGTTTCTCGCTTTGTTTTTCTTCACCATTACCTACCTAGATGAATGAACCATTAATTTTACCTTTAAAAAAGACACATTCATATGGGCTAGGCTTTGGGTTTAATTTCGCGTTATACTTGAGAAGCAGTGATGTTCCCACATATATTATATATGAATGTTATAAGAACTAATATCCCTGGTATCAATATTGTAAGTCGTGTCGAGTGGTGAATCTGCAGAGACAATCATTATGATTGTGTTCTTCCTGTCCAATAAATAAACAAACAAGGGGATATAAATCAACGTGGGTGCTAGTTCAATCGCAAAAGTTTGCAATGCCGGATCCGTCACAGAGGTTATAATATAAGTCTCTTTGAGCTGCTTTTACTGGATTAAATTGTCGACTATATTTATCTTATATATATACATATACTCACGGCTATAATTCCCAAAACGGGGTAGCCAGAGCTTTGGAATGAGAAATTCCTCAGCCACTTTTGGAAGTTGAGTGGGGAAAAGATGGTAAAAATAAATGTTTTTGGTGACGGGTCTCCAACCACATCGCCCAAAAATCACTTGAAAAGCCCCTATACCCTTAGTCGCCTCTTACGATCACCCACGGGTAGAAATGGGGTAGTGTAATAATAATATCTTATATGTAAAATTTTCATTTGACTAGATTAAGTAAAACTTCATATCTTGCACTACATATTATAATTAGCCCCCCGCCAAGACTATCTAAATGCATATTTAAATCAAAAATATTAATTAAATAGTCGTATGGTTTCCATCAATCATGTTTCACAATGTGATTCAAGCGAAGGTCAGAACAGTTCACTAATTGTCTAAGACTTTAGTATTGAACTATTTATGGTATAAAAACTATATTACACGTATGTACTAACTATTTTACCGCATATGCCTGAAGGGATGATATAGTCTACTAAATTAGGAATACATCACGTAACATAATGTTTTGTAATGCCTGTTTTAGTTTGCTCAAATTTTAAGGGATAGTGGTAATCGCTGCTGCTTTATGCTTAGGTACCGCAGTTTCACCACGAATTAGCAATGAGAAATTTAACATATATATTTAAACCACTTGGGCTTTTTGAAGATTTATTCCCTCCTCACTAACTACCAAAATATAACAGCCTTATCTTTTATATTTATTAACTCAAAAAACGAGAGATTTACATAACTCACGACCATAAATCCAAAAAAAAGTAGCCAGATCTTTCGAGCTGAAAACTCGTCTGCCACATATGGAAGTTGATAGTGTACAAGATGGAAGAAAAAAAGTATCGTCGGTGATGAGTTTCCCATCGCATCGCCCAAAAACCACGTAAAAAAGCCCGATACCCTTAATCGCCTCATAGCCACTCGTGGGTAGAAAGGGGTAGTGACATTCTAAGCCGGCACTCTTTTCAGAGAATTCTTGGCTCATAATCCTCAAGCGACCAAGCCATTTCCATAAGCATAAGTCAGTTACACTTAAGCTATGTTTTCCCTCGCAGATTAGAAAAGAAAGGCATGACGAAAGACGACCGCGTGGCGCACCTCGAGAAGGAGATCATGAAGAGGAAAGCGATGCTGCACGAGATCGAGCAAACGCTGCCCAAACAGAACAGCCTGTACTTGCGCATCATACTCGGAAACGTTAACGTTTCTATACTTAACAAAAATGACAAGTAAGATGTAGATATCATACATATATTTCCAGAACTTCAGAATCAGAACATTCTTCAGCCACTTTTGGAAGTTAAGTGGGGAAAAGATTGTTAAATAAATGTTATGGTGATGGGTCTCCAACCGCATCGCCAAAAAATCACTCAAAAAGCCCCGATACCCTTAGTTGCCCTTACGATCACCCATGTGAAGAAATGGGATAGTGCCATTCTAAGCCGACACTACACAGCAAATAATACTTCTCTTAAACGAAATGTAAGCTCTTACTTTGTCTGCTAGTAGAGTAAGGATGAAATCCCCATTCTTTGAAACCTAGGACTGAAACTTTTTTATACAAAATTTCACGTTTGTTTAACCTGGGTCGATATAAAAGAAATATCCAGGAAACCAAACTCAAATCCTGTCAAGAACAGCACACAACATCTCAAAAACGGGGTATGGGGAATATTGAATGGCAAACATGGTGAAATCGGTTTATAAAGTTTTGGGTCGAAAAGTTCGTGTTACTTAGTAAAAGTTGCGTGAATTGTCACCTCTGGGACACATTCGCTAAAAATAATTGTATTGATACCTTTAACTCTAGCTAAACCGTTATGTTATATAGCCTATTGCCATGCATATTGGCGTGTCAAAATAATGTATAACAATTTAGTGCTTCTGCCATACCTTTTTTGAATTATACGCGAGTATATGTTTATAAATTCAAATAATTGATCTTGTTTTCGTAACTAAGTTTATCATTGCACTGATAAAGATAAACGGTAAAATTTATGATTTGTTTGAGACATAACATCACAGTATTAGTACTTATTAATTATCTTTAGTTGAATTATGCATGAGAATCGTAATGTTTGTAAAGGATGACAACGAAGGACAAATTTAGATCAATGTATAAAGAGAATATGATAAAAAGCCCAGGCAATGATAATAGATTTTGTTGGAGTAGGTTTCATAACTGCTTAATTAAGAGCTTATTTCATTACACTTTGTCGTTGCTGAATTCAGACGTCCTTCGAAGTTACTGCCGCAGACGCTTATTATTCCACTACACAAATTTCAGTTTGAACGTTATTCCACTAGTCTGAATTCAGATTCTGTGGCTTTCAGACGTCTTCATTCAGACAAATGGAATAAGCTCTTTATACCTCTCTATACTTTCGGCTTTTATCACTCAAAGGGATTGTTAGGGCTTCAAAATTAGAAATGCCTCACCCACTTCACAAGTTTTTGAATATTTGCTCTACAATTAAGCGAAAATAAGTTGAATTCTTTTATATTTTTGTGTAGCACTTAGTGCCCATGCGTTTATAATTTATTTGATTAAATATATATTTGTCTATAATTCAAGACTATAAGGTTGACCTTCAAGCACCGAATTCAGTTGTACAATGTTTTTGTATAATTGAACAGTCGTAGCATAGTGACTAGATAGGTCGAATTTACTTCGATACGTGGGATGCAGGTTCGATTCCCTCTTAGAGCTAATATCCCGTTGTAGATCTTCTTCGATGGTGACTTGAATATTTTCATCTATATAAGTAAAATTTTATTAATAAGTCAGTTCTCAATCGCAAAAAAAGCAAAAACAGCTTATACGAGAAAAAACAAATGAATGTAAGGGAAGCGAAAGAGATTTGTCAAGATCGTGCAAAGTAGTCGATTGTTTTTGCCTACCGATTGGGAATAATGGGCGTGAGCATAAGTAAGTAAGTAAGTTCTCCATTGCGACGGTCTAAGTAAAGACTATCATATCTACTATCACTATCTATCTATCACTTTTATGATCCTGGGCAACCTCTCAGTTCGCTTTTATACCTACTATTATATTTTCTGAAGCCTGAGCTTTAGAGCTAGAAACTCTTCAGCCATATGTGGAAGCTCATAGGGGGGTCTAGATGGTATAAATAAAATATCGTTGGTGATAGGTCACCAACCGCATCGCCCAAAAATAAATTAAAAACCCCATACCCTTACTCGCCTCTTACGACACCCGGGGGTAGAAAGGGGTATAAATTAGGTAAATACTTAAATCCTTAAATTGAATATTAAAACAGAACAATGTCTTGTTATAAATAAAATGTCATAAGCGTTATTATGTAACAATAATGTTTCTCTACTTATAGGCCAAGATAACGATTCTACTTTGAATATACAATGATGAAAAATTGCATTGTTAGATAATAGAAGATTGGCCATCAAATACTTTATTGACATGTTTCTTAATGTATGTATTATAATAAACGAGTGGTTTTTTTTTCAGGTTTAAATACAAAGATGAATATGAGAAGTTCAAGTTGATACTCAGTGTTATTGCTTTCGTTTTAGCTGTGTTAAATTTGACCGTTGATTTCAGGTAATTGCACAATTTTTATTTTTATTAAATTAGGAAATAATATAATGATAATATATTGAATACAAGAAATTTCAGAGTATTAGCTCAGTAGTAGTGTGGTGTGCAACTGAAGTTTTGAGAAATAATATTAGGTTGATTCTGCAATGGAAATTTGTTTAACCTTGCATTAACTTTTGCGTTTACAGTTTTATTGTTCCTTCGGCAATCTTTTTCCGTTGAATAAAATCGAGTGTTGTGGATTAGGCTTTCTGCTTTTCAAAAAAAATCAAAACATGGTTATCCAAACTTTCGAAATCAAAACTTTCTCAGCCGCTTTTATTTAGCACTACTAAAGGGAAAATTGCTGTGATTGAGCTGCCAACCTCATCGTTTACTAATACCTTCGTAAGTCACACACCGAGAGAGATAAGATAGTGTTAATTCTCATCCGAGACTACAGGGTTCAAAGGCGGACCTTGGCATTTTTTCCTAAGGGGGCAAGGAAACGAAGGAACAAAAAATTATATCATACTCGATGTGAAGTTCTGATGGGACCGTAATAAATATTTAGTCTGAGGGATTCTATCGACTCAAGTCATATAATTAGAATGTGTTTTGTTCATGAGAACCTCATGTGGAGATTATTTATCCTTTATTTGTCAACTCAAGTCAATCCCCAAAAGGTACTAATACTTCTGAACATCAGATGACGTTTACGTGGACGTGTCACCTGGTGTTCAGAGTACCCACCTTTTGCTTAAACAGTGAACTCGCTACAACAAGACAATACATACATACATATACTCACGGCTATAAATCCCTAAAAGGGGTAGCCAGAACTGAGAAATTAGAAATTCCTCAGCCACTTTTGGAAGTTGAGTAAGGAAAAGATGGTAGAATAAAGGTTGTTGGTGATGGGTCTCCAACCGCATCGCCCAAAAATCCCTTAAAAAGCCCCAAGTCCGTTAGTCGCCTCTTACGTACACCCACCGGAAAAAAATGGGGTAGTGCTATTCTAAGCCGACACTACACAGCTAAACACAGGACAATAAAAACGCTCAAATTTTCCAGGCCACTCCAACTAATCCTAATCTTCCTGCTCGTATGGTACTACTGCACGCTCACGATCCGCGAGTCCATCCTCAAGGTCAACGGGTCTAGGATCAAGGGCTGGTGGCGGCTGCACCACTTTGTGTCGACCGTGGTGGCTGGTATCCTCCTCATTTGGCCGCAGAACCAGCCCTGGACAGAGTTTAGACCCACTTTCATGTGGTTTAATGCTTATATCAGTGAGTTTTGGTTTCATATTCTTATATATAATAACAAATCCCGGGTCGGGCCAACACCAATTTGTCTTTTCTAGAGTTATGTGTGTGGTTTATTTATCATGGTTGTTAACGGTGAGGGAAAACATCGTGAGGAAACCCACATGGCCGAGTTGTACTTAGACATGTGACAGTGTATTCGTACAAAGCGGCGATAGGCCTGCCCCCTATCACGTGAGTACACTGTCCAAGCAAAACGTGGGTACCTACTTTGGACACTAGGTGGCGCTGTCACGTTGTTCATAAGTATTGGTACCTCTGTGAATCGCTTCGGGGATAAACGGCGTGAACGTTTATGTTATGTATGTATAATAACCTACTGGTGCCGTGGTCAGTCAGCCCGTGACTATGGCACCAGTAGGTGTGCCGAAACGTCAGGTAAACACATCACGTAAGTAATTAAAAACTATTTCGTTGGTTAATCCCGATTCCGATTATTATATATAATGTCTACAAACACAACAAACTACAGTTGCTGTGTAGTGTCAGCTTAGAATAGCACTTCCCCATTTCTTCCGGTGGGTGTACGTAAGAGGCGACTAACGGTATTGGGGCTTTTAAGGGATTTTTAGGCGATGCGGTTGGAGACCCATCACCAACAACCTTTACTTTTCCAAAAGTGGCTGAGGTATTTCTAATTCCTTAGCTCTGGCTACCCCTTTTAGGGATTTATGTGTCTACAAACCGCGAGAGTTTAAAAAGTGTATTGGTTATCCTTGTTGAAGGAATTAAAAGAATTTGTTCTAAGTTGAAAGTGAATCAGTTACTATATGATAGTAACTTAGTAACACAGTCAATAAAATAAAAGTCACAAAACTGATAACGAGATTATTTATTTGTATTTATAGATTGCAGTACGATTAAGGAAATATTTGAAGAGAAGACTATCTATAACGAATCTAAATAATGACGCATCACATCCAAATATTATACATACACATACTCACGGCCATAAATTCGAAAAAGGGGTAGCCAGAACTTAAAAGCTAGAAATTCCTCAGCCACATTTGGAAGTTGATAGGGGAGAAGATGATAGAAATAAAGTATCGTTGGTGATGGGTCTCCAACCGTATCATTAAGCAAATGTTACTATGTACTATTTTTATTAAATACATAATCTTGCCAGCAAAGTTTGCATGTCCATGCATACTCCCAATCAGTGTAGCAAGTGAATTAAAGTGTCCTTGGATGATGAAACAAAGGAAGTAAAGTTAATCGAATTTGATATCAAAATCGAACACAGATATGAAAATGACATAAGTCCGCTTAATTTATAGTGATTCATACTTTTATGACAATGTTTTGAATGTATGGAGGTATTTATTGTTATGATAAAAGTATGATATCATATCGAACGGACTCTTTCATTAATGATCGTTTACTGACGAATCCGTCTTAAAAAAGGATTTTCATCATTTGATAGGAAGCGATATCGAAATAATTTTATATTGGCAATGTAAACAGGATAGGGTGAAATTGACCGTTCTTAACTGATAGGTACATTAATAATATTAACACATAATTAATAACCCCTATTATCTGCCACCATAACTTAACCATCACCAACTACTAAATATTGACCCAGATTCTAACGAAGCTGAGCACGGGAGTCGAAAAACCACCTATTGCAATATGTATAGTACGTGCATGAAAACGTTTCCTAAAGGAAGCACAAGATAGCTCTGAAATTGGGTTATCGTTTTGATATGAATAATGTTTTGTCATAATCACATTGCAGCTGCATGTTAATTAAACATGATCGTGCAATCTTAATATGGATAGCAGATATGCACATTAATAAATCAAATATTATCATTATCACTTATTAAAAAAGGCATATTCATGAAGATCAAAATGAAGAGTATGCAATCATATCACTAGGTCAAAATAATATTCAGTCAAACATACTTCTCAGTTAAAATACATCAAACATATCAATTTGGTTCCGTATATTTTAAACGCCGATGTACGCTTATTTTAGAAAAGTGAACCAACATTAACACATTTTATTGAGAATGCTAACAAAGGTTTCACAATTTAATTGAAAATTTAACCTTTTGTTGAGACGGTAGTCTTTTATTACCTACCCTATCTACTTACTTTATATAAAATCCAGGCCAATGATCTAAACTAAAGGTGTAAACAATTAAAGTATATTTTATATAAATCTAATGCAACTTCTTTGTTAGCATAAACTAGTAAGTGTATGATAGCGGCTAATATGTGCGATAACGCGAGCATCACTATCTGACCTCCATTGCTGCGAAACCAATACGTGGATATTATGGATTGTGGTGCAAAGTCGAAAGATTAACTACAACTTAGTTATGGACTGAAAAACAAGAAAATCATTATGAATTGTTGAAATTGTATTGATGGAATTTTTGGTTCAGTTTTACCTGATAAGTAATTCGTATACAAATTAACCCTCAGAATTATTTATAAAGAAGAAGGGCTTACATTTTTTTAAAATATAAATGTACTCTGTATATTTCTTCATACTTTATTAAATACGAACCTGTCATCTTTTCTTGTTCGAATAATTAAGTATCGAAGGTTAAATGATCATCTTAAAGTGATACAGCGATTACACTGTACAACTCGATTTTACGATAATCAGAATATGATGCATTTTTAACCGACTTCAAAAAAGGAGGTTCTCAGTTCGATTGTTTGTATGTATGTATGTATAATTGTCCGCGATTATCTCGAGTTTGGCTTAAGCTATTTGGATGCGGTTTTCAGAACAGTATTCGTTACATTTAGGAGAAGGTTTTAGTGCCTTAACCGACCAAAAAAGAAAGGGGGTTCTGTGTTTGACCTGTATGTATGTCTGTTGGTCCGCGATTATCTCACGTTTGGCTTAAGCTATTTGGATGCGGTTTTCAGAAAAGTATTCGTTACATTAAGGAGAAGGTTTTAGTGCCTTAACCGACCAAAAAAAGAAAGGAGGTTCTGTGTTTGACCTGTATGTATGTCTGTTGGTCCGCGATTATCTCACGTTTGGCTTAAGCTATTTGGATGCGGTTTTCAGAAAGTATTCGTTACCTTTAGAAGATGGGTTAAGTGATTTAACCGACTCTAAAAGAAAGGAGGTTCTGTGTTTGACCTGCATGTATGTATGTTGGTCGGCCATTATCTCGCGTTTCGCTTAAGCTATTTAGATGCGATTTTCAGAAAAGTACTTGTTACTTTCAGGACAAGGTTTTAGTGATCTAACCGTCTCAAAAAAGGAGTTTCTGAGTTTCACCTATAAGTATGTATGTAAGTTTGAAGGTTCTTAGTTATTATTAGACAAAGAATTATCAGTTTATGTTATTACATTCAGGAGAAGGTTTAAGTTCTTTAACCATTTCGAAAAAAAGGAGGTTTCTTAGTTTGAAATATAAGTATGTATGTAAAGTTATCAATACTAGACAGAGATTTATCAATATAATGTTAATAAAGTTTTTTTATTAGTAATAAACAGAGTTACTAAATTATTAAACAAAAAAGTATATAAAAACATGAATAAATTACTCTTAATTATATTGAAGAAAAAAATATATATTGCAACATCATGTTTCTCATTCTGGTCATTTCAATCAAGGCTCTTTCGTCATGGGGATGGTTAAGTAATTTCTTTGAATCTATATCACTTAAAGCCATCTCATCAAGGGATTTTACAGGACTCAACGCTACATATATATAAGAGTGTTTCTTCGCATTTGTGATAGGTGAACTTCTCTTAGCTCATCTGTTTCGGCAGCAAGAGCAGCACGCTGACGATCTCTCTCATTCTGAAGGGAAAGCACGAGTTATCGACACGATATCGGTTAAAATGAGATGGCAGTATACGATACTAAGTAAGTGCGTAAAAGATGGCTGCTTTATCCCACGCGATAACTAGTTTAAATACGGCTCGTGCTTGCCCTGCTGAAGTCTTCGTTTTTTTTCGATGGGTGTTTCGTTCTCCCTTACGCGACTTTTCCTTTAAGCATCCTTTGATTTTCTATCTAGGCCCGCAGGTAAACAAAATAGTAACAAGTAAGCTAAAGTCATTATAACAAATATTATAACTACCTGTTAATAAAACTATAAAATAAACGGACAGTAAAACTTATCTCTAAAAAACTATCACTAATTCACTAAAAAAACTCAGAGTGATTTAAGAACTTATCACTAAAAAGTATAAAATAAAAAACAAAAACAAAAACTTCAAATTAAAAACTAAACAGAAAAATTAAATATTATTATTTTTTATTTAAAAAAGAACCGCCTTCAAAAATCCAACTGAAAAGTATAAAATAATTTTTATTTATTTTATTATGTACAACTATATTCAACTTCTTCTTTTTGAAGTCGGTGCCAAACAGACAAATCCAAAATGAAAATTGCTACATAGAGAAAACCATACGAATAATAAATCAATCGATAGTGCCTCAACAACAGTAGGTAACACAATCGCGCTCAAAAATCAAGAAATTTCATCCGCTCGCAAGTCTCGCAACGACGTCGCTTTATAAAGGATGGAATTGGGGGACAGTGAGCGGTGCTTAGCCTGGTGCGCATGCGTCTCACTCCGCAGAGAAATTATCATAATATACATGTCACCGTAAAACTGTAAATACTAGTAAATTATAATTTAAGATAGATAGCGAGATAGTAAACTAACGTTAGGTTAGGTTATGTAAGATTATCAGATTTCAAACTAACGGAATTAACAATTCGACAGAGACATGCATGCACCGAGTTGGCACAACCAAAACTTCTAACACTTTGTAAAAAAACGGTCGAGAATCTAAATCACTACATAGTATAAAACAAAGTCGCTTTCTCTATCCATGTCTGGGATATAGGGACATCCTTATGTATACTTTAATCTGTAAAACTACGAAATGAATGTTGTGCGAATTTTTTGATTAATTGATTAAAAAGGAAGGTTTATAAGGATGATATACGCTGATGGGGTGGAGAACTCACTCAACTTGGGCGGGCCACTAATATTCGTTCTTCTTTGTCATGAAAATTGGTTTGGCACCGACTTCAAAAAGAAGAAGTTGAATATAGTTGTACATAATAAAATAAATAAAAATTATTTTATACTTTTCAGTTGGATTTTTGAAGGCGGTTCTTTTTTTTATTAATTATTATCTTTATTATCATATTTTTTCATATTTGTTATAGGATTACTGTTTGTTCGACTATGATAGGAATCTTATGGATTATTTTAGATTGTACTAAAAACATTTTGTGTTCTCTCTTTAATACTTATCACATCCAATCAAGTGAATCTGATTTCAATAATTATGAAATCTTCCGCTACTTTTAAATGACGAAAAAACTCCAAACCGATGCCGTGCTTTTTCAGTGTCCTACTAAAGTGAAGACAAGACATATTCTACTTATCAATTCCATTGATTAATATACCTTACGCTCCAAAGACCGCTTCGAAGACCCTCAATTGAAGTATTTGTTAATTGTTTTAGTAGAAATTATAAATATATAGTTTCGTAAAATACATACAACATATACTCACGCCATTAGTTCAAATTGCCACTTTGTACAATCCTACCAAACCTCTCGAGCTTCATATACATTCACAAATATTTTGTTAAATGCCCCTTTTCTATATACATATACTCACGGTTATAAATCCCTTGAAGGGGTAGCCAGAGTTAGGGAATTAGAAATTCATAAATAAAAGATGTTATTAAAGGAAAGAAAAACTTCGACACTGGCGGGGTTTGAACCCGCGACCTTCGGGTATACGCCCCCGTCGCTCTGCCAACTGAGCTACAGTGTCAGTTGGCAGAGCGACGTTTTCTTTCCTTTAATAACATCTTTTATTTATGAGTAATAATCCCCACATGAGGAATTCATGTCAAAAAACATTAAATTATGTGATAGTTAGACGTTTCCAACATTTGCATTCTATCTGAAAAGGTAGACAAGTGGCCGTCCGAATTAGTTAAAATTCGGAGGTAGGAAACGCAAACACTACTTGAACGTGTAAAAAAAAAAGAAACAAAGGATAGAGAAATTTCGCGCTGGATGCCAACTGACACTGTAGCTCAGTTGGCAGAGCGACGGGGGCGTATACCCGAAGGTCGCGGGTTCAAACCCCGCCAGTGTCGAAGTTTTTCTTTCCTTTAATAACATCTTTTATTTATGAGTAATAATCCCCACATGAGGAATACATGTCAAAAAACATTAAATTAGAAATTCCTCAGCCATTTCTGCAAGTTGCGTGGGGAAAAGATGGTGAAATAAAGGTTGTTGGTGATGGGTCTCCAACCGCATCGCCCAAAAATCCCTTAAAAGCCCCAATACCGATAGTCGCCTCTTACGTGTACCCACCGGAAATGGAGTAGTGCTACTTTAAGCCGACACTACACAGCTTTTTTAAATTCTTTTACATTATTAATGTTTTAGGTGTAGTCCAATACCTCCAATTCCGCTACCAAAGCGGCGTGCTATACCGACTGAAGGCGTTAGGTGCACGACACAACATGGATATCACGATCGAAGGATTCCACTCCTGGATGTGGCGAGGACTCTCCTACCTTCTCCCGTTCCTGTTTGGCGGATACGTTTTCCAGCTGTACATCTCTTACACGCTTTATCAGCTGAGCTATCATCCGGAGGCGACGTGGCAGGTGATGTATTAAAATATTTTAATAAAAGAGAATAAAATAGCATGTATGAAGAGATTGATGGATGTAGACGAAGCTAGAGAGGTTTGCCAGGATCGTACGAAGTGGCGATCGATAGTCTCTGTCTACCCGAATAGGAATTAATAACGTGAGTATATGTATGTATGAACTTTAATAAAAAGGGTTTTAATGGGATATAATAAAATTCAATATTGCAGTATAATATTTATGACTGTTGGAACGTTAGACTGGTATTTTTTGTAGGGTTCAATCATTCAATGATAGTCTCGAATAGACACTATGGTGACTATATTTTCCATGTACCCGCAATTTTCAGTGACTACGTAGTCACTGAAAAATCGAATACATTAGATTATGATTATTATTGATCGTCTTCTATAAAACCTATTAAATTAAGAAGGCTCTCGCAAGATGTTGTGTGCCAAAATTAGCTCTCTTAGAACCCCGCAGTGAAAATTGCTTTATAAAAAAAAACAAATGTAATAACTTAGTGTTAGCTCTTTTACGTTTTTAATATCCGTATATGAAAACTGGGAAAGAATTCAATTATTTTACTTTACTTATGCCAAATGTAGGATGTATGCATTTAAAGAACTTTGCTTTCTTCGTTATTTGCTTCATTGTCAATTATTCCTTTGTTTAAGATAGGGTTAATAATGTATTAAGTGCAATCAAGAGCTTCAAAATTAGAAATTCCTCAGCCACTCTTGGAAGTTTACAGAGGAAAGGATTGTAAAATAAAGTATGGATGCCGAGGGTAATAAATAATGCTTTTAAAATCTTTGCAGCGATTATTACTGCTACTATAAGTTCTTGTCTTACGAAGTATTCGTAAAATTTCCATTGTATCAACAATGGAAAATTATTTCCTAAAATATTTAATACATATGAGAACAGTTTTAAATTTGGTTTTGATGACCTTTGTGTGTAATGCCTCGATCATATATACCAAAGATGCCGCACTCCATGCAAGCTCAACGCACAAAAGCGGACCACGAGAATGACAAGACTGTTTGACAATTAAATATTTATTTTCATACAATTATCGACCTTACCGCATTTTCTTAAGACCTAGTATTCATTGCAAGATCTAACACGCGACTCAGTTAAACAGTGCTTATCATATAAATAAGCACTGTTTGGCCGGACCGTTTTTCGTGCTTTGTTGGTGTATCTTTGGTGTATATGATAGAAGGTGTAATGGATTTAAACAGTAAGATAGAAGGTGAAATGGATTTAAAGAGTAAAGAGAAGAGAAAGTTTTCCGTTATATTTTTATTATGCGGACTTCCAACATAATATTAATATGTATAGTAATAAAGTTATTACAACCAACCCAAAACAGGTAGCAGCGCTATGTATGTCGTTCTTTGTGCTCGGCATCGGAAACACTCTAACGACGCTGCTCGTGATACCACAGAAACTGAGCGAGCAAGTCACGACTGAATAACATGGTACCACAGCGATATCCCATAGGTTCTCACACAAATAAACATATCTGAAGGGTGGAATCATCCTTATATAGAAATCAAGCTTGTTTTGTAGATGGTTTAGGTCGTGTTAAAACTGTCCTATTTTTATATCGCTCAAGTTAATATATCCCTGGTTGTATTCTCTTGAAACCAGATTATTATATCTTAGCTGTTGTCGGTTGAAAATTTACATGAATTTGTTATCGTATTAAAAGTTCTTGTAACTTTTTAGGTCTAAAATTTATGTAGATTACCCTTAGCTTTGTGTGTATTTTTTGATAAACAATGTACAGTTTTCAAGGAATATTGTAATTTTTATTGATTGATACTAAATTTTAATATCCAAATGAAATATAAACAGATATGTTTATTTTTTATCTAGTTTGAATGCATAGAATAAATTTATAGATTGTACAATTAATCCTAGAGTCTTGATTGTTTAACAGTTGGATAAGTTTTATAAAATGCATGACCGCGTCACATTTGGGCCTTGTATAATATAGATGTAGTATCTCAATTTTGTATGAAAGAGTTAGATGAAATTCTGGTTTACACAAATTTTGTGTTAAAATAAGGCTTCCACACAAGTAGCAATTTTATGCTCATATTTATAATATAAGTAATTCTGTAATGAAAGCATTCCTACCTAAATTAACCCTTTATCTTGCAAGATTTTTCCCCAAAGTGAATATAAATACTTTGGATAAACGAAACTAAGCATGGTTCTTTTAAAAGCAACCACTTCATTTGTATAACCAACATCATAACGTTCACTGCTATGTTCTATGTTTTATTTTGGTATCAATAAATGCACCGGCCGCTATACTTTCATTATTTATGATTTTATTGCATCATTTATGTTTTAGGTATCGTTATTTACTAGGACGTAATTTTATTTAAGCTGGGGCGCTACCAGGCTCCTATTTCACTACTCTGACAAGTCAGACAATTGTCAAGAAAATCTATGACTGCACCGATTTCATTTATTAAATATTCAACATTTGTTATGCTTATCCAAAACTTGTCCTTAACCTCGTAACGCCCGTTGTATCACTGGAGAAACAAAACTCCTGTGACTAATAGTAACTTTTAAAAACATTAAAGCCATAGGAATAGTTCTTGTTAAAGATATCATTAATTTTAATAATGGGCAGTCAGCACATATTTTTTTTGTTCCATTAGAGATACATTGGATAGAACTTACAAGTCATAACAATTTCTATACGGGCGTTACGAGGTTAAAGGCAAATTGAGTTATATCGAAGGAGAAATTTATTCTTTCTCTATACATTGTCCTACATGCAAGTACATCTAAATCACTATCACTGCCACTACTACTGCTTTCGCGCAGCGCCATTTTGTTACTAAAAATTACAATTGTAATGCTAGCCCTCACACTAGCCTGACACAGCCTCGATCTCATGTCAATAATTTCCGACAAATCTACAGATATGTTGAGTTGGAAAAATTGTCCTTGTTTCACAACATAATTGTCATTAGATTATGTTATCGACAATTGTAACATTATGCCTGTCATGTTTCGAAGTATTTCTTTACCAAATATTTTTTAAACTTATCAGTTGTCACCTGTCACTGACATATTTCAGACGACATATGTCACTGACAATTGTCATATTGGTGAAATAGGGGCCAGATTGTCAGAATTGTCTTGAGTTTTGCCAGTTATGAAATTCCTTTGCAAGTGATTAGCTCTTGAGTGTAGAGAGGCCTTTGAATTGCTGAAGAAACTACGTATATTATGTAAAATAATAACCATGTAGCTATCGCAATCTCAGTGAATTATTTTATAATTTCACAAATTCGATTTAGACATATTTATTTGCATGCTGAATTTTAATTCATTCAACTTGGTTAATACAAATTTGAGGTGTATTTTTTTTTGATACTGGAATCCAGTGAGCCGTAGGCAATTTTGCAATAACATAACCATATACTCGCAATATTATCAAAGGTGAATATGAAATTTCACCGAAGACTCTCTGTTAGTTAGTTTCTAGTATATTTTTCCCATTGAAAGCTTACTTTCTAACACCTAATTTCAATGAAAACAGCGACTAGTATAATTCGTGTTATTAATTGATGAATCGTAGCATCTAGTCTGGATGTGCATGAATTAGTGTTGTGTTTGGTTGCCGTTGATAGATTTTATGTAATTGGTTACCTAATTTAACCATAAGTCCGTCCGTAGTAACTAAATGGTGTGTCTTTTCAATTTTCGTTGTCATTTGTATATAATACTGATTAGTGCCGGCGCTGGATATGGATGTGACGTGATAAGCAATATGCGAGATTTAATTTGGTTTTAACTGATGAAATTTATCATCCCAGAATAAAAGTAGTATAGAGATTATTTCGATTGGAAACTTAAGCAAATTTTATGGTAAACAAAATAAGAGTTTTAGTAGTTTTGTATAATTCCACGCACATTTAAATATAATATCATTTATACGTTTATCTCATGATAACGTCAATATTTACGGGAACTCTCTTCAACACCGTAGCCTAAAGCTATCACGGTAGGGTACACTGAAAGATAACAAAGATAATTTCGACTGTATCTCTTCTCACTCTTATTAACATCAATTTATGTCATACGTCATCCTTTTTTACAAGTGTATAGATGGTGATATTCGACTAATCCAACAATACCTACGAAGCTGTCGTTTGGTTTTATCGACTTGTAAGTGCCATAATTTAATTATGTAAAATTTCATTATGAATAATACATTTTATTGACATTCAAGATAAGAATATTCACATGAATATTTCTACATGGAGCTGGAATGAAAGAGGTATGAGGACGAAGTTATTTTTGTCGTCTTGAAGAGTAGTCCCTAACACCAACAGTAGTTATTATCATCATTTCAAACTTCATTCGTGTTTTTTTTCCTAAACTTCGATCATTTTTTGTCAAATCCTGAACAGATCTACATTAATTTTGAATTTTAGTATGTGAGATTAAATTTGAATAAAAACCTTAGCAACTAATGTTCTAAAATGATAAGTAATTTTCGGAAGAAAATAACTTACTAATGTGTTTCATAAGAATTCTGAATTATCAAATGGTTGTATTTGTATTGTTGCCTAGCTTTCATGTGATGTAAGAGAGATAGTACTGCCTGATTGTGATATATTTGTAAGAATTGTTAAACCAATATAAATAATTGAATCCTAACAAATAAAGAACATCACAATTTTCAACGCAATAACACAATGAGCAGAATATTGATCTATCTTATGTATATCTTGTTATGTATGATAAATTGTAAATATGTATTAATTTAAATAAGTTTTATATATTTGATTTTTTCTCCATCAAGTTGTTTTTGTTGTGGCATGATAGCACATCAAGGTTGGTCGTTCAAGTGTTGTTGCACCAAGCGATTCAATTTGTTAAGTAATACAAACAACAAGGCATCTTTGGTCAGGAGATCATCGCGAACATAAATAGTTTTACAAAATGATGTCTGAGATCGAATCTATTGACTCACTTGTACTGGTCCTGGTCAAGCAGGCTTTACGTGCACTACAGATCTTGTATTATTTCCTTAAGCCTTTTCGCCCGATACCGGTTAATGGCCTTGCTGGACAAATTCGATCGGTACGTGTACCAGCTTAAGCTAAAAAAAGCTAAATTGTCCCTGTTGTACTTCTTGTAAAATCTTATTGTTTGTAAATATTATTATTAAGATGTGCAATAAAAAGTTTTCTATTATATGCGACTAAATGGTCACGCACTTTGCTACCTAGAATCCAGAGTCGATTAACCGGTTACCAATTCTTATGAAAAGGCACTAGAAGTTTAGTTTTTTCAAAGACTTCAGAGATTTCTCATAAGATTTGACAAGCATTGTCTGAGCATATTTTGTATGGTACCTAAATTGCAAGTACTATGATTGCATGCCAGACATAAATTTCCAATACTTATTGGTTTTCTCAAAACGAAAAGTGCCAAAACGTTATCTCAGTTCTACACATGTCTTCGAATGAAATAGACGATCTGAATATGTGCCTTCATATGTTTTTTGTTATTGTATTAATATATTTAGGCAGGTTGAGAAAATTTAAATATATATAGGCCTGCTGTATAATTGTTTTGTAAATTATAAGATCATATTGTGAGATGTCATTTTCCTACAAATTTGTCTATGCTGAGCTATATGAATGATCATGTTATAAATATATTCTCGAAATCTCTTGTATAAAGATTTGACTTTACACCTAGTCATAACCTAGTTTCGTAGCATGGGTATTAGATTGTAATTGTCTAGTAGGACTTAGAAATGGTTTTTACTATGCATATTCACGGGATATATTCGGGGCTGTAGTTTCAGTAAGTTACCTACCTCTCAGTAATTATAAATAATTGTTTATTTGCTTCGTAATATAATGGAAGTGTATGTTATGTACATATAGATTAGGAGGTGATGTATGCTTGTCAAGTACTTCATTCCATCGACGAATGTGTACGTGTACTTAATTGTTATATTTAATTTACATTTTCGTATTTATGAACCAAATGTTATATTTCAGCTTACATTTCGATTGTATAAATAAATTTTTTAGAACTAGTAATGGTACTTTATGTTTTATTTTTCTTGTTTTACGGCAGATTTCTTACCTGGCGGCTTTGTTTCTTTTGTTGCACTGCGGTAACATGTATACGATTCTGCGCACGTTGCACAAGAAAACGGTGGGCGGCAACAAGCGGCGCTATCGGCTGCGCGCGATCGCGTTGCGACTGTCCAACGAGCTGGCAGTCTTGGTACGTCCTCCTCATATCACCTGAGCTCCTGGGATCCCTGTACCGTTGCTAGAAAGTAGCTAATCTTATCAATTATAGTGTAAGCGTAAATTTTTCATCGTCCATGTAGATGATCAATCAAATTAACATATTTTTGCTAACTTTTAAACTTTATATTGAAACAAATATCGCTACAACGACGGGTGAACGTGTAAACATAATATAAGCATCGAAAATTTTGTTGCGTAATATTAATAAAGTAATATAACGTTTTGCGGGGAAGTCCTTATTATGGTGGTGACCCATACAGTGACAGATAATTTACTTCATTTCTAGCGAATACATATTTTTATTACGCAAGTAGCATTTGCCAGACTACTGATATTAGGCTATTTTTATCACTAATACCCTTTTATTGACAAAAAAATAAGTCTCACTCTTTTTGTAATAGTTAAGTTGACTGAGTATTAGCTACTTTTTAGTTAGGGTAATCCAATATTCCTTGTCGGGTTGTGCCGTGCTCTGGGGGACACGGGATTGTTGCTGTGTGCTAAGTGCTTTTACCCACCTATGATCATGGACATTTGGGATATGGTCGCCGGTTTTCAGAAATCTAATTTATTATTTTACTTAAAGTAGGTGATTTGGTAAGGAACAAACTGATATTCATAACATAGTTAAAGGTACTTTACGAGTTTTTCTCAAAACAAAATATTTTCTTATAGGGTTTAATTCGACATTTGCCTAGTACAACGAACCATGGTTTGGGCATATAGAGAGGATAGATGATAGGAAATTGACAAATTGAGAGTGTGCGCAAAAAGCTCTGAAGTTTGAAGAAAAGATTGATGGATTTAAGCAAAACTACAGTGACAGGAATGTACGAAGTGGCGATCGATAGTCGCTGCCTACCCCAATGAGAACTAATGGCGCAATGTTAACGAACCAAAGAATAGGTTTATGATATTCGGTTTATAAATATTTTCTTCGTCATCATCAACAGTCTATAGACGTTAAATGCCGAACATGAGCCTCCCTCAAAGATTTCCACTATATATTCTGACTTAACATATTTTTTGACAAACTAGGTAACTTTTCGAGCGCTTTATCCCTTACAAAATATGCAATTATAGTAGCGTAGTAGATATTATTCTTATAAGGTAATTTAAGAATAATATCTACTAAGTTCAGAATTAGCGGTTCTTTCATCGATGCTGACGCCATACTTTAATTGACGCTGACGCAGTAATTCCTGGGCGAAGTTGTACTAGCCAATAATATAAATCAACACTCATGAATAAATCTTCGGTCAGACGCTGCCTGTTGCAAACTATTCAGACAAACAGTGCGAAATTTTATAGCTAGATTTGGATTATTTGAGGCCTGGTTGAAAATAATTGGCAGTGGAAATATGGTAGTCACGAACATATTCTAATTTGCTCACGACGAAACAAGATATTCTTTCAGAAAGGCAGAAGTTTCTCAAATATGTTTTTATTGTTGTTTTCCAAAATGCTTCTTCATTTATCTTTTGGACCCAGATTGTTGTCAGACATTTCTGACAATGTTGTCGAACACAAAGCAGATAAATATCTATATCGATGACATGGTTTTTGTCTAAGAATTTTAAAAATATCTTTCGATTTCTATAGATACACATCCTAGTCAAAACATACATCATAGCAATGCCTTCGTAAATTATATTAAATTGCTTCACAAATATTTAACAAAATAACTTAAATCTGACTGACCTATAAGAAGCGAGAAATAAATACATTAAACAGTGAAACATATTTTTTTACGAGACACTTCTGAACATTTCTGATAATTTTGAATAAAAAAAGAGTAGTCGCATTTGCTGGAAAAGTTTTACCTATGTGGTAGGGGGGAGCCAAACTAGCTTTGCAACAGTGCACTATCATATGACTAAGCATGAGCTCATCATTGTGGGTTTCCTGGCAACGTTTTCCCTCATCTTACCATCCACAACCATGATCTTGTTGCAGTGGTAGTAGAGACATTCGGTATTTTTAAAATCTTACATCGACATTGCTTGGTTCGCTTCATTTTTTTGATTCTACCATATTGTTTTAAGCGAAAAAAGGTCGAAAATTTCGAAATTGGCTATTTTAATTGGAAAGTAGTTCATTCCTTTGGAAGACACTCTTACTTTCAAATTATTCCTACCCTACCGTTTTCCTTCTCCATTCATCTTATCCAGCCGCGCGATTATTCCCATTCCTTAGCCAAAAAGGTCTGCGCAGACTAAAAATTTAGGAAATAAAAGTTTCAATTTCAATAAATAATGACTATTAAAATTTGCGGCAGTCGTCCGATTCATCTCCTAGATATAACTTTGTTGACTTAACAAGAAAGCACATTCATTAACTTAAGTAAGCTTCTTCAATATATTAATGAATGTTCGACTCGTTAATAAATGTTTAGTATTAACCAGGAGACAGAATAATATTGGTTTAATTTCAATATGTTTTTGTTACAAAGTCAGATAACCTATATCTACATTAAGGTTAACCCTTAAGCACTGATATAGGTCTATTAGACTCCCGCGCCGAAAAAAAACACTCGCTGTCTCGCTCTACTGCACCGGATCGTGTTGTACGTTTGTCTACCTTCAAGTTCGTTAGTACGCCGCGAGCAGTGAAGAGGACGGGCCGCTTCGCGCATATTTGAGGTTAGAATCGAAGTTTGAAATTTTTTTGTAGGTCCCACAGACCTATGTCATTGAGCACGTAACATTTTGTAACAATATTAATTTTATTTTTTGGATGGATTCTGAGCAACCAAGTACTTCTCGCTCACGGCGACCACGTGAAATTAACTTGTCAGACCCTTCCTCAGCTGCAATATTAGAAGAGTGGCTTTTTAGTGAAGGAGATGATGATTTTAGCGGTGATTCGGACATCGACGAAAATTTTGTTATGGAGGTCATGGAGTCTCAAGACGATTCTGAATGTAGTCTGTCCGACACGGAACTGGAAACAGCTGCAGATGATATTGAGCCCTTGGATCATGTTCTTAGCTCATCTGTTGCCACTATTAATCAGTCGAGGTCGGGTTACTACTACTATTTGTTAAAGTTGCTCGAGGCCAGCATGTGTTAATTGCATTATCCAAAAATGAAGTAAAGTTTAACTAAAGTAATTTTTTTTTGTGTTCTTGATTGTTAAAAAATAAGGCTGAATTACAAAGACTAGTAAGATAAGATTATGTTTTTGTTGATTTAAGAAGATATTTTTATTTATTTTTTATTTTATTTAGTTTAAGAACTGAAAATGTGCATTTAATTAGTGTTGATATTGAAAGTTCCTTTAAAATTTAAAATTTGTTTAAAATGTTTTATAATTTAATGTTAAAACACTGCTCTGTACTATCTTTAAAAGTTTAATAAATAATTCATTATAAAAGTATTTCTTTTGGTAAAATTTTAATGTTTTTCTCTATGGGAGTCTCAGGGACCTACATCAGTACTAATGACAAAAAACAAGGTATCAGTGCTTGAGGGTTAAGGTATTAACACACGATCACCCGCCGCCTCGGATATAGAAGGTCAACCAGATTTATAACTAGTTTTAGTTTTTTATACATGTTAAAATATATGAATTCTTGAAAAAATTTCGTTAAAAAAGTCCGTAGACAGCTCTTACACTGCCGAATTGGTTCTCTTTGCCATTGAAGTTAGGTTTGTCATAGGCAGAGCGCGGTCGTGTGTTAATTCGATAAGAGAATCAGGGGCTCGCAAAATAATATGCATGTTAGCGTAACTTTGTGGTTGTTCAATTGAAGGTAAGTATATAGTTTGTTAATACGTGTCTGCATGTAGCTTCAACTGTATTGTAGCCATCAATGTGATACTGACTCAAGTATTTAAGTTAGCTATTGGCATTACACCGCCTAAAAGTTCTACAATGTAAAAAAACAAGGTGTAATTTGTTTCAGGAACAAAGATGGAGACAAATAAAACCGGATGCGAAGTCTTAATTATAAACTGACAAAACATAGTCTGCTATTTATGAATAATCAATTTAATTTGGGGGTTGAAATAATTTTATATAGTATATAACTCGTTACGAATAAAATAAATTTGATGAAATATAACAAGTTGATAGTTTTATTTTTAGTTCAGCCTAAACAAGTTGAGATAGGTAAATTGGGAATAAAAATGCGAGTTGTGAGAGACATTAATAAATTTTAATAATAACTTACATACATCATTTCCTAACACTGCTTACTCATATACACACACATTGTTTAATGACTATACAGTTACTTATTCAATATTACTTAGCCTACTTCTATCCTAAACCTGTAGGATCAGGCTCGTCACAATCAGAATAGCTGTCTTCAAAGTTTGATTCCAACGTTGGTTTTTTCACAACCAGACCTTGCATTTGTAATTTTTGGATGGCTTCTAACATTTTACTACTGGCAGTGTTTACACTTTGAGTGTTCGTTTGGATTTGTGTTTTTTGAACCACTTGCTTACTAACCGCTGTATTTTGCTTTTGCATACTCGTAAACTCAGTGTTCGACTTAAAACTTAAAGAAGTGGATGTTTGACTTTTCGATACAATATGTTCTGAAGCATGTTTAGCACCACTTGGTGGAAGTGCCATTCTATGTTTGTTTTGACTTAAGGTTTTCATAGCGTAAGGTGATATCTTAAGTTGTTGTGACTGAGCATTTGCACTATTTAAAGGCTTCCTAATTGCAACAGTGCCACTTGGTATTACAGGACGAATTCCTGCTCTAATTGGAGTTCTAGCAGGTCTTACAGAAACAGTTTTATTTAATAGATTTTGGCTATTGGCTGCTAAAGTAGGACGAATTCTAGTTTGTCCTGGATTTGCAGGCCTAATTGCTGAGCTTTGAAAATTCTTTATTTGTGTTCCAGGCTTGACCTTTGAGCTAAACTTGCTCACTTCAGTATTTGGTTTAGATGCAATCTTCATTTGACTTTGATTAGTAGAGATTTCCTCGGTTGCGCTATGATTAACAGTTTTAATAGTTCTTGTCACTGTTGTTGTAATCTCTTCTACAATTGTTTTAGTCGCAACAGTCCTTACATTTTTTTTAATAGCTTGACTAACTATTTGTTGTTTATTTATATTACTTGCTATTGAGTTTGTTGATCGAGAGTCCATGTCTGTATCATCAAACTCTTGATCTTCTTTCATTTGTTTTATTGGGGTTTTTTGTGGATTATCACTGTTTTCTCTTTTTCTACTCATAGGATTAAGATGGTTGATGTTGGTGTGCAACTTTGTGGGTTTGTTACATTTTATCGATAAGTTGTGGTTTTCTTGCATCAATTTATTTATCATTAATTCATGATTATCTAATTGACCTTCCATATCGTCATCACTGTTCTCTACTTCATCGAAATCACCAATATGATCTTCATTTTCTTCACAAGGTTCATAGTTGGTAATATATTTTTTATCACTATGATCAAAATCATCGTCACTGCTACTGTTAATATGAAAATCTTTCAGCATGGTATTAGTTTGTTTTGGATTCGAATTATTCTTTTGTCTAATTTGTGCATGGGTCATCATAGGAACTTTAGCTTGAAAACTTTGCCCAGGCCTTACGATTTTTGTTTGAATGTTTGCTTGTCTATTCAAAATAATGTTATTAATGGAACTGTGAGTCTGTTCTGTAGTGACAGGAACAATACTGCGTTTCACAGCTTTTTGACTATTCTGTTTCATGGCAATGCTGGACCCTGAAGCTGGTGTAGTGGTTTTACTCTGCTGTTCATTTAATTCAGCTCGGTTTGTTTCTATTTTATTTACCTTTATCTGATTTTCGAAGCTTTGAGAGTCATTACTATCAGAGTCATCAATACTTAACACTTCTGATTCTTTGAAGGTTGTTTCTACTGAGGGTTTATTTATTGTTTTTATGATAATATCTTTGCCAAATGTTTTTATACTGCTCATATTTACGGGTACGGATTTCGATTTAACTTCATCATTTTTAGATAATAAATTATTTCCATTTTGGGTTGCTTCTGATTTATGTAATTTAAGAGAATTAGTTTGCTTTATAGTAACATTTTTACTTAGCATTTGAAGGACGTTTTTGACTTCATTATTTCGAGTATTAGTGACATTAGGATTTTGACTCTGCTTTGAACCCATTGTTTCATTGTTTAAACCGCTGGTTGAATTATTTTCAACAGGAATATTAATGGTGGAATCTGAAATCATAATAGAGGTCGAATTTTTTTGTGTAATTGTATGTTTTGTCTCTGGTGTGTCAGTATAGAAATCTTCATCGTCTGTATCGTGAAATGCTTCACCGGAACTGTCGTAATCCACTTCAGATTGATTAGGTTTGGATTCGAAAGTTTTATTTATACTCTCAATATTGGTAGTATTATGAACATTTATACTGCTTGGGATATTTTTTGGTGAGGACTT
Source organism: Bedellia somnulentella (assembly GCA_963576735.1). Classification (NCBI taxonomy): domain Eukaryota; kingdom Metazoa; phylum Arthropoda; class Insecta; order Lepidoptera; family Bedelliidae; genus Bedellia; species Bedellia somnulentella. Next base: position 5,612,608 of record OY755184.1, on the reverse strand, counting down.
AATTGTCAGTTCTTTTGAGAGATTAGAAATTGGGTTGACAGAAACTCTTTGTACAGTAGGTGTAGATATTGTGTTGTTGCCTTGCTGTGATTCCGTAACAGTACTTGGTGATGTAATTAGTTTTGTGGGTTTAATTGTCAAAGATTTGCTTAGGTTTTGCAGTTTAGTATGTGGCAAATTTTCGCATACTTTATTTTCAGCACACTCATCCTCACTCATGACTTCGTTTTTTGAATCTTGAAATTCTATGTAAGGTGCCGTTTGAAGTCTCTCTATTCTAACTTCACATTCTTGTATTTTTGGAGCATTTAATTGTGATGTATTTACTAATTTATAAGTTGACATATCACTACTAATAGGAGTTGCATGAATTTTATCAATTTCATTTAGGTCATTATCTTTAAAACTGCTTTTGGTTATAACTTGTTGTGTAGTAGTTTCTATATTGATATCTTCATTACTTGTTACATCACTATTGGTATCATTTGAATCTGTCTTGGAAACTGGTTTAGGTTGGCTCTTGATAGTAATTTCTGAAGAAAAGTTCTTGAAAATTTCTAGTTTTTCGTCACTTATATTATTTGGTTCTACATTTGTGTTGACATTCTCATTTCCATCTTCAGTTGGTAAATCCATTGATACCTTGTCATCATTTTCTTCAGTTGTTTTCAAATTTGTATCTTTTGTTTCAATATCAGTGCTAGCATTTTCTGGTGCTTCCGGAGTCATGGCATTTTTTTCAGTATCTTCATTTTCGTCATGACACTTGTCAGATACCACATCATCTGTAGGTATATTTGTGTTTATATTTTTCTTAACAACACTTATTCCACTTAATTTAGACAATATTTCATTGTTAGAAAGCTGTGAATTAACCTCAGGCTTCCTAATCGGCTTCTGCAAAGGGGGTGCCGGAACCTTCATAGTTTTTGTAATTTTCACTCCAGGGTGAATACTCACTTTATTAAAAGTTTTGTTTTTAATGGTCACTCCACATTGTTTTAGCTTCTCTATATCAGCTTTGGGTAATGATGTCATTTCAGAAGGGTTCTTGGGTTTTGCTCTTATTTTGAGACTTTTATTTACTACTTGTGATGGAACTTCTTCAATACCATGGACATCAACTTCTTCTCCAAACATATCTTTATTCATATTTAAAAACTCATCAAGAGTGATAGCAGATTTTTTTGACTTCTTGTGTTTTTTGTGCTTCTTGTGCTTTGATTTGTTCTGCTGCTCGTCCATTGTTATTTGCAGTAACTGTTCCTGCAAAAAGGTAACAAAATTTCAAATAAAAAACAAAAACATTAGCGCAAAAACTAAGGTTTATATTTTTGTTATCTTACTACTGCTTATATCTAAATTATAACTAGTTGTATTGCCGTGTAGTGTCAGCTTATAATAGCACTACACCATTTCTTCCCATGGATGTAAGAGCCGACTAACGAGAAAAGGGGATTTTTAAGAATTTTTGGGCAATGCAGTAGGAGACTCATCATCAACAACCTTTATTTTACTATCTTTTCCTAACTCAACTACCATTGAGGAATTTCTAATTCCTTAGCTCTGGCTACCCCCGCTAGGGATTCGTAGCCGTGAGATTAAGTATGTATGTAGTTGTATTCCGAGTATTATGTATATTATGTAGTGGGAGATCATTCCAGTACTTGCAACCTGTGAACCTGATACTGCCTCGAAACACAGCAGAACGATGCATTGGTGAACGAGATTCATGCCGAACTGCACTGATAAGTAGCGTAGCTGGATTTAGTTCCTAGGTGCCTGTATTTTCAAAAGTTTGGTCTTGTAAAACTTAAGAGGAAGGCGAGGAGAGGCGTTACGAACACATTCAATCAACTTCTGTGAACAACCGTGATAGCCGAGTGGGTAGAACACTCGGTTATCGTGCAAACGACTAGTGTTCGAATCCTGGGTCAGGCCTTCACCAATTTGTCTTTTCTAAAGACATATGTGTGGTTAATTTATCATGGTTGTTACCGGTGAGGGAAAACATCGTGAGGAAACCCACATGGCTGAGTTGTACTTCGTCATGTGACAGTGTATTCGTACAAAACGGCGATAGGCCTGCCCCCTATCACGTGAGTACACTGTCCATGCAAAACGTGGGTACTCTGAACACCAGGTGACAAAGTCACGTGATGTTCAGAAGTATGAGTACCTCTGCCAACCCCTTCGGGGATATTCGGCGTGAACGTTTATGTTATGTTATATGTTATGTTCTGTGAACAATCAAATATGAAAGTGCCATAGACTATATTAAAGTAATTATTATTTTGAATGAACCTCATGTGAGAATTATTACTAAACAATTAAGCAAATCAAAGCAGCCTCAAGTGACCACTCGCGCCAAAATTTTAAGTAGTTCAATCTTGGTAATATCACCGAATCATACATGAGATTTAGAAACTATAGTTCCTCATCCATCAAAACCTTTTTTAACCCCATCCATTTTATGGGCTGTCCCCTGATTCGTCGTTGGTCGTAAGATCAACCGTCATCAGATTCCCGTATCGTATTCGTACAGTCCCAAGTACCATATGACGACGCTCATGGCCCAGTGGATAGGTGACTAGCTTCTCGGTCGATCGATCGTTCGTCGTTAGATCCCCACTGAGAACATCATTTATGTGATGAGCGTAAATGATTGTTTCTTAGTATTGTATGTGATTTATATGTGTATTATTAAATGTATTAGATATATTGTTAAGTTACTATCCCATTATACAATCATAATATTTGTGGAATATATGTCCGTATGTATATATTTATATACTTCGACTTGCTACGTTTCAGGACTAGACAATATTTTCAGGGCAAAAGAAAGCTGCCGCTGCTAAAGGAGCTGTAAGGACACCATCAGTAATCACCTTACTAGTTAGACCCGATACATTATAATTGCAGATCGTTTGCATAAATTAGCTTTTTCGAATCGAGTGTACTGTTAAAAATATCAGCGGTATATAGAAACACTTAGATATGAGGTTGAATGTCGATAAAACCAAAACCATGGTTTTTGTTTGAGACAGAAAAATGTGACAGAATCCTGATTGCGATTGATTGTAAGAAAGGCGAACAATTGATCGATCGATGAACATGATATCGAATGAAGAATTAATAGCAGTGCATGATGGTGTTCGAGTTTCTACGCTTATGAATGAATGATGAATGAACGCAGTGAATATTGGGTGTGGGAGAAGAAGCATATGAGCGGAGTGAATGCAGTAGAGATGAGGTCCCTCAGAAATGTAATGTTAGGTCATGTGATCGAGTGAGAACTAGAATAAAAAAGGAATGTTGAGATTGTTAGGGCACATTGGATGGAAGTTAATTGGTGAAGGGATTGGGAAGTTGTTGGAACAAAATGTTACCAAAACAACAGCACAGTTTTCTTTCAAGTATGTTGAAAGTAATGATATAATTAAAAATTTTAAAACTATTTATCTTAAAAAAACCGAAGACATAACAGGAATGTCAGGAAACAGAATAATAAATATAATCGCTCCCCATTTAACGATACTTTTTAATAAATGTATGGATATAGGAGAATTTCCAGACTGTATGAAGTTAAGTAGGCTCATCCCACTACATAAATCAGGAGATAGTCAGGACTTTACCAATTATAGGCCTATTTCTATTTTACCAGTTCTCAGTAAAGTTTTTGAGAAAATCATGTCCAACCAAATGCTTTCATATTTCAACAATCATAATATATTCCATGACGAGCAATATGGTTTCACCAAAGGTAGGTCTACTGTAGATGCGGGAGTGTCACTAATGAAACATATTTTTAATTCATGGGAAAACTCCCGGGATGCGTTAGGTATATTTTGTAACCTCACAAAAGCTTTTGATTGTGTAAAAAAAGAAATAGCGTTGATTAAACTTAAATATTACGGTTTTGACGAGCAAGCACTGAAATTAATGGCATCATATCTTAATAAAAGAACTTTAAAGGTTGATATTAATGGAACCACGTCGGAAGGATCGGAAATAGGGATGGGCGTTCTTCAAGGTTCTATACTTGGCCCATTACTGTTTCTGATTTACATTAATGATTTACCATTTATGGTACAAAAGTATTCTGAGATAGTTATGTTTGCAGATGACACAACTTTAATATTTAATGTAGCGAGATCCTCTACATCTCTTGACGACGTAAATAAAGCTATCTCACTGGTATTGCATTGGTTTACTGTAAATAACCTGGTTCTAAATGCCAAAAAAACTAAATGTATTAAATTTACTTTACCGAATGTTAGGCAAGTTGAGGCAAATATTGTTATTGACAGTGAAAAAGTAGAATTAGTGAAAGAGACAAAATTCCTAGGGATAATAATCGATTCTAAGTTGCAATAGGGACCCCATATACTAACACTTTCTAGAAGGCTGAGCTCAGCAGCGTATGCCGTGCGTAAGATTATAGAAATAGCAGACATAGAAACAGCTCGCATTGTGTATTTCAGTTATTTTCATAGTATTATGTCGTACGGTATTTTATTATGGGGTAAAGCGGCTGATATTCATAAAGTTTTCGTCTTACAAAAGCGAGCTATCCGATCTATTTACATGTTGAGGTCGAGGTATTCGTTGCGTGAAAAATTTAAAGATATTGGCATTTTAACTGTCCCTTGCCAATACATATTTGAGAATTTAATGTATGCTAAAAAGAATATAGGCCAATTTAGTAAAGTTAGTGATAGGCATACTTTTAACACTCGAAATAAGGACAAACTTAACGTACCGAAGTGGAGACTTAATAAAGTAAGTAACTCCTTTATGGGACTATCCCTGAAAATGTTCAACAAACTTCCTTCTGATATAGTGGAATTGCCTGTGGCATCTTTTAAAAAGGCAATTAAAGCCATGCTTTTAGAGAAATCTTATTACAGTGTTCAAGATTTTTTAAACGACAAGAACCCAACGCGCACATGACCGTGTCCGTAAAGCTACAAATCTTCCCTCGTTATTCCCAGGAATAATTATCTGGTGAGGATTTTTCTTCTCACGTTATGTGATTGGTTTTTTTGTGATGGACAATTTATTTTTATTATTTCAAACTAGCGTTTGGTTTTGTCGAATAGAAAATCTTTTATAAAGTAAAAACATGTTAATAAACTGAAATTGTACAAACCATGTTTTGATAAAATGAAAAAATGTGAATGTAAAGAGTTTCTTTGTTGCTTCTTCTCTTTACGAACACCTTCCGAAGCAACGGACTAATGATAAATTTGACTTTCAAAAAATGATAGTTTTTGACTTAATTTTGAAGAATAAACTTTTTGACTTTTTTTTTTTTGATTTATAGAGGTAATGACCACGAAGGGGACATTTCGATCAAATAGAGAATGTCCTTAAAAGACAGGCGTCCGAAGTTTGAAGAGTAGTTTCATCGTGGTGAGCATGTATGACAAGATTGATGAATGTAGACGAAGATCAGGAGGTATTCACGAGTCAGGATCGTAAGTGGCGATCGATAGTAAGCATACCCCAATGAGAACTAACGGCATGAGTATATGTATGTATATATAGAATTTTATTCTTCTAGAAAAGGTCCCAAAATAGACCCCTGGGTATTCCCTCTGGAAATGTGGGTGATAGCATAAGTATTAGCATTAGTAAGATCTACTTATTGCATCTACAATAAAATACCCTACCAAGCCAAAAATTTGAAGTTTAGTAGACGCCAAACAAAAAAGAAAACAAGGTTTCGAAAAATATACTCATGATTTACTCAATATGTTACTACTGAAAATCTTCCTAAGTGACCAAAGCCAAGTGCTTAACAGTATGTTTAATATCCTTCTATGCTGTACTTGCCTTACTTTTTAAAAAAGAAGCGATATATGTACATAGTTACTTACAAGGTCAATAGTATCCTCTGTGTCTTCATTATCCACGACATTTTCGCATATTGGCGGCACTGTTTCCATATTAAATTCAGTGGGTATATCTTGAATGCTGAAACCGTATAGCTTAGAATAAAAATTTGAATTGTAATGATGGTAAGCACAGTATCTATTAAAAAAAACCATGGGTTGCACCCCAGGAGTGCTGGAATATTTGGGATTAGTTATGGAATAGGTTAACATAATTGCTTTAAGAAGTCAAAAGTACTAAAATTTGTGTAGTTTAATACAATATTTTTTTATTTCTCTATCACACACAAGCATGACAATTTATATTACATTTAGAATTTGACAATTAAGATCTCAACATATTCAGGCAAGCGCCCTGGGCCGCCTAAATGAAATGGCAGGATACATTTTCTCGGCGCGGCAAAAAGAGAGGTACTGTCCCTCTTTTATGGAAAAAGATTTCATGTACCCTTATTCAAATATTTAGTAATGCCATTGTGAATAGTTTTAAAAAAACACTTACGCTTTATGCCAACTTAAACACTTGAAAAACATTACCTTTCACTGGTGGTGTAAATATCCTCTTGGGAATGGAAGGTTAAATGGACTTCATAGGCATCTAAATGATAAAAAACAGCATCACAGAGAGGACACTTCTGTACTACACTGGGATTTTGATTTTCATCGTGGTGATCATCTGGTATATGTTTCTGTAAGTATAAAGAAGAGATTACAATATAAGCTTGTAAATGAAAATATTATCTGCTGGTGCCAAATATTCACTTACATAAAGGTTGACCTTATTGATAAATTCTTCACCACAAAAGCAGCAATAATACAGTGGTACCAATTCCTGAAAAGTATATTCAATTTTAGTTAGTATGTCTTATTATGTGTCTTTTCTTCGGCTGTTCGTAAAAGGCGACAAAGGGTATTTAAGGGATATTTTGGTGTAGCGGTTGGAGACCCATAACCAAAAACATTAACTTTACAATCTTTTCCTAACTTATGTTCCAAAGTGGCTGAGGAATTTATTATTCCAAAGCTAGTTTAGGGATTTAGAGTATGTATGTATATTTAATTTAAAGAGACCATAATCATTAATATTTAGCATGAGTAGTTTGCAATACAGTAAAAAACATCTGACTGTTGGCAAAAAACAAACTTTTTTCTTGGAACATTTTTGTACAAAATAATGAATGTTTAAATTTACTTTCACAATTGTACCAAGCGAATGTGCAATAAAATGTAAATAAAAGTGTTTTAGTTTAGTTATAGTTATAATAATTGGGGGGCGAAAAGGGAATTTTCAAAAGTCTCTCAAACTCATCAGATGAATTATCTGTCAGACTTTTCTGGCCAAAACTTATTCATCTGCCTAGCGCTGATAGAGTCACCTTTCCAATCAGATTAGTAAAAATTTAAAATGGACTTTGATGCCCAGTTGTTTTTTATCCCACTACTGAAATGGGATAGGTACTCCAAAACAAATTATTTTTTACAATTGTTCATCTTTTAACTGCCACTAATACAAATGATGTTTGACTTAATTCACATTTGGCACCTTTGCCTACTCTTTTATAAGAAAAAGAAGATTTTGTAAGTACAGCTAAATAAAATATCAGCTAAATTAGCAAATATCACAGTTATTAGGCCTCTTATCTGAGGGAATTTGGTGAAAAATAGTAGACTTAGCTATTGACATATAGACATACATACATACACTCACGGCTATAAATCCCTTAACGGGGTAGCCAGAGCTTTGAAATGAGAAATTCCTCAGCCACTTTTGGAAGTTGATTGGGGAAAAGATGGTAATAATAAATGTTTTTGGTGACGGGTCTCCAACAACATTGCCCAAAAATCACTTAAAAAGCCCCTATACCCTTAGTCGCCTTTTACGATCACCCACGGGTTGAAATGGGGTAGTGTTATTCTAAGCCGACACTACACTGCAAATCAATGACATAAAGACATATTAAATATTAAGAAGAGAGCTGTGTAGTGTTGGCATAGAATAACAATAACCCAGTTTTTCTCATTAGTGTTGTGAGAGGCAACCAAGGGATTTTGGGCTTTTAAGTTATTTTAGGGATATGTCTGGGAAACCATCACCAACCATCTTTTCTTTACAATCTATTATATGTCCAATTTTATATATCTAAAAGTAACAGAAAATTATGAAACTGAGTAGCTTCCTTGTAGTGCCAATTTATAATATCACTACCCCTTTCTACCCACAGGTGTTATGAGGCAACTAAGGGTCTAGGACATTTTTAAGTGGTTCTTAGACGATGCGGTTGGAGACCCATCACATACAATACTTCATTGCTAGCACCTTCTTCCTTGTCAACTTCCAAATGTGGCTGGGGAGCTTTAGCTACCCCTTTTTGGGATTTATGGCAGAGAGTATATAATTTAACTGAGAAATTTCAGGTACTGAAACTTTGGCTAACCTTTTTTTGGGTTTATACTCTAGAGCATATGTATATTTGTACAACTAAATAGATGCACAAACCTGATTAACCATTTTTTGTTTCTTTGAATGCCCTATTCCAGCAAGTTCAGCTTCTTGTCTATGAAAAAACTTATTGTGGTACAACATAGCTGATATAAGGTAGAATTCCACCCCACATGGATCACAGTTGTATACCTCACCAGTTGTTTCCATGGCAGTATGGCTTGTCAAATGTTTATTGTAAAGATGCTGAAAATAATTTATAAACATATCAGATATATTTTTTCTTCTTATAGGATTATCTTATAGGAAATAGGTGGTATATAGTCATTAATATTTAAATCGAAATATGATGAAAAAATTAGTCTTATTTATTTTTTGGAGCATAATAATAGGTTATCAATACAGTTCCATAGTGTAAAGATAGTGGTTATAAAGGTAGGCGTGACGTGTTTTGCGGCCGTCTAGTGAAGGAAGGAACATAGTTCACTATAAGAAGATAAGCAAAAAATACCTTCATAGTAAATAGTTTACCACACCAACAACAGAAGTATTTACTGTCGTGGTTGGGGTGCATCTTATGTTTGTGAGTTATTGCTTTAGATATAGTGGGAAACATTTCTGAGCAGACATCACAGTTGACCAACTCAGCTTCGGTTCCTGATTTGACTTTGCACGTTTCACTTACATCCTCAGGTTTGTTCAACTTTGGCTTTGTATTATAGCTAGGGTCACCGTGCTTTCTGAAAATACAGATACTGTTTAAAGAAGCGGAGTCTATAATAGGTCACCGATAAAGCATAGCATAGTCAATAATCGCTTACTTACCGAAAGTGTGTTTGTAGTGTTTCTTTGTCGTTAAACGAGTCATTGCAGAGAATACACTTAAAACTTTCTTCAGAATTCATTTTGATAAAGAATATTGTTTTGTATTTGTTTATATGTTCTGTAAGTACACTGTAATATTGCAAAACTATTCAACAATCAAGTAACTTATCACTCCTTCCAACAATGAATATAAATAATGAACCATTCTTTCTTATAACGAAGTAATTTAACTTCATTGTATAATATATTTAATACATAAAAAAATTATACTTATTGAAAGATAAGTACTCAATATTTTTTTGCTAAATCAAAATAATGAAACTTTATCTTGACGGTAGCCATTTTCATTTCAATGTTTGGTTTCAATTTTACCGCCATCTGCACCTTATTTCTAGTACTAGTATTAGAATGAAAGTTATGTATGTAAATAATTTCGCTAATAGTTCCCGACTTTAGACACAGATGACACAACGACCGACGTTAGCATTTATTATCCTATTAGGTAATATTATCTATACTTATAATAAATCTCTAGAGAGGTCAATTCTGTACATGAAATATATTTTCAAAATAACTATCAGGTGGTGATTAGGGATCGATACTGATGCCAAAAATGCAATCAGTAAAATTTTTGTCTGTCTGTCTGTCTGTCTGTCTGTCTGTCTGTCTGTCTGTCTGTCTGTCTGTCTGTCTGTCTGTCTGTCGGTTTGTATGTTCCTTATGGAAACAAAAACTACTCGACGGATTTTAACGAAACTTGGTACAATTATTCTTCATACTCCTGCGCAGGTTTTTGTATACTTTCCAGCAGAGAAGTAAAGGGGAATTTTGGGAAATTTGGGGAAAACGGGAGAAGTTACTCCATTTTTTAAGCTTCCGTCGCGTGTGCAGCCTTAATGGTTAAACTTACATAGAAATCATGTGTGGCGGAAATATTCTTCATAAAATTATCTAAAAAAAATCCTCAACAGTATATGTCTATCTTTTATGGTTGACTCACAATAACGCGTGTAATTCCTGATAGCTTAGCAGTTCGAAACATCCTGATTATATTTGTTTACTCTTACGTTTGTAAACCTCTCACTCATCCCTAATTTAAAAAAGGTAACATTATAACCTATTCAATAAAAAAAGAATCATAGAAATCGGTAGACAAACACCGAAATTATACATAAAATAAGCCATCGCGCCCGTGATCGAAACTAAATCTTTACTAATTTACATATAACATACTAGATGGCGCCAGTAGTTGCATCCTACATAACGTAATGATTTATTTTTTAGATTGATATAAATACTTCATGGCGTTTTATTCCAAAATTTGCTATTAAACGGAAATACTGAACCGTTCATTAAAGCGCATTCAAAATCGCCAAACTACTCTGTTAAGGGAGTGCTATAAATTTAATAAATTGAAAACATTACGCTGAATTTCACAATGCTTGAGCAGTGACTGAAGAAAGAAACCTCAGATATTTAAAAAAACAACGCTACCCGTGCGAAGCTGGGACGATCCACTAGTTTTAAATATAAAAATAATTTTTAACAAAAAGAAAACCGACTTCATTGTTGAAAAAACAACCGAACTGACGGGTGTGGAATAAAGAAATTGCTTAGGTATTAATCACAGTACTCATATTCAATTAAAAAACTTATTTCGTACTTTTTAGTACTACTTACTTATACTCACGGCTATAAATCCCAAGAAGGGGTAGCCAGGAGCTAAGGAACTAGAAGTACCTCAGCCACTTTTGAAAAATTGAGTGGGGAAAATTTTTAGTACTAGATTGTTTATTTTCGGTTGTTTTTCCAAGTATGAAGTCTGTTTTCTTTTTGTTAAAAATTATTTTATTTTACGAGTTTTAGAGATGGGTAGACCTGGCAAAGACGCCTCTCGGATTAGGAAGCGACGGTAACTGTATTATTCTTCGTATTTCCGGTATTTGTATTATTGTACGATACCTGTGATAATGAATTATGTCACCCCTTAACTGAGTTAATAAACCAATCATTTAATGAATGTACGTTCCCAGACGAACTTAAGATTGCAAAAATTATCCCCATTCCCAAAAAAGGCGGTAAATTTAATGATCCCTCATATTATAGGCCAATAGCTGTCTTACCAACAACTTCAAAAATTTTTGAAAAAGCCATGACCAATCGTATTTATAATTTTCTAGAAAAATTCGATCTTTTTGATTCAAACCAGTACGGTTTTCGAAAAAAACATTCAACCACTTTAGCAGTTTTAAAATTTACGCAAGAGATTTTAGAATGCATTCGAGACAAAAGCCACGCCGTTGGATTACTTTTGGACATGTCGAAAGCCTATGACAGAGTTTCGCACAAAATATTGCTTAAAAAACTTTTTGGACTAGGTATTCGCGGAGATGCTTATAAATGGATTAAATCCTACCTCACAGATAGGCAACAGTTTGTACAAATTAACTTTTTACATGAAGAAACTAAGGCGCAACAAATGATAATATCAGAATACATTCAAACTAATCATTCAATACCCCAAGGCAGCGTGATAGGATGTTTGCTTTTTTTGGCATATATAAACGATCTACCCAAAGCTTCAAAACCTATGTGTGTTCTGTTTGCAGATGACATATCGCTCCTCTTCAAATGTCCCAAAAATCATGACATCCACAGCTACATACAAGAATCTTTTAAATGTCTACAAAATTGGTTATATGAACATAAACTCCAAATAAATACTAAAAAGACCAAATTAATACAATTTAAACCACATCAAAAACTACCTCTAGATCTTTCCCAAACTAAATCAAGTCTTAAAATAGAAGAAGTTTCTGAATTTAAACTACTAGGTATTACTATAGATACGAATTTAAACTGGAAATCCCACATAGCGAATATAAAAACAAAACTATCACAATTTATTTATGCTCTATGTATATTAAAAAGAAACACACAAAAAGATTGCGCGCTGGCCGCCTACTACGCCTATGCACACGCATGGCTTAGCTACGGCACTATACTATGGGGAAACAGTGTAGACGCTGTAGACCTATTTATACTGCAGAAAAAATGCCTTAGAATTATAGTCAATATAGATCAAACTGATAGCTGTAAACCACATTTTAAACAAGAAAGCATCCTGACTGTCCCTTGCCTATACATTTTAGAAATTGCCACCTATGTAAAAAAACACCCTACCCTCTATAAATACAACACAAGTGCCCGACGTAAAGATAAACTTGTTTTGCCAGAGCCAATATTGGAAATTTATAAAAAAAGCATGCAGCTACATGTCCATATTAATCTTTAATAAATTACCGATCGATATAAAAAACCAAGAAAATATAAAGCACTTTTGTACAAAATTAAAGAACTTTCTGATTAATAAATGTTATTACTCCATAAACGAATTTTTAAATGATACATTTTAAGATTGTTCAAATTGAGATAAAAGGCTTATTACTGTTTTGTTTTTATTGTTAAGAAGTTTATTTTATTTAGATATAAGTTTTAATGTTTATGCTACATCCTTTCAGGATGCATGTACTTCCCTGTATGAATATTACATCTTTCCACCTGTAATAAATGTGTACATGTATGCAAATAAATAAATTGAAATTGAAATTGAAATTGAAATAAATAGGCTCAACCATATGGAACTTTACATTGTTCTTGAAATCCCTCGTAAGGCGATGGTCTACAATTCTACATCTCAAGAAAGACTCAAACGTTTACGCCAAATATCCCTGAAGGAGTTAGCAGAGGTAGTAATACTTCTGAATATCACGTGGCATTGTCACCTGTTGTTCAGTGTACCCACGATTTGCTTGGACAGTGTTCTCACGTTTATACAGGGCAGGCCTATCGGCGTTTTGAACAAATACACTCACACATCACATACAGTCACATGATAGTGAGTTTCGATAGTCCCCTCGATTTCCTGGGATGCCATCATCAGATCCTGGTCTCATGGTACTTTCTCGGTAACAATAACATAACAAAAGAAATGTTTAGTGAACCTGTACTTCTCTTCATAAAAGCTACGAATAAGTGTATAAATCTATATAGAATGTTGAAAGAACTGTTTCCTAACTCCTAATAATTGAGGACCCACACCTTCCATCATCAGCTCAGCAGCATAACAATATGATTTTCAGAACAAATGCCAATATAAGTTCAGAAAATATGTAAAACGCGGGACATTTGCCTATAAAATTTGAGGGTTCCCCTCGATTTCTCCAGGATCCCATCACAGACCCTGATATCCTCATCATGGTACCCATCCGGGAGTATCTTCTTTCGAATAAGAAATATTAATTAAAATCGGTTTATAAATAGCGAAGTAATCGGCGAACAAACATAAATACATATAAAAATAATATATATATATATACGGTCGAATTGAGAACACTCCTTTTTTTGAAGTCGGTTAAAAACACTTGAAAAAATTATATTATAAAAGTTACTCTTTGCATAAAAATCTTCGATCATATATACAAAAGTGGACCGCGATCATAAATTAAATATATACAGAAACTTGTTACAAATAAATAAATGCCATTATATGTCATCTAGCATTTTAAATTATCTTCTTTAATTCTAATTCAATAAGGGTTGGTTTATATTGAGCATATTAGGCAGATATAGCATTATTCATTCCTGACTGCAAAACTAACACTAGTAAATATCTATCTATCCCATCAAGAACATTTTCATGTAAAATGTTGCCAACACGAGCCCATAGATACGCACTGTCAAAAAGTAGAGATGCACCGAATTCGTTAAACATTCGGTATTACCGAAGTTCGGCAGATTTACCGAAGTTCGCATTCGGCCGAATTTCGGTTAGATTTGGCAGATTTAACCGAAGTTCGGCCTAAATTCGGTAGATAATAAATAAATAATAAAATGTACTGAAAATGAAATTTTTGTAATGCAAGGTTATCTGATCGTGTAAGAAATGACGTGATTCGTGAAAGGTGCGGCGTGAAAGATGATATTGTAAAAAAGATAGAAAAAGAAATGTTGAGATGGTTTGGGCACATAGAGAGGATGGATGATAGTAAATTGGTGAAAGAGATCACCATCACAGAGAGTAATGTGAATTGAGGACGACCCCGGAGGACATACCTCGACCAAATAGAGTGTGTGCTCAAAAAGGCCGGCGTCCGAAGTATGAAGAATGAAAGAGCATGTATGAAAAAATTGATGGATGTAAACGAAGCTAGAGAGGCTTGCCAGAATCGTGCAAAGTGGCAATCAATAGTCTCTGCCTACCCCAATGGGAAATAATGGCGTGAGTATATGTATGTATGTATGTATCTACTGAAAAAGTAAATAAATAGCTGGGTGAGTCGAGTTTTGGTGTTTGTATTAAACAAACATAAAAGAAACGCATTAATAAAATATTCAAACATAAAGCAACTTAACATAATTGTTGTTATATAATATATAAAAAAAAATACTTTTATAAATCTTATACGTTGCCGTGTAGTGCCTGCTTAGAATATTACTATCCCTTTCTGCCCACGAGTGTCGTAAGAGGCGAATAAGGGTGTGGGGTATTTTTAAGTGGTAATAAATAAAGAATAAATAAAGGAAAGAAAATTTTCGCACAGGCGGGAATCGAACCCGCGACCTCGGCCGCGATCACGAAATTTTTCTTTCCTTTATTTATTCTTTATTTATTAGTAATAATAATAACACACGAGGTTTTCATGAACAAAAACATTCAAATTATTTTTAAGTGGTTTTTGGGCGATGCGGTTGGAGACCCATAATCAAGTATACTTTATTTCTACCATCTTGTCCCCTATCGACTTCTAAATGTGAATGAAGAGTTTGTAGCTCTGAAGTTCTGGCTACCCCTTTTTGGGATTTCTGGCCGTGTTTGTATTGTGTGTACAGTACTTATCATATATTTCTTTCTGACTTATTTTAAGTCTTTATTTATGTAACAAAGCAACAACATACTGTTAAATACTTATAACTCTTCATTGATCAAAAACGCGCGAAATTTAACGGCGCGCGAAATTTTATTTAATATACGGCTTCGGCATATATTTATACCGAACATACCGAACATTCGGCCGAATTCGATATTTGGCAGACAGAACCCACATTCCTAATGTCCTAGAAAGCTGAAATTTTGTATGTATGTAAGCTAGTATTAACACACAAACAACAAAAAAATTATAAAACTTGTAACTTACATCCCCCACTCCTTAAACTAGGGGATGGGAGTTTGTATGAGACCTGTAATTTTCAATTTTGACGCTAGAGGTCTAATCTTATCTAAAACTTGATGCCGCCGCCAGATATATATATATATACGAGTATGTATAGGAACTCCTGG
Source organism: Bedellia somnulentella (assembly GCA_963576735.1). Classification (NCBI taxonomy): domain Eukaryota; kingdom Metazoa; phylum Arthropoda; class Insecta; order Lepidoptera; family Bedelliidae; genus Bedellia; species Bedellia somnulentella. Next base: position 5,597,106 of record OY755184.1, on the reverse strand, counting down.
TTGAAAAAAAATTGTTACAAATAAATTACAAAAAGAAATGAAATCCCATAAAATGTTGCCAAGACGAGCCCATATGATACGCACTATCAAAAAGTTATCAGATCTCATGTATAGCCAAGCTCCTAACACTACAAGCCCTAACTCTACAAGGCGTAACTTCACAAACTCTACACCTTAGTCAAAATATGTGGCTTGGCCATTTCGCTACATTCACATCACATCGACGTAAGGCGAAAAATTAATTCACTGTTCATTACTTTTGTGTTATGCAATAGTTCTTGTAGTAACGAACGGCCAAGCCACATATTTTGACTAAGGTGTAGAGTTTGTGAAGTTAGGACTTGTAGATGTAGAGTTAGGGCGTGTAGTGTTAGAAGCTTGGCTCTACATGAGATCTGATAACATTTTGACAGTGCGTATCATATGGGCTCGTCTTGGCAACATTTTACATGAAAATGTTTTTGGTGGGATTTCATTTCTTTTTGTAAGTTGTTTGTAACATTTTTTTTTCAACAAGGAGTTCCTATACATATATATATCTGGCGGCATCAAGTTTTAGATAAGATTAGACCTCTAGCGTCGAAATTGAAAATTACAGGTCTCATACAAACTCCCATCCCCTAGTTTAAGGAGTAGGGGATGAAAGTTACAAGTTTTATTTCAGCTTTCTAGGACATTAGGAAATACCCTAAGAATCTTGATGATCATCAGTGAGTCAGTGACTAAATCAGTGTTTTTTAGATATAAATCCGCTATTGACAATATATCCCGAAAATTTTGTTGATCTAGCATAATCCAAACCCAAGCTATGAGGGTTCAAAAAAACGACGAAGCGCTTCGAGAAAAGGTAGGCAGTGCCCGTGCGCTTCGCTTGGCTCGTCTTGGCGGGGGCACTACCCTGCCCCCAGATTTTTCTACAATTATCGACCTTATCGCATTCACTTAAAACCTATGATTTATTGCATTCCAACAACTTTTTGACATCGCAGTTGAAATACGAGTCGAATTGGCATTGATTTTATTTTATGCAAAAAGTATTGATTTACTTTAATATAAGATACCATGTTACTTTGAAGAAATAATTCTTTATAATGGGCCCTTTTGATTGGTATAATAAAAATTCAAGATAAAGAATGGAATAGAAAAACTCTTTAATGCACATCAATTATATTGATTAATTTAAAATTTATTAATTTATATTTTACCACATTCACCTGTTCGAATTCCAGCTTAAGTGAAGATTTAAGAAACATATTTGATCGCAGTAAAACTATTTTGAAAATAAAGATATGTTTCATTTGATAAAAAATGTTATCAACAATATTTGATATACACGGATGACACGGTCCTTCCACTGCACGTCTGAAAATTCCAAACGGTCCCGCATATCTAATTTAAATAACTTTTCTTTAAAATTAAGTTAAACATAATTTTTTAACAGCTACATATTTTTGAAAAAACGGCTCCATTGTATCTTTGTTCTGATTGGTTTAGTTTTGCTTTTAATTTATGAGAAAATAAATAAATTATTTTTACACAGACTTGAGAGTATTCGCTATACCCAGAATCCGCTCACGGCCATATCAATAGTCATATTACATTGGTGTCACTTACCAGCCAACGCGCTCAGTCAGTTAGAAGCTTTGAAAGTGACAATCCAAAACAGCTCCACAAAAAAAATATTGAGGACTTGCATAAGCATGCAAGTCGTAATTTTTTGCAGTTTGCTTTGTTTATTTTTGCAGTTGGTTTAGTATTGCTTTTAATTTATAAGAAAATAAATTAATTATTTATACACAGACTTGAGAGTATTCGCTTTACCCAGAATCCGCTCACGGCCATATCGATAGTTCTATTACATTGGTGTCACTTACCAGCCAACGCGCTCAGTCAGTTAGAAGCTTTGAAAGTGACAATCCAACAGCACCACAAAAAAAATTACGACTTGCATTCTTCCAAGACGTCGAAATGTTTCACCGGTTACTATTGTTTATTTTCACTTATTTTTGATAACTGAAAGCTATTTAGTTTTGTTGAAATTATTATGTTACTCTTTATTCTATGTATTTAAACTTACCGAAAGTATGAAGCTCATAACGTTATGCTGAGTCAGCACCGTTTCGCTGCGCAGAGACCTTTGTATGTAAATGGTCAACTGATGTTGTTATTTATAGAAAAAAGTTTTTTATTTTCTATCTTTGCTTTGTAATACGTTCTGTATTACATTGTTTTTTCTATTATTATTATATATTTTTTTATGTTTTTTTCCAATGTTGTTTGTGTCAATGCTTCTATTTTTCTTTTTATGTTTAACTGTATGTTTCTTGCTCATCTGTGCAGCGAATAAATGTCTCTCTTTCTTGCTTTCTTTCTTTCTTTCTTTATATTTTTTAAAGAGAGGATTGCTTCGCTTGAGGTCTAGCACGCGACTGTCACTGAATCGGTGCCTATCATAAATGTAAGCGCTGTTTTGCCCGGCCGTTTTTCGTGCTTTGTTGGTGTATCTTTGGTATATATGATCGAAGATAAAAATAAACAAACTTCCTGGATGTTTAAATCAATGACTCAAAATTCACGATGATTGCACATGGACGTGGCTACTTTAACGCTTTATCGCAACACAACTCATCAGGTCTTTAAACCTATAATATTAGAGGCCGTCGTGGTCAGATCTTCTAAAGGTCAACCATTTATTCTGGGATCCAAATGTGGGAAAATATAATATTGAGGGACCATAAAACTTTCAGGATCTTGGGCAGTTGCCGGAACGTCCAGTGGGAAGTCTGCAAGTGGTGACGGTTATTTTGCGGTGCGAAAGTCGCCTTTGCAAGATAGTCGTTCCCAAGTGATAAAATTACGATCTGACAGTTTTGACAATGAAAATCCTGCAACTTGCAACGAAGCGTAGGCCGGAAGAAAGATACCTATATAATAAGGAATTGGGCTTACCCACTGGGCGATCAGGGTAATTGCCTAGAGTCCTGCAAGACTTATTTAGTGGCGATTTCTTACCTAGTTACTTTTTTGTAATTCATAATTAAAACTTATTTTTTTTTTTTAAAAAATATTGTTAGAAAGCAAACACAAAAATTCAAGATTCATTTAAAGGTACTCCCTCACTAGGAGCATTTGCGTGTAAAGTAACGTTACAGTTTCGAGCATTACATAAATGAGGGAGGAGAAACGAGCATTACATTGCGCACCTTTTAATGTTTGTATGAATTACACGCGAATGCTCGTCAATCAGGGAGATATTATTGTAATGTAATGATCAAAAACAAATCTATAATGTTACACACGAATGCTTAAACAGTACACGTGAATGCTCGCGCTGAGGGAGCACCTTAAAATGACGTCATCGATAGCAAGAATCCCGTATTGAAGTGAAAGGTTTAATAAAAAGGGTTGCCGTTAGTAAAACCATCGCCGAATTTTTGATCTCAAATAACTAATATTATAAGTGTAAATTCTAGTTGTTTTTGTAATAAACTGCAATAACGTTTGTCCTTAAAGGAGATCCACTGTCAAACACTATTAAAGTTATTTCTTAAAATAAAGAAAATCCAGAAAATCATAGTTTTACTCTATTAAATTTCAAGAAAATGTTGTTTAAGAACGAAATGGTTTTGTATTGAGTGTCACTTTTATGACACTTTGTATACCAAATTCGGTATGCAAAGTTTTTTTTTGGTATTTATTAAATATTTTTATTCGATAGCAAACATGAAAATAAAAGACTAATTTGAATATTTTTCACTTGAAATGAGTAATTGTAAAGTTATGATTTTTTAAAGATTGTTTAACTTTTGTACTTAATGACGTCATCGATCGAAAATATCACGGAGCGACATGCAAATAAAGCGAAATGTTTAATAAAATTTTGCTAATTACATTATATTTCACGACTTTGTGATCTCAAATGAAATTATTACGATAATATACTAAAGAAACCTATGATTTTCGATATTTTATTAATGAACTGCAAAAACAAATGTCTTTGAAATAACACTGAAGGTCGAATACTGTTGCAGTTTTTTGACAAAATAACGGTCATCTTATCATTTGCGGTTGGTCATTTGCGTGCTATTGACATCAATATAATTTACCTGACCGTTAATCAAACTATACAGAAGTTTACCCAAAAATCTAAATAATTTAAACTGTGTCGAATTATATTGTACTATTAATAAATCGAGTACATGCATATTTATTTTACAGATAAAAAATGATCACCATGATTCATTTAAAAGGAAAATTAGTTGAACTATCAAGTTTAGTAACCAAACGTCGCTATTCAAATTCAGTACGGGCACGGAAGTATGTCTTGACAAAGTATTTTCAAGGCGAACCCAAAAGAAGCGACTTCGAGATTGTAGAGGAGGAGTTAAAAGAATTGAAACAAGGAGGTAACTATCTTGATCAGAAACTTTAACATTAAGTATACTTTTGTCTCATACGAAAACATCACATCCGGCTTTTACTGTGTAAGAGAGTCTATATGCATAATATGCATTGCATATATTCAAGACAACTCAAAAAAGGCTTTTCAGAGTTTAAAATAAAGGAAGAATTTTCTTCTTTCTTTCTTTCTTTTGGTAGTTGAGTGGGGAAAAGATTGTAAAATAAAGGACGTTTGGTGATTGTTCTCCAGCCACATCACCGAAAGCCAATCACTTAAAGATCGTATACCTTAAGTCTTGCTAAGATTAAAATATATAAAAATAAGATCACACTTGAAAATACTAACAAAAATCTATACTTATAATAAATCTGTAGAGAGGTCAATTCTGTACATGAAATATATTTTCAAAATAACTATCAGGTGATGATTTGGGATCGATACTGATGCCAAAAATGCAATCAGTAAAATTTTTGTCTGTCTGTCTGTCTGTCTGTCTGTCTGTCTGTCTGTCTGTCTGTCTGTCTGTCTGTCTGTCTGTCTGTCGGTTTGTATGTTCCTTATGGAAACAAAAACTACTCGACGGATTTTAACAAAACTTGGTACAATTATTCTTCATACTCCTGCGCAGGTTTTTGTATACTTTCCAGCAGAGAAGTAAAGGGGAATTTTGGGAAATTTGGGGAAAACGGGAGAAGTTACTCCATTTTTTAAGCTTCCGTCGCGTGTGCAGCCTTAATGGTTAAACTTACATAGAAATCATGTGTGGCGGAAATATTCTTCATAAAATTATCTAAAAAAAAATCCTCAACAGTATATGTCTATCTTTTATGGTTGACTCACAATAACACGTGTAATTCCTGATAGCTTAGCAGTTCGGAACATCCTGATTATATTTGTTTACTCTTACGTTTGTAAACCTCTCACTCATCCCTAATTTACTAAAAGGTTACATTATTACCTATTTAATAAAAAAAGAATCATAGAAATCGGTAGACAAACACCGAAATTATACATAAAATAAGCCATCGCGCCCGTGATCGAAACCAAATCTTTACTAATTTACATATAACATACTAGATGGCGCCAGTAGTTGCATCCTACATAACGTAATGATTTATTTTTTAGATTGTTATAAATACTTCATGGCGTTTTATTCCAAAATTTGCTATTAAACGGAAATACTGAACCGTTCATTAAAGCGCATTCAAAATCACCAAACTACACTGTTAAGGGAGTGCTATAAATTATATAAATTGAAATCATTACGCTGAATTTCACAATGCTTGAGCAGTGACTGAAGAAAGAAACCTCAGATATTTAAAAAAACAACGCTACCCGTGCGAAGCTGGGACGATCCACTAGTTTAAAATAATCTTTAACAAGGTTCACTGCGCTTTTACTCCTCCCATGTTAAGCTAGGCTTAGGTGAATTAACTGACGACTGGTGAAGGTCGTGGAAGCTGATGGATGAGGGCAGTTAGTTGTAGAGATCTTAATAGGAGTTATGTCTAGCAGCCTAGTGGAACTTTATCGGCCTAACTTACGACGCAACGATAAACAGTGACAAGCTTGCATTTTCTTTCAGAAATACTAACAGAAGCGGAATACTTAAGCGTAGATCCTTATATGCGGGCTTACATGATTGGGTACAAATTACCAACAGATATGATAGGAGGACAAGTAGCGCGGTAAGTTTTTTAATAAGTCAAAATTTTTGGTTACAGTTTTTTAAGTTTTTGATACATAACATAAACATATTATATTTTTTGGGATTTATGGCCGTGAGTTTATGTATGTATGTAACATAAACATAAACGTTCACGCCGAATATCCCCGAAGGGGTTGGCAGAGGTGCTAATACTTCTGAACATCACGTGACTTTGTCACCTGGTGTTCAAAGTACCCACGTTTTGCATGGAATGTGTACTCACGAGTTAGGGGCAGGCCTATCGCCGCTTTGTACGAATACACTGTCACATGACTAAGTACAACTCAGCCATGTGGGTTTCCTCACGATGCTTTCCCTCACCGTTAACAACCATGATAAATTAAATTTATTATGGTTATTTTTAAATAGCTTTTGCTACCTAACCCTATTTTTAAAATTATTATAATATGAATTAATTTAACATAATAACTAAATTCAATCATACAAAAAGAATCAACATTAAATTAAAAAACTTTTGCCATGCCTTCAATTCTCACTCTCTGTAAATGGTTGTGTGAAAATTACCCTTGAACGGCTTGAACGCTGAGTTACATGTTTATTTATCTTGCTATAAATACTTTTCAGAGTGATTGCAAGTAGAAACGAAAAGTTCCCTGTCGGAAAATACGTTGCTGGATACTTTGGTTGGAGGACGCATACTGTATGCGACCCTTCCAAAACAGCTGCGGGTCTTTTACCTCTCACTTTATTACCCGATTTTGGCCCTCACCCCGTTTCATTGGCTTTAGGTGTGCTGGGAATGCCGGGGTTTGTATTTTAATACATTTGAACTTAATATCAATGTACTCTATATAAAAAATACTATAATACTCAATCTACCAAATTCAGAATGTGTTCAAAAAGGCAGGTGTCCGAAGTATGAAGAATAATAGGGCAAGTTTTGAAAAATTGATGGATGTAAACGAAACTAGTGAGGTTTGCCAGGATAACACAAAGTGGCTATCAATAGTTTCTGCCTACCCCAACGGGAACTAACAGCGTGAGTATGTACAGTAGTATGTACTCAATCAGCGCCATATCCTCTCCACCAAAATTCCACAAGTTAAGTAGAGTTGAGCTTGCGTCTGCACATGCATTAGCAAAAAATAGGACCTTTACGACATCACATTAGAAACCTCATATTTTTTTCCACTATTAAATGAATGCTATGCTATCAGACATATAGACCTTCCTCTTTAATCGCTCTGTTTATAAAAAATATTTTTTATTGATTTTAGCTTACATAGGGACAGAGAAACCGACTTTGTTTTATACTATGCAGTGATGAAGTGAATGATCATTATAATGATAACACATTGAAATTGAAAGAAGAATGAAAGAAGAAAGAAAGAATTGATGATGATGAAATATATTATGCATGCTCTACTCAACTGTGATAGCTATAGGCATCCAGGATATCTAAAAATAATATACTAATACATCAACGAATTTCCAAATTAGAATAAGAGTCTAACTAACTTTAAATTGTAAATCTTTGTATTTATTAGGAACACCGCATATTTTGGTCTTAAAGAAATATGTAAGCCCAAACCTGGAGAAACTGTTGCAGTCACCGGTGCGGCCGGCGCGGTCGGGTCTCATTTTGGACAAATAGCTAAACTTATGGGTACGAGATCACCTGTTTCTTTACTTATGTTAAGTATTCACTTAGACTAGCACTATCCCATAATTTTTCGTGGAAAAAACCGTTGTGCAAAAAATGTCTACAAGTATTGTGAATATGCCCATTCAGCTTATATGATATGCTAAAGTTAAAGAAAACTAAGTAAAGGTTAGAGAGTTTGACAAGAGAGAGACGCTATACTTTAAACGTGGTTAAAATGCCGCATTGACATGAACACAAAGAGTTAAGAAACTCTATTTTTAAGATTGTGAAAATTCAAAATTACGGCACATCGACGTTTTGACTATACAGGTCAGGTCAGGTCAGCCAATCGGCCATCTATTGCTTGCTCCGCGCACTGACTCGCGAATCATGATACTATTTTGTGCACGCAGTCGGATTTCATCGGTTTTAAAACGTTATCACGTCTAAAATCCTTCAATTAGATTCAACATTTTCTACATTAAAGATTTCTTGTGCGTGCAGCCGGTGTTCATGTTTTTGCAGACGCTGTAAAGACCAGGATCCGTAACATGAGGCTTGTAAGAGCGAGATTATAACGTGAGATGTGAGAAACCTGAGAAATAATTGCATATGACGATATTGGCTGATGCGTCTGAGTTGGAGAGAGATCATGATTACACGCAACCTACGCGAAACGTTTTTTTTTAACTTAAATACATTAATCTGTTAAATATGCCTTTATAATTTCTAATTTCCCATGTTTCAGGGTGTAACGTAATCGGGTTCGCGGGATCTGATGAAAAATGTGAATACCTGGAAAAGGAACTAAATTTCGATAAAGCTATCAATTACAAAAATGCCAACATACGTTCTGCACTCAAAGAAGCTGCTCCGAAACGCGTTGATGTTTATTTCGATAATGTAAGATTTTCACGGATATTTAGTTTTGATTACATCAATATTAACATTCAAGTTAAAAACAAGTCAAAACTAAGGTATAGGTATCTACATACATACATTACATCTCGCCATTATTTCCCATTGGGTTAGGCAGAGAAAATTGACCGCCACTTTGTACGATCCTGGCAAACCTCTATAGGTTCGTTTACATTGTCTTTTATTCTTCATACTTCGGACGCCTGCCTTTTTGAGCAAAGTCTCTATTTGGTCAAAATGGTCAACATGACAACTTCGACTGTAGAACATTAACAACTCTTTTAACGAGCTGGCTTTGAAAGAACATAATAGTTAAAACTGGGACCAGTTGATTACTCGTACTATAATTTTCCTCTTTTCGTAGGTTGGTGGTGAAATAAGTTCAACCATAATTAATTACATGAACAAATATGGACGAGTAGCAGTGTGCGGATCCATTTCATCATACAATGATGCTTCTCTGCCTAAAGGTACTTATATTATTTTAAAGATCAATTTACTATATGATAAAATATTCTTTTATAATTAAATAATTATACGTAAACAGTATAACTAAAGAGCGAATTTCATTTCCAAATAATCGCTTTTTCTTTTTAGGTTCCAATATTTGACATTTCGGAAACGTATCTTTTGTGTCCCCTCTAGCCAAGGGACACCAAAATTATTATCTTCTCTCACTTTAATTTAATTTTAATAATTTCCCATATTTTAAAACATTCACTTCGATCCAGTCCAGTGATTTAGTTATTATTAATATTTTCCAGCGACAATTCTCCAGCCTGGGATTGTACTTAAAGAGTTAAAGATCGAAGGTTTCCTGGTAAATCGTTGGATTGATCGCTGGGATGAAGGTATAAATGCGAATTTATCGTGGCTAAAGGAAGGCAAATTAAAATACCAGGAGAAAGTCTATCATGGATTTGATAACATGGTCGATGCTTTAGTTGGTATTCTGAGAGGGGAAAATACAGGAAAAGCAGTTGTTAAGGTTAAATAATTTAAAATTTAAGTAGTATCTACTATTGCTTATTTAAATATATTTTTTGAAGAATTGTTAAATATTGTTTATTTTAACCCGATGGACCCGCATTATCATATCAAATGTTAATTTCGTAATTACATTGGGCTGCTTCAAACTGCGTGTATGCTGCAACTAGGGTTGCCACCCGTACTATAAAATAGAGTATTGTACTCTTTTTCGCATATGTACTTTATTATCTACGACATCAATAAAGTACGTTAAAATACTCTATTTTTAACACAGAACCAAAGAGTGGTTTTATACGATATCATTTCAGAAATATGAACGCAAAATTCTTTATTGATAAAGCTTTACCACTATACCATTATACCACTTCTCCAAATAGTGTTGGAGAAGTGGTATAATTATTCTAATGTCAATTTCTTGTCCTTACTAAGTAATATCAATCCCACCAAAAACATTTTCATGTAAAATGTTGCCAAGACGAGCCCATATGACTCGCACTGTCAAAAAGTTATCAAATATCATGTAGAGCCAAGCTTCTAACACTACGCGCCCTAACTTCACAAACTCTACACCATAGATAAAATATGTGCCTTGGCCATTTCGCTACATTCACATCGGCGTAAGGTGCAAAATTAATTCACTGTTCATTACTTTTGTGTTTTATAATAGTTCTTGTAATAACGAACGGCCAACACAATACAGCAATGATTTAGCAACAGCTTAAAAGTGGCAATACATTTTCAATACAAGTAATGATGTTCCTAATAAATTTAAATTTATATCATATATTTTATCAGTACCTGCCACTTCAGATTTAACAGAAAGAATATTTTCTGTACTGAAACTGAAATGGAGAGGGGAAAAAAATAAAGCAGCCTTAAATTTGATTAAGAGAAAAAGTGCTTGAAATATATTCAAAATTATAAAAATCCGATAAATATTGCAAACAAATTTGATAATTGTATGAGCAAAATAGAAAAAATCGTATATTTTTTTTGCTGTGTACTTTGTTTTTTCCACCTAGAATTAATAAATACACAATTTTCACTCAAATAAGGTGGGAACCCTAGCTGCAACTGCGTAGCGCACAATAGTTCATAATCAGATTCTGAATGCATCAGTTGACAGCGCATACCTATGGCAGCTTCAGTTTGCTAGCCCACATCCGGCAATTGAAGTAATAATAATAAGTAAAGTAAGAAGCTGGGTAGTGTTGGCTTAGAATAGCACCAACCTATTTCAACCCGTGAGTGTCGTAAGAGGTGAGCTAGGTTTCCGAAGCTCGTGAAGAAATTGTTGGGGAATGTGGTTCACTAATCATACTTTACCTTTACTTCTTCATAAATTTTTTTCGCATTCAACCTCTAAAAGTGGCCGAGGAATTTTTAATTGCTTAGCGCTGGCTACCTTTTTTCGGATTTTCGGCTTTGAGTGTATGTATGATAAGATAATATAAGTGTTTGCTTTTACCTTTTGAGGAACCATCATTAAACCAAATGTATAATATTACCAGATGGTCATCCTACTTAGAACGAGATGCAGCATTAATTTGAATGTTTTTGACATGAAAACCTCTTGTGGGGATTATTACTAATAAATAAAAGATAAATAAAGGAAAAAAAAATCGACACCGGCGGGGTTCCGAAATTTTCTTGTTATTTATAGTTAGGCGTTCTCAACATTTGAATTCTATCTGAGAAGGTGGACAAGTGGCCTTACGAATTTGTAAAAAATTCGGTGGTAGGGAACGCAAACACTCCTTTAAAAGTGTAAAACAAACAAAGGATAGAAGAATTTCGCACTGGAAGCCATTGACACTGTAGCTCAATTGGCAGAGCGACGGGATAGTATGATTCATCGTTGATCGTCAAAGATGGCAGGCAGAGCGAGTCGGCAGCGGCCAACATCGCGGCGTTCGGAAGTCCAAGTAAGAGTTACTACATAATCTAACAAGACATTACCTACTTAAGTAATCGTGAGTTCATTAAAACATGAACATGCAATGTAACCTACATACTTATTTTTGCTTTAAGAAAAATCCTAATCACTTTTCTGCTGGAGTGTACCTGGACAGAAATGTATGTAAAAGTTAATGCTTTTTATTTAGATACTTAGGCTTAATAAATCGGATGGAAATAATAGGCTATTTGACTAAGTTTTGAAAACTATCTTACGGTGTTAATTTGTTTATAAGGAGCCCTAAAAAAATATTTTTCTGTCTTCATTTTAGCTATTTTATTATTATTATAAAAAATCGAAAAAGAAAATGCAATATTCAAATGTGCCGCGAAAACGCGATTTTAAGTAATATGGCGGCTGTAGCACAAATGACGTCAATTCCGCACTAAACACCAATCAGCGAAGCGTTACACAGTCTGTTTATGTGCAATCTACGTCATTATAGAAATAGCCAATCACGGTCGTTTTTAGTCACGTGACAGTTGCATCAAAAATAATTATTTCAGAAGACGGATTGTAGTGAAATAATGTAATATTTTTATCTCGCATTATTTTATCACATATTGCTCCAAAAAAGAAATATTAAGACAAATGAAATAAAAGAACTGTATATTTTTATTACAGTCAAATAGCCTATTATAGTCCGGAAGCACTATTTCCACACTATTTTTTGACATAACTTTCAACCGAATAGTTGCAGACATTGCGGAGATATTTGAGGTTTTCAAAACCTCAAGCCATATGCTCATCAGGAAACCTTAATAACTCCGGAACCAATGAACGGTTCCTTCTGGGAATTGGCATAACGTGAGCACTATTTATGCACTATTTTTTGAAACCTTAACCTAGACTCTAGGCCGCACCGTTTGTTTGCTGCAGATATTGAGGTTCAAGCCATAATCCTCAATAAATTTTAGCTATAACATATGGCACTATTTAGCCCTATTTATGCACAATTTTTAAGCATTGATCAAAATCAATTTCATGAAGTTTTAAACTTTGAGGATTATGGCTTGAGGGACACCCTCCTAAACGGTTCACAGCCAAATTTTGCACGATGGTTTAAGGACGACAAGACATTAAGGAAAAGGTTTTAACGAAGAGAAAATTAAGAAAGATGTTGAGTAATAATCAGCCTCGAAAGTTTCCCATGTTAGTCTATGGGAAACGAGTGTAAACAGAACTCGCACACGCTTAAAGAATTTTTCATTGTTCCATTGCAGCGAAGGTATGCTAATTTTTTTTCAAATCTCCATTTTTTTATCGCTATTCCTCTGTGTTCTGAGCTTTGTTTATATTTTTTTTAAATGGAAAAATATACTAGAATTTCTAAATGTTTGGTTTGTCCGGCTTCGCTCCAAATTTCGGGGGGCGATTTTGCAGTGGTTCTTTGTCTCAAGTATAATGCTTCCAAGAGCGAGCTCATGATTTTCAAGGCCGGTAACAAGAGTTATAAGTTGGACTTTCGTATCACACTTTGTGGCACTCTTCTGAATATCGTCGAGTGTTTAAATACCCAACTAAAACCGGTGTGGACGCCTTCCAACACGGCGTAAATTCAGCCCTCCTGTACGGATGCGAGACATGGCTCGTTAAAAATGAAGTAACCAGCAAGCTACAGGTCTTCGTGAATAAATGTTTACGACGCACTCTGGGAATCTTCTGGCCGCGAACCATAACTAACGTAAGGCTGTGGGAGTTGACTGAACAAAAGCCCATCGACAAGGAGATCCTTATGAGGAAATGGCGTTGGATTGGACATGTACTGAGAAGACCAGACACTCATCTATCCAAACAAGGGTTAAAGTGGCAAGCGTATGGCAAAAGAAGGCCGGGTCGGTCGCCCCCGTACCACCTGGAGGTGCTCAGTTGAAAAAGAGGCTGCATCAACTAAACTCAGCTGGAAGGACCTGGAAGCTACCGCACAAAATCGAGAAAAGTGGAGATCTCTTCTTCGGGCCCTTTGTCCCTGCTGAGTGATAACAGGACTACATGATGATGATGAGTTCAAATACTTGGGTCACTGGATCACGGATAGGCTTACTGATGATGTGGATATGTCGCAGGAAAATTACAAGTTTCCTAGGAAACTTATAAGTTAACGAGATTGACGATTTTCCTGCGACGTACAGTAGTAGAAGTAATTTGTTAGCTCCTAGGTTTGCGCGTTGTAGTGACTAAATAAAACTGACGCTTTTTAAAGCGTTGTTAAGCCGCACTATCATAACATAGTGCTGCGCCTTTCCCAAAGGGTTGGTAAAGAATATAATTAAAAGGACTGTATTTTATAGGTGGCGACATCTGGTGTAAAAGTATGTACATTAAAACCATCAGAGGCATATTGATATGTTAAGTTAGATCTTACTATTGCTCAACAGATGTCGCTAGTAATTACGTAATAAAGAATATTCTCGATCAATGTAAAACAACCGTTAGGAACATTAGTACTGTCTATTTCTTCCAGAGCATTCGAGATAATAGAGTACCGTTTTAACGGTCGATTTGCTATGTATTCTAGAAGCTTCCGCTATTGTTGTACAGAGGGCACTTGTAATGCCCAATTATTCAAATGATCACAATTAATACAGAACTTGAAGAGAACACTAGCGTCTTTTATTCCCTCCTGAACACGGAACCTCCCGGACCCCTGGACGTCGGCACCTTACCAGCTCTACGAGTAATCATTTGGCGCCCAACGTAAAAAGGAAGAAAAGTAAATACCTGAGAGAAAATAGCTGGAATCCTGCTGAGACTACGTCGTGTTTTTTTTTGGGACAGAAAAACCACCGAAGGAGAAGATTGAGAAGCTACCAGGATTGTGAGAGGGCTAAGTATCGGCCTGAAATCGTGAGTTGGTTGTTTTTTTCCTATCTTTCCTCATTCCTTTAGGGTTAACTCTGTCTGGGAGGTTATGTTGTATTTGTAATTGAATTCCTCTTTATTTCGTTAAAATCTCGTTTAGATTGCTTATTTTTTATCGCTGTGTTCATTTAAACCGTGTCTTAGCTAAAAGAGGAAGGCGTCATAAACGCCTTTCGATTAGATATACTAAATATCTATCCACGGATAACGTGTCTTAGCTAAAAGAGGAAGGCGTCGTTAACGCCTTTCGATTAGATATACTAAATATCTATCCACGGATAACGTGTCTTAGCTAAAAGAGGAAGGCGTCATAAACGTCTTTCGATTAGATATACTAAATATCTATCCACGGATAACGTGTCTTAGCTAAAAGAGGAAGGCGTCATAAACGCCTTTCGATTAGATATACTAAATATCTATCCACGGATAACGTGTCTTAGCTAAAAGAGGAAGGCGTCGTTAACGCCTTTCGATTAGATATACTAAATATCTATCCACGGATAACGTGTCTTAGCTAAAAGAGGAAGGCGTCATAAACGTCTTTCGATTAGATATACTAAATATCTATCCACGGATAACGTGTCTTAGCTAAAAGAGGAAGGCGTCGTAAATGTCTTTCGATTAGATATACTAAATATCTATCCACGAATAACGTGTCTTAGCTAAAAGAGGAAGGCGTCGTAAACGCCTTTCGATTAGATATACTAAATATCTATCCACGAATAACGTGTCTTAGCTAAAAGAGGAAGGCGTCATAAACGTCTTTCGATCAGATATACTAAATATCTATCCACGAATAACGTGTCTTAGCTCGGGATGAGTGTCCTAAACACTAATCCCGCGGGTGAAATGTACCAAGAATGTGACGAAGAAGGTCCAACAATAGAACCTGAAGGTCACAAGTTAAAAATTCTTAAAAAACAGCGTTCTACTTATAAACTGAAACTCACTTTATTTAAAAAGTGGGTCAGCACCTCCAAAGTAAAATTGAAACTTTAAGTGATAACTTAGATGAGGAATTAATGACTAGGAAATCTTATTATTAATAATATTATTATTTATAAAATAATTATTACAAATTAATTTCAATAGTTAAACGATTAATTAGTTAAAATTATGACGATATGTATAGCGTCGCTCACATATGAGGAGTTTTCAACAACACTTACTCAGATAGAGGGAATCCTAAATTCCCGACCTCTTTGTCCCATACCCAATTCCAATTCTGACAATTTCCCAACCTTAACACCAGCTCACGTCTTATTGGGCCGATCACTGACAGCCCTCCCAGACCACGACCTGACTGATGTACCAGAATGTTTTGTCAACTCCACCAGATATACCAGAGCTTCTGACGGCGGTGGTCCAGCTTTATATCCTGGGAACATCGTGCTGATCAAGGACAGCAGGACACCCCCGTGTCAGTGCCGCCTGGGGAAGATCGAGCAAGCTCACCTCGGGGCGGATGACGTCGGTCGAGTGGCTACCATTAAAACAGCCAACAGGCTTATAAAGCGGGCAGTCAACAATATATGTCCGTTACTACTTCCATCACAAATGTAAATTTGGGAAGTTGGATGCAATCCAAAGAACACCACAAAGAATAGAATTTGAAACCCTTACACCGAGACGATGCTTGATTTAAATTACTGAACTCAATTAGCGGAAACTAGCAGTAAATTTTTACCGAAGATTACTAATTAACCAAGGCCGGAAGTCCAGATGAAGAAAGAAAACATTTAGAATTAGTTAGATATAAGTTATGTTCCGTTTTTAATCAATTTATGTTTACCAATAAATCTTTATTATTCCTGTGTTTTAATTCAAAATTAGATTAGTAAGTATAGGCTTGTCAGTTAGGTAGGCCAGGGTCATATATGTTACTTCACCATACCAAAAATACAGTGCCTTTTGTGGGGAACATGTTAAGCCGCACTATCATAACATAGTGCTGCGCCTTTCCCAAAGGGTTGGTAAAGAATATAATTAAAAGGACTGTATTTTATAGGTGGCGACATCTGGTGTAAAAGTATGTACATTAAAACCATCAGAGGCATATTGATATGTTAAGTTAGATCTTACTATTGCTCAACAGATGTCGCTAGTAATTACGTAATAAAGAATATTCTCGATCAATGTAAAACAACCGTTAGGAACATTAGTACTGTCTATTTCTTCCAGAGCATTCGAGATAATAGAGTACCGTTTTAACGGTCGATTTGCTATGTATTCTAGAAGCTTCCGCTATTGTTGTACAGAGGGCACTTGTAATGCCCAATTATTCAAATGATCACAATTAATACAGAACTTGAAGAGAACACTAGCGTCTTTTATTCCCTCCTGAACACGGAACCTCCCGGACCCCTGGACGTCGGCACCTTACCAGCTCTACGAGTAATCATTGTCAGTCTTTCTACACGTGCGGTCTATGGGTCTGCTATACTCAGCGTATGTACAGCACACTGAGAGTGCAATATAATAATGCATTCAGGGTGCTGTTCCGGTTGCCACGTTTCTGTAGCGCTTCAGGCATGTTTGCGGATGCGGAGACTGATTGCTTGATGTCAGCACACATGACCATGACGCGTATTATCCACTTGACTTTGTTCATAAACAAACTCTCACAGTTCAGAAAATAATTCGTTCCTTTAGTAGTTATGCCAATAAATGTATCATACGAGTAATGTGGTATATGGGCTTGAATATGGGTCAAAGGGCTCGTTTCCACTAGCAAAAGAATTGCGAGCGGTATATTCATCGTACTACTTAAATAAATATACTTAAGTTACGAAAATCTCATAATAACAATACAAAAATATATATATATAATAATATTAAATATAAAATAAGTCGGATATGCGAAAGGTTATTTTTATTCGATTCTGTCGTTCGTGGAGCAGAGACAGTCGACGCAGATGACACATCATGATGATGATTACATTTGAGAAGCATTGGCATAGTTAAGAGACGTTGCCACTATCAAGTACTATCAACACCGAAAAAAAGTGAAAGAAAGTTAGTTACACTTAAAAAAAACGTATTATTGTAGTTTATATTTTAATCAAACTTAAACAAAAACTTTAAATTAAGTGTAAATACTTTTTTCGCAATAAGGTCTTGGAATCTTAAGTAAATATGACACTTTCGAGTGTTTTACAAAGTATAAATAAAGCTGCCTGTATCAAATCACTATGCGTAGCCACATTTGATTCACCGGTTGGGAAAATTATTGGAGCCGCAGATGAGAAGGATCTCTACATGGTTGTTTTTGAGGACTCTAAAGTTCTAGATAAAAAGTTAAATTACCTTCATCAAGAACTTAAATGTAGTTTTATTGAAAATGAAAACAACAAAGTTTTGCTAATGCTAAAAGATCAGCTTGATCAATATTTTGAGGGTAAATTAAAAAACTTCAAACTGCCCCTAAAAGTAATAGGCTCGGATTTTCAAAAGGTAAGTAAATTTTCTATGTAGTCTAAATATGATCTCCCTGCTTGTCCTCTATTGACAATACCATTGATTAATCTACCTTAGTTTAAATATTAGATCTACTCATTGAAAATTCAATCCATAACTATTGACCAGTGACTGAATATAAATTATTATAATTTATTGCCCTCCTTTTTTATACTAGAAGATCCACCTCTAATTCAGAAGAAAATGTTCCATATTCTGTTTTTGTATACACTTCTGTGTAATTCTTCAGAAGTCATTTCCTGTCTATTAAATAGAGTTATTTATGGTACAGGAATACATTGTGAGAAACACAACATAAGTTTGTACCAGGCTGCTATAGTTTTATCTCTAATAACATGTGCCCAATGTCCAACTTATCCAGGTCAGCCATTTTTGCCTTTGGTAGCAGGTTTGAAAATCTAAAGATGAAATTAAGTTCAGTCCTGAATCATGTAGACAACCATTTCTTCTGTTTCCATACACCCAAGGTACACAAAGGACTCTGGGCCATGATTTGGCATTGCCTCTTTTGACTGTCAATAAGACACTACTCTAGTATGAGTTGGCTAGTACTTCTGTACATTCCCTTAGCCACATTCACAGCCTTCTACCTTTTTAGGTACATACATACAGTATATCATAATGATGGAGGTTCTTCTTAACTCAAGATTTTTTTTTAAATTAAGAATTATATTAAAGTAATTAGGACCATCGCTTTTCCCTAAGCTGCAATGAAATGCTTGTACACCATAAGGCATTTGGAAGAGAAAGTAATAAATAAGTATGACTAAAAAATAAAGAATAAATAAAGGAAAGAAAAATTTCGACACAGGCGGGAATCGAACCCGCAACCTCGGGTATACGCCCCGACGGTAACATTTCGAAAATTCGAATATCTCAAATCCAAAATTCACTATTCAGAAAACTGTTCACATAATTTACGTATCACAGATGCTTTATTTTCCACAACTTCATTAGTACATAAATACATTTTCTAGAAGTATCACTTCCCAGAAAAACTAAAACCAGATTATTAAAATGAATTTTTTGCTTTTACCAACTATATCTTTTACTATAATCTCGTTATTCCAAAGGTTTGAAAGACCGAAGTAACTTTATCTATAGTCTTACATATCGTAAATCTCTTTAACCAGATATTTTTTATGTTAGAAAAATTGTATAAATAGAACGCGGAGGCATGCCTGTTTGTATGTATACTTGCTTGCTTGTTTGCATGCTTGGTTGGATGTAGGGGGGTGCAGGGGGGCAGAGCCCCCCTGCTTGGGGGGGTCGGGGGGTTGAAAGCCCCCTGCAGACAAAGAAAAGTTAGGTTACATTCAGTTAGGTTAGGTTAGATTATGTATAAAACGAGCGAGCGTAGCGCAGCGGAGCGAGCACCTAAATGCCTGATGCATGCTTATGTACCATACTTGCTTGCTTGCAGCTTGCTACATATAGGGGACGGGGGGCCTGCAAAATTATTCATAGCAGTAGGTATCATTCAACACATCTGTATTTCAAATATATGGAAAATGATTTTTTGGAATAGTGATTATTCGGAAAAGCAATATTGCGGAATTAAGGTATATTTGGTTTTCGATTCTTCGGGAATCCGTTCTAGTGGTTAATCAAAATGATAGTAAACAAAAACAAAAACCAAACGATAATCTGGAATGTAAGAATATGGTATTTGAAATTTCGGTGAAACCATATTATGTCAATTAAAAAAAAGGCGATTAGTTTTCGGTAAAATAATATTCGGGTTTAAAAGTTTCGGATATACAGTATGTAACCCGCCCCGACGCTCTGCCAACTGAGCCACCGTGTCAATTGGCTGCCAGTGCGAAATTCTTCTATCCTTTATTTCTTTTACACGTTTAAGTAGTGTTTGCGTTTCCTACCTCCGAATTTTAACTAATTCGGAAGGCCATTTGTCCATCTTTTCAGATAGAATGCAAATATGAATGTAGGAAACGCAAACACTACTTAACACTACGGTTGCGGGTTCGATTCCCGCCTGTGTCGAAATTTTTCTTTCCTTTATTTATTCTTTATTTATTAGTAATAATCCCCACATGAGGTTTTCATGAACAAAAAGATTTAAATTATGTGATAGTTAGGCGTTTTCAACATTTGCAACTATCTGAAAAGATGGACAAATGGCCACACTACTTAAACATGTAAAAGAAATAAAGGATAGAAGAATTTCGCACTGGCAGCCAATTGACACGGTGGCTCAGTTGGCAGAGCGTCGGGGCGTATACCCAAGGTCGCGGGTTCGACTCCCGCCTGTGTCGAAATTTTTCTTTCCTTTATTTATTCTTTATTTATTAGTAATAATCCCCACATGAGGTTTTAATGAACAAAAAGATTTAAATTAAGTATGACTAAAGCTCATAAATAGCCCCTTATTTATATTATGCTTATTATTTACAGGAAGTCTGGGAGAAACTACAATTGTTACCATACGCAAGCACACAAACATATGGTGATCTAGCCAAAGTAATGGGTCGAGCAGCCAGCCATTCTCGAGCTGTAGGTGCAGCTTGTGGAGCAAATGCTCACTTGGTAGTCATACCTTGTCATAGATTAGTGGCTTCCGGTACAAAAGGAGGGTTCAGTGGTGGCGTGGACCGAAAGGAGTGGCTTATACAGCATGAGAAAAAGTTTGCAAGTTAGGAACATTTCATTTTTCTTTAAATATTATAATTGGGTGAGAACACTCAATCCCCTTAATGACGTACAATTCTCTGTGATTTATTATATTATCTTTCATAAGATTTAAATTTAACTGAACATTACTAAAATATTTAGTACTGCTAGTTTTCTCAATTTAAATTACCATTACGTTAGTTTCTTTAATTGTTCTATATAACATAAGCCAATAAGTAAAATAAGTTATAAGATATGAAGTGTCATTGAAAGGTGCCATTAAGATGCCAAACATTCAGAATCTTACCTTAAAATGTCAGTCAGGATAGGCTCACTTTAGAAGACATGGTGATTTCTTATAAGTGGTTTAAAATATATATATTTCTAACCCTACGTGTCTAGTTAGTTGTAAGATGCTGATCTGTTTCCTATTTCAAACTGAAAGGCAGTTATGCAGCGGACTCACTGTTATAATTTAGTTTTTCCTAAACTTTGAATTAATAAAAAGTTATTCCTATCTGTCACCCTGAAACACTCACCCTGGGTTAGCAAGTCTGCCATCCTAGGATCTTGAGTCTGTTTGGAAACATGTTAATGTGCTGTCACATAAAGTCAGAAAGCTTTGGGGTGGGTGACAGATAGGAATCACTGCAAATAACTTACTTTTTAGGCACTTAGCAGGGAAAACAATTTTATCATATTCTTTTAACTTTTAACTCAAAAAAATCCCTAGTATTTATTGAACTCATAGAATTCTTGTTGTTTAAAGCAGCTTAATAATTTAAGTTCATTGATATCACATTTTACACTCATCAAGCTGCTGAATTGTAGTCTAAATAAGAAATTGCCTTCTGACTAATTATTTTCGTTATTATCCTTATGTATCCAATCCTTTGTTGGCAAGTATGTTAAAAGATTATGGTTCTTTTTTAAGCATTGAAAGTGTGATTGTTGACACTAAAAGAGATAAGAATACTTTAAAGTAATAAAACGTTGGGACTTGAATTTTAACATTGTTTTTCATTTTATACTTGACTTTTGTCTAAATATCTTATACCCAAACTCAATGTTCTCATCATAAATCCGCTAAGGTGTAAGATAGGTACTTCTATTGCCAAATATCAGGTGATATTGACACTTGGTGTCCTGAGTATGTTTTGCTCGGATAGTGCATCTCTAAGATTGGGGACAAGCCTATCGCCGAAATGTTTCTCTAAAGAGTAATTTATACTTAAATGTTTTTTTGGAGTGATAAGTGATGATAAATCCAGATAGAATAACATTAGTTTTTATTCACTGTTATTCCTCCTAAAACAATAGTTGTCTTCAACAAAAACTGTCGATGTTAAGGTTCAGATATCAGCAACATTAAAAGCCATATTAATTTCATGTTATTTAATGAACATATTTAGTTGGATGCAATCGCAATATAAAAATACAAATATCGACATACTGGTTTCACACTTAAATCTAATGATATTAAATATACTTAAGCTACTTTACGCACAGCACATATGACACTAATGACTCGTTCGGTTAAATGTGTAATACATTCCTTTCAAGTCCATGAGCTCGGTGTGGATTCCTTGCTCAGCTATTCGACCTCCATGCACAACGCAGATGACGTCAGCATCTCTTATCGTACTCAGTCTGTGCGCAATCGTTATAGATGTGCGACCAGCCTTCGCTTTGTCTAGAGCTTCCTGGACAACCTGAAATCACAAACGCAGACTTAGCCGTTAGAGAGTCAAAATGTATTAGATGCATGTGTCTCTCAGACAAGTACAAAAACAAACCTTTTCACTTTCAGTATCCAGCGCACTTGTAGCTTCATCCAAAAGTAGCATTTTAGGACGCTTAATTAATGCTCTTGCAATGGCTACTCTTTGCTTCTGTCCTCCAGATAATTGAGTACCTTTAGAACCCAAACTAGTCTCGTATCCCTGAAATGCACATTAAAAAATAATACAACTAGAACCCAGAAGACTTAAAGGCTTATCAATTAGTATACGAACCAAAGGTAATGAGGTGACGAAGTTATGTATGTTTGCTTGTTTAGCGGCTTCCACAATTTCGTCCATAGTGACATTCCGTGAGTTATCGCCGTATGCAATGTTATCTCCAATTGTACGGTCAAACAAAATAGGCTCTTGCTGAACAAAACCTATAGTTTGTCGAACATCAGCCAAGCGGAGCTTTGTTAAAGGAACTCCATCTTGAGCCTGGGAAAATTAAATTCATGAGTACTGCATACAGGAAATACATGTAAGTTTATGTTTACAAGTAATCGAACTTACTACTACACCCTCGCTAGGATCGTAGTATCTTTCCAATAATTGAATCACAGTGCTTTTTCCGCATCCACTAGTTCCGACCAATGCATATGTCTTTCCGCATTCAATTTCTAAATTGAAATCTTTTAGAACATGTACCAAAGGTCGTGTGGGGTATTTGAACTTCACATTTTGAAGACTGCTCTCCCCAGACCCTCTCTGAAAGAAACATATTCGAATGATATATTTTTTTTCTATATATGAAGTAGTTGAAGTAGATTTACTAGTAGAAATAGTTCTACTCACAAAGTTTTCAACTGTTGGTTTATCCGGGTCAGTTATTAAAGATTTCTTATTCAAAAGTGTAATGATACGTCCGGCAGCTTTGATTCCTTTTTGGAAGTTTGGTGCGAAAGCAAATGCCTGCGCTGAAGAGCTGGTTCCCATCAAAAGAGCTTGCGCTGACCTGGAAAAATATTCGGATATTTATTATATTAAATAACAATTCACAAGAAGAACTATAAATTCTGAGTTGAGTACTTGAACTCACTTCAAAACGTCGGCATAGTCGACTCCCTCGTTGACGATAAGTGTTCCACCGTAGTATATTGATGCAGCGTACACGAAATTAAATATACCCCTTGAAAGTCCAAAAACTACTCCTCGCCAATGTGATGAGCGCTTTGCGAGTTTTAGAGCCGGTATTAACTGTTCCGAATACTCTTTTACAAATAGTTGCTCTCGTCCTAGGGAGGCCACAGTTTTAACATTAGCGACGGCTTCTACGGCGATCTGTAAATAGTTTGAAATTATATATCAAGTAAGTATATACCGTGCCGTGATCAATAAATATCACACTCGTCAAATCACCTTTGAGCTTTTTTCCATTGTCTTTGCAGTTCCGAAAGATTCAGCGGTAATCACTTTACCTTGTTTATAAACTATGAACCCAAGAACAGGCACAAACGATAAAGCTACCAAACCAACTCGCCATTCGTATACGAGCGCTAGAACTAACGCAAATGAAAATGTCCCAATAGCTTGCAAGACGGTTCCGATTCGTTGCCCGGTTGCCTGTGAATAAAATGAATACATTTTAAATATCTCCTGCTGATACATGAACAGCTGGAATAAATCTAATTCGTTCTTCCCACCCCTTGCACAGCAGCAGCCTCTCCGGATAGTCTAGCACAAAGAGCACCGGTAGAGTTGTTACGATCGTCGTAAAAAGCCATTTCTTGTTCAAGAAGTTTTCCAAACATTTGTTTTCTTAGTCTTTCTGTTAAATATTCACCAGCATATCCATACAGAAACACCTGAAAGGTAAATACATATGTAACAAACAAAGAAACAGGTATTTACTATTTAGGCATCATATCAGGAATTGAATTATTCTTTGAAACTCCTCGATCCTCATACTTACTTGAATAAGATTTGTTATTCCCACAAAAACTCCTATTCCAAGAAATATGTACACATATGTAGTTACTTCTGCTAAAACTTCTTCCTGATTTGGGTTGGATAAAGTCTGAAAAATATATCATTAACTTGTAGATAAAAAAATAATGCATTATATTATAATTATAATACACTGTACTTAAGACTTACCCCAACAAAATCACCTAATATAATTGACAATAAGGGCATACCAATGCCAGATACTAAAGAGCAAACATTAGCAAATGCAATGGATTTCCATTCGGGCTTATTAAGCCGTAAGACTCTCAAGAACGACACCTCAGGATCAGAAGTTTCTTCACTTACTTGGGCCTGAAAAATATTGCTAATTAAAACCAAAATATTCCAATAACTTACTTAAATCTGGTAACGCTGGAGAAAACGTTAGATGAGAAAATAAAACGCCCAGTTTACCTACCTCTTCGGGAATTTTTTCATCGTCAACATTTTCGCTAGACACTGACACTGTTCGTTCTAGCTCGGACCCATCTCCTGAAAATAATAAAGGTAATAAACGCGAAATAGTAGTAAGTGCTCAATTAAGTAGCAATCTGTAAATGAAATGGAAATAGGTTGATCTATTGATAACCGCAGAAAATTTAAAACAATCAAGCATTTCTCCTTGTACGCTGGTACGTGGTTAGATTAGATAAGTAAAGTTCAATTATTTCAAATAGCTAGTAATAATGTCAAGCTGAAAGCGTATGTTAAAAGGAACGCTCTGCTGATTAATGGTCTCACTAACAGCGAACGATGGATAAGTAGAGGCAAACTCGATTTTAAATAGATATTTTTGTAAATGCTGTGTAGTGTCGGCTTAGAATAGCACTACCCCATTTCTTCCGGTGGGTCTACGTAAGAGGCGACTAACGGTATTGGGGCTTTTAAGGGATTTTTGGGCGATGCGGTTGGAGACCCATCACCAACAACCTTTATTTCACCATCTTTTCCCCACGCAACTTCCAAAAGTAGCTGAGGTATTTTTAATTCCTAAGCTCTGGCTACCCCTTCTAGGGATTTATAGCCGTGAGTATATGTATGTATGTATGTATTTTTGTATCGTTTTGTCGAAGGCGTCTATCAATTGGTACATATAAC
This sequence comes from Bedellia somnulentella, assembly GCA_963576735.1. NCBI lineage: Eukaryota > Metazoa > Arthropoda > Insecta > Lepidoptera > Bedelliidae > Bedellia > Bedellia somnulentella. The sequence goes on along the minus strand of OY755184.1, from coordinate 5,571,726 downwards.
TATGAATTTTGACCCGAAGTTACTTTAATGATATATTATGGAATTTTTCGACTTGTTGCTTCAGCTAAACCTACCAAAATGACAAATATTTACAAATGAAAACTTACCATTCTTTTTCTCATCACTTTCCGGGAAAGTTTGTACGGTTACCATATCGTAATAGTATCCTTTTTTCTTCATTAGTTCATCGTGTTTGCCAGATTCCACTATAACTCCACTCTTGAATACGTAAATTGTGTCCACATTTCTTATTGTTGACAGCCGATGTGCAACTATAATGGTAGTTCTGCCTTCCTGAGCCTGAATTAAGTGCAAATTGTCATTGTCGAAAGAATTTTGTTTACAATTTCAGAGTTTAAGATATTTTTAATAAGCATGGCTATAAGTTATTAGTTTTAAACACACATTACTGCTACTACACTTTTTAGTCATAATTTGGTAATCTAAGTAATCAACCAAACAAATTTCAAATTTATCCTGTCTGTCTTCTGGAAATGGCTACCACTACGAAAACTCTGATCCATTATATAACAAGCAACTTAAAAATAAAACATACCTTGTCCAATGCATCCTGCACCTTCGCTTCTGAAGCGTTATCAAGAGCACTCGTCGCTTCATCCAGTAAAAGTATTTTAGGGTCTCGAACCAACGCGCGGGCTATTGCTATCCGCTGCTTCTGTCCTCCCGAGAGAGAAGCACCGCGTTCACCCACCAATGTGTCATAGCCCTGAAAAAGGCAATTAAAATAACATGGTTCTCGGTATTATAGGAATGTTAAGTGAACCTTTAGGGAAGACTTTCCGTTCATGTATTTTGAAATGCCACTTTGTTAATTGCCTAACCAAATACTAACTTGATTTACATAACTTACTTTAATAACAGGGTTTCCTTAAATATAGTTAGTGTTACGTTCGTTATATATGGTTTTAAAACTAAATATTATTATATAGTTTTATTGAAATGTAATCACTTTCTATTTACTAATTGGGAATATAGTTTGCAGAGATCTAAAAAAATACTTGAAGCAGTATTTTCTCGATAAAAATGATAAATGTTTCTTACCTTGGGCAATTTCATGATGAAATGATGAGCATTCGATTTTATAGCAGCTCTTTCAATTTCTTCGTTAGTTGCGTGGGCGCATCCGTAGCGAATGTTTTCTCTGACTGTGGTATTGAACAAGACTGGTTCCTGTCCCACCAGACCAATCTGAGATCGTAGCCATTGCACGGAGAGGTCTCGAATATCATAATTGTCTATGCACACCTACAAAATGGGATTATTTTAATTTCCTAATAAACAACTATATAGCGTCCCCTCATAAAGATATAGTCCCCTTGTTGAAATATTTGAACCCCCTAAGAGGCAAGGATCGGACGAGCGGCTAAATTCAAAACCCTTAAAAAAGTAACTTTTACACTACGTTGGCTTTCCCATGTATACGGGTAAATGGGATTATATTAATTTCGTAATAAACAGCTCAACAACGTGCTCTTTAGATATATAGTCCCTTTGTTGAAATATTTGAACCCTTTTAAGAGCCAAGGATCGGACGAGCGGCTAGACTTCAAAACCCTTAAAAAAGGAAATCTTTCTCCTATGTTGGATTTCCAATTTAGCAATTGGACACTGGACAGGTTAAACCCTAAGGATAATATAATATAATACTATACTACGAATAAAGCAGTTTTTCTGCAGTATAATCATTTGGTGAATTATATTCTAACTGAAACTCAAAGTGCCACTGAATCTTCGAATACCAAAACCATAATTGGGTACTTACACTTCCATCGATAACGTCGTAATATCTGCTCAACAGCTGTATGACAGTGGACTTGCCGGAGCCCGAATGTCCTACGAGAGCTACGGATTGTCCCCGTTTTACCGAGAAGTTTACTTTTTGAAGAACCTGTAGATGTATTTTTTTGGTTATTCTAAATAATAATGGCCGATAATGATCGACTAAATTACGCTGTCTGTACATCGTAATGTAGCAAATTTAATAGCCCTTTGATTTAGCAAAACGGTCTGTGCTGTTTCTCTTTTACTTAGTCTTTTACATATAAAAAAAAAACTTTATTAGTTCAATACAGAGCATTCAAATAAGTTGCAAGGGCCCCTGTACTAGACCTAAAGATCTGTTAAACTGGGTACCCCGCTTTACCACCAAGACAATAAATGTTTTGAACAAATTAAAGAGAACAAATTACAATTAATATAAGTACAGACATTTACTTAAATATGCTAAATCTTGTACTAAGGCGAACTATTATCATAAGTTATTATGATGAGTATATGTTTGTGTGTGTGTGTATGAAGTGTGTGAGAGTGGGGGTGTGTGTATTGTGTGAAGGGTGTTTGTGTATGTGAGAATGAGAAAGGCGAAAGTTTTAAATCTATAAGTATAAATGTATTTATTTAATTGATAAGTATTTCTGTGTCTTTATAATTTAGATTAAAAAGATGCTAGATAAGTTTTTGTTTTATTTCTGATACACTAAGAGGATAAATTGCAATAATTCTGTTTAAATGGTTATATATGGATGAAGATTGAAAGGAGAATTGTTTTTGAGCAAACTTGGTTCTTACTTTGTCTATTTGGCAAACTCTGTCGTTCCTTCGTTTTTGCATGAAATGAGGGCTAAACTGTAAGGATTTGTGTTTCCTTAATATAATATTAAGAATATACAACTGACGTGTCGTAAGAATTTTGTTTGTGTTGTGTAAATCAAACGTTGGAAAACGGATTGGCTTGAAAAACATTACTTTTTAAGAGGGCTCTTTGTGCTCGTTCTAAAGTTATAAAGTGAGTCTTAGCAGCCCCTCCCCAGACTGGAATACAATATGCTAAAACAGACTGTGCGAGAGCTTTATATGTGGTGATCAGCAAATTGCCGTTCACAACATGTCTAAGTTTTTTAAAGACCCATATGAGTTTCCTCATTCTGTCAGCTGTTTTACTGATATAGGGAATCCAAGTGAGATTCTGGTCAATAATGACACCAAGGTGTTTAATACTATTAACCCTCTCTATCTCTTTGCATTCGCAGCTGTCAGCGGGAAGATTGGAGCAAATATGGGCTTTTAGGCAGAATTTTTTGGGTTGCTCCGTATTGCGGATTGAAAACGTTAAATTATAAACGTTTTCTGCACATTTCAAGTTAGTAAGTTCCCTCGTAACCAGTTGGTGACATGAAAGATTCCCGTTTCAGCAATATTTTTCAGATGATCCCAAGTTTTTCCATGAAATATAAGTGCTGTGTCATCAGCGTAAGTATAGATACTGCAGTTTTGGAGTACGTGGTTGCAGAGATCGTTGACATATATCAAAAACAAGGTGGGGCCAAGCACACTACCTTGGGGGACACCATAGGATATTGGATATGAGTGGCTTAAACAATCACCTAGTTTGAGCTGCTGTTGACGCTCAGTAAGGTAGTCTGTGAGAAGCGAGTGGGGTAAGCCTCTTATGCCGTATATATAGAGTTTGTCCAAAAGGATGGGAACAGACACTGTATCAAACGCCTTGGCGAGATCCAAGAAGACCCCGGAACATTTAAAGCCCTTGTCAAGATAGTTGCTGACTTCTTCCGTCAAAGCAACAACAGCATCTTCCGTTGAAATATTGTTTCTAAAACCATACTGGTTTTTTGATAAAAGATCGTTATCCAACAGAATTTTTTTAAGCCGGTCGTTTATAAGTTTTTCGAGAATTTTGGATGTGACTGTTAGGACAGATATTGGTCTGTAGTTGTTGACGTCGTCTCTGTTCCCACCCTTATAAACGGGAGTGACAATAGCTCTTTTGAAAATATTAGGAAAAGTGCCATTCTCAAAACAGAGATTAAATATGTGGCACATTATTGGGATAAGGACGTGTTTAGCTATTTTAATAAACTTTGTTGTAATTTGATCAAATCCAGGTGCAGAATTATTAGACAAATTACTAATGATGGTGTCAATTTCGGAAGGGTCGGTTTTTAGAAGGACAAGTGATCCACAAGGAGAAACTTCTCTATATAAAGTTTTGTTTACTACAGGGACTGGTGGGGTATCCAAAGCCTCGGCAAGGCGTTTTCCTACGTTGGAGAAGTGATTATTTACAAAATTTGCGGATTCATTCATTGATGATTTTAACGATGCTAAAACGTGTGTATTTGTTGATTTATTCTTTTTGATATTACAAACATTTTTTATTGTTTTCCATAAGGTTTTAGGTTTTATTGCGTTATTTATTTTGTTCCTTTCGAAGTTATTTTTAAGTTTTTTTACCAATTTTGTACAAAAGTTTCTGTAACGCGTATATGTTATTTTTAGGATTTGATTGTCAGGGTTTCTTTTTACTTTGTAATGCAATTTATCTCGATTCCGAAGACAACGTAAAATGCCTGGTGTAATCCATGGCTGGATGCAGCGTTTCCTGATTGGTATTTTGGTAACAGCTTGGTTATTTTTCATTGCTAATGTAATTGTGTTCACAAAAGCTTCGGAAGCTAAATTGGGATCCTTTAAGCTTATTAAGTATATTCGGAAGATGATCTTTAATATCATCTATTGTTTTGTTATAATTAATCGACGTTTTAGTTTTACAAGCAATGCGCCTCATCGGTTGAGACTGGAGATTCAAGAGAACGGTACAATGATCTGTAGGAGAATTTTCCAAAACTAAACACTGCCATGGGGGAACAGTTTTGAGCATCATGTGGTCGTAACACATTTTATCACGGGTAGGTAAGCCGTGAGCAGACATCAGTCCGTGAAAGTCAAGAGTGGTAAGGTATCGTGGACTATTACCATCGGTATTTTCAGGCTTAATATCGATGTTAATATCACCAGTAATTATAATGTTTTGATAGTGTTTATAATTATTTAATAAGGTGGAGAGTGAAAATGTAAAATCCTCAGGACTTCTAATGGAAGGGGTACGGTAAATACCAATGACAACAGTATCTGTTAGGGCCGGCGCTCACTGCCGGCATGGCATGGCAAAGGATTTCGGTACAGATATAGCATTTTTAATCTTATTACCATTAGTATAGAATTCATTTTAGTTTATTTTGACACAACGATGCCGACGTTCTGTCCTACCGCGGCCTCCCTCGGCATCGTTGTGTCAAAATGAATTCTATACGCATGGTAATAAGATTAAAAATGCTATATCTGTACCGAAATCCTTTGCCATGCCATGCCGGCAGTGAGCGCCGGCCCTTAAAGTTAGTAGAAGACAAGATGCATTGGCAATTTTTGGCTCAGAAACATTACATGTGATATAATTTTTCACGTAAATTACCACACCGTCACACTTATTGATATTGTTCTGCGTGTAGTAGGTTCGATAGTTATTGTTTAGTTGGGGTATGGCTTTATCTTTAGAAATATGACATTCCGTCATTACCAATATATTGCAGTCAACTCTCATTGAATTTAAAGTTACTTGAAATTGATCTAGGTTTTTGTATATGCTTCTTATATTTTGAGTAAGAACAGTTAAGTTGTTTGACGTTTCAACGTGACTAGAACTATGAAGCCTCTGTACTGTCTAAATCTGTATTAGTTTGTAGGAGACTACACATTATTAAATAGATAGAAATTGGTTATTTTGTAACACATATTCAGTACATCATAAAGAGCTGCGTCTCTGCGCCATGTTTGTGTAAATGAGTATACAGTGTTGGTGAGTATAAGAGTATGAAGTATGTAAGCATAGTTTGTGTAGTGTAGTGTAGTAGGGAGTATGTGAGTACAGCTTGTGTAGTAAAGTGATGTTAGTAAGTAGTATAAGTTTGTATTTACAATATAAAATATTTCTAAAACAAATCTGTAATTAAATAGATTTAGTTGAAAGCAGTCAGGAAAAATTAAACAAGTTGTGTGATAATTTAAAAATAAACTTATTTCCCGCAATAGTCACATTTCGTGATTGTAAAAGCGTTGTATTTGTGATTCATTCAAAATTTTAATAATCGGGGAATTTTCGTCTTTCCTCACGAAAATATCGCCTAGAGATGTCCAACAAAATTTATAACGTTGGGCTTTGATCATTTCTCTTGCTAAATAGAACAGTCTATTTCCTAATTTAATGTTTTTTGACATGAATTCCTCATGTGGGGATTATTACTCATAATTCCTCTCTATTTCCTTTCTGCGTTAAGTGGTTTGCCACATAAATTGGCGAATTATTGCCTTTCAGTCCTAGGTGAGACGAGTTCAGCATATTATTTTTATTTTGGATGTTATATCTCTTGACAGCTTGCATTAATGCAGGTTTTTTAATAAAGGACGTCAATGCAACTACAATTGGTATTTTTTCACCTTTTTTTGAGGTTCTGTAGATATCCTTTATATCTTTTGAGTCAATATCAACCTTCAGCGAAGACGATAGGTGGGTTACCATATTGACAAGGGATGATTTTGTCTCAGATTCGGCCTTAGGGTCGTTTTTTAGCTCGAAAGAAGATTTGCGGTACGACTTTTGAAGGTTTTCTATTTTATTTTCCAGAAGGATGATATATTCTTTGTCTTTTTTCTTTTCATTTTCAAACTGTTCGATATTTTTTAATAGGGCATCGTATTTGTCGGAGAAAGATGAGAGTGAAGTTTCAATAGTGTTCAAATATAATATATATATTTACATATAATTTTCAAGATTGATATGACACAAATAACAGGTACCCAGTTACTTCAATACATAATTTAAAGGACATTGAAACAGTATCTTACCGGTACATCAGGTCTGGATGGATAATGGAAAACCACATCCTTGAAGTCAATATTTCCCTCAGTTCTATCTGGAGTCACTCCTCGGTTGAGGAATGGGTTGATGGTAGGAACATTGTCTATGAGATGGAAAATACTAGCGCCGGCGCCTCGGGCTATGCCGAAAACTTCCATTAATGTTGACGAAATACCGAAATTAGCAGAACCCATAAGAACTCCGAAAAATACCTGAAATAATAAAGCTTCTATAAAACAAAACTAGCCTATCCTCAATATCATAAAATTAACACAGTTTTATTTGATACTTACCGCAATCATGATATCCACATTGTAATTCTCTGGGTCGTTAATAATAAACTGGTAGCCAAACCAGAAAGAAAGTGCATATGTAGCGAAAATGCAGAAAAATAATAATCCCATGGCCATCCCATTGAAAAAAGCTGAAAAAGAAAGAAAATATAAGCTAGTTGGCATGTATTAAAAGAATGTTTGCCAAGATCGTACAAAGTGGCGATAGATAGTCTTTGCTTACCCCAATGGGAAATAATGGCGACAGTTTACATACATATGGATATGATATAATGTCTCCTGGTATTTGGAGTACCCAATGTTTGCCTTTATAAGGATAACTGAGCCATTTGGGTTACTTACTTCTCGAGATGGTTTCCGTCCCTGTTAAACATTGGTGAATAAACTACACACATTGTGTAGGCCCGATTCACAACTTGAACCACATGGAACTCTTTGAACTGAGCTAGCAAGGTCATACTAAATAATACATAATTAAATTTTGCTTAATAACCTACTTTTTAATAACAAATTTTATAAATATTCATATGAATAACAGAAACGAACCTTTTTTAATATTAATCTTCCTAGCTACAATCAGAAATTGTTGATATCTAGAGATTTCTTTTTGTTGCCCATTAAAAGCGTAAACCGTTTTCACTGAAGACAACACCTCCTCAGCAACGCTACCTGCCTTACTGATGGCTGCAGATTCCTTTTTGGACAACCTCGATGCTATCTGCATTAGAAATTAAACGTGATTAGGCATCAACTATTTTTTGACAATGCTTTAGAGAGATATTAAGCGCAATACACACTGAGCCCGTCGGGCCGCTGACTATGCCCAGCGACACAATCCGGCCGCTTGTATGAAAAGAATCATGTCTCTCCTTTGTATCAAAACTAGACAAAAAAGCCTAGGCTAGGCCTAAAAAACTAGGCCCGGCGGGCTCAGTGTGTATATTGCTTTACATAGATAAAATATAAGATTCTGTTATCACTTCGATAAAACATGGTGGTAGAAGACCGGGTGTTGGTTGAACCAAAAGGCACGTGAGTATCATCATCAAATAGTTTTCGATTGGATAGAATAGAATAGAATAGAATAGAATAGAATAGAAAACTCTTTATTGTACATCAAATATGGAAAAACAATTACAAATACACAGAATGAATTAACAAAAGTACAATTGGCGGTCTTATCACTAAAAGCGATCTCTTCCAGACAACCTTTGAATGGAGAGGTCAATAAATTAGAGTCATGTGAGATAGATGTACAACATGGTGAAACTGATGACTATGCGTTAATCTGCTTAAACAATACAACAATCCAGTCATACTTAAATCTAGTTATAAAATAATAAACTATTAACAGACATATAAATACTATGATACAATAAATTAAAACTACATACAAATATTATGATACATATTTTTATTTATATACTTAATATATATAATTTAATTTGCAACAGTATTATAGCGTTTCAGTGAGGTAGTGCTTTTTTACCATATCCTTAAAAATAGATTGGGATTTAGCCTGACGAATCTCTACCGGAAGTGCGTTCCACAATTGAACAGCCTGCACAGTGAAGGAGGAGCCATAGTAATTGGTTGAATGGGAGGGAATGATAGATACTGGTAAATAACAAAAAGATTAAAATACGAGAGATTTTAGTATGTGGGAGTACTGTTAGAGCGCACACTACAGCGGACTCACTCGCACAAAGCAGCGTCTCACTCATATTCCTGCATCGCGGTATATAAATGTTTTTCGAGCTAAGAACAAATACAAATTATAAATTGGTACACAGCAGGGTGTAGGTGCAGCAAGTAGATAAATGATTCCAAATTGTTAGGCAACTTACAAAACCAGCCAATCCCACCAACATCATGGTCGCAGGAAACGTGGTCAAACAGATGAGAGCCAATTTCCATCCTTTGACCAGAGCCATGATGACGCTGCTCAGAAATGCTGACTGGTAGAAAATGAATGTTGCTAATTTCTCACCGATACCGTCTTCCAGCTTAACCACGTCACTGAAAGTAAAACATTAAAATATCATATTAAAACATAAAAGTACATACATACATATACTCACGGCTATAAATCCCTTAACGGGGTGGCCAGAGCTTTGGAATGAGGAATTCCTCAGCCACATTTGGAAAATTGAGTGGGGAAAGGATGGTAAAGTAAAGGTTGTTGGTGATGGGTCTCCAGCCGCATCGCCCAAAAATCTCTTAAAAGCCCCAATACCGTTAGTCGCCTCTTACGTACACCCATCGGTAGAAACGGGGTAGTGCTATTCTAAGCCGACACTACAAAAGTATCCATTATTTTTTTGATATTATAAAAGTAAAAGCTGCTGTTGTATAGTGTCGGCTTAGAATAGCACTAGCCCATCTCTTTTATTGGGTTCCATGTAAATGTGACACTAGCGATGAAGAGAACAGTTGCAGTGGTGCATTTAAAGTGATTGATGGAAAATGCTGTTACGATCTCAACCTCATTCTTTATTTTAATACGTTTTCTTTATTCTACCGCGAAAAGTGAGTTTGAAGACCAGAATGAAAACGTTGTTATAGACGCGGGAGTCTGACGCGAGAAGAACAAAAGAGCTTGTGTGAGAAGAATAATAAATTTGAGGGGAGCAAGAGAGCAAGAGAGATTTGTCGAGGTCGTAATAAGTGACCATCGATAGTCTCTGTCTTCCCTACTGGGAATAAAGAGCGTAAGTTTATGTAAGTAAGTTAAAGCTGAAACCAAAGTTAATTTAGGAGACATTGAAGTTTTACTTATATTCAATTGACTGTTAACACTACAGAGTATCGTTTGATTTGAGCCCAGTTGGGAAAATGTTGATGTTGGAAATGTTTTTTTTTTAATTAATATCTTCTTTAACAAACACTTCAAAAACTAATAAGATTTTGGCCATATTTAATCAAATTACTTTTTTATAACAATTTCAACTAGCCATATTGATATTTAATAATTGAAGAACTATCAAGATCTTACAAAGTGGAGATAGCTGTCTCTGCCTAGCCCAATGGTAGCTAATAGCAGTAGGTATAGGTATGTAAATGTATGTATCTAAAAACTATTTAAAAAATATTTAGCGTTCTTTTTCTCTCTATTCTAAAATGTTGCAAGAATTTGAGTTGGAGCTCGAATTTTCAAAAGCTAATGGAGGGTGAAGTGGTTGACCACATATTGCGAATGCTTTTCAGAATGTCACCACCCCTTTATACCCACGGGTTTTCTTAAGAGGTGAATAAGTTATGGGACTTCTTTAAGTGGTTTTTGGGCGATGCGTTTGGAGACCTATCACCAACGATACTTTATTTCTACCATCTTGTCCCCTATCAACTTCCAAATGTGGCTGAGGAGTTTCTAGCTCTAAAGCTCTGGCTACCCCCTTTTGAGATTTATGGCCGTGAGTATATGTATGTTTTTTATTTCCAGATGTCTATTTGATAAAGTATTTTTTTCTAAGGAATTGAAGCCGTTGACTTAAGTTGTCATATCATTAGTTTGTAACACAAACAGAATTTAATTAATCTTATCAATAGCACTTAATGCAAAGTTATCATATCATCCTAATCTGCTAGCGTTTATTGAATATTAATTTTATTATAATGCACAAGATTGTCATAGCTTTCGACGTTCGTGGCCGAGTTGATAAATGACTAGCTTCTCGATCCCGAGGTTGCGGATTCGATCCCCGCCTAGAGCGACATTTATGAGATTTGTCTCTTATAACATAAACATAAACGTTCACGCCGAATATCCCCGAAGGGGTTGGCAGAGGTACTAATACTTCTGAACATCACGTGACTTTATCACCTGGTGTTCAGAGTACCCACGTTTTGCATGGACAGTGTACTCACGTGATAGGGGGCAGGCCTATCGCCGTTTTATACGAATACACTGTCACATGACTAAGTACAACTCAGCCATGTGGGTTTCCTCACGATGTTTTCCCCCACCGTTAACAACCATGATAAATTAACCACACTTATGTCTTTAGAAAAGACAAATTGGTGTAGGCCCGACCCAGGATTTGAACACTAGTCGTTTGCACGATAACCGAGTGTTCTACCCACTGGGCTATCACGGTTGCTCTTATAGTCTTGGAAATTAATTATATGTGTCTTATATAATATTAAATATATCGTTGTGTAAGCATCCCATAATACACGGTCTACTTAGTTTGGGGCTAAAAATTGTCCGTATTTAAAATATAAATAGGTGATTGAACTCTGTACAACTTACTTGGTCATTTTGGTAGCAAAGTCAACTTGTTTCAGATCCAAATATGCAAAGTCCTGATTGAGGGCAGCTTTCAGATACTCTTGTCGTATCCTGAAAATCTTAAACCAAGCGTATGTTACCATCAGGTATTTAGAACTTCTACTTCCACGCACATACGCCAAAATATATTTGTACACATTACAAGTACAACCAACCAACCAAGCAACCGTGATAGCCCAGTGGGTAGACCACTCGGTTATCGTGCAAACGACTAGTGTTCAAATCCTGGGTCGGGCCTACACCAATTTGTCTTTTCTAAAGACATATGTGTGGTTAATTTATCATGGTTGTTAACGGTGAGGGAAAACATCGTATGGGAAACCCACATGGCTGAGTTGTACTTAGTCATGTGACAGTGTATTCGTACAAAACGGCGATAGGCCTGCCCCCTATCACGTGAGTACACTGTCCATGCAAAACGTGGGTACTCTGAACACCAGGTGACAAAGTCACGTGATGTTCAGAAGTATTAGTACCTCTGCCAACCCCTTCGGGGTTGGCATCCAAAATATTCGGCGTGAACGTTTATGTTTATGTTATGTTACATTACAAGTATATTTCGCGTCGCTTTGTTTAATAGAACTACTTTTATACTAAATAAGTGCTGTGTAGTGTCAGCTTAGAATAGCTGTACCCAATTTCTTCCGATAGATGCTCGTAAGAGGCGACTAACGGTATTTGGGGCTTTTAAGGGACCTATCACCAACAACCTTTATTTTACCTTTTTTTGCCCACTCAGCTTTCTAAAAGTGGCTGGGGTGTTTCTAATTCCTTAGCTCTGGCATCCCCTTCTAGGGATTTATAGCTGTGAGTAAATGTCTGTATGTAAGTTACTTGATTCAATACTCACCATATTATATAATTTTAATAAAAAAGGTTAGAAATAACTTTCGTTAATTTCCCTTCATCGGGAAATTGACGAAAATTTTACTATTGATATAAATTGCTAATAGAATCAAAGCACACAGGGCTAAACTATAATTATGTAGATCAAAAACTAAAGCAAGTAATTAGGAAAGAGATAAGGAAAGTTACAGATTATTACATTTCTTTAGGTATATACAACTGGAAAGTGCGGTATTCACGTGACTAATAACTATTTAATTGTTTAAATTATTAATTAATTTTGTTTCTACCATCTTGTCTCCTATCAACTTCTAAATGTGCCTGAGGAGTTCCCGCCTTGAGACTGTAGCCAGAGTAGCCCTAGTAGTAGTAACTCTAGTAACTCTAGTAGTAGTAAAAATCCGAATAATTGAATCGTAAGCGCCCAAAAAGATGCAGTTGCATTTTGCAACTTGTTTTAAAGTAATACGAGTCAATATCATGTGTTCTCAAACGAAAACAATTCGGGCGAGCGGTGGCTGTCGCCGGGCTGTCAAAGGTCCGTCAATGTCAATCGTCTTTCTTTACATATTGTTGGTGTGGATAGAGCTGTTATCTATCATACACCTCCTCTCTCCACCTCTACCACTAAAGTACCTCTGCCAACCCCTTCGAGGATATTCGGCGTGAACGTTTATGTTATGTTATCATACATCCTTCTTGGGTTTGTTTTCAAATGTGAATTTAATTTGAACTTTATCCATTTACCCCCGACTTTTGTATTAGGCTTGTCACAGAACTGCTCCTAAACGGTTGATCCGATCACAGCCAAATACTGCACGATGGTTCAAGACATCAGGGACAAGGTTTTAAAAGTACTCTACAATTTTAGAAGTAAAGAAATGATCGTAGCATATTCGCAACCGTGTGGATATCTTCGCATTTTGGACTTATAGAACATAACGAAAATCGACATGGAATCATGGAATCAAATTTCGTTACTGATAAATTATGACATGCACTTAACCATTCTATATACATATCGTCTCCCGACGCTCGGGGAACATGTCTCGTTGCCGAATAGTAACGAAGATTTTTATGCGCATTATTAATTTTGGAGAACTTTATGTATGTGTAATTATTGGTAAATGCGATATATGCGAGGGATCGTATAGAATTTGTTTTAGGACACGTGTAGTGTCGGCTTAGAATAACACTACCCCATTTCTGCCGGTGGGTGTACGTAAGAGGCGACTATCGGTGTTGGGGCTTTTAAGGGATTTTTGGGCGATGCGGTTGGAGACCCATCACCAACAACCTTTATTTTGCCATCTTTTCCCCACTCAACTTTCCAAAAGTGGCTGAGGAACTTCTAGTTCCTTAGCTCTGGCTACCCCTTCTTGGGATTTATAGACGTGAGTATAGGTATGTATGTATGTAGTATGAAGCTGGTAAGTGAACATATATTATGACAAGCTAAGTAAGCCTAAGTTACCTCATTAAACTATACGTTCACTTGCTACCGTACTCTTTGTATCATGTCATTTAAAAACCGGTACATCCTTATCCTTATCCTTACTAATATTATAAATGGGAAAGTGAGTTTGTTTATTTGTTCCGCTTTCACGCCGTAACTACTGAACCGATTGCTTTGAAATTTTACAAACATATAGTTGAAAGTTTGGATTAAATAATTTTTATCCCGAAAAAAAATTATGTTCCCGAGGAAAATCGTGTGAATGTGGGCGGAAAGCTAGTTATAAATAAGTCCATAAATCCGAACAAAAACGATAAAAACTATTGAATGTATACCTGTTCGTACGCAGCCATGTTCATGAGAACGGTGCCCGTGTAAGTCATGATGACCACAGCTACTCCGATCAAAGAGTTGTACACCGCGAAGTCTTGGACAGCTTGCATGAAGACGTCGGGCTGCGGGTTGCCTACTATCACAGATATGCCATAGTCCAGCATGTTTTGCAGTAGTGATGAGAAGAGGAGAGCGTTCAGTGGCGTCGATACTCCGCTCGCCATCGAGCAGAGTATGGCTATGAATATGTAGATTTTGTCTTTGAGAGTGGCGAAACGGAACTGGGAATAAAACAAAAAAAAATCAAAACTTGAAACCCAGTAAAAATAAATCTGCTCCTGAAATAAAAAAAAGTTTGAAACTTACAAATATTATTATCACCTTTGCGCTTGCAATAGTGTTAAGGTATTCAAAGAAAAAATAGTACTGTAAATGATAGCACCTTCTTATCTCTAGGATCACTTAATCACAACTCTAAATAGGCCCTGATCGGCCAAAATGGTTTATTCGAAGCTGGCACACAACAAAATTAAAGCAAATTCTATTGTATAAATATATTACCAGGGCAAAAAATGATATGCTTGGAACAGCATTGTCCGTTTTCTCTGAACCCTTCGATGATCTGAAAAAAAAACACATAATTTTTCATCAGTATTTTTAAGGCAGCTACGAATAAATAATTCTATTTTTAGCGCGAGGGATAACACTTGGCATTGGTTATATCATAGTTTTTGTTTGGTTTGGCTTAGAATATTGCTATGCAGAATCAGTCAGATTCAGCGAATCCAAAATGCTTGCTATAGATTTCCCATAATGGACCACTACGTTGTCATATTTTTTGAAAGGCATTTATTTGGTACATAACAAACACACAAAAATACACAGTATAAAATTAATAAAAAAGTTAAATAATGTTTATGCGACCAAAAAGGTCCTGGCTCAGCTTAATGTACGACATGGTCATAACCATATCGTACGCTGGTTTTCAGGCAACACCCTTAAAAATTTAAAAATTAAGACATTAAATCTAATATTAGTAACAAAACAATTATACTAAAAAAATAAAGGGTTAGTGCGGGCAATTAAGATACTGTTTAAAGCAGCTGACGACAGTCGCAAGAAGTAAATAAGAGAGATAGAGTTGAATAGAAATAGAAATACCATATGACAGATAAAGTAAACTAAGTAATATGTTTAATAGAAGTGAAGTGCGATCAAAAATAGAAGTGAAGTGAAATCAAAATACAATACATTTAATTTACGTTTTTATACTTGCACAAAGTATTAATATATAACTTAAATTGCACTTACACATATTAATGAATAGAAAGAAGTTTTTTTTTTAAATTGGTTTGCATTGATTTTTTTGAGCGTTTTCAACACACTTGATTAGTTATTTACTAGTCAGTACCTAACATGGATTCACATAGGCGCTTACGCGCTTACTTACTTATACTCACGCCCATTGTCCCCATTGGGGTAGGCAGAGATTATCGATCGCCACTTTGTACGATCCAGGCAAATCGCTGAATAGGCGCTTACATATGGCATAATTAATGTTTTATGGCATAAAGTTCTAATGACCAGAATATCTTTTTAAAAAGTTATAGTTCTAGGTATCATTTGGAAGTTTTTAAGGTGTTTGTAGGTTGCACCTTTATCACTAGAACATCATCGTACTGTAGCTTTTACTGGAAGATTTCGATATAATGCAACTAAGGGTTGAAATAATATTCCTGCATCGACCTGCGTAAAATATTGATTAAATTTAATTTAAAAGAACAATTACTATAAATCTAACATCTTTCATCAAAAAAAAGTTAACTTGCATTCTGCTAACTTCCAGTAAATAATATATTAATTTATTTATCTTGTATTGTATTGTATATAGCAACCGTGATAGCCCAGTGGGTAGAACACTCGGTTTCATGCAAGTGACTAGTGTTCAAATCCTGGGTCGGGCCTACACCAATTTGTCTTTTCTAAAGACATTATCATGGTTGTTAACGGTGAGGGAAAACATCGTGAGGAAACCCACATGGCTGAGTTGTACTTAGTCATGTGACAGTGTATTCGTACAAAACGGCGATAGGCCTGCCCCCTATCACGTGAGTACACTGTCCATGCAAAACGTGGGTACTCTGAACACCAGGTGACAAAGTCACGTGATGTTCAGAAGTATTAGTACCTCTGCCAACCCCTTCGGGGATATTCGGCGTGAACGTTTATGTTTATGTTTGTATTAATGTTTTCTTGTACTTATTGGATTATTATTCTCTTTAAACATCTATGGTTCAAACATTAATTAAAAAACCAGCCAAGTGCGAGTCGGCTCGCGCACGAAAGGTTCCGTACTATCATCTACATAGAAAATCACGTTAGTTGTTTGGGAGCCCCTCTATCATATTTACTTTATTGTCATTTAATTATGTGAAAATTTGAAGCGTCTAATCGTTACCGTTTTTAATTTTGAACAAGAAAATACGAAAAAAACACCTTCATTATATGGGGACCCCCTCAAAATTTTTATTTGTTATAGCGGCAACGGACATACATAATTTGTGAAAATTTCAGCTATTTAGATATCACGGTTTATGAGATATGGCCTGGAGACAGACAGACAGCGGAGGCTTAGTAATAGGGTCCCGTTTTACATTTTGGTACGGAACCCAAAAAAGGGTAGCAAAACTAAGCAAAAGTGTTAAAGAAAGTAGTATATATATATACATACATACATATACACATACGTATCATTTAAGCTAATTGCGCCATTAGTTTATAGTAAAATAATAGTGTTTACGGATGCCTTCACCTATTATATATTTTAAAATGATATGCATATTTAATGTATGTGGAAGAAAATATATAGCTTCAATAAATAAATCAATAATACAGCCTACAAGGCCGTTTGATATACATATGGAGCAGTTAATAATACATACATATTCTCACGCCGTTAGTTCCCATTGGGGTAAGCAGAGACTATCGATCGCCACTTTGTACGATCCTGGCAAACCTCTCTGGCTTCGTTTACATCCATCAATCTTTTCATACATGCTCTTTTATTCTTCATACTGCGGACTCCTGCCTTTTTGAGCACATGTTCTAGTTAATAATAAAAGCATATTTTTTTTAAAATCTGTATCTATCTAGGTATCTTGCAAAAGATTCAGAAGAAGTATAAGCTACATATAATCACGTGAAATTCCACAAGGTGTTTAAAAAAAACTTAGGTATTTTAAAAATATTGTTACTACTACTATCTAGGTTTCTAATGTTAAAATTTTTTCAAATGCATTCAATTCCGTTGCTTGTTTTCTGAGCGTATTCATTAAAAAGAAACAAATACACAAAAAACCTCTTTACAAATTGTATAGATTTATTTATAAACCTCTGTACACAAAATAGGAATAGTAATTAATGTAGGATGAAAGTACAAATTAGTTTTTATTATTTTTTGAACGTTTTCATCGAGTAATAAATTGCTTTATTTAAATTTTTACTTTAATTAATACGGAAAAGATAGTTTAGTTGGACAAACAGATGCATATTACATAATTTGCACGTCGAGATCTCTAGCAACAGTTTTTCGTTCTAGTGTGATATTATAAAAACCACAGTCAAACAGTATTTTATTCGATTTAGTAGCAAACATCATAAAATATTTTTTGAATATTAATATAAATTTAATTTTACGAGCACCAATCAATAACTCCCATTGAGCTTTGCAGGAGTAAAGGGCAATCTTTATCACATTAATATTGATAAATAGTTGAAGGTCATCTGCGTATAGTAAAGATGAATGTTAGATACTGAGGCAAATCATTGATAAACATTATAAATGGTAGTGGGTGGTGGATAGACTGTATGAAAAGAGGATCAGACATATAACCTTCAAGTGCGACGAGTCTACCACGATTAGAGAGGTAAGACAGCGCAAGGGGTTTAAGGGGATAATATGAGCAAATTGTAAAATCTTCATTTTTATTCACGGGTTTGATGTATCGCGTAGATATATTACTAAACTACTATTATATATATATATATATAGATAAAATAAACATCAAAAAGTAAAAAGAGTAGAACTAATCTTTTTTCATTAAGTGGTATGAAAGTTAGTTTACATCCTATTTTTAGAGCAGCATATCTTTAAAAATACACAACATACAAAAATTTCGTCAAGAGTTTCGAATGTTTTTTTATAAACACTATTGCACTATAATATATTAGATCTATACACGATGACAATGCATTTTGCCAACACTGATTAGATATGATTCAGAAATTAGTACTAAGATAACGACTAATTCTCAGAAGAATTAGAAAAAGATAAGTTAAATAAATAGTCGTAAATATAATTATACTGGTTCTGTCCGCATATCACGGCTATAAATCCCTAGAAGGGGTAGCTAGAGCTTCGTAATAAGAAATTCCCCAGCCACTTTGGGACTTAAGTAGGGAAAAGATTTCAAATTGGAGGGTATTGGTGATGGGTATCAAATAACATCGCCTGAAAATCACTTTGAAGGCCCCAATTCCCTCAGTCGCTTTTTACGAAGACTCGCGGGAAGAAATGAAGTAGTGCTACTCTTACCCGGGACTACAGAGCTTTTATAATTAAATATAGGTTGGTGATAGCAAAGGAAGAAAGGAGTTCATTTCTACTTATCTTCCTCATTCTAATCCACACATTAAATGTCCATATAACTAAGAACTTACTCATCTTTTATTTGTTTAAACTTCCAAGCCATGAATAACGATTAAATATTTTATTGAACCCGACTTTATTCCTCACTTTTGGTATTTTAAATCATCACTCACTTAACATTGTCTTTTTTCAACCTTTCAACCTAATAACTTCTTGGCTAGCACACTACGAATTTTTTTAAAATTTAATTCAATAATTTAAAGCTACAAGCACAGTCGTAAATAACAATGTTTCGTGTCTAGCTGTTAGATCGACTATCTACGAATTTGGGTGTAACCTTGGCGAGTCATGCATGAGGGCCTCGATTTTACTATAATGATGATATACCTACCTAAGAATGAGAATGAAATTAAATAATTTTAGCCGGAGAAACTTGTTTTTTCTCTACTATACTAAAGAGATAGTAATCTATATTGTCGTAGATTATCTTTGAAAAGCAAAGTACGCGGCGTGGTTTAATGAAAAGTTATCACAACCTAATAACGCTTACTAATAATAAAATTTCATATGCCGGGTAGTCAGGGCGACGACGATCTAACGCGGCGAAGCTTATGGCCATTTTTGGCTTTCACACGTTCCGGTGTAGTTTGTTTGGCAACCCTCTATATTCGCTCCGAGCTGGGTAGCCGGCAATCGGTACCGGAACGTGAAAAAGGCAATAGGCGATTCGGAAACGTACATTGCCATGTACTTAATTGATACATACATATACTCACGGCTATAATTCCCTAGAAGGGGTAGCCAGAGCCAAGGAATTGTAAATTCCTCAGCCACTTTTGGAAGTTGAGTGGGGAAAAGGCAGTAAAATAAAGGTTTTTGGTGATGGGTCTCCAACCGCATCGCTCAAAAATCCAATAAAAAGCCCCAATACCCTTAGTCGCCTCTTACGACCCCCGTAAATAGGGGTAGCGACTTTCTAAGCCGGCAATACACGGCAATTTTGCACTTAATTTACCGTATTTTTTATTGAAAACGGATACTTATATGACTTGGAGTTATTTATTTAATGTATCATATCACAGTATCATACTTATTTACAAATATTTTGTATAAAATATTTACATACATACATACATACATATGCTCACGGCTATAAATCCCTAAAAGGGGTAGCCAGAGCTGAGGAATTAGAAATTCCTCAGCCACTTTTGGAAGTTGAGTGGGGAAAAGATGGTAGAATAAAGGTTGTTGGTGATGGGTCTCCAACCGCATCGCCCAAAAATCCCTTAAAAAGCCCCAAGTCCGTTAGTCGCCTCTTACGTACACCCACCGGAAGAAATGGGGTAGTGCTATTCTAAGCCTAAAATATTTATGATCCCAATTATTCTAAATGCCTCTTATATCTTAATTATGTAAATATTGCTTTGTGCCTACATACATATTGTCATTAATATAATGTTAATATTTATCCTAGCAGAATTGCGGACTGAACCTGTTCTGTGTATAAATATTATTACTTGATATATTATCACCAGCACATCCACGTTCGCGAGTTATTACTTAGCAAATAACAGGTATGGATTTCGTGGTAAAATATTAATGTCACTTTGTCGCCACAAGTAGGCTACCACAGAGTAAATAACACTATGTAGGCTACAGAAGACGTCATTCTTATAGGAAGAGTATTGGACTTACTTATCTGTGTCCGCGAACCCTATCAAGACTCATAAAATGTACATACATACATATACTCACGGCTGTAAATCCCTAGAAGGGGTAGCCAGAGCTAAGGAATTAGAAATTCCTCAGCCACTTATGGAAATGTGAGTGGGGAAAAGATGGTAAAAATAAAGGTTGTTGGTGATGTGTCTCCAACCGCATCGCCCAAGAATCCCTTAAAAGCCCCAATACCGTTAGTCACCTCTTACGTACACCCACCGGAAGAAATGGGGTAGTGCTATTCTAAGCCGACACTACACAGCATAAAATGTATGTTTGAATTTACATTGAAAAATAGTTGATGTGGTAATTAGTAACTTATTTTTCTTTTTACATGTTTATTGAATTTAACAGAAAACAAATTTACAGTCTTCGTTTAAAAGCTTACTAAAATTAAATTATTCGGTATATAATAGATGAAACTACTTGATGTTACCAGTTCTATTCGATATTAAACTAATTAATATTCTTTTCATTTGGTAATAAATTATTGTTCTCAGTGATGGATTTACACTAGGGGCAGTCGGGGCTAGTGCCCAGGGCGGCAAATTTCCTAGGACGGCAAAATTTGGAAAGTGAGTTTTTTTTTTATACAATATACAATTACTAATTTTTTTAAATTGACATTTCATAAAACATAACATAAACGTTCACGCCGTTTTATCCCCGAAGGGGTTGGCAGAGGTACCAATACTCCTGAACTCACATGGCAAGCGCCATCTAGTTTCCAGAGAAGGTACCCACGTTTTGCTTAGACAGTGTACTCACGTGATAGGGGGCAGGCCTATCGCCGTTTTGTACGAATACACAGTCACATGACTAAGTACAACTCAGCCATGTGGGTTTCCTCACGATGTTTTCCCTCACCGTTAGCAACCATGATAAATTAACCACACATATGACTTTAGAAAAGACAAATTGGTGTAGGCCCGTCCCAGGATTGGAACTCACGCCCTTCTGTTTTTCGGGCGGGTGTTCTTACCCACTTAAGAAATATAATTATGCATTATGTATCAAATTAAAATTTTATATATTATAAACTAGGAAAATTAAGCGAAAACTATTAAAATAGTTTAATTTATTTATTTCCATAAAGGTTTGAAAAAAAAAAGTTGAGATTTTTATCTGGAGGATCTGAGTTGCGTAAAAGATGTACAGCATATGAAAAGATTCAAGAAAAATTCTCGGTTATCATTGAATTTGGTGATTTAGATAATAGGGAAATTCGTAAGCGAGCTAAACGTTTAAGAAAAATATATTGCTCAGATCTTGAGTCTTCATTAGATGACGAATTTGTGCACTTTCATGCTCAATGCACCGAAAAAAAGATGGAAAAAAATTCACCTTCTGATCTTCTGAAACTTTTGCACTCAAAGGACCTTTATACTGAGTTTCCAAACGTAGAAATCGCTTATCGAATATTTATAACTTTAGCTGTAACAAACTGTAGCGCAGAACGATCGTTTTCTTGTTTAAAACGAGTTAAAAATTACTTGCGTTCTACAATGGGTGCAAATAGACTTAATAGCTTAGCTATTCTATGTATAGAGTCAGATGTCCTTCAACGTTTAGATTGTGAGGATTTAATCGACCAGTTTGCGATTCAAAAAGCCAGGCGAGTTTGCCTGTGAAAAAAATAATGCAATACCAATATAAGTCGTCCTTAAGGCAAAATTTATAATTCTATATAAAGAGTTTCAAATTCATTTCGCGTATCAACTACAACTAGTGCAAATCCATCACTGTATATAATACATAATAAATTTTCTTTAATTAATTAGTAACTCTGATTCTTAAAAAAATAAATTATCAAAACTATTAAAATACAATTCCGATCATAGGGCGGCATTTTCTTCAGTGCCCCAGGGCGGCATAAATGTAAATCCGTCCCTGATTGTTCTCTTGTTTATTAAATTAATATGTCCAATCGAAACGCTTATACTTTTACAAACCCGGGGTGAACCGCTAGTTTAATTATTATAATCGTTCTAGATACCTATTACCTCAGATATTTTTGAATCTCTTTTTCCTTTCTTTTCCACTCTAGTTCCAGTATCGGAGGAGTTCTTTTGTAATTTGAGCTTTATAATCGTAAAGAGCCGTAACTATAGGTAGAGGTATATAAGAAGTTATAACTCTCAAATCAATTAAAACGATTTGTTAATAAAAGTAAGTATTTTAATTGTTTTCGAAGTATTATTTTATATATCCACTTATCATTGTAACATGTTCCATATCTAATCAGTATTTGTCTTTAGTAATATGCAAACAATATTTATTACAGAAAGTTTCTAAAACAGTACATCAAATAAAAAAAGAAAAATATTCCTCTCTTACAGACAGCTCAGCTTGTGTCAGTAACAACAAATGTATTGATGTTAAAATTGAGTCAGTACCAATTCGCTATTGCAGTGGTGCAAATATATTAAAGTTTTTGTTAATTGCTTAAAATGTTGTTATAATGTTGTTATTTTTATTGTGTTAGTTTTTAGTTTACTTTTATATTTAACTTTGTAATTTTATTAATTTCATATGTTTTTTTTGTGCCACAAATGGCGAATAAACATCTTCCTTTCTTTTTTTTTTCTAAAACATTTTAATGCAACAAATTGATGAGTTGTGCAAGTCATCGTATAGAATAGTTTTCCTTAATGTGCTTTGACCTTCCTACAATGTCAAAAATGATCTTAATATCGAAGCAGTTAATTTAAAATGATCTGGGATGATGTGGGTAGAATAGCATTACCATATCTTTTCCCATAGGTGTCGGAGGCACTTAGTGATACGGGACACGTGAATTTTTATGTCGTAACTACTTATACTCACGCCCATTATTCCCATTGGGGTAGGCAGAGACTATCAATCGCCACTTTGCACGATCGTTACAAATCTCTCTTGCTTCCCTTACATTCATTATTCTTCTCATTCACGCTCTTTTATTTTTCTTTTTTCGGACCCCCCCCCGCCTTTATAAGATCATTTTTTATCGGGCCTAGAAACGTTTTAAAAAATCGTCCAATACTAAAAATACCATTCACATTGGCTCTATATAAAACTTTCGCTACTTTATTTTTATCTGTGAATTTTATGTAGTTAACGAGCACATGCTGGCTCGGTAGGCGAATTTGTTAGTAACCAAAATTACTTCTTGATATTGGGTAAAAGTAATCAGCAAGCATCTTTATTTGCCTTCCCTCTCCCATTTACCTTCCAAAAGTCGCTGATGATTGTCAATTCAACTAATAAGGTTAACTTCTTTTTTAATGAATAAGCATGCACAGTATATCTGCAAACTAAGTTACATACATACATACATATACTCACGGCTATAAATCCCTCGAAGGGGTAGCCAGACCTAGGGAAATAGAAATTCCTAAGCCACTTTTGGAAGTTGCGCGGGGAAAAGACGGTGAAATAAAGGTTGTTGGTGATGGGTCTCCAACCGCATCGCCCAAAAATCCCTTAAAAGCCCCAATACCGTTAGTCACCTCTTACGTACACCCACCGGAAGAAATAAGGTAGTACAATTCTAAGCCAACACTACACACTCTTTTGATTTGATTTGACTTTATTCATTTTGTTATTTTTTCGATTGTGATATACCTAAGTTTTAATCAAGAAAAAACATTATGTTCAGGTCTTATGTCACGCAGAAAAAGTTACGCGGGTCATCTAGTAGTAGTATAATTAGAAGTTTTTGCAAAATTTTATGATGAAAAGATGAGTTGACGAGTGAAATCTTAAAATCCAACAAACTCACTTGCACATTCATATTCAGATTGAATTCTTCAGGACATCGTGGAAAAAATATTGTTTCCAGACCTGGTTACCTTTAGATGGTTTTTAACTGTTACTTTTAGAAAGAGAAGAATTTTCTTTTGAATGGTTGATATTTGTAAGAAAGTGGAACAAGTGTTTGTATATATGTACACCGAAAGAAGAGTGACAGAAAATTATACGGTAAGTGGAGCAATAGAGTAAAAAGTTGTAACTTATAGTCTCTGCCTACCCCAATGTGAACTAATAATAGCGAATGTATTTATGTGAAATATTTATTTGTTTCTTTAAGAATATAATAATATATCAAGTTTGTAGTTGTTCTCTCAACTATGAATACTACAGGGGAATAAAACTTTTTAGTACCTACTAACATCAATTCACTTTTACAGCTGAAATCATTGATTAGAGTAAAACTATTTCAACACCATTATCGGCTCAGGGATACAAAAAGATAATACTGACCTAGTGACCTCGTCTTTCAGATTTTATTTATTGATATGTATATACGTATTTTATAATTATTGATACTGCTATACCTACATACATACAATCACAACCATGATACCAAATGGGGACGCAGAGCTTTACTTCTGGTTCTGACTGCAGAGCAGAGCTTACCATGTATTTCGTTAGTATCATGCAACCTTATACTTTGAATTTGGTTTTGCTTCATTAAAATAAAATAAGAAATAATAAACTTACACATCACTGGACAGCCGCTTTTTCATTTTCCCATTTTTGAAATTGTCGTCTTCCACCTTCATTTTGATTTATGTACCATTGAACCACTGAACCGTTTTTAGTAAAGTCTCTTGTCAGCTCACAGTTTGAAATTAAAGTATAACCTAAAAATATACTACGGTATATAGTATATATACTATAGATTAACTACCGCAGACCCCATCTACGTATTCGAAGACTTCACCGTATTACTCGGTGAATTACGAATTATCGACTATCCGTATCAACGCGATTGGAGATAAGCAGGCACACTGATATCGTATCTTTTAATAAATTTTAACGTATTTATATTAAATCTTATAATAAATAGGTTTGTGATACAGAAGAAGAAAATCTTTATTATAAGTAGGTAGACAGCGATTGTATCGTGATCTCAATTGGGTCACAACATTTTGTGACTAAGAAGCTTAGAGGACTTCTGCACTTTTTGTATTATATTTTAGAGATTTAATCAAAACGGGTATTCTTTTTTTATCCTTACATAAAATCAATGAGTATTTGAGTATTTGTTTACGAACAAAATGCGTGTTAAAAGTCAAATAGTCTGCCAAATCTTATGAAAAATTCAAATCTATGGTATTGATTATTAAGCAATTCGGTATGCAAAGTTTTTTTTGGTATTTATTAAATATTTTTATTCGATAGCAACCATGAAAATAAAAGACTAATTAGAATATTTTTCATTTAAAATGAGTAATTGTAGAGTTATGATTTTTTAAAGATTGTAAAACTTTTGTACTTAATGACGTCATCGATCGAAAATATCACGTAGCGACATGCAAATAAAGTGAAATCTATACTTATAATAAATCTGTAGAGAGGTCAATTCTGTACATGAAATATATTTTCAAAATAACTATCAGGTGATGATTAGGGATCGATACTGATGCCAAAAATGCAATCAGTAAAATTTTTGTCTGTCTGTCTGTCTGTCTGTCTGTCTGTCTGTCTGTCTGTCGGTTTGTATGTTCCTTATGGAAACAAAAACTACTCGACGGATTTTAACGAAACTTGGTACAATTATTCTTCATACTCCTGCACAGGTTTTTGTATACTTTCCAGCAGAGTGGTAAAGGGGAATTTCGGGAAATTTTGGAAAAACGGGAGAAGTTACTCCACTTTTGAAACTTCCGTCGCGTGTGCAGCCTTAATGGTTAAAGTTACATAAAATATATGTATGGCGGAAAAAATCTTCATAAATTTTCTAAAAAAAAATGCTCTACAGCATATGTCTATCTTTTATGGTTGACTCACAATATCACGTGTAACTCCTGATAGCTTAGTAGTTCGGAGTATTCTGAATATATTTGTTTACTCTTACGTTTATAATACTCTCACTCATTCCTAATTTAAAAAAGGTAACATTATTACCTATTCAATAAAAAAAATATCATTAAAATCGGTAGAGAAACAGCGAAATTACACATGAAATAAGCCATCGCGCCCGTGACCAAAACCAAATAATTATTAATTTACATATTAAATACTAGATGGCGCCAGTAGTTTACTTCATTGCGTTTTACTCAACTCAACTTCAATTCATTCTAAAAATTAGTTTATGTTCGAAGATACTAAACCGTTCATATGAGCGCTTTCACAGAAATCACAAAGCTACACTCAGGGGCTGGAAATGAAAACTTCCCTCCATCCTCACTTTGTAGTTTTTAGTGTATATTCACCAATAGATGGCACTGTCGGTAATTGCTACATCGCGGTATGATAAATAAAAATAAAAAATAAAATAATCATTTATTTCAAAATAAAAAGATAAATCTTTGTTTTTTGAACGTCAAAATTCAACTTAATACTAAGTTTACTTCGGATTCGGAAGGTGTTTTGTTGAGAGAAGAACCCGTAAGAAACTCGTCAACACACATCTTTTTTTACGTCCATTACAATTTTGGTGTTAGCCCGGAAACATCCTGCACAGAGCCCTGATGACACCAAGCCACTTCATCATTAATGTAATCATTGACAGTGTAATAGGCTTTCGAACTAAGATTTCTTTTAACAGCTGCTTTGAATTTTGTTTCTGATAAATTTAAAATGTCCTCAGGTATTTTATTATACATTTTTACGCATAACCCCATGAAAGATGTATTTACTTTTGACAATCTGTATTTTGGCACGGATATTTTATTGTTGTCTCTCAGGTTTCGAATATGTCTGTCACAATTTTTCACAAAATTTTCTTTTTCACAAGATTTCTTCTTTATTAGAGTATATAAACCAAAAAATTATTATGTGTGTCATGGCAAGGATCATGTAATCATTATGTTGTCGTTATCATGTTGAACGTACGTAAGTACGATACAACATATTAGTTATGTATTGTATGTAGGAGTTTGATTGTTGTAATGGAACTTCGGTCGGGTGATTTCTTCGAAGTTCGAACCGAAATGGCGTTAATTTGGCAACATAAACTGAGTATCATCGAAATCCAGCAAGACGTAGCGTTATATATCTCACTCTTTTTAATGAGTATTGAGTGGGAGCCTCATTTTACCTCATGAGGTACCCCGGTACCCCTCATTTGAGGCGAGGTAAAGAGAATGAAATATACTCTATTAACGAGTCAACAGTGAGGCACGTAATGTTGCCGCTTTGCACTGAATGAGTTCTGAGTTCTAATGTATACTTGGTATTTTGTTATAAATAGACTTAAGGGCCTCCCCGCATTTTGCAGCTATTGCGCTCACTCTTACGTCAAATTTACTGAGAGTGACAGGGACGTAAAAAACGTGCGCGCAGGGTAACATACATACATATACTCACGGCTATAAATCCCTAGAAGGGGTAGCCAGAGCTAAGGAATTAGAAATTCCTCAGCCACATTTGGAAAATTGAGTGGGGAAAGGATGGTAAAGTAAAGGCTGTTGGTGATGGGTCTCCAGCCGCATCGCCCAAAAAGTAAATATGGTTTATTTAGTTTTATTGAATAACTATAATGTTTTAATGAAAAGTTAAACATCAAAGTTACAGATGTTAAAGCTACGCGTATGTAGACACATGAGATCACATGTATGTTATGCCAGTGGAGCCTATACGGTTTTTATGAAAACAAAGCATGATCCAATTCAATTTTTTTCATCATATTTTTCAGCATAAATAAAAGATGTTATTAAAGGAAAGAAAAATTTCGACACTGGCGGGGTTCGAACCCGCGACCTTCGGGTATACGCCCCCGTCGCTCTGCCAACTGAGCTACAGTGTCAGTTGGCATCCAGCGCGAAATTTCTCTATCCTTTGTTTCTTTTTTTACACGTTCAAGTAGTGTTTGCGTTTCCTACCTCCGAATTTTAACTAATTCGGACGGCCACTTGTCTACCTTTTCAGATAGAATGCAAATGTTGGAAACGCCTAACTATCATATAATTTAATGTTTTTTGACATGAATTCCTCATGTGGGGATTATTACTCATAAATAAAAGATGTTATTAAAGGAAAGAAAGCGACGGGGGCGTATACCCGAAGGTCGCGGGTTCGAACCCCGCCAGTGTCGAAATTTTTCTTTCCTTTAATAACATCTTTTATTTATGAGTAATAATCCCCACATGAGGAATTCATGTCAAAAAACATTAAATTATATTTTTCAGCAATTTATTAAAATGTTAAACATCAAATTTTAACACCCTGAACTAATCACCAACATATATTTTATTCATGTCATATCAATATCATCAAATCAGACTTTATAGAACTTCCAAACAATCAATATCAACCTATTTTTCCGGGGACGCCCTTAATTAAATTATTCAAAATTTGTAAATTGAAACAAACTTTCTATAACTGCTTTATTAGTTTTTTTACTCACTTCGGCCCATTAATATCATTAAGCTATTCTAATTTGCCGTGTAGTGCCGGCTTTGCCGTGTAGTGCCGACTTAGATTGCCGTGTAGTGCCGGCTTAGAATGTCGCTACCCCTTTCTACCCACGGGTGTCGTAAGAGGTGACTAAGGGTATGGGGCCTTTAGTGGTTTTTGGGCGATGCGGTTGGCAACCCATCACCAACTATACTACATTTCTGCCATTTACTCCCCTATCAATATCCAAATGTGGCTGAGGAGATTCTAGCTCTGCAGCTCTGGCTACCCCGTTTTGGGATTTATGGCCGTGAGTATATGTATGTAAGCTAATCTAAGGTAAAATTAAATGGGTACTATTTGTAAGAAAACGCTAAAATAAACTGACTAATCATTCCATCAAACTGACCCGACTCCTTCAACCGCGACACGAGTATAATGTATGTATCGACTCAACCTTTAAATAGTCGGTAACTCACTCACTCACTTTGATCTATTTGAGTGCTGCCTCGACTCGCGCCTCGAAAAAGTGAGGAGCTACGTGAGGTGGTTTATATTTCAAATACTAGAACTGCCTCATTTTCTCGCGACGAGTAACTCAGACGAGGTACCTCACGAGTGAGGGGTTATCACTAAGCAAGAAGGCTCTCTATTTCCGGTGCATTTCTTTACTCTATGGCTACACTATTCAGGAGTGCTCTAAGTAGTAATCATTGCGCTAAATTTCACAAATCTTGAGCAGTGTTTGAAGAAACCTCAGATATTAATAAAACAACGCTACCCGAGCGAAGCTGGGCCGATCCACTAGTGTTTAATAAAAATGTTGCTAATTGCATTACATTTCACGACTTTGTGATCTCAAATGAAATTATTACGATAATGTACTAAAGAAAAACCTATGATTTTCGATATTTTATTAATGAACTGCAAAAACAAATGTCTTTGAAATAACACTGAAGGTCAAATACTGTTGCATTTTTTTGACAAAATAACGGTCATCTTAGCTTTGTTTGATTTAATTTCAAGAAAATAATTTTTAAAAACATAATATCTCGAAATGGTTTCGCAATCAGCACCACTTTTGTAAAACTTTGCATTTCATAATTTCTATCAGATTTACGTCAGACATATTACAACCAAAGCTTACCCTACCAAACTAGGCTTCGTATGCTGAAATTTGGAGCGAAGCTGAACATTGAACAAAATTAAAGAGATAACAGATTTGTCTACAGTCGTTTTCCATACTCACTTGGGAAACTTTAAAGGATGATCATTCCTCAATGGTAACATTTATTCGAAAAATCTCTGGTCACCGTCACAACCTGGTTCTTGATGAAATTTAAATTCGGTTGAGGTCGGATATTCCGTTTTGAGGAGTTAGGTTACATGCGAAATTCAAAAGTCGGGCGGGGGTAAATGGAGCTTCGTTCCAATAACAAAGGTCGAATTTAAAAGTGATGGACTGAGATTATTTTATATCGAAACAATCATGCAATAATTTTAATAATATTTTGATTTTATTTACTGCATATCACTTTGAATGAAATATTCTCCCTTTTAATGTTAAAGAATTTTCCATTAACGGTCATAACAACAAATATGTTTTTGCTTGAAAAGGTTAATCTGTTCTCTTCATTAATTGTTTGTAAAATTTGGTTAAAGTGTAATAAATTGTAAGTATTTCCTATTGTAAATAAAATAAATAAAGTTTTTGGTGATCGGGTCTCCAACCGGATCGCCCAAAAATCACTTTAAAAGCCTTAATACGCTTAGTCGCCCTTTACGAACACCCTCGAGAAGAAATGGGGTAGTGCTATTCTAAGCCGACAACACAAAGCTAAAATAAGATGTTGGTATAAAAATACTAGCATGTATTTTTCAACTCTAAATATACGCTGTTATTTGCCAAAGTAGGATACCATATAAATTTAAGTCGCTATTTATATAAAATACATGCTACTTCATATCGATCTTATGGCTTACTATCAGTTTTTACGATAAGCGAGTCTTCTTAGGCCTGGGACTTGCTTTTAGGGTCCAAACATAAACTTAAACCTTCATGTAAGTGATTGTGGGTGGGTCTACAAAGACCTTATCAACAATATTGTATTTTTATTCGAACACTAATCGACAATAGCTACAAGCCTAGAAAATATTCTTCTTTTCCTGCAACATATTGAAAAAAATTGTCATTGTATAACCAAACTTCGCGGTTCATGAACTCCTAAAATAGCACTACTTCCGGCTATTTTTAAATAACACATTTTTATACCGAAATAAAATGAATTCATGTTTCAAACAAAGTTCAAACACGTGAAAATAACTTCCTTTAAAAAATATCGCTGAAGTTTTTACTGTATAACGTATAAACCATTCAGTAAAATGGAATATATTTTAGAAGATGATTCAATTCCGCCCGCCCTGGCCTCGCGTGTGCCGCCCGCCGACTGACTTTTCGTTCCCACAATGAACGCACCCACGTATTAAATTAAGTGGCCTTGAAACCACCCATTTCACAATTATTATTATTTTACAAACGCTTAATATAAATGGAAACTACACGGTACTTATATTGATTAAAATTAATGTTCTTATATAAAAAACAAATAGAGAACAAAGGGATGATTTGGAAAAGCTAAATCTGGTTTTCATCGGTGCTACATTTTTTTGAATAGTGTATTGATAGAATTTAGGATTTTTTATTCAACCTTGACCTTTTAGTGAGTGAAAATTGCGTTCGTGCGTAGTGTTTGCAGCCAGTCATAGTTTGTTCAATGTCTTCAGTATTAACCTATCTACTAAAGACCTATACTGCATTCGAATACAACGGCAATAGGCCTGCCCCTATCACGTGGGTACTCTGAACACCTGGTGATAATGTCACGTGATGTTCAGAAGTATTAGTTCCTCTGCCAACCCCTTCGGGAACATACGGCGAGAACGTTTGAGTTATATATATTAAAAATGTTATTCCTATACACTAATTTAGGGTAGAACCCAGTAGATGGTTGGTAAAGGTGGAATGACGAATACGAATACTTAGGGGTTCTCTGTCAAACAGGGGTTCAGGTATTTATAAAATCAGGAGACAGGTATAAAATTAGTTTGTTCCCATTTTTATTCAAAACCAGCTTATACCCGCGACTTCGCTCGCAATTAAGTTGTTGAATGATTCACCTTAAATAATATGAGTACAAAGTTTTATGATGATCGGTTAAACAGTTTTTTTTTTTTTTTAAATGCTTTATTTTGTTTTAATAACATACAAAATTTGTTTACAATAATTCCGCCAAACTACATAGTAGTTTGTTGGCGGATCATAAAACGTAATCATAATATGGTTTTACGCGGTGTTCGCGTAAAACCATAGCAAAAAAAGTTATAGTCACTGGATTAGATATCATTCCAATAATTAATACTTTATGGTAGCTCAGTAGGAGGACTGCAGCTTGCAGAGAGACGTGAATTCAAGCCTAGAGTCATATAATTTTTCAAAGTACTAACAATTTTAGAACGTCAATGACTTCAATCTATTTAGAAAGAAGAAAGAAAGACATTTATTCGCTGCATAGTTTTAAAAATCACCAAGTGTCGGAGCGCAAACGGACGTGACTTTGGGACGATCGAATATGAAAAAAATCTATTTTCACGCGCTGGCATTGTTTACGTAATTTTTCCATAGACTAACATTGTAATTTTTTAATGGTGATTATTCCTCCGTGGTCCATCCGATTTTTATCAAAATTTGAAATAAACCATCTAGATATGGTCTTTAACCACCGTGCAAAATTTCAGGGTTCTGAGTAGAGCCGTTTGGGAGGAGTACGATCACAACGAAATGCAAAAGTCGGGGGTAAATGGAGCTTCGCACGCTACGCTCGCTTCGCTCCAATTACTGCAATTCACACAGCTTAGAAAAAGAGGATAACAATACATAGTGTAATTAATTAAAACGTTAGAGAGTACTATAGATACATACGTATGACCGTCGCGGTCGCAATAAAGCACACAAAAAACTTAATTATAGTTTTAAAATATAATAATAATATAACATAAACAAAAGTAAAATGGGAGGTGGTAGCATAAGTATGAATGGGAGTCAGGAGATTGGATTTTGCAGGATGTGTTCTGCTGTGCCTGCAAGTAGTCCTTAAGCTTGCGCCTAAAGGTTTCCCTACCAGTGACAACACGTATAGGTGGAGGAATATATTATCGTACGAAGTTGCGATCGATAGTCTCTCTCTGCCTACCCCAATGGGAGCTAATGGCGTGAGTATATGTATGTATGTTTGTTGAATAGTGCCAGGAGTATAAATAAACAATCGAAAGCCCTATCCAAAATTCTAATAGCGCATATTATTAAATGTGCTCAATCCCTCGTTACGATCATTCAGTATATTGTCAACGACATCTAACAATGCTTTTGCTGTCCAGCCTCCAATGAATTGTAGGAATTGCCTTTCGGAAAAACTTAAATTGTGATTGGAAGCTAACTAGCTTTTCTGACGCATCTAATTTGTCCCGTAACCCGGTATGCTGACTCTTCAGTAGTTCGTCCTCCTCCGCGTCCTCATTGTTCTCCTCTACATGGGAAATAATTCCACATTTGCTGGTCAACGGCTGCTCATACCTAATGCCTGTAAACTGGGGTTCCCGCTCCGTTATCGCGTGGCATAGTCCGGGTAAACTCCTGGCACACCCACCCCGTAGGAGAATTACCGTTACTGATTATTACTAATAATTAAAGAATAAATAAAGGAAAGAAAAATCTCGACACAGGCGGGGATCGAACCCGCGACCTCGGGTAAACGCCCCGGACGCTCTGCCAACTGAGCTACCGTGTCAGTTGGCTGCCAGTGCGAAATTCTTCTATCCTTTATTTCTTTTACACGTTAAAGTAGTGTTTTGCGTTTCCTACCTCCAAATTTTTACTAATTCGGAAGGCCACTTGTCTACCTTTTCAGATAGAATGCAAATGTTGAAAACGCCTAACTATCACATAATTTAAATCTTTTTGTTCATGAAAACCTCATGTGGGGATTATTACTAATAATTAAAGAATAAATAAAGGAAAGAAAAATCTCGACACAGGCGGGGATCGAACCCGCGACCTCGGGTAAACGCCCCGGACGCTCTGCCAACTGAGCTACCGTGTCAGTTGGCTGCCAGTGCGAAATTCTTCTATCCTTTATTTCTTTTACACGTTAAAGTAGTGTTTTGCGTTTCCTACCTCCAAATCTTCAAATCCCCGCCTGTGTCGAGATTTTTCTTTCCTTTATTTATTCTTTTATTATTAGTAATAATCCCCACATGAGGTATTCATGAACAAAAAGATTTAAATTACGTTACTGATTATGTTGACGAGGTCACCCCATAAAAAATAAAAGCATATTTTTATGAATTTGATAAACATTGTTCATTTCTACATTGTATTTAAAATATCGAATAAATTAAAAGAGTTGATTTCTAACTATACACGATGCAAGTATTATCACAAATAATTAATATTTTATATAAGCTAGTGTGACGGTGATGGCAAAATTGTCCAAGGAATATTTGGGTCGTTGTGGTAAGTCTAGCGGTAAATCGCGCGGCTTCGAAACTGAGATCTTGCATTAGAATCAAGGAGGTAAACTCACAATAATTTATATTATAATTCGAAGATTTAAGAATGAGTAGAGTCGTGATGTCAGCGAGGAGTACGATGCGGGTACATTGAGAAATGCACTAGAAAGATGCGTTATGTCGGAACGACACACTCGCGGTTTGAATACATCATTTATGAAAATCGGGATTGATCAGAGACAATTTATGGAAAAACTTACGTGATAGATTTAGACACACCTACTGGTGCCGTGGTCACGGACTAATTAGTCAGATGGCTTGATCATCAGTGGTTTGATCCTGATTCTAACAAGTGTTTCACCATATTAAACTTCTCTTCAGATATGTTCTTTGACTCGTTCAGAAATAGTCCGCTTCGTTTGTCCTATGTACTAACTACCACAACTGCGATCCACCCCATTAATACCAGGTGTCTAAGTACATTCTCCAAGGGGACTTTCAATCTGTACCGCTACTTTTAGTAATGGGGTGAGGACTGTTCTGGTTCAATAATGATCCGACTTTGTCGATTACCCCCCAAACATACGGTAGAGACGCAGGTGGTCTATCCACGTACACTCGCTATTAATCCTCTCTTGCGTCTAGATACACGGTTCCCCAGCTTGAAGCCATTATTAATAAAAAGACATTTTGAATATGTGACAGCTCATCTGCTATATATGCAGGATCACAAAGAGCACGAGCTTGGTTGAGAAATGAAGAAGCTACTGCATTTAAGTGGGTAGGATGATGGTGGGAGGTCACATGAAAGTATTAGTCCGGAAACCCACGCAGGGTTTCTTGTAAACGCTGTGTGCTAGTGAACCATCCGGTCTCCTTATCACTTTCACGTCAAGGAATGGCAAAGTTCCATCTACTTGTAGTTCATACACGAACTTTACCGCAACATGTACTGAGTTTTAGAATGTAAGGCATTGTTCTACCTCTGTAGTAAGAAGTCCAATCCAAGTCGATACAACATACCATCCAAGTGAAACGTAATAAGTTTTTCAACTTACTAGAATTTAGTTTATTTTAATAGTGAAGAACCCCGCATTATTGCGTGTTGTTTCCGTACATACATATACTCACGCGACTAGTTCCCAGTGGGATAGGCTAGGCAGATACTATCGATCGCCACTTTGTACGCTCCTGACAAACCTCTCTAGCTTCGTATACATCCATCAATCTTCTCATACATACTCTTTTATTCTGCTAATCTTCATACTTCAGACGCCTGCCTTTTTGAGCACACTTGCTAATTAGTCCAAATGTGTCCTCCGAGGTCGTCTTTTCCATTACAGTATTTGGTCAGAATTTTGTGCAGTCAGAAATGTTGTGTTGTCCAATTTACTTTATTAGTTATGATCCCTTGTATGTCCAATTTACTTACTTTCGTTTCAGGTTTGTGTTGTAGTATTTACCGCCCAAGTTCACATAATGTGCCTTTCTTGCCTTCTAGTACACTCGAGTCGACATTGGCGAAAAAGTTATGGCTAACACTAACATGATCGAAGCCAATCAAACAAAATAGAAAAATAATAAACAATGCATTTTATGTAAATTTAAATTTGTTGAAGAAACGGAGCAAAAATAAATCTCTCTTCATATCCTACGAAAATCTGAATTATCATTTAAAATTAAATGAAATTACGTTACATGTGAGCTGCCATGTCTTGCATTTTTATCCTATGTTCATGACATAAGCGTTTATTAGGTGTAGGTACGTGTTAGTCCAAAGCTGTTTGGCAAGCAATATTATAGAATTTATAGTTTACAAGTGAACCATTATGATAAATTGATTTTTTAGTGAGCGTCCTGAGGTAAGAGCTAAATGATTATTTCTCAATGCTTTACGGAACAATAAATTTAATACTAATCCACTGAAAGTTAGTCGAGGGTTTTTCGTACAAATATTACGAGCATGAAGCTCTTCATAGTTCAGTTGAGTGAGAATCAAGTAGTACCTAATAAAACTAATCAATTTCTTCCTGCTGGTGTCGTTTGCAGTTACTCTGGCTTCTCAAGGTTTTGAGGCTCTTTTAGTGATAGTTAAGTAGGTTGCTGGAGACCCATCAATAACTTTTTTTTACAATCTTTTCTGAACTCCAACAACTGTGATAGCTCAGCATAAGAACCAAACTTCTCACGTTTGAGACACAATTTCAAATCATAAGGCAGGCCTACCCCAATGTGTGTTTCTTAAAGTCATATAAGTGGTTAATAAAACATATCAAAGTTTTAAACATTAAGGGAAAACATTTTATGATTTACTTAGCTGAGTTGCACTAAAAAATGTGACATTTTATTCGAACAAAAGTTCAATCATCAGGTGACTAAAATGGCACTAATGTTCAGAACTATTGTTACCTCTGTATGTACCAACCCTTCAAGGATGTTGGCACAAACATGGAAACGTTCTCAAGACATAATATACCTACGGCTATAAATCCCTTAATGGGGTAGCCAGAGCTTTGGAATTCCTCAGCCACTTTTGCAAGTTGATTGGGAAAAAGATGATAATAATAAGCATTTTTGGTGACGGGTCTCCAACCACATCATTCAAAAATCACTTAAAAAGCCCCTATACCCTGAGTTGCCTCTTACGATCACCCATAGATAGAAATGGGGTAGTGTTATTCTACACGCAATAGCTTAGCCGATACTACACGGCAAGTTCTCAAGAGTTATGGTTTAAACCTTGAGTAAGTTTTTCCCAACTGAAACGGTTTTCCAATGGTGACTGATAAAATAAGTGAAATTTTTGGGATTCATAGCACAGTTACAAATTATATTCTTAGTATTATTTGTTTGAATTAGTAGTGTTCTTTGTTTTATGAAGAGTATGAGTAAAACAATATGTAGTTGTTTTTGATGTTATTACAGGCATAACAATGGGAGGTTGCAGATGTACATATCGTAACTGTACAGTGAAGACTGATGGGAAAACGCATCTCTTCCACTATCCTGTTTTTGATAAAGTGCGATGTCACCAATGGCTGCAGAATGCACAGAGACATGATTTCCTCAACCTAAAGGTGTCTCAAGTTAAGAATAGAGTGGTTTGCCAGAACCACTTTACTGATGATATGTTTATGAATTACAAAGTAAAGTATTACTATCATTTTGTTTATATATTTATAAAATTGTTTATAATTTTTATATTTCTAAACCTAGAGATGAAAAGCTAAACACTATTTCTGTTGGACTTTTGTACTTATATGAACCCTACGTATATTAGTTTGTTTATAATGCATAGGCTCAAAAATACTGAACTAAAGTAAGCATATTTTCTTCTTGAGTATTAAGGGCAAGGTAATATGTAAAAAAAAAATAGGGACCCTTACGAACTTTCCAATTATATAATAATCCAACTAGTCAAAAAAAGTCTATTAAACTATTAATGGTAAATAATAAATAAATAAGGACTTATAAAATGTAAATTACTGGTAAAATGTAGTAAATGCGTTTCTTACAAAAAAATAGTTAATAATACATTTATATGTAATTTTTGACGCTCTTTCTACTGGAAAAACGCAATAAATGATAGGACTGTTGATTACAGCT
Organism: Bedellia somnulentella; assembly: GCA_963576735.1. Classification (NCBI taxonomy): domain Eukaryota; kingdom Metazoa; phylum Arthropoda; class Insecta; order Lepidoptera; family Bedelliidae; genus Bedellia; species Bedellia somnulentella. The sequence continues at coordinate 5,533,911 of OY755184.1, read as the reverse complement.
CATTTCTCAATTACAGGTCAAATATGATAAGTGCACACCCATGCTAAAAATAATATTTTTTTCCACAATATTTATAAGACAATGGCATCTAATATGCTACCGCAAATAAGAACGTTAAATTTCCAATAATTTATTAAATACATTTCTGCAAAATCTTATTTAGATGTTAGTAAAAAAAATACTTAAACTTTAAAAACCCTATATCTCCGTTTAACAAAATGTGTATTTACTACATTTTACCAGTAAGCAGACAATATGCTACATAGATCAAGTTATCCCCAAAATAAGTAAGACTTGTATTATGGGATACTAACTCAACAGTATATTTAATATTATATAATATACAAATAGATAACATCCCAAGACCTAGAAACAATCATTTATGCTCATCACATGAATGTTGCTCTCGGCAGGAATTAAACCTGCAACCTCTGGACTGAGAAGCTAGTCTACCTATCCACTCGACTACGGACATCATCAAATTTACATTATTATCAATAATATCATACATTACGTTACGGTTTATATATATTTTACTAAAATGTGGTAAAGTACATACTCGGTGGTCAGCTGCCGAACTGTCTACTAACTGCTCGTCAATGACTCGTGTTGAGTCGAAACGCGTCGCATGTTTGTGGTTGCCTGTGGTTTTCGCTTGCGGGTGTGTGTGTGGTGCATTGTCTGCTTTTCAATTTCTTGTAAGTGGAAGGGCGGGCGGTGCACAGTGCATGTTGCATGAAGACTGCAGGTATTATTTAGCGGAATTAAGCGAAGAAATTTATTAATATTAGTATTGCTATGGATTTCCGCAAAGTAACGCCTGATTCAATCCAATATAAAGTACATACTTACATCATCACATATGATAAAGAAAGGGAAATCAAAAAGAGAAATGTATTCTCTTTAAAAGTAAATAAATAATTTGTGTTCTCATTGAGGGTACAAATCAAATTTACAATCTTGTTTATTAACCACACAATAAAATATTACAAGACATGCAGGCCATATTACTTTGCATCATATTGTTGTGCTCTTTCATCAAGATCGTACAAAGTGGCGATATAGAAATAGTCTCTGAATACCCCAATCAGAGCTAATGGCGTGACTATGTGTATTTCTTTTTCTTCTTCTAAATAAACCATTAAGGCTATAGGAACAGGCATCCTTACTTACTTACTTACTTATACTCATTTTATTATTTTATTATTTTTATTTTATTTTCTTTGGAAGATTAACAGACCAATACAAACAATAAAATACTAATTATGAATACACAATGCCATTTACAAATCTTCACCTATAGGAAAATAACATAATACTTACAGAACTAAAAACTAAAAAGATTTAGGTAACAATGAAATAATTATAATGTTGAGGTTAGTGTAGAAATTATTGGCCGAAATGTAAACTAGTTAATAATTTTCTTACTCTTGTAGTGCTTGTATCGAAAATATCTAAATCTACTATTGATTCATTAAATTTAGTACATGCACGTAATAGAAATGAGTTACGCCTATAATTGGTATTAGCTTTTGGGACACTTAAGACGGGTCGTTTCCTTAAGGCCTTTTGGTTGGTGCGTAAGTAAATTTTGCTAAGCAACTCGGGACAATCCACTACTCCTCTAACAATATCAAACAAGTAACACATGTCACTTATACGGCGCCTGGCTTATACTCACGCCCATTATTCCCATTGGGGTAGGCAGAGACTATCGATCGCCACTTAGTACGATCTTGACAAACCTCTCTTGCTTCCCTTACATTCATTATCCTTCTCATACATGCTCTTTTATTCTTCTCACCTCGGACCCCCGCCTTTATAAGAACGTTTTCTATCTGGTCCAGAAACGTTTTACGAGGCCGTCCTCTACTAACATTCCCATCCACATTGGCTCTATATATCTCTTTCGCTACTTTATTTTCATCCATCCTCTCTATGTGCCCAAACCACCTCAACATTCCTTTTTCTATCTTGCATACTACGTCATCTTTCAAACCTACTCGTTCACGGATCACAGTATTTCTCACTCTATCACACAGCCTTACATTACATATACTTCTGAGGGATCTCATTTCCACTGCATTAACTCTACTTCCATGCTTCTTCTGCCATGCCCAACATTCACTACCATACATCAGCGTGGGAACCAGAACAGCATTATGCACAGCCATTCGAGCCTTTTCTGACAACGACTGGCTCAACATCAGACTGTTCATGGCTCCATTCACCGCGTTTCCCTTTTTAACTCTCCTTTCAATATCTTCCTCACATTTTCCATCCCTAGTAAACAAACTCCCCAGATATACAAATTCTTTCACTTGTTCCACTTTCTTACCATTTATAACAATGTCACATTCTGTCATACTTTCCTCTCTTTCAAAAACCAACAGGCATCCTGTATTTTAAAATAAAAGCACAGATGTTATATACTCCAAAGGGTTACTGGGCAGCAAAGAACAAAGTCATGTTTAGCTATTTATTAGGAGTGACCATAAATACGATCGTGTTATTATGTATGTCCCTTACACCTGTGCAATCCTTTGTCTAAGCATAGATGGTAAGAAGGACTGTGGGCAGATCTTTTCTGTTTACAAAAGAGCAGGCCTGGGTTAGAGTTTTCTATGGCAGGGATTACATACATACATATACTCACGGCTATAAATCCCTAAAAGGGGTAGCCAGAGCTAAGGAATTAAAAATTCCTCAGCCACTTTTGGAAGTTGCGTGGGGAAAAGATGGTAAAATAAAGGTTGTTGGTGATGGGTCTCCAACCGCATCGCCCAAGAAACCCTTAAAAAGCCCCAATACCGTTAGTCGCCTCTTACGTACACCCACCGGAAGAAATGGGGTAGTGCTATTCTAAGCCGACACTACACAGCAACAGGATTAGACAATAGGATTTGTAGCCAGTTAAAACACAATTATGATTTACGTATAGCTGATAAAATGTCGTGATATTTAATTACTGTTAATACTCCCGGTCTGAGTCTCTGAGCGCGCCAATAAGGTGAGTCCGTAATCTTCCAACCTGGAAAATCCAACCTAGGTTGGATTCTCGGCGAGTATGTCCTAGTATCCAAAATAGCTTGGTTGGAAAAACAGATTTGCTCCTTCGGATGTACATTATGCACAAAGAAGATAGCGTTTATTATTAAGTAAAAAACTTAAGTTTTGCACTTAATCCAAATAATTTCCTTAATTCACTATTGAGCAGACGCAGATCACCATCGTCAATGTCGATTTTTTTTGGCAGATATGTTATCTTGGTATTTGACGTTTTTTAATAAATTTTATAAAAGTACTGCTATATTTGGATGTTTCACTTTAATATTTTTAGATAGTAGGTAAGTAAGTAGATATATTATTCGCTTAATATTATCTATGCACTCGAGTGTACATTAGCAGTTTGGAAAATCGGAGAACATTCAAAACATACATTCCTAATATCCAACCTAGCTAATTTGGATACCAGGACAGACGATTCCCAGAATCCAACAACCTAGGTTGGATTTTCCAGGTTGGAAGATCGGACAAACCCCGCCAATGTGTGTAATCAGCACAGATTGCGATAGTCTCTGCCTCTCCCAATAGAAACTAATGGCATCAGTATATATTTATACATATGTATTTACTGGCAAAACCTATTATCTCAGATTTGTCAAATCAAAACACTTCCAGTAAATAATTTTGTTTTCTTGTTACAGCATGATAGGTTGGTACATAATGCTGTACCCACAATAAATGGGCCATATTGCACAGCAGGTGATCAGTCAAATACAGAGGAAGCACATAAAAATCTGAATTTATCATACTTTATTGAGATAGAACCTCCAGAAAATGATACAGTACTATCAGAAAAGATTGAAAAGTTTCCTGTTAAATATGTTGACTATCTAATTAATCCCGAATTGATTAGTTTCGAAGTCCAACCAGAAATTTCAGAATCAAAAACAAATTCAAGTATTTTAAATACAAATAATAACGATATCGTAAACCTGGCTCCACCTTCACAACAAATAAATAAATCAACTTTGTACACACTTAATAATCAATCAGATTGTGTTCCTGTTCAAACCCAAAAAGAACCTAAAGTCAAGATAATATCGGAAGAAAAAATTACAGAACCTCTTAATGTTAAACCCTCATTAGTACCTGTGTCGCCTTCTTGTGTCATTCAGATTTCAAAAAGAAATAAATCCCAAAAAGTTGACATAAAAAATGAAACCGTTAATGAGCCTCCCCAAAATATGCATAGTGCGGAAGCAACAGACCCTATTCCATCTATTGACACTACGCAAAATGATTTTAAAGTAGAGACTGAAGAATTCAAATTTCCGGATACACTGCAAAACGAAGAAAAACTTGAAAAAGCACCAAAAAATACTGCTCCGAGAAATAACTCGTTACTTTCAATTAAAAACAGCAGCCCAAGAATAATAAAAAATGCCTCAGCCATTGCCGAAAAAAGGAAATTCAATATGAAACTGCGTGACATTATTAGTGACATATTAAACACAGAAGAAAACGCCGATAAAAGTAAAACTGAAATAGCAAATGAACCGACATCCAGCTACCTCTCAAATGGGTTAAATTTGCCGAGCGAAAGTAAAAATATGATGTCATATCTCGAAGCTAAAATGCAACATATGGAGAACATTCTTTTGTCTCGCATAGACAGTAACACTGTTGCGCTGAAAAATATTAGGAAGCTAATAGAACAGAAAAAACCAAGCCAGCGTTCTGTTTCGACACAAACCAAACTTGATCCAAAAACACATAAAAAACAGTTATACCAAGATATTTCCCAGTACTTATCAACAGAAACGAACAGTCTTTTATATGAAGAGCTATTTATAAACGACAGTGTTAAAGAGTACAGTATAAGATACAATACAAGAAATAATATCAGGAGGAAGAAATGACGAAAAGTACACAATAATTGATATTTATATTTGAACAATGGATTTTCCAGTATTTTCACCTTTGAATAGGCCTATGAAAGCAGTCGAACAGTTATCGAAGCCGTTGACTATATGTTGGCGATATTTGAGTTTGCCTTGTTGGACCCATTCAAGGTTCTTCTGAATGCCTTCCATGGTCCGTGGGGCGAATCTGTTCACTAGGAACCCGCTCATTGTTAGCTGTTTTCCAACAATAAATGGTTGAATCATGGTCGCTGAAAAAACATTAAATAATGTTAGTTAAGTATAATGTGTAGATATAAAATAAATATATGTTATTTAATAACCTTTTACATTTTCTTTTGATGTTTCATTGTAGGAGGAGATTGCCCCACAAACTGCTATTCGGCCAAACTCGTTCATTTGTGATATTATAATACTGCTAATTTCACCTCCTACCTGCAAATTCAATGATTTATGGAGTATATTATAATTGGTTTGCTGGGTGACGTCGGCTAAGAATAGCACTCCTCCATTCCCTAGGGATCCATCCATACCTTTAGGCCTTAGGGCCATACCGTGTCATAGCCCATCCCTTTTAGGGATTTATAGCCGTGATTATATGGAATGTATGTTATATAAAATCGGGTGCAAATGAATGACTGATAGTATGAGAATTTAGACAGCTAATTTTTAAAATCGTTACATATAAGTGTCCATCAAATAAAATTTAAACTAAAAGAACTTACATTATCGAAATAGCAATCGATACCATTCGGTGCATTTTCTTTCAAAAAGTTTGCGATGTCTGTTGTTTTGTAATTGGCAGCCACGTCAAAACCTAATTCTTTTGTAAGCCAATTACACTTCTCGGTGCTTCCTGCAAAACCGATGACTCTGCATCCTAGAATTAGAAAACTTTTTTTTTTTACCCTTTAAGATGGCTTCAACTAGGAAGAAGCTTGGCTGCCATTTTTAACTGTTTCTTTTCGCGAGATGCGCTAGCTCCCCTAATTGAAATTGATGTCATCACGATATCAATTGTAATGAGTACTATAAATAAAAAAACAGTTTGGAAGAGCTTATCAGAAGGATTAAAGAAATAATTATATTCAGAAAAAATATGACCATAAATCTCTTAAGGAAATTACAATGGATATTGTTCGCAGCCATACGCGCGACATAGGGATTGTTTCATAAATTACAACAACTGTTCAGCGCCTTCCTCATTATGTAAAATGTGGTATTGTACCTAGTATTTTAGCAATCTGTCCAACATGTGACCCCACAGCCCCCGCTGCCCCGGTAACGACAACAGTGTCGCCTGGCTGGGGTCGGCATAACTCCGTGAAACCAAAATAGGCACTGTTGCTATTTCAACAAAAAAACATTGGTTAATCACTCAACAAACAAGAGACTAGCAGAGGTAGCCAGCGAGCTCCTTTCATAGACAAGTAAAATAGAATAATTCGAAAGCCTATTCGTTTTTACAGTTATACTGGCAATGGATTATGCATACTATCAAAAATTTTAACTTTTAGAACACACAAGAGTAGGGTCCAATATAGCTGATACTTGCTTTTGGGACAGACTTTTTTTGCAAGAGCTGCAAAGGTTTCACAAAACGTATTTAAATTTTGTTTTTTTAATGAGATCATATTGGAGTCATTTGCTGTTGAAGAGTATGTATGTTTATAACAAAATGTATAAGTGGAAAATTCAGGGAGAGACCTTTGCCCAGCAGTGGGACAGGAAAGTTAAAAAAAAAAGCAGACGTGGCCGCTTGTAATGCGCCTCAAAGTTACTGAAGAGGCGGCCTCGTACTGAACGGCGCAGTGTGGATGGGTAGGCCTCCTATAAGTTGAACCGAGACATCTTGGTGAAGGTTGCGAGAACACGATGGATGAGAGCAGCACATCTTGTGTGTATACCCGGTAGTTGTGTAGATATTTGAGGGAGGCCTATGTTCAGTAGTGGATGTGTTGTGACATATCAATTAGATTACATGCACTTTTCAGGATCAACTAACCTAGATTGTTCAATTAGATCAGTAATTATATTATCCAACCGTTAAAGCTGCGCCAGCGGTTTGCGCTGTCTTTTAATTTATACGTAGTTACCCTTTCGCACTCACCCAACTCTACCTAATATGCCCAGTCCTAGGGAAACTGGCAGCTCTCCAAAGTCAGGTAATTTATACATGTAAGGCACTTGAGGGCGTGGCTGTTTATCATTTACATTAACTATGGTATGTGTTCTCCAACCGAAGTGGCCCATCACCCAGGTGCCGACTGGGTACTCAGCATTTTTGGACTCGGTTACTCTGCAAATGTATTCAATTATGAGGTTAAATGTTAACGTTTTCACGAAATAACTAGAATGTTAAAGGACTTAAAGAATCAAACGTTCACGTCGTACATCCCCAACGGGGTTAGCAGAGGTAAAATACTTCTGAACTAAACACCACGTGACATTGTCACCTAGTGCACAAAGTACCCACGTTTTGTATGGGCGTATACTCATGTGATAGCGAAGCAGGCCTGTCACCATTTTGTACGAATGCACTGTCACGTTTCTATATAAAACCAAGAAAATATAATACTATACTTACTAGTAGTAGTATAACTAACCCATGTGGGTCTTGCACAAGACGATTTCCCTTACCATTAACAACCAGGATAAATGAACATCAAAGGAAAGCTGTTATAATATATGTTTAATATACTACTGATGCCGTGTAGTGCCGGCTTAGAATATCGCTACCCCTTTCTATCCAAGGGTGTCGTAAAGGCGACTAAGGGTATTGTGGCTTTTTATTGGATTTTTGGGCGATGCGGTTGGAGACCCATCACCAAAAACCTTTATTTTTACCATCTTTTCCCCACTCAACTTCCAAAAGTGGCTGAGGAATTTATAATTCTGTAGCTCTGGCTACCCCTTCTAATGAAATATAGCCGTGAGTATATGTATGTATGTTTTAAAAATAATTAATACATGAAACATACTTACAAGCTTTTCGTTTTAAAACTTATACATAAGTACTCACTTTCCAATTTGTCCTCCAATCATATCACACGGAAATGTATTTACCCACTTTAACTCGTTGATAAGGATCCACACTTATGTAGGCTGCTACCACAAGGAATTCTAAAATGTACAAGAAACATAAAACAAGTAACAACCATAAAATAAATAAAAATATTTTATTTGTCTTTTTACACATACAACAAAAAATCTAAATACATACCATCAACATATTTAAAAAATCTTTCATCAATCATTCGGAAAAAGCATTGGAATAACCACGCAAAATTTTATAAGAAACTAGTGGATCGTCCCAGCTTCGCACGGGTAGCGTTGTTTTTTAAATATCTGAGGTTTCTTTCTTGAGTCACTGCTCAAGCATTGTGAAATTCAGCGCAATGTTATCAATTTATTAAATTTATAGCACTCCCTAAACCGTGTAGTTTGGTGATTTTAAATGCGCTTTAATGAACGGTTCAGTATTTCCGTTTAATAGCAAATTTTGGAATAAAACGCTATGAAGTATTTATAACAATCTAAAAAATAAACCATTACGTGTTGTAGGATGCAACTACTGGCGCCATCTAGTATGTTATATGTAAATTAGTAACGATTCGGTTTTGGTCACGGGCGCGATGGCTTATTTTATGTATAATTTCGGTGTTTCCCTTCCGATTTTATTGAATAGGTAAATGTTACCTTTTTTAAATTAGGGATGAGTGAGAGGTTTACAAACGTAAGAGTAAACAAATATAATCATAATGTTCCGAACTGCTAAGCTATCAGGAATTACACGTGATATTGTGAGTCAACCGTAAAAGATAGACATAAGCTGTAGAGTATTCTTTTTTAGATAATTTTATGAAGAATATTTCCGTCATACATGATTTCTATGTAAGTTTTACCATTAAGGCTGCACACGCGACGGAAGCTTAAAAAATGTAGTAACTTAAGTATTCAAAGGTTGTCTGGAAGAGATCGCTTTTAGTGATAAGACCGCCAATTGTACTTTTCTTAATTCATTCTTTGTATTTGTAGTTGTTTTTCCATATTTAATGCACAATAAAGAGTTTTCTATTCTATTCTATTCTAACTTCTCCCGTTTTCCCAGAATTTCCCAAAATTTCCCTTTACTACTCTGCTGGAAAGTATGCAAAAACCTGGCCAGGAGTATGGAGAATAATTGTACCAAGTTTCGTTAAAATCCGTCGAGTAGTTTTTGTTTCCATAAGGAACATACAAACCGACAGACAGACAGACAAAAAATTTACTGATTGCATTTTTGGCATCAGTATCGATCCCTAATCACCACCTGATAGTTATTTTGAAAATATATTTCATGTACAGAATTGACCTCTCTACAGATTTATTATTAGTATAGATGAGCAGTGATTTAGGAAACCTTGTATACATTCCTAAAATGTAAAACTCCCATGCGAAGCTTCGGCGATCAACTAGCATATAAATATAATAGGTTAATTTAAGAAATATACTTAACGAGATCCCATAATTTTGGCATTACTTCACTCATCTTTGGTTTCGCTAAAATATTCCTTTTTGCCAGAACAACAATGGCTATCATATCTTCACATTAAAAATCCCCAAAGGGTCCATTGAGTCTCATATCCAGGGTATAGTATAATATATATATAATAGGTCTGGGTCTTTTCAAAACAGATGGTTTCACGTTTTGCCATGGATTTTGTGATATTTTAATGACGTTGTAATTTTATTGTAACTTACACTCACAATATACTTCTACCTAGTACCCAGCATTTACACGAACAAAAAAGAATCAGTTTCTTCTATTACATCTGCTGTCTACGATCGATCGGTCCAGCCATTTTAGAAATTAGCCGGAATCAACAAACAAGAAATTAACAAACACTATGTTGGAAAACGTACCGTGGACACGTCAATTATACGTTACTTAAATGTTATAAATAGACACTCCAATTCGATAACCGTGATAGCTCAGTGGGGAGAGCACCCCCTATCATGCATATACACGGTTCAAATCCCGGGTCGGGCCTACATCTATTTGTCTTTTCTAAAGTCATATGTGTGGTTAACTTATCATGGTTGTTAACAGTGGGGAAAAACATCGTGAGTAACAGTAAACCCACATGGCTAAGTTTCAACATTCAAAAGTTCAAACATTCGAAATTTCGTTTTCGATCAGAATGATCATGTCTGTGTCTCTTTTAATACGGCGTAAAGTAAACTACTCGATCAAACTCGTAATCCGCCTACTGTCTACCCCTTTTGGGGTTTATAGCGGTGACTTTTTTTGTATAAACTGTTTGTGTACCTATAAATAATTCTGTTTGAAATGAATCCCATAAAGTATCCTTAACTAGTTAGTCCTTATTATATCATATTTTATTCATCATAATCAAAATAAAAAATATTGTTTGGTTACCAGAATCTCGTAAGTCCGGTAATTCTTCCTCAACTATTTCGAAATCACTGTTTTTGGGCTCTCCCATAAAAGGCGTTTTGACAATATATTTTCTTGCCTTCACCATTATTACGCTGTTCTGTTTTAAGATTATATTATGAAATGAAGTGAAAACTTTATTTTAATTATTTGCTTCGCGACAGGAGACCTAAACGAGTAAACGAGTGTGGATTTTTATCACTAAACAAGTTATACTTATGACGCGATGAGTTGATAAACTGCTACTAACTTAACGTGGTCACGTGTATTAAACAAAACTAAGATTCATAAACCCATCCATCCAATCCACACCAACCAATATCATCGTAAATGATATCATCGTAAATGCTTAAGTATATTTACATAAATTTAATAATGTAATAAGTATTGACATCTATATCTATGTACATTTTAACCATATTTTAAGATATGGCGTATACTGACGTACAACGTATTATTTCTTTTAATTACTTATTTTTATATTTATACTATAATATATATTAGTTTTTTCGCTTATTCAGCGAGAAAATAACCGATTAGCGTTTAGTTATTCTATTCTATTCTATTTTTTCTTCGTGGCTTCTATCGTGTTGCCACAATATAGCGTTTAGTTATCTTATCATAACTACTTCAACTAACAATGACAATTCTGTCAACCTGTCAAAGGTAAACTGATCTTACCTTACTGTCAATGTCAAAGTCAAACCCTAACAGACAGAACAGCTGATATTTTGCGACCAAAAGAAAAAAGTATGAACGTAGCAATATACTAAAATTATGTACTAAATAATTTGTTTCAGTAACAAAACGAAAACAAGTACGAAAAATGGTTCGATTGTCGTTTTTGCTCGCTCGCGTTCCTTCGATTAAATTCCGCAAGGGTGGTATGGATCATGCGAATCCTGGAGCAGCACAAGGAACTGCTGCCACTGCCGCTGGTCGCGCGCCGACGGTGAGAAACAATTATGTCATCTATTAGTATAAGCGAAGCATATTGGATTGAAAAACCTTTTAACTACGTTATACTGTGTTTGTTTTTAGGCCGCTACTCAGGCTCAACCCGCTACTTCTATGAGCACTCTCTCAGATGTAGATTTGCCTGCTCGATACCGAAGACAACCGCTATCACAGGAGGAGATCGATCACATCAACGGAGGCGGAATCGTTTAGTTATTTTCCTGATAAGTTTTTCTTTATAAGTAGTAAAGTAGTTATTTATAAAACAATCTCTTTTAATTTCATCATATTGGACCCCAGCCAAGTTCATATATTTTATTTTGTGGTATATAATGGGATATGTTTGCATATTCCAAAAGGATAATAGTAATTCACAGTATTATAGTTAGATTATGATGTTCCCATGTACTATTCTATTAGTATTATAAGAAAAAACAAAATAAAGATTCATAATCTATCTTGGTGCTTTCAGTTGCAACTTTAATCAACTCACTTGTTTACTGAATAATTATCATTGTTTTGGTTATATCATAACGAAAGATATTTGTAATAAATATTATTAGTGCAGTAATTCAGGTTTTAAAAGTAAGTTCAGTTTACTTATATGTTTTATAACATTTCTCCCTTACCTAAGAATCCCCAAGGACTAACTGTTACTGTTGCCATACTATTACTCATATGGTTATCTTTGATATATGATAGATATCCATTATACACGAGGCTTTGTAGGTGGAAAGAATAGTTAGAGGGACACTGTAATGAAATAGTACCTAATCCAGTAAGCTCAAATTAATCATTAGGAAAATCAATGAACTGTAAATATAAATAAGTTTAACTAGAGCAATGTTATTTGCGAACTGTCATTAGCTAACTTTCATCCTCATCTATCTCCATAATGTATATGCCAATAGTAGCAGATGAGTTTACAGGAATGCTAGACTCCAATGCCTAATAGTAACTTTGAGAAATGTAGTGGCAATCTTTGAAATGTCATTGGTAAATAGAGAGCAAGGATTTTCTACTTTAGTTATGATAATTATAACTATACAATGTTAGTATTGCAACTTTACTACTATAGAGGTGTAGGCAGAACTTAAAGATAAATAAATTACTTTTAGAAAACTGGGTATTGTCAGCTTAGAATGTCACTACTCCATAATATGTTTTTGGATATTGCTATTTTAAAAGGGGGGGCTACCAGATATGTATTAATGCGGTATAAGATTTATGGTAAGTTGGTAAAAGTGTGAAGCATGTATACATGGATACTATAAATCTCTCACGGCTATAAATCCCTAGAAGGGGTAGCCAGAGTTAAGGAATTAGAAATTCCTCAGCCACTTTAGGAAAGTTGAGTGGGGAAAAGATGTTAAAGGGGTAGTCAGAGTTTTAGAGCTAGAAACTCCTTAGCCACATTTGGAAGTTGATAGGAGACAAGATGGTGGAAATAAAGTAAGTAGCTGTTGGTGATGGGTCTCCAACCGCATCGCCCAAAAATCCCTTAAAAGCCCCTATACCGTTAGTCGCCTCTTACGTACACCCACCGGAAGAAATGGGGTAGTGTGATTCAGCCGATGTTATGTGTGACTGTACCAATAAGCACTGTATCACAGTCTGTATCCAAAGTAGATGAGTCAGTAAATCTCTTCATATTACCTAAGCCAATGGAATTGATAAACTCATCATCACCAACCATACTCTGTTCTAACATCTTTCCCTATTTAAATTCCAGAAGTGGCTAAGTAGTTTTCAATTCCATGACTAGCTACCCCTTTTTGGGATTTATAGCCTTAATATTATGTATGTTATAGTAATTAGTGCTTACTTCCTTGATGTGGTATTACAGAGACAAGAATCACAAAATCGGACAATAGATGGGAACAATGTAAATGACACAACCAGATTCAAAAATGTAGAATTCAAAATCAAATGCAAACCTTCTTCAGTACTTAAAATTAATTTCAATTGTGGCTCCAAGAAGAATTAGGAGGTTTTTCAAATAGTAAATATTTGCATATTAGTTTGTTTCTTTGAATTTTTCCTTACATGGGAGGAGAAAAAAAATATTGGTGATCCGGAGACAATCATCACGAATCACATCGCAATCCTCAGATGCCTTGGTTGTATCACTTATATTTTTCTAGACCGACACAGTTTCTATTTAATGTAAGCTTATAAAAAAAATAATTAAGTAATACCGTCGCACGATCTCACGTATCACGAAGTTTGCAACAGTATGTGTAAATATGAGTAGGTACTGTGTAAGATTAGTTTGTCTCTTAAGTTTCGCAAATTATTAGAATACAGAAATAAATAAAAACTATTTTGTCTCTGACCAAGACCTATTGGCAGTCGGTTAAGTTATGGGTATGTATGTAGTAAGAGGGTTTTAATTGCGATACAAATCAATATTTAGAACACAGCACCACCATAAAGTTAGTAACCACCCTGTGGCATGAGCATTACCGGTGTCATATAAAAATAATACGCTATTGCAACAGACTGTGGCCTTCAAAAATAGGCTTTTGATCCCGTCTATATGATGCTTCAGCTACCGCCATCGAATCGGAATCCAGATATAATTAAACCCATCATTTTGAGCTTGCGACTTTGGTGCCGTTCAAATATTACGTAAGCAGATTTATTACAACTATTTACCCCCCCCCCTCCCCCTTGTCAGCAAAAGTAAGTAAATCTCTTACCCCCTCCCCTATGCTTACGTAAACATTTTTTAATCATTTTTGTATATTATTATTATATATGTTGTTATTATAATTTTAAAAATTAGGAAATAATTTAGGATAGAGATTAGATTTGACATAAGAAACTGATACAAGATTTTTTGTCCCTTACTCAAGAATATTAGAATCTTACAAACTTAACTGACTTATTTTAAATTTTTGGTACACATTTTAAATTCAAATCCATGATTATTAGTTTTCGATGGCATTGGATTACTGGTCAGTGTTGCAAGTATGCACACTCTCATCCGATTTTGGAACGTTCTCAACTCAACTCAAGCATTCACGCCGCATATATCTGAATAAGGGGCAGGCCTATCGCCGTTTTGTATGAATACACTGTCACTTGACTAAGTACAACTTAGCTATGTGGGTATCCTTATGGTGTTTTCTCTCACCGTTAACATCCGTGTTTACTTTTATATGAATTTTCTCGATGTGACGATTTAGTAACTTGATGGAAGCATGATACAGACCACACGTTTTGCATGTTCGACATTGGTTGTAAAATAACTACCGATGACGTAATCATCATCTAAACTCCCCTACCCCCATGCCATCCAAAATAAGCAATACAAAGCCCCCCCTACCCTCCATAGTGCTTACGTAATATTTTAACGGCCCTTTTGGGTATATTTATCAGATTTGGGAATACAAAAAAAATACACATACGAATAATTCCATTAAATGTCTTTATTAGCACATACCATTGCTAAAAATAAATACGATTTAAAATTTAGCTTAAACAATCAACATACAACAATAACATGTTACAGAATCTCATTCTACATCCGCATACGTTCCGTTTAAACCGGGTTGCGGAAGTTTTTGCCGGCGTATTTGGCGTCAGCGCCTAGTTCCTCTTCGATGCGGAGAATTTGGTTGTATTTGGCGAGACGCTCGGAACGGCAAGGAGCGCCCGTCTTTATTTGGCCGGTGGACAGACCCACTACTAAGTCGGCGATGAATGTGTCTTCTGTTTCACCAGACCTGATTAATGGAAAATAAATATGCTTAATAAATGAAATAAGTATAGTGGCTAACATTTTAAAAACGAAATTATCGATTCTGATAAACAAGTAGAGTTTGTAACTTTAGATTGTTTGCCATAGATCATGAAGATTATTTCAAAATCAGGAAGCAACTTAAATCTGAATTGCTATAGGCTGTTATTCTTCAAGCTAATTAAATAGCAAGGTGTGAGCAGTGACTGAAGAAACATTCCGAATACAAACAAAGAATATGAATGATGGCCATGGTGTTTCAAATGCTGACACTGGCATGTCCATAAAATTTTGGGATTGAGCTTTGAGTATATATATATATATGTATCGCACTCTCAGAACGAAAGAGGCTCAACTCAAAAATAGTGATATTGAGTTACATACATAGAGAGGCATAAAAAAATATGTTCTAAAACAACGGCACTTATTGTTATAGGGTCGGAAAATTCGCTATCCTGTTTTTTTAACAATTAGTGCCTTTGTTTTACTATTCATCGGATTGAGCATACCTTTTTATGTCTCTCTAGGATTGTAACTCAATATCACTATTTTTGAGTTGAGCCTCTTTCGTTCTGAGAGTGCGGTATGTATGATTATGATAGTAACTTATGATACTGAAAAATTACTTGGCTAGTTCGACCTATATTACCTGTGAGAAACCATGGTGCCCCATCCGTTCTTCTTAGCAAGGAGATGGGCATCAATCGACTCGGTGACACTTCCGATCTGGTTCACTTTCAAGAGCAAGCAGTTGCAGGCTTTCTTCTCCACGGCTGTGGCAATACGTTTTGGGTTTGTGACCTGCGAGATTCATATGTATTAGAAGTTATAATATAATGGAGTATTGAGTAGTAACATAATATAGTCTAGTGACAACCTTCATTTTAGAATACTTTCTCCAGTCATGTTCCAAAAGTGGCTGAAGAATTTCTCACTCTCTTTTTAAGATTTATAGTCCTGAGCTTTTGTGTGTATGGTATGGTAATTTCTTTGTTTCTTGTGTGAGGCGTAAAAGATCACTAACAGTAAGCAGACCTTTGTGAGGACAGTGTCTTAGAAAACCAATCACCAGCGCCTACTACCGTGTGGTATTGAAATCTGAAACGCTCAAGCCACACCACAACTATATTTTATATATTAAGATGTTCGAAATATTTGGGCTGGTCTGGCTGGTCCATTTAAGTTGCTTCGTAAAATCACTTCACTTCAGGCATCACAGTATTCTTAAAAAGACAGATTAGGTTAGAAACACATACACATATACTCACGGCTATAATTCCCTAGAAGGGGTAGCCAGAGCCAAGGAATTATAAATTCCTCAGCCACTTTTGGAAGTTGAGTGGGGAAAAGGCGGTAAAATAAAGGTTTTTGGTGATGGGTCTCCAACCGCATCGCCCAAAAATCCAATAAAAAGCCCCAATACCCTTAGTCGCCTCTTACAACACCCGTGGGTAGAAAGGGGTAGCGACATTCTAAGCCGGCACTACACGGCAAGGTTAGAAATATTTTCAAATTTGTATAATTTATTGACAACTCGCGTTTAAATCTTACTTTGAATATGCCTATGCAGAGAAGTGTATAGTTAGACTGATACAGAGTACTCATACTCATTCAGAGATGAGATCATTTACGTACTCTTACTCAATTTAAAATACTTATATGTTTCACTGGTATGCTATGGCTCTAAGTACTTACAGTCAGATCATCCCCGACAATCTGAATAGGGGTGCGTCCAGTGAGGCTGGTCCAAGCGGCCCAGTCGTCCTGATCGAAGGGGTCCTCGATGGAAACCATGGGGAAGTCCTTGATGAACTCCAAGTATAACTCAGCAAGTTTGTCCGAGGGCAGGTAGTCTGCTGGGTTGGATTTGGGGTTCTTGAAGTCCAGATCGTACGTGGAGTTCTTGTAGAATTCAGAAGCGGCTACGTCCATTCCAATTTCAATCTGGAAATGTTAGGGACATGTATTCTGGGCTTATATGATTAAATTTTGTTTCTATTATGATAAAACAAAGTAATTAGGATACTTTTAATCCAACTGGGCTTGAATTACTAAATGGCATGTGTTCGAATCCATATTCTGCTAATATAAATATGGGTTATCTGTCTCATGATATATAATAAGGACGAAACTATTTATCTTTAGACTTTAGAATGCATGCTTTACACATTTTTCGTTAAGGACTGAAATGAAAACCCTTGTATGCCTGAGATTGGAAAAATTTACTAACACTTTAATGGAAAAGGAAAATAAAACATAGAACAGCTTACCTTGCCAGTGTACCCAGCTTGCGCAATAGCATCCTGGATAAGGAATAGGGCATCTTTGTTGTTCTGAATGTTGGGAGCGAAACCACCCTCATCACCGACAGCTGTCGAGTCTAGACCAAACTTGTCTTTGATAATCTTCTTCAAGTGGTGGTAAACCTCTGCACCCATACGCATGGCTTCGCTGAATGAGGTGGCGCCTGAAAAACGAATTATACATGTTTGATTAAAGGGCAATTGACTTAAATATTATTAGTTAGAAGTTCAAAGAAAGATAAAGAGGAGAATAAAATAATAAAAACAAAATGAAAGACAAAGATAAGATTAAGCATAAATCGCTGCTTTCATATTATAGGGGCACATCTATAAAAATTGAGATTTCGAGTTTGAATAATATATGGATATTTCATGCTTAATGGACATACACTTATAAAGTTTTATGATTTCGTTATTATTAGTTTAATTTATTTATGACCGATTTTGTGAAAATACAGAGGCTCAAAACTCTTTAAACGCATTTTCCCAACAATCATGTTTTTTGAATTGTGCCCCTATAATATGAAAGCAGCGAAACATAAAGCATTTGATGTTTTACACAAGTGATGTATGATACTGTTGTTTGTGAGTGGTTATAGTTTATTAATATTTTTGCTGTGCAGTATCTGCTTAGAAAAAGCACTACCCCGTTTCTGCCCGTAGGTGTTTGTGAGAGGCAACTATTGTATGGCAAAGGGCATTGGGGCTTTTTAAGTGATTTTTGGGTGATACAGTTAGTAACCCATCATCAAAATTCAACATACATGTGTATGAACACACATATACCCACACCGTTAGTTCCCATTGGGGTAGGCAGAGACAATTGATTGCTACATTCCTGCTCATTCGATCGCTTCGTTCAAAAACTCAACTCAAATGTTTATGCCGTGTATCCTCGAAGGTGTGGTAGAGGTACTAACACTTCTCAAAATCTCATTATATTATTGCCACCTCGTGTTCAGAGTACCCATATTTATTTTACAATAATCTTTTCCCCTACTTTATTTTAATTTACATATAGCTGAGGAATATGTTGTGTAATATGTATGTTATAAAATTTCAAACCAATACCTGTAGGCAAGATCATGAATTCTTGCATGGCCAGCTTGTTTCCTGCATGAGAACCTCCGTTGATGACATTGAAAGCTGGGACGGGCAGCACAATGTTTGCATTTCCAGCCAAGTCAGCCAAGTGCTTGTACAGAGGAACTCCTTTTTTGGCGGCACCAGCTTTGGCAACTGCAAGAGACACTCCAAGGATGGCGTTGGCTCCAAGTTTTGACTTGTTTTCAGTGCCATCTAGTGTCAGCATGAGTTGATCAATCTGAATATTCAAATTCCAAAATGTTACATCTTTAAGTAAAGTCAGAGATATTGAATGTTATCTATACTTATAATAAATCTGTAGAGAGGTCAATTCTGTACATGAAATATATTTTCAAAATAACTATCAGGTGATGATTGGGGATCGATACTGATGCCAAAAATGCAATCAGTAAAATTTTTGTCTGTCTGTCTGTCTGTCTGTCTGTCTGTCGGTTTGTATGTTCCTTATGGAAACAAAAACTACCTGACGGATTCTAACGAAACTTGGTACAATTATTCTTCATACTCCTGCGCAGGTTTTTGTATACTTTCCAGCAGAGTAGTAAAGGGGAATTTGGGGAAATTTTGGGAAAACGGGAGAAGTTACTTCATTTTTTAAGCTTCCGTCGCGTGTGCAGCCTTAATGGTTAAACTTACATAGAAATCATGTATGACGGAAAAATTCTGCATTAAATTATCTAAAAAAAAATCCTTAACAGTTTATGTCTATCTATTACGGTTGACTCACAATAACACGTGTAATTCCTGATAGCTTAGCAGTTCGGAACATTCTGATTACATTTGTTTACTCTTACGTTTGTAAACCTATCACTCATCCCTAATTTAAAAAAGGTAACATTATTACCTATTCAATAAAAAAAGAATCATAGAAATCGGTAGACAAACACCGAAATTATACATAAAATAAGCCAGCGCGCCCGTGACCAAAACCTAATCTTTACTAATTTATATATAGCATACTAGGTGGCGCCAGTAGTTGCATCCTACATCACGTAATGATTTATTTTTCAGATTGTTATAAATACTTCATGGCGTTTTATTCCAAAATTTGCTATTTAATGGAAATACTGAACCGTTCATTAAAGCGCATTCAAAATCACCAAACTACACTGTTTAGGGAGTGCTATAAATTAAATAAATTGAAAATATTGCGCTGAATTTCACAATGATTAAGCAGGGACTGAAGAAAGAAACCTCAGATATTTAAAAAAACAACGCTACCCGTGCGAAGCTGGGACGATCCACTAGTAAATACTATATTTATGCCCATGTACATTGATTCCTATTAGGATGACAGGCATAGGGTATACACCACCACCTAGTATGATATTGTCATGACACTACTTCATAACATTTATAAATCTTTTCTTTAATGCTTTATTTTCTCATCATGGTGTAATCAGGCCTTTTAAGAAACCATATCAATTAGATCTAACATAGTAGTATAATATACAACTTTGTTAGCCTTTCAATCATCACTTTACCATCTATTTTGATATTGGGTTATTTGAGAAATAATATTATTATTTGATAATGTTTTTATTTTGGTATTGTCCTCTGAGTAGATTAATATCCCACATTTATGATTGATTGAGATAAGTGCTGTGTAGTGTCGGCTTAGAATAGCACTACCCCATTGCTTCTGGTGGGTATACATAAGAGGCTACTAACAATATTGGGGCTTTTAAGGGAATTTTGGGCGATGGGGTTGGAGACCCATCACCATTAACTACATCAATCTTTATTTCACCATCTTTTCCCCACTCATCTTTCCAAGAGTGGCTGAGGAATTTCTATTTTCCTTAGCTCTGGCTACACCTTCTAGGGATTTATAGCGGTGAGTATATGTATGTATGTACATTGATAAATCATTTTTTTTCTTTGATTGATATAGAATCAAATAAATGCATTGAAAGTTTACCTCTTTCTGTTGTGTAACTTCAATATTGGCTTTCAGGAGTTCAGGTGCAATAAGGGTGTTGATATTGCTGACAGCTGTCTTTACACCCTTGCCAAGATACTCAGTTTTGACATTGTCACGGAGCTCAAGAGCCTCATGTACTCCAGTGGAGGCTCCTGATGGGACAGCGGCACGGAACAGACCTAGTTCTGTAACCTGAAACATTGTGAAAGTGGAAACCATCAAACAAGTTTGTAGGAGCCATACCATGTTGGGTTAGTATGTCATATGAGATGACTATTTATGATGGGATATTTTAAGAGATCTTTAATGATACTTCAATATTTCTATTCTCTTTACTTCACTTAATTCAGAATTCAAATTAAAGGTAGGTAGGTGGTTTCTGTGTCCATCATTAGGGGGATTATTGCCTTCATCGCCACGCTTGGCATGCGGGTTGGCGATCGCAGTAAGATCTTGATAGTACATACATATGCTCATACATACATATACTCATGGCTATAAATCCCTAGAAGGGGTAGCCAGAGCTAAGGAATCAGAAATTCCTCAGCCACTCAGTACTCATTTGAATGCTGCTGCCCATTCACTGGTAGTCCCTCTGTCACCTTTTACGACTCCCTTGGGAAGTAAAAGGGTGGGTGTTGGATATTCTATGCCGCAAACACACGGCAACGCAGCGTGAATCGCGGGAAACCGTTGGATAAGGGCAGCGTAGGACCAGTCGTTGTGGAAATCTTTAGGGGAGGCCTTTGTCCAGCAGTGGACATCTATTGGCTGAATGATGAGGTGGTTTCACTGTAAAGTGAAGCTTTTAGCTTTCTGTGAGGCATAATAAGTGATCATTAGACAATCAAATTAGGAACCTAGACAACTTGCTATATTTTCTTATAGGATTAATTTTTATGGGATATCTTTTTATTAAAGCTTGAAAATTCCAAGTGAATTTTTTCAAAAAACATTTTGTCTATATAAAAGTGTAATAATTTTACTTTTTAATTATAATTACTTACTACTTTTGTAACTTACCAAGTCAACTTCAACAGTAGGGTTACCACGGGAGTCAAAGATTTGACGAGCTTTGATGGACTTGATTGGCATTTTGAATGCTCTGGAAAGCTGAAATTATATTAATTAATACATGTATGAATAATATAGGATTTCTATATTTTTAGTTGTTGAAATTAAAAAAGAAAATATCAAACACGTTTACACAAAACAAAATGTAGTAAATACAGATCTTTGGATGAAACGAAATATACATGAAAAATTTGCAACCCCTAGTTCTGAATAATATTTTTACAAGGACATTGACTATTTAAATCCAAAATGAGTGTGTCTTAAAGCTATATATGACAACCTAAGTATTAAATACTACAAACTTTTTTTAATTATTCACTGTAAAAACTATTTTGGAAACAATCGGAAACTGTACTGGATCTGGTTACATAAAGAGAAATATCTTTCTTTAGGCTTTTGTTCATACAACCGCATTTTATAAATTTGCAATAATAATGATTTACTTACTTTCTTTAGAGAAAAATGAAGGTGACTTGAGATAATTGTGCGGAAACTTTGGTTAGTTTTTCACAAGCCGCTGCAAACTGCAATATATTGACCGATTTGACCTTTGTGAAAACTCCCAAGGTGACTGCGAGAGAGAGAGAGAGATGAGCGACATTGAGCGACGTTATCACTGTCAGTCACTAATGTCAACTTGACATATATTTTTTTTAAAGAATGGATGAACACGACTATATAGTCCAGTTCTTTTGTATTTGCAATGAGCCACCTTTAAACCATATATTTTTCAAGATACCAGGGACCAGACGAGCGCCTAAAGGAGGACACAAATTTGTGTGTCCATAGACCACCACGTCTGGTCCCTCTCCTCAATAACTTTGAGTAATATAAAAACTACAAAATAATAATATAAAAACTACAAAACGGATGGCGCTTGAAATTTATTTAACCGAACAGAGTAAATAACGTTTGATGCAATTTTTGCTTAGTATTTACCAATATTACCGTTTAGTAAATATTAATATATTTATAACTAGTGGATCGGCCCAGCTTCGCACGGGTAGCGTAGTTTTAAAAAATATCTGAGATTTCTTCATTCACAGCTCTTTGTGATTTTGAAAGCGCTTTTATGAATTGTTCAGTGTTTCCACAAATAAGCTGATTTTCAAAATGAGTTGGGAGATTTAACCTTTCGTAGGCTGACAGTACCTTCCTATTTGTTACTGTCGTCTGCCGGGAAATATCGGCACTATGACCGTGTTCGGACGGGTATAGAACATTGATGTAAATTACTTATTATTTATTTAGTTAGTATAGTTTAGCGATTGAAATGTAAAGTTAGATAGGTAAACTATGATTTGTAATAAAATATATGGACATTATATGCTTTATTTAGATTGTCTACCTTTCAGAAAAAAAATTACCTAAAAGTGACCCTGACTGAGAAATATGCTCAATTTTATGTTCAGTTTTGTTTATTTTCGTCCTAACTCATTTTTGTTACATTTTTGAATAACAAAACAAAGAAGTTATGCTAAAATAAGGATAATTTATAACACGTAACTTATAAAATAAAGTAAAAACACTTCGTTAGCTCACGACCGTTTGAATAATGCAAGATTTGAATGAAGTTTAGTCCGAAAATTTGTATAGGTGAATGTAGGTGCGAATGTTGTTTATGGTCAATGGACTCATTCTTTATTACTTTAAAGTGATTTCAACTATCCTGTCATATAAATAAGATTTAAAATTAACTAAAACTAAAATGATTCCTCCTTGGACGGATACGTCCTTAGGCAAAGGATTGGGGTATGGACGGATCCGTCCTTGGGCGTTCTAAAGGTTAAAGTTGAGTAAAACGCTATCAAGTATTTATAACAATCTAAAAACCTATCGCGAAGTAGGATGCGTGCTACTGGCGCCATCTAGTATGAAATAAGTAAATTAGTAAAGATTTGGTTAGGACTATTATTTTTCACGGCGATAGGCCTGCCCCCTATCACGTGAGTACACTTTCCATGCAAAACGTGGGTACTCTGAACACCAGGTGGCAATGTCACGTGATGTTCAGAAGTATTAGTACCTCTACCAACCCCTTCGGAGACATTCGGCGTGAACGTTTATGTTATGTTATTATGTTATGTTTATTATTTTGCATGCATAATTTTGGTGTTTCTATACCGATTTCTATGATTCTTTTTTTTATTCAATTGGTAATAATGTTCATTGTTTTAAATAAGGGATGAGTGAGAGTACTATAAACGTAAGTGTAAACAAATATAAGCTGAATGCTCCAAACTGCTAAGCTATCAGGAGTTACACGTGTTATTGTGAGTTAACCATAAACTATAGACATATGCTGATGCGGAATATTTATTAAACAAATTTATGTATGATATTTCCTTCACACGTGATTTCTATGTAACTTTAACCATGCACACGCGACAGAAGCATAAAAAATTGTAACTTCTCCCGTTTTCCCAAAATCCCCCTTCACTACTTTGCCGAAAATTATTCTATAACCTGCCCAGGACTATGAAGAATAATTGTACCAAGTTTCGTTAAAATCCGTCGAGCAGTTTTTGTTTCCATAAGGAACATACAAAGCGACAGACAGACAGACAGAAATTTTACTGATTGCATTTTTGGTATCAGTATCAATCAATTTTGAAATATATTTAATGTACAGAGTTTACCTCTCTACAGATTTATTATATGTATAGATAGATAACAGTGTAGAGATAAGTTACTCAATATGATCACGATACTTCAACAGAAGGGTTCTGTCCACTGACCTCCATTATACTATGTAAGTACGCTGGACAAATTATAGGCCGTGACATGTTGAGGCAATTTGATTTTCGCCATTGTGGCGCTTACGCCAGCTGTGAGAGGGTAAGGAACTGATGAAAAGATGGGACGGACGGTAAGATGAAATATATCGATAAAAGCTTTTACTTAAAGGAATGGATTCTATTACTCTTAATGCATAAATCATGGCTAATGTATTAACTAATTCAATTGATCGCTAATACTATGACTAACCAAGGATTGAGTAATCGTAGGATTAGCCGAAGCCGGGAAATGTGGGTAATTTATGTATATCTAGCTAGATCCAACATAAATAGGGAACGTTTTTTAATAAATATAAAACTTCAACTTCAGTACTTAATGAGCTGCTATCCGTTTCACTTGCCCGTGACAATGCAATAAATAGATTAGGTGAGGTATTTATAGAAAATAAACACAATTTTATTATTTATTATATTAAGTACAAACAAAATAAAGTTTTTCACCTTCTCAAAGTGCGTGCTTATGCTATGCATATTAAAACAGACGTCAGTAAAGTAGTTTTGAGCATATGTAATCATATTGTTTTGGACGTGAACTAGACTTATTAATACTTTTCAGCCATAATTCCAAAGTTAGAAACCTGTTAATTACAAGATTGTCTATGTTTAATTATCTGTCGGTAAGGTAATCGGTAAGTTTTATCGAAACTGAATTTCACAGCATGGTCACAACACTATTAAATATTTTTTTATTATAAAAACCATAGACATATTACGCTATAAGGTAAAAAAGCACTGGCCAATTTGCAGTTTACGTCAGATTTAGTTCCTTTCCCCCTCATTGGGGGCGCTTCAAATCGGCAATAAATAGTTGTCATTTTAATACGTATCATTAGTCCAGCATTGTAATCTGTGGTCCAGCGTACTTATATGGTGCTTATATGGTACTTATACAGAGTGGCCCAAAAGTCGTGGATCAAACGAATAGGGGAGATTAAGGAGGCTATTTCCAACAGAAAATCTTTCTACAGCATGACCATAACTTCACTGCACAAAAAAATATGATATATTTGATTTTTTTATTTAATATGCCGAGATTTTTGACAATTTCATTCATAAATATTTTTTTTGATAGAAATGAATAAAATTGTGAATAAAAGTGTATTGCTCCTTCATAGATTTAGAGAAGGCGTATGATAGGGAAGTATTTGTGGGAGGTGTTATCCAAGTTCGGCTTGGGGAGCCAACTTATACGTGCATTGGTATCACTCTATGAGGATTCTTGTGCATGTATAAGAATAAACGGGGAAAACACAGACTGATTCGGTATCTCTATGGGTGTCCGACAGGGATGTGTAGCTTCTCCGTGGCTCTTCAACTTGTTCATGGATGACTGTCTGATAGAGCTGCGTGAAAGTGATTATGGACTGAGAATGGGTGGATTCGTCATCAAATGCCTCTTATATGCTGATGATCAAGTGTTACTTGCATCGTCGGTTGAAGAGTTGCAAGAGATGATGAATATTACATGTGCGTCGTTTGAAAGAAAAGGAATGAGAGTGAATGTGGATACAACCAAAAGCATGGTTTTCGAGAGAGAGGAGAATATGACTGAATGCGTGATTGAGAACAATGGTAAGAAAGTGGAACAAGTGAAAGAGTTCGTATATCTGGGAACTGGGAAGTTTGTTTACTAGGGATGGAAAGTGTGATGAAGACATTGAAAGAAGAGTAAAAAAGGGTAATGCGGTAAATGGAGCACTGGATAGTCTCATGTCTAGTCAATCCGTGTCCGAAAAGGCCCGAATGGCTGTGCATGATGCTGTCCTTGTTCCTGCGCTTATGTATGGCAGTGAATGTTAGGTGTGGCAGAAGAAGCATGAAAGCAGAGTGAATGCAGTAGAAATGAGATCCCTCAGAAAAGTTTGTAATGTAAGGTTATGTGATCGTGTGAGGAATGATGTGATTCGTGAAAGGTGTGGTGTAAAAGATGATATTGTAAGTAAGATAGAAAAAGGAATGTTGAGATGGTTTGGGCACATAGAGAGGATGGATGACAGTAAAGTGGTGAAAGAGATCTATGGAGCAAATGTGGAAGGTAATGTTAGTAGAGGACGACCTCGAAGGACACATTTAGATCAAATAGAAAATGTGCTCAAAAAGGCAGGTGTCCGAAGTACGAAGAATAAAAGAGCATGTATGAAAAGATTGATGGATGTGAATGAAGCTAGAGAGGTTTGCCAGGATCGTACAAAGTGGCGATCGATAGTCTCTGCCTACGCCAATGGGAACTAACGGCGTGAGAATATGTATGTATGTATGTAAATGAATAAAACAAAAGGTTTTGTATTATGACTGGATAATGTATCAATACAAAAAAAAAGTATTGCAGCCCTTGGTACCAAATTTAACGAGCAATTAATGTTTTTCCGTTAATTTTGAAGCGTTACAAAAAAATATTTCAAACTTTAAGAGCACTCTGTGAAAAAAAAAGTATCACGGAAAAGTAACCCTGTACTTTAAAAAAATGCTGGCTTAATGCTGTTTCAAAAGAGGTACAACACTTAGCAGTTTGACCTTTCGTTTTAGTTTTATGGTCGTTTTTTCATAGTACATATAATGGAGGTCAGTGGTTCTGTCACATTGCGAAAATAAAATTAGTGCAGAAAATGGACAATAATATTCAAGTCTAACCCAGTCTAACCGATTGGCGAGACTTGTAAAGCCGAAGATAACTTAAAACTATGTGATCTATTTATTTATTCCAATGTCTCATTTTTGACTGCCTGGTAGATTTGCTTAACTTTTGGTATAATGTACTTACATAAATACATAAACTCACGGCTATAAATCCCTAAACAGGGTACCCAGAGCTTTGGAATGAGAAATTCCTCTGCTTCTTTTGGAAGTTGAGTGAGGTAAAGATGGGAATAATAAATAGTTGTTGGTGCCGGGTCTCCAACCACATCGCCCAAAAGTCACTAAGAAAGCCTATATACCCTTAGTCGTCACTTACGATCACCCACGGGTAGAAATGGGGTAGTGCTATTCTTAGCCGACACTACACAGCTATGACGTGTGATTATGAAATTAAATTAATATTTCGAGAAACAATGATAAATACTTTAGAACATTCTAGAATCTTTTCAATATTAATTGCTGTATAGAGTAGTACTGTAGAGTGTCGGCTCAGTATAGCACAAACCTTATTTTGTCTCATGGATGCCATAAAGCCCACGGCTTAAAAGTGATTCATAGACGATGATGGTTGACCATGGAAGCGGTCGCCGATTCGGTATGCAAAGTTTTACTAAAGTGATGCTGATTACAAAACCATTTCGAGATATTATGGTCATAAACAATATTTTTTTGAAATCATATCAATTGAAGCTAACATGACTGTTATTTTATCAAAAAACTGTAACAGTGTTTGACCTTCAATGTTGTTTCAAAGACATACGGTTTTGCAGTTTATGAATAAAATATCTAAAATCATAGGTTTGTTTAGTATAATATCGTAATAATTTCATTTGACATCACAAATTCGTATTATGTTTTGCAATCAGCAACATTTCGCTTCATTTGCATGTCGCTATGTTATTTTATCAATCGATGACGTCATAAAGTACAAAAGTTGAACAATCTTTAAAAAATCATAACTTTACAATTACTCATTTTGATTGGAAAATATTCAAATTAGTCTTTTATTTTCGTGTTTACTATCGAATAAAAATATTTAACAAATACCAAAAAAAACTTTGCATACCGAATTGCATAGAAGAATGTCAAGAACATATAGCCTAGGCATTAATTCGCGGGTGTTAATGTACATGTAATCGTTGGATACCGCGGTTGCTCTCTGAAGCTAAAAAAGGAGGTTCGTATGGATAGTCAAAAACGCGTTAACGATCCGAAAGGAGTATTTTCAATTCGACCGTATTTTTTTTATGTTTGTTCGCCGATTACTCCTCCATTTATAAACCGATTTTGATTATTATTTTTAATTCGAAAGAAGGTACTCCCGGAATGGTACCATGATGAGGATATCAGGGTCAGATGATGGGATCCTGGAGAAATCGAGGGGAACCTTCAAATTTTATAGGCATATGTATCGCGTTTTACATATTTTCTGAAGTTATATTGGCATTTGCTTCTGGAAATCATAATGTTAAGCTGCTGAGCTGATGATGGAAGGTGTTGGTCTTCAATTTCTAGGAGTTAAGAAATGGTTCTTTCAACATTAATGTATGGATATATATACTCTTCGTGACTTTTATGAAGAAAAGTACAGGTTCACTAAATATTTCTTTTGTTATGTTATTATTACCGAGAAAGTACCATGAGACCAGGATCTGATGACGATATCCCAGGAAATCGAGGGGAACTGTCGAAACTCACAAAGGTGACTTGTTGACGTTTGAGCTTAATTCATTTATATTGATGTGCATATTACACTTTGGTGGGTTATGACTCTCACTTAGAGTCTGATGATGAGGAAGAAGGATAGTCAATATGAGAAAGAACTTTGGCCTCTATCTTATGAATACGTCTTCAATCAAGTTTCAGGATGATAACTGTGATAGCTCTGTGGGTAGAACACATGTTGTCGTGCAGACTACTATGGTTCAAATTCCGGGTCGGGCCTACACCAATTTGTACTAAAGACATCTGTGTTTTTAATTTATCAGGGTTGTTAATGGTGAGGAAACACATCGTGAGGAAACCCACATGGTTAAGTTGTACTTACGCCCGATTCCTGAATTAATTCAAGCTGAGAACGACTTAAGTATCGTTTTGTCACATTCAGTTGTTAAGATTTCAAAGCGACACAATAATACTTAAGTTGTTCTCAGCTGGAATACTCAATTCAGAAATCAGTCGTTATTCATGCGACAGTGTATTTGTACAAAACGGCGATAAGCCTGCCCTCTTATACGTGAGTGCAAACAAGCAAAACGTGTCCAAGCAAAACGTGGGTACTCTGAACACCAGCTGACAATGTCACGTGATGTTCAGAAATGTTAGTACCTCTGCCAACTGCTTCGGGGATATTCGGCGTGAACGTTTGAGTGTTTTTTGAGTCAAGATGTAAAATCGAGACCATCGCCTTTCGAGGTATTTCAAGAACAATGTGCAGTAGCATATGGTTGAGCCTATTGAATACTGAACTGAGCAATATGCCAAAATCTTCAATTCGTACAATAAAAGAAATACCGCAAATACGACGAATAATACACTAACCGTCGTTTCCTCATGCGAGTGGCATCCTTGCCAGGTCTCCCAATCTCTACAACTCGTAAAATAAATAAATTTTTAACAAAAAGAAATCGACTTCATAGTTGAAAAAACAAAAACAAAATAAAAATCCGAAAAAAGTAATCCGAATTATGATTTACATGGAAAATAACTAATCAAGTACTAAAAATTAAGAAATAAGTCTTTTTAATTAAATATGAGTACTGTGATTAACACCTTAGCAATTTCTTTATTCCACACGCGTCAGTTCAACCTACCTAACTCTTAAAATTATCTTAATTTAATTTGTGAGTCGGTGCCAGTCAAACAAAATCAAATTTACCCTGCTAGCTCTGGTTCTTTCCATCTAAGCACTATTTTGCTAACTAACCTAACCTA
This sequence comes from Bedellia somnulentella, assembly GCA_963576735.1. Lineage (NCBI taxonomy): Eukaryota > Metazoa > Arthropoda > Insecta > Lepidoptera > Bedelliidae > Bedellia > Bedellia somnulentella. The sequence goes on along the minus strand of OY755184.1, from coordinate 5,504,064 downwards.
ACCTAACGTTTTAAAGTGTATACATACAAAAATCAATTAACCCTACCTAAATCTGTGACCTAATGTAGATATCCTACATTGTACATGTACGTGCGGAGTGCGAAATACACACTTATTACCACGCAGGCTGGCTTATACAACATTTCGAATAAAGAGGTGAACGTTTGAAAACGGAAACCCCACGTCAAAGGCCAACCTCCTAGTTGGGGTGTTGTGGAAGGGTTTCCTTTCATTGGGTTTTTCTATCTTTAGGGTGTTCTAGTGGTTTAAGCCACTGATAGTAAAATAAATACCCCATAAAAACTCAAACAAAACGGGAAGTACTTAAGGTCCCTTGAGCATAGTCAATTAATTAAAATATCACATAAAAAACATTTAGCTGCCTATGAAATGTGCGAGTAGGCATGGTCTAAAAACATTGGATTGACTGTGGCGTAAGAAATAACTTAACAGGTGTTCTGATGTCATGGATAATTCTAATTCATCAAAATCACGTTACACCAAAATAAACCCAAACTTAACTGAATTCCAACGTTCACGCCGAATATACCCGAATGAGTCGGCAGAGGCACTATACTTCTGAACATCGCGTGACGAATATATTGACGAACACACTAAGTTTTTTTTGTTTAGTTTTTATTTAGTTTCGTTTTTAATGTTTTTAGTTATATTGTTAACTGTGTAGCAATGAATAAATGTTTTTCTTATCTTATCTTTTTTTTATGTTTTCCTCACATTTTACATCCATGAAAAGTAATCCACACATATAACTTTAGAAAAGACAAATTGGTGTAGGCGCCACTCCGGGATTGAACCGACGACGCCTCTCTGCATGATAAGCACTGCTCTCACCACTGAGCTGTCTTGGTTGTTGCACTAGTAAATGCTCTCAAAACTTAGATTCAAAAGAAACAAATATTAAAAATGTAAATTTTTACAAGTAAACTGAACTCGATTAGTCGTTCAGCACTGCCTTCTACTAACACTGCGAAGGTAAAATTTTACCATTCCAATACTATAATTAAGTTGAATAAATTAATATAAGTAGCGCGAAAGAAAACTAAAAAAGTTTTTGGGCCGTCCGCTTATCCATCCCATGATAGGCCATCAATATCAAACAAAAATATATGCTTACGTATCAATAAAACCAAAATTAAAATTTGATAATTATGTCTTAAGAAATTTTGAAACTATTTCTAAAACTCTAAACTCTCTGAGCTTAGTAAGTAATGAATTACCCCCTCGAGATATTCAGCGGTAAGCATAATACGGACAACAAATTGTCAACCCTACATTATTTGACAATAAAGTCCTATATCCAGGGTAACCAGAGTATCAGATTTAGAAATTTGTCAGGCACTTTTGCAAGTTGAGTAAAGAAACTGTTGGAGCAATTAGAATTCAGGGTTCCCTCTCGAGCAGTGCGAATTCAGCAATTGTTTACCTTATCAATCCTAAAAAATAATATTGCTCTTAATCACCCACCACGCAGAATGTGCCAATCTTATAATAATATATGTTACGATGTTGATATCTTTGGATGCTCACTGAGTTCTTTTAAACTTTATGTTAACAATCAACAAAATAATATTTAATTATAGGAATTATCTTTTTATCTCTCCTCTTTTGTAGATAGTCTAATCTTAAGTTAATGTATAATCTTAGTTAGTTTAAGCTAATTCTAATAAAAAAAAAACAAAAAAATAACAAAAAAAAATGTATAACTATATTCGATCTGTAATGTTCTCTCTTTTTTGTCGTGCATATATTACAAGTTAATGTTGTGTGCATTTGTAACTGGAACTTAGACTAGGAATGTTCATGTTGTAATTGTAATTACCTAGTCTGGCCATAAATACTGTCCCTCGCATTTTAATTTGGAAATTTCGCAAACTAAATGTCATTTGATGCTTTTTTGTTTTTGTACGATATAAAAAGGCTTTGACTTTCTAGAAAAACCTCACTTTATATCCTCAACCCAATCTGAAGCTATGGAGTGGGGTCTGAAAGAAAACCGTATCGCTGTCATAGCCCTACACAAGTGCAACAAATCTCCAGTTGAAACATTCAACCTCCTGTAGTCGCTCGGAATCACGAAGAAATTTGTGTACCGAACTATCAATCGATTCAGCGAGATGTCCTCTATCGATGATAGACCCAGGAGCGGACGATTCCAGGACTCCAGCTGCGATCAAAGCTGTTGCGGAACGAATCCGGAGTAATCCCCTCCGCAAGCAGAAAATCTTGTCTTGGGAGATGAAAATACCACCTAGGACAAAAAAAAAAGTCATAAAGTTTATTTTTCAAAATAAAGTTAAATACTAAAATTTTTTGAACGTCAAAGTTTTAAATTAATCGTTAATCCGTTGCTTCGGAAGGTGTTCGTAAAGAGAAGAAGCCACAAAGAAACTCTTTACATTCACATTTTTTCATTTTTTCAAAATATGGTTTGTACAATTTCAGTTTATTAACATGTTTTTACTTTACAAAAGATTTTCTATGCGACCAAACCAAACGCTAGTTTGACATAATTAAAATAAATTGTCCATCACAAAAACCAATCACATAACGTGAGAAGAAAAATCCTCACCAGACAATTATTCCTAGGAATAACGAGGGAAGATTTATAGCTTTACGGACATGGTCATGTGCGCGTTGGGTCCTTGTCGTTTAAAAAATCTTGAACACTGTAGTAAGATTTCTTTAAAAGCATGGCTTTAATTGCCTTTTTAAAAGATGCCACAGGCAATTCCAATATGTCAGAAGGGAGTTTATTGAACATACTTTATTAAGTCTCCACTTCGGTACGTTAAGTTTCTCTTTATTCCGAGTGTTAACAGTATGCCTATCACTAACTTTACTAAATTGGCCTATATTCTTTTTGGCATACATTAAATTCTCAAATATGTATTGGCAAGGGACAGTTAAAATGCCAATATCTTCAAATTTTTCGCGCAACGAATACCTCGACCTTAACATGTAAATAGATCGGATAGCTCGCTTTTGTAAGACAAAAACTTTATGAACATCAGCCGCTTTACCCCATAATAAAATACCGTACGACATAATACTATGAAAATAACTGAAATAAACAATGCGAGCTGTTTCTATGTCTGCTATTTCTCTAATCTTACGCACGGCATACGCTGCTGAGCTCAGCCTTTTAGAAAGTGTTAGTATATGGGGTCCCCATTGCAACTTAGAATCGATTATTATCCCTAGGAATTTTGACTCTTTCACTAATTCTACTTTTTCACTGTCAATAACAATATTGGCGTCAACTTGCCTAACATTCGGTAAAGTAAATTTAATACATTTAGTTTTTTTTGCATTCAGAACCAGGTTATTTACAGTAAAACAATGCAATACCAGTGAGATAGCTTTATTTACGTCGTCAAGAGATGTAGAGGATCTCGCTACATTAAATATTAAAGATGTGTCATCTGCAAACATAACTATCTCAGAATACTTTTGTACCATAAATGGTAAATCATTAATATAAATCAGAAACAGTAATGGGCCAAGTATAGAACCTTGAGGAACGCCCATCTCTATTTCCGATCCTTTCGACGTGGTTCCATTAATGTCTACCTTTAAAGTTCTTTTATCAAGATATGATGCCATTAATTTCAGTGCTTGCTCGTCAAAACCGTAATATTTAAGTTTAGTCAACGCTATTTCCTTTTTTACACAATCAAAAGCTTTTGTGAGGTCACAAAATATACCTAACGCACCATGGGACCATGTCCCGCATCATTAAAGCAGACCTAAAACTTGCCGCTTACCGAAGAAGCACCGGGCATCGCTTGACAGCAGCTCTACGCTATATAAGGGCACCCAGAGCGAAGAAGCTGTTCCAAAAGCACGCTAGGGGCGGGTATCGAACAATTCTCTTTACTGATGAGAAAATCTTTACGGTGGAGGAGAAATACAACCGCCAAAATGACAGGGTGTACGCACACAGCGCTCAAGAAGCTTCCGAGAAGGTTGCCAAGGTGGAAAGAGGCCATCACCCTGCCTCAGTCATGGTTTGGTGGGGCGTGTCGTCCCAAGGGGTAACCGAGCTTCATTTTAGCAAACAAGGCGTAAAAACTAAGGCGGTGAACTACCAAAGCGATATTTTGGAGCCTATTGTGAAGCTACTCACCCACACATTGTTTTCAAACAAGCATTGGATATTTCAACAAGATTCAGCTCCGGCCCACAAAGCACGAAACTCACACTTGTGGCTAAGGGACAATTTACCCGAGCTTATCGCATGCGAAGATTGGCCTTCAGGAAGTCCGGACCTCAATCCATTGGATTACCGATTGTGGACAGTTTTAGTGGAGAAGGCTAGCTCGAAGACTCATAAGATTTTGAGTCGTTAAAGCGCGATTTGGTGGCTGCAGCGGCATCGATACCCAAATCGGCGATCGACGAGTAGCCGGACCGATTGAAGAGGTGTGTGAGGGCAAAAGGTGGTCATATTGAGTGAAAAGTTTATAAATAAATAAAATAGGATCTAAATATACTGATATATACTGATTTCATTACATTTTGTTTCTTGTTCATGTAGATAGGCACAATTTTAGTAGAGACAATATTTATGGCAAGACTAGGTAGATTTAATATATGTTTTTAGTTTAAGATCTGTAATTGTACCTAAATAAATAAATAAATAAACCGTGGAAAAAAAAGATATTTGGTGATCCCGCCACATCCCCAACAATCACTTAATGAAAAAAATGGTTAGTGTTATTCTAAGTCGACACGAAACAGTTACAACTTTTTAATGGTTAATATAAAATAATACCTGCATGAGAGGCGTCGATGCTTCACACTGAGCTATCATGGTTATTTATAGACTTAGTTTATTGTTCCGTATTTTTACAGAATTTACAATTCCCATTTGATATAAATCTATACTATACTAATATTATAAAGCTTAAGAGTTTGTTTGTTTGAACGCTAGGATCTCAGGAAATGCCGAATCAAATTGAAAAATTAATTTTGTGTTGGATAGTCTATTTATTGAGGAAGGACACGCTGCGACCAATAGGATCAGCGAAAAATGTTGTAAAAACGGGGATAATTATTCATATTTCTCGACCTCAGAAGCATTAGGTCGGATGTGCAAGTACGTCAAAAATGGTTTATTAATCCAATGAACTCAGTTTTTTCAGCTCTTTCCGTCGATCTGACTCTCATATTCCTATCTTAACTCGTTGCTAAATTACCAAACATGCATAAAGTCGTATGTCAACTATTTTCGCATTCTGGAGAAGCATTTAGTTGTAACGTTAAATTTGACCTTTTGCCATTTAAGAAGTATCATAAAAATAAGTCGTATCAATAGTTACGGATTTCTGCCTTAAACTAAATTATGCTCAGACTAACCCTGTATATTCGCTTACGATATTATGCTTCGGTAAGTTTTGTACTAGATTATATTTGTATTTCGAGATACAACTTTATGCCTCCCAAAAAAAAACAATACTTAAAGTGTAAGCTAACATACGACTTTATGCTTCGCAAAAAAACAAAATCAAAATCAAATCAAAATCAAACTTTTTTTTCGTTGCATGAATTTTTTCTACTGTTGTTTACTAATTTGGGTGCGCTGATTTCAAATCTACTCTCGGATTTTTTGCAGCAGCTCTAGTTAGTGAGATACAGGTACCGTCTCGAATTTACATAAGTAGTCGGTAGTTTCTATCAACAGCGGTGTAACTTAAGTAGTTCCTCTATAAATTTCATTATGTCTTCCTCAAGAAGGACGTGTTTAAATAATCCTGATTGTTTTTGTGTTATTTGTGGACAATATATGTTCCAAAAATTTCGTTTAAATGTGTCGGACTTTGTGAAAAAGGCATACTTCGACTACTTTGGGTTCCCGTTGCCGTCAAACGCTAAACCTTGGATACCAAGTTTGGCATGTAAAAGTTGTGTTGAATCTTTACGACTGTGGGCAAACAAAAAAAGACCCACTTTTAAGTACAAAGCTCCTATGATTTGGCGTGAACCATCCAACCATCATGACGACTGTTATTTCTGTGTAACGAAAATCATAGGAATAAACCATAAAAATTGCTCTAAGTGGATATATCCAAACTTAAAATCTGTCATAAGACCAGTCTTGAGTATTAGTGACACATCAACACCACAGCAGCCATCTACATCTTCGGAAAATCCATACCAGTGCAGCGGACAAACCGAAAATGACGGCAGTGGTAGCGACAGTGATTTTGATTGCTACGGTAGTCCCCGACCACTAAATCAAGATGATCTAAATGACTTGATCAGGGACCTTGGACTCTCTAAAACGGCGTCAGAAATTTTAGCTTCCCGATTGAAAGAAAGAAATTTGTTGACCAGAGAAACGAAGATATCGTACTACCGTAACAGGGAAAAGGATTTACTTCCTTTCTTTACCAAAAAAGATAATTTTGTGTTTTGTACTGATATTCCGGGCCTAATGACTGCAATGGGATTAAAAGAGTATAATCCAAATCAGTGGCGGTTGTTCATTGATTCGTCAAAACGAAGTTTGAAATGTGTACTTTTACATAATGGTAACAAACTTGGTTCCTTGCCTATTGCTCATTCTACAAAGGCTAAAGAAGAATATCCTACAATATCTTTAGTTCTCGACAAAATCAAGTACAAGGAACATAACTGGGTTGTATGTGTTGATTTGAAAATGGTAAATTTTCTCCTGGGCCAACAAAGTGGCTACACAAAATATCCCTGTTTCCTATGCTTATGGGACAGCCGAGCTAAAGCTGAGCACTGGACAAAAAGAGACTGGCCCTCCAGGGAGGCTTTGGTTCCCGGTAAGCAAAATGTAATTAATGCTCCACTAGTATCCAGAGACCGAATTATATTGCCTCCTTTGCATATAAAACTGGGGTTGATGAAACAGTTTGTAAAAGGTCTTAACAAAGATGGCGAATGTTTCAAATACATTGTAAAAGTGTTTCCAAAATTGAGTAGTGAGAAAATCAAAGGTGGTATTTTCGATGGCCCACAAATCAGGAAGTTGATAGATGACAAAAATTTTAACAACTATATGACAGCTGTCGAGAAATGTGCATGGGAAGAGTTTGTTTGGGTAGTGAGAAATTTTTTGGGCAATAGGAAGTCTGACGGCTACATTCAGCACGTTGAACAGTTGCTGATACACTTCCAGCGGCTTGGATGCAACATGAGTATTAAGCTTCACTACCTTCACAGCCATCTAGACTATTTTCCTGAAAATCTAGGTGACCTAAGCGAGGAACAAGGAGAGCGCTTTCACCAGGATATTCGCACTATGGAGGAGAGGTATCAGGGGTACTGGAATGAACATATGATGGCAGATTATTGTTGGAGCATTCAAAATAGTACTCATAATACATCTCACTCTAGAAAGTCCAAAAAAAGGAAATTTTATTCAGAATAAATATATTTCATAATTTTTTTAAACTTAAACTATGTGCATTTTCAATGAAAAACCCTGTCACTTCGTAACTCCAAAACTAGAGCTGCTACATAAAAACGGCATATATTTTTGAAATCAGCGTGGAAAAACTGTAACTGTAATGTAAAAAAATCTCATGCAACAGACATGCTGTTTTCCAGTGTTATCAATGGATTAGTTTTGTATCTTAAGGTACAACGTTATGCTTGGGACGTCATGGATATTTTGTGTTGTTTTTCAAATGTATTTGCAGATACAACTTAATGTTACTATTAAATTGTAACTTTTAGCTTCAAAACTTTACGGAAATTGAGATCCGTCCGTTTCGTCACCCTTAAGAAATGCTCGGGCTTGCTCGTATTAAGACTACCGACCAAGGTCGTAGTAGCAGCAGCGGTGCACTTTTGAGTAATAGTTACCGGCACGCGCGCAGAGGACTTTAATAATTCATTTTAAATCTTTTTATTAATTATCATAGGCTATAAGTTCATTCCTGTGAAGTTTAAATAATCCATACTACGTGTTTCTTTTATAAAATGGATGAAGTAAACCATGTAAGTACCTACAAACTATTACCTCGTTTTACCAATATTTCAACTTTTTATAAATTGTTTATATGATAGGCTTTTATACTTTTGTACACTTTTATAAAATTTAAATGGTCCCTTTGTATTTTTTTGCAGAATGAAGAGTTTGCTCAGTTACTTTTGAAGAGAAAAAAAAGGTGACAAGTGCGAGTTGAACTCGCGTGAAGAGGGTTCCGTACGATTTACCATGTTATTTTAATATCATGGACTTCTTATAGGTTTTCCTATAATTTATAAGAAGAAAACTAATTTCTGTATTTTTTTAAAAATTTTAGGTTCAGTAGTGTTGGAGATAAGGGGGGGGGGAATGGTCAATTTTCGTCTATTTTCTTGGATAACTTGGAAACTATTTATTTTAAAATTACAAAAAAATACATTTAAGATCTTCTCAACAAGACCTTTCATTTAATATGCCACACGATGCAGTTTTTTTTTTTAATTTTCCCCTTTCCCTCAAAAATGACCCCCCATATACAGATTTCATCTGCTCAGTCACACCTCTGTGTTTGGGTCACAGGAATTGATATGTGTACCAAATTTCAACTTAATCGGTCTAATAGATTCGGAGATAATTGACTGTAAGCGACGGACGGACAGACACACGCGTGATCCTATAAGGGTTCCGTTTTTGTATTCAGACGTACGGAACCCTAAAAAATACTTGGTTTAAGAGAAAAAGCAAGAGAACTGAATAACATTGAGATAGAAGATGACCGGCAGTTGGTCATCAACCATCATGGTAATTGATCTATCTATTATCGAATGAATATCCTCTGCCAAAACTTTGTGCTGTTTATGTAGGCAGCTGGAATTCATCTCTTTATGGCCAAGTGTTTCTTCATTCAATGGATCTGTCTAATATTGCCTTGTTTTGATAATAACAGTGACCATTTGCTCAATAAAACTACAATAAATTAATTTAATAACTGTAGCGCAGCATTTTTGAGAGTTTTTTGTAGCTGTGAGTAAAGGTATTGATAACCATGGTTTGAACTGTAATTACTTATAATTTAATATATTTTTTTGTTCATGAAAACCTCATGTGGGGATTATTATTAATAAATAAAGAATTAATAAAGGAAAGAAAAATTTACCCTATGTATACGCCCCCGTCGCTCTTGCGCGGGTTCGAATCTCGCCGGTGTGTCGAAACAATTAATCCAAACAACTAACCACAAATTTCTTCTCAAGGGGCACAAACATATGGAAGTAGACCAAGTTCATTCCCAAACAGAAAAAAAAAGAATACTCTTAAAACCATGGAGATTGCGATTCCGAGGGAGTGGTCGCAGTTCATAAGAACCTGTAGTGGTTCTAAAAGAAAATTTCTGGTTTACGATATGGAGTTCAGTCATTTCAAAGATTTCACAACTTGAGAGAAAAAGAAATATTGATGGATATGATTTTAAGATTTCTGAGTGTGTTTGGCTGCAGTTAAAAAAGGAAACCTCTGGGATTTTACATTATACAACAAATTTTGAAGAAGAATTTTTGCAGGTTTCTTTTTTACAAACTGCTAACCATGTCGCATATCCAGACCACTTGCCACAACTGAGATACACTCAAAACGGAATATCAGAAGCAAAATATCGCGATTTACTAAAATTTCTTGAGTGGGTACCTAAAGAATACCATACATTTTATAAAGACTTACCATATAATGATGAAGAGACTGATTTTCCAGAGACTGATTAGATCAAGTAATAGGTAATGTTTTCGCAAAAATGTTTTCAATTGCTTTGGATATGATCTCATTGCTAAGAATTTTTATTTAACATAAACACTTTTATTTCTTTATCATGTATACGTTTTTTAATACATTTTGCGAGTATTGTTGAAAAACCTTCTGATTAAGCCTTAGAATATTATAAATTCAGGTTTTATTAATAAACCTGATACACACCATACTTTCCATCCAGTAGATATAATAGATATTGCAGTTTTTTTTATTGTTATTTTTAGAGGTTAAGAAGCAAAGCTAATATTTTATGTTGTCTTTTTTCATTTGATGAATGATACTTTTCGGTAATTGCGTTCCCTATTAAAATGCTGATTATGCCAACTAAATAAATAGTTAAAAGAATGATAAATAGCAGTTGGTTTTTCTACAAGTATCCTATAGCCATGATGGATAGCAGGATCTAACAAAGTGGCTGTTGATAGTCTCCTTTTAAAACTAATGCGATGCATGATGATGATGACAGCACTTAATGTGAAACCAGATATTTAGATAAGTAAAGAAGAGATATTATCTTTAGTCATAAAATACTTTTGAAATATGGACGCAAGAGTATATTATATTGGGTTTTAGTTACTATTATTCAGCCTTAGATAATACGAACCAACTTCCGATCATTTTCAGTGAGTACACATAATGTTGTACCTCTACTTAAATGCGTAACAGTAAGACAAGTAAGGTAGTGGTAAATGGTCGTACGTTACAAGTATGTTTTCATGTAGTCAAAGCTAAGTCGTATGTTAATATACACCTCGTGATTGTGACACAAAATCTTGAAAAAGTTCCAACATAAGGTTGTATCTCAGATACAACTGGGTAAATGAAGAAAAAATCATAATATTCCGAAGCATAAAGACGTATCAGGACTTTTTTTATATAAACTGTTTTTTTGCATAATTTCTGTAATAATCGTACAAAACAATAAGAGTACTGGGTAGATGGACAATTATGTTATTGAGAAAGTTAAAAATATTCACTAAATTCCCCCAGAATACTGAGAAAACAGACCGAATAAAATGACAAATTTCTTTTCGCTCTCCTGAAAAGTAGCCAAAAAGCACATGCGACCTTATGCTTCTGAGGTCGAGATTTGAAGGCTTCCGTTGTGTGCGCTGCGTAAACGGTTTAACATACACACATACATACATATACTCACGGCTATAAATCCCTTAACGGGGTAGCCAGAGCTTTGGAATGAGAAATTCCTCAGCCACTTTTGGAAGTTGATTTGGGAAAAGATGGTAATAATAAATGTTTTCGGTGACGGGTCTCCAACCACATCGCCCAAAAATCACTTAAAAAGCCCCTATACCCTTAGTCGCCTCTTACGATCACCCACGGGTAGAAATGGGGTAGTGTTATTCTAAGCCGACACTACACGGCAAAACGGTTTAAGTTACCCAAAAATAATGTAGCAAAGAATTATTCCTCTTTAAATTATCGAAAAAAATGTCTGGTACAGTATTTGTCTATCTTTTAATATTGGCTCACTATAACCATATTTATGGTAATCAAATTTGGTCAAAATTAATGTATTATTGCCAATTGTTTCCCATAATGTTTTATCAACATAATATTAATCTTAATCCAAATAAATGTATTGTTGTTTAAGAGTATTTAATTGTAAACAAAATTGTCCTTGACGTCACTTAATTTAAATTAACATCTTAGAGGAGAATACAACTCGAAAATGACTCCGCAACAAAATTGACAAGCCTGCATGAAGCGCAAGACAAGACGGACTGACTGACTCAGAATCAATGCTCAACCGAATCTACTATACTTATTATAAACTTACATACATACATATACTCACGGCTATAAATCCCTAGAAGGGGTAGCCAGAGCTTAGGAATAAGAAATTCTTCAGCCACTTTTGAAATTTTAAATGGGGAAAAGATGGTAAAATAAAGGTTGCTGGTAATGGGTCTCCAACAGCATCGCCCAAAAATCCCTTAATAGCCCCAATACCGTTAGTCACCTCTTGCGTAAACCCACCGGAAGAAATGGGGTAGTGCTATTCTAAGCAGACACTACACAGCATAAATACAAACTTAATTGTTATAATCGTGATGACTCAGTTTGACTCAATTGATTGATTCATGGTAATTGATTAATTTTAAACCTATTTATCTATGACCAAAGTAATATCAAAAAAGCTAAGCTTTAAATCCCTAAAGATACAAAAAATGAAGGATATTTTTTTCGTAATAAAAGGAAACAAACTATTCGATGGCGATATAAGGTTTGTACTTTTGTTGAACACAAACGGTATGGTATTTAAGTCAAAAGCTGGAACATGACGGCAACAATATTTATTGAAAATTAAGTAATAAAACATGTATATATACGTAATGGCATATGAAGGAGAAATAATGGGGCTTCGCACTCAAATTACAAATTATTTTCATACACACTACACATATTTTTATAATTATATATTCCTCAGCCACTTTTCAATTTGAGTGGGGATGGGAATAAAGATTGTGAAATAAACCATCGCAACGCATCGCCCAATTATGCCTTAAAAAGCCTCAATAACCTATCCTAGTGCTTTTCTAAGCCAACACTACACAGTTACAACCATACTTTATATACGATTAAATTAGATCACTTATACTTCAAAAGCTCAATTCCGTGTTCCATACTCACTAAAATACCGCGTTTCAACCGCATAAAAAAGCAAAACTAAATAGAACTCATTAGTAGAATCTGTTAATTTTGTTTTTAATTTGTATAATGCTCTGCTACTTTGGAGTGCGAGTCGGTTGCTGCCCGCACTGCAGTCCGTCTGTGGTATCCTGATTAATAGCTCGCTCCTACCTATTATCGTCTTGAAATATTTTCGGCATCGAGTTAACGCGGTTTGCCGTCTTCCCTTATCTTTTATCACATATCATTGTACGGTCTCCACGCCATTACCTCACTCTAAGATAAGCATACTTCAGGACTCATGTAGCAGAACTGATTCACATATTGTGATTGTCAATGTAAAGTGCAGATGGCTTAGGTACTGTTTTTGTTATTAAATTAAACGAAATATAACAATGAATGTATCAATTTTAAAATTGTTTTGTGGATTAGTAGTGATAAGTTTTGTGAAATGTGATCTATGTCCAACAGAGCAAAGACTGGATATTACCAATGGAACGTTGTTAGAAAATGGTTCAGTGATATTTGAAGGTTTAGAATACTCAAGGGATGAGGTGTTCGTACTTGAGGAAAATGGTACAGTGGTAACATATGGATGCCCTTGTTCAAAACGGTTGTGTTTATGGAAATGTTGTGCCGATGGCGAGATGTATGTTGGTAGGCGATGTACGCCTATGGGCACAATCTTCAACCCTCCAGTGTACGCTGATAAAATGAGGAGCAACATTATCGCTCGGGACCAATTCTTTTTTATGTTCGAACAGTTGTGTACTGACAGGTATCTTGTAGATACGAAGGTGGCGACTGAAGAACTCTATATTCAACAGGTGAGAGTTAAAATATTTATTGTTATGATGGTTGGTTGCTGTCCAGTGCCGGCTTAAAATAGCACTACCCTATTTCTTCCCGTGGGTGTACGTAAACGCGACTTAAGGTATTGGGGCTTTTTAGTGTATTCTGGGCGATGCGGTTGGAGACCCATCAGAAAAAACATTTATATGCCGCCATCTTTTCCTTACTCAACTTCCAAATGTAGCTGAAAAATTTCAGATTCTCTGGCTACCCCTTTTAGTGATAAATATATGTTTATGTCTGCATGTTGTCATTTGGTATTTTATACACAACAGGGTAAGAATGCTCAGAGTTATTTTTAACATTAAAGTTCTTTTAAACCAAAGGCTATAGCTGAAAAAAAAAATATTTTTTGTGTATTTATTAAAACCATTTAATAGTAAATTTTCTTATTCTCTGGGATCCAATACCAATAAGACCAAATTAAAATGCGTATATTGAAAATATTTATTAGTTACATACCATTACATCCCTTTACATACATATACTCACGCCGTTAGTTCCCATTGGGGTAGGCAGAGACTATCGATCGCCACTTTGTACGATCCTGGCAAACCTCTCGAGCTTCGTTTACATCCATCAATCTTTCCATACATGCTCTTTTATTTCTTCGTACTTCGAACACCAGCTTTTTGAGTGCATTCTCTATTATGTCCAAATGTGTCCTCCGAGATCGTCCGTGATATTACTTTCCATATTGGCTCTATGTATCTTTTTCACCAATTCACTATCATTCATCCTCTGTATATGCTCTCATACATCTCAACATCCCTTTTCTATCTTTTTTACAATATCATCTTTCACACCACAGTTTTCACGAATCACGCTATTTCTCACTTGATCACATACGCATAGCCTAACATTACAAATTTGTAATTAAAATATAAAACGAAATCTAACAATTTAAATTTAATTCTAACGATGAGAATTTAGTCGATGCATGCTCTGTACCATTATTTTTCCTTACTTATGATCTTTTCCTCTGCATATACTGTGAGGTTCCAAATTGCAAAAAACTTTATAAAACTAAATTAATAAACCAAATTAAATAGAATAAATAACAATATTTGCAACAAGGGAGGAGGAGGTGAAGAAATAAAGTAGGGTTGGTAGTGGGTATGCAATTGCAACCACTTCGCTAAATCAATCACTTAAAAGTCCCATAATACCAACTCGCCTTGTACAACACCCGCGGGAACAAATGAGTTAAACTATATATTTATTAAACTTTCTAAGCACTACACAGTGTATACAATAGCTAATTGGCTACGTTCCCTAATGACGACGTGATAGCTCAATGGGTAGAACACCGGTTAACGTGTAAGCGACTAGTGTTCAAACCCCGGGTCGGGCCTACACCAATTTGTCTTTTCTAAAGACATATGTGTGGTTAATTTATCATGGTTGTTAACGGTGAGGGAAAACATCGTGAGGAAACCCACATGGCAGAGTTGTACTTAGTCATGTGACAGTGTATTCGTACAAAACGGCGATAGGCCTGCCCCCTATCACGTGAGTACACTGTCCATGCAAAACGTGGGTACTCTGAACACCGGGTGACTAAGTCACGTGATGTTCAGAAGTATTAGTACCTCTGCCAACCCCTTCGGGGATATTCGACGTGAACGTTTATGTTATGTTATGTTCTCTAATATGTATATTATCATTAAATAATACATAAAAAACACTATAAAGGAACAGTATATCTTCCCTATGCTGTACACACCGTCTTCTAAGTAAAAACTGTGTACTAACAAGCACTAATTCTGCTCGCTACCAATTTAAATAATAAAGTATGGGGGTTTATGGTTTTCAGTTTTTGCTCAAAGTTCAGTTGGCTTGGTTCAGCTGACTGGACAACCGATTTATTTTCTTTCGGAGTTAGAGTTTACTATACATCTTCATCATCAGCCTATAGACGTCCACTGCTGGATAAAGGCCTTCCCTCTACAACGAACGGACATCATCTGTGGTTGCCCTCATCCTGCAATTTTCACCAAGTCTTTGTTGGGTGGCTTACCCACACTACGTCGTTCGTTTCTGAAAGAATAAACTTTGTTTCGTTCTGTTTCTTCATTTATCCGTAATACCGAATATTAAATTTTACTCGCGACGACTGAGTAATATATCCGAAAGCAGGGAAGAGAAAAGGGTGATTATTAATTAAATATTTTTTTAAATTTTACGTCATTTAATAATCATCAAAAAATAATGCATGCGTCGAATTGATAACATTCTCCGTTCTGCAGTTAAAAGTGCAATACTGCAAATTTTAAATTGAATTCTACCAATAAGGGCCGGCGCTGACTGCCGGCATGGCACAGGACGGCATGGTAAGTTCTGCTGCAGCATTCCGAAGGATAACACGGCCTTCCGCGGCATGCCGTGGCATGACGCGGCATGCCGTGGCATGACACGGCAAATAACTCCGCGCATGTTCAAAGTTAGTTGTGTTCATAATGATTGACTGGGATTTAGTATTTAACGTATTATACACTCCTACTCTTGCCCTCCCCCCGCGCGGCGAACGGACTGCGCCGCGTACTGGCGGCCCCTGCACTGCGCGGGCGTCTCGCGAGATGCAGCAGTACGCCGCGGCATCCCGTGGCATGCTTTGGCACGTTCTGTCCTACCGCGGCCTCCCTCGGCATCGTTGTGTCAAAATAAATTAACATGAATTCTATACTAATGGTTATAAGATTAAAAATGTGTATATCAGTACAAATCCTTTGCCATGACACGCCGTGCCATGCCGGCAGTCAGCGCTGGCCCTAATAGGACCGGAGGATAAAGCATATGTTTAAGTATCCAGTACACGGGTAACTCTTAATAGATGATAATAATAATAGATTGATAGATGTCTGGTAACTCAAATAATAATTTGACGATGTACTTCTACAAAGTGGCGATGTTGGCGTGAGTTTCTATCACGTGAAATCGCTATCCATTCAAAGCTTGGACAATCAGGCTCTAGAAACCAGAAAACATAGATGTCATGTGATGTTCAGAAGAATGCAGTACCTTTGCCACCTGAGTATCTGAGTTTGACTCTCGTGTTCAAGACCGCGACTTCCCTTAAAATCCCTTTGTCTCGATTATATTTATTATGGAAAAACAAAATTATTACATTCCAAACATACTCTTCTCTTTTTAAAATCAGATGGCTTTTAGTCACCATGTGCTCAGAGCACCCACTTTTTGCTGCAACATCATTTCTACAATGCGATGAAAATTCAAGCTTATTGCCGCTTCGTGCGGAAGCTAATCATGATCACTGAGTATATACTCAGCCATATATAACATTAAATCGCAGCTATAGGCTTTGTCCGCGGATATTTTGTAATCGAAGAAAATAGAAATGAAAAAGCGGGATTTGCAAGAGTGGTGTGAGAGGAAACTTTCTGATAATTTCCGAAATAACCAGAAGTCATTCTGGAAATATATCCGGAAAGAAAAGGGAGTTTCCCAAAACCCGAGAGTAAGTGTAATAAGAGATGAACAGGGTGAATTGGCGACGGATGAAAGTAGCATGAAACGGGTATGGAAGAATTATTTTGAGGGACTGTTTGAAAAAGAGGATGTATCTATTTCTTCGCCAATCGACGGTAATGTTGATTGGAACGAAGAGATGGGTGATTTCAGTGACAGTGAGATTAGTATGGAAGAAATAATGAAAGCAATGAAAAGTATGAAAGTAGGCAGGGTATGATAGGATTACTATCGAAATGCTGAGGGCTGGTAAAGGGTTGGTGGCTTCTTGGTTGTACTTCCTTTTCCGGAAATGCTGGTCAAGTGGCAAAGTTCCACGAGACTGGTGCAAAGCGGTGATTGTGCCTCTATATAAAGGAAAGGGGTCACACCAAGAGGCTAAAAACTACCGCGGCATCAGCTTACTCAGCACTGTTGGTAAATTCGGTATGCAAAGTTTTTTTTGGTATTTATTAAATATTTTTATTCGATAGCAAACACGAAAATAAAAAACTGGTTTGAATATTTTTCATTTAAAATGAGTAATTGCAAAGTAATGATTTTTTAAAGATTGTTCAACTTTTGTACTTAATGACGTCATCGATTGAAAATATCACGTAGTGACATGCAAATAAAGCGAAATGTTTAGTAAAAATGTTGCTAATTGCAAAATATTTCACAAATTTGTGATCCCAAATGAAATTATTACGATATTATACTAAACAAACCTATGATTTTCGATGTTTTATCAATAAACTGCAAGAACGAATGTCTTCGACATAACGCTGAAGGTCAAATACTGTTACAGTTTTTTGCTAAAATAACGATCACCTTAGCTTTGTTTGATTTCATTTCAAGAAAATATGTTTTAAAAACATAATATCTCGAAATGGTTTCGTAATCAGCACCACTTTTGTAAAACTTTGCATACCGAATTGTATGCTAAGGTACTGATTGAAAGAGTGATGAATGTAACTGATGAGAAAATATGGGATGTGCAAGCGGGATTTAGGAAAGGAATGGGATGTATGGATCAAATCTTCTCTCTAAGGAGCATCACCGAAAAGTTCTTAGCTAAGAACCAAAAGGTGTATTGCTCCTTCATTGATTTCGAGAAGGCGTATGATAGGGTGGTAAGAAAGTGTTAATGGGAGGTGTTATCCAAGTTCGGCTTGGGGAGTCAACTTATACGACGATACGACTTATACAATGTGTAGCTTCTCCGTGGCTCTTCAATTTGTTCATGGATGACTGTTTGACAGAGTTGCGTGAAAGTGATTATGGACTAAGAATGGGTGGATTCATCATTAAATTGTATGCTGACGATCAAGTGCTACTTGCATCACCGGCAGAAGAGTTGCAAGAGATGATGAATATTGCATGTGAGTCTTTTGTAAGAAAGGGAATGAGGGTGAATGTGGATAAAACCAAAACGATGGTTTTTGAGAGACAGGAAGATGTGTAAATGGAGCAATGAATAGCCTAATGACCAGTCAATCGGTGTCTGAAAAGGCCCGAATGGCTGTGCATGATGCTGTTCTTGTTCCTACGCTTATGTATGGAAGCGAATGTTGGGTGTGGCAGAAGAAGCATGAGAGCAGAGTGAATGCAGTAGAGATGAGGTCCCTCAGAAAAAATTGTAATGTTAGATTATGTGACCGAGTGAGAAATAGTGTTATTCGTGAAAAGTGTGGTGTGAAAGATGATATTGTAAGAAAGATAGAAAAAGGAATGTTGAAACGGTTTGGGCACATAAAGAGGATGGATGATAGAAAATTGGTAAAAGGGATCTATAGAGCTAGTGTGGATAGTAATGTTAGTAGAGGACGACCACGGAGAACACACTTGGACCAAATTGAGAGTGTGCTCAAAAAGGCTGGCGTCCGAAGTATGAAGAATAAAAGAGCATGTATGAAAAGATTGGTGGATGTAAACAAAGCTAGAGAGGTTTGTCAGGATCGTACTAAGTGGCGATCGATAGTCTCTGCCTACCCCAATCGGAACTAATGGCAATGGCGTGAGTATATGTATGTATGTATGTATATTGTAATCGTTCATATCAAATTTGATCATTTTAATGCTATTTAACCGTGACTGTAATCCCAACATGGTAAACAGGGTTTAGTTTTAAACGAATCCGTAGCTAATTTTATTCTTTTTACTAATAGAAAGACAGTAAGAATAGTTTAGATAAGGTTGCAGACTTAAGATACTGAGTTGATCAAATTAAAAAGATATTTGGCAAATATTATTTACAATACAAGAAATATCCGTTAAGAAATTTAAATTAACGTTTACTAATATAATACCGGCTTAAAAGTACCAGAGAGTTAAACTAGGGCTTGAGAATCACAAATAATGTTGACTCAATGCATTACAGATGTATCATAGCTGCTTATTATATCGTTAAAAAATATCATGTTAAATGCATATGCCACTCCAACCTAAACCAAATAATTAAACTATTTATAGATGTATGTACTCATTACTTCTAATTTACCCAAAAAGGGGTAGCCATTACTTTAGAATCATAGAACCGAAACTATATAATAACGTGTTATAATTCGAAATTAACCTAGAATGCAAAATAATTGCAACAATAGATTAACCAAAAATTTATTGTTATTTAATGATGTATAAAGTGTTATTTATTATAAATGTATTTGCATTTCCTACAGTAAAGATTAATTAATATTACAAAAAAGTTTTGTTTGTTTCTTAATCATTCACTTTATTTTAGATCCCAACTGTTATAAAAATATTAATGAAAAAATGCAAGTTTCCTCTCAAATACTCTTAATACGTTATTTGTCTATTTTAACACATAGTGGAAATACCAACAGCAAACCCAATAACGTAGAGGCCATTTCCGTAGGAAAACAAATATCACACACAGGGAATTCGTACCAACCGTTTTCTCAGAAAACTCTACAAAATGTTCGCTCAAATATTTGCTCGTGCAAATTCCTGCATTTATTTACAATACACATATATTTAACAAACGATCTATTTCGGATTTCGGTATTTACTTTGGCATGTTTCGCGACAAAAGTTTATTATACTTAGTCAAATATTGAAAAGTCACGAATTTATTAGTCGGAATGGACGGTGTAAATATTTAAAGCGCGGAGCTATAAAGGGAGCATTTGAGTCGCGCCAAGCTGTGTTTGTTATTATAAAAATTGAGCACACATTGTTGTGCTCTTCAGACGGAGCTGTGAACAGACGACCACCAAGCTAAATTATAACATGTACATATATAACTCTTGCTATATTTGACGACTTCCGTGGCCGAGTGGTTAGGTTACTCGTTTCTTGGTCTGGAGTCCGGAGGTTGCGGGTTGGAATCCCCCTGAGAGATTATGTGATTGGCATGAATTTGTTTTTAAGTCTTTGATATTATCAATATAAAATATACCGTTAAGTATCCCGTAATCCTAGTCATTTAGTTGTTCTTAGTTTGGGGCTAACTTGATTTGTGAAATATATATTAGTACTCAACTACTTTTTAGCTCATCTGTACATCATATGAAGTTTTATAATCTGGTGTCCAGAGTATTAACTTATATCAGAGTATTACTTAGCACCCAAAGCGATTGAGAGAAGCCAAGCCAGTTATTGAGTTTTTTGCTGGCCATGTAACGCTTCATACATTTATAGTATAGTATACGTACATATACACGGCTGCAAATACCTTAAAGGGATGACCAGAGCTTCAGAAAATTCTTCTGCCACTTTTAGAAGTTACGTGAGGGAAAGAATGCAAAATAATTTTTTTTGGTGATGGGTCTCCAGCCGCATCGCCAGTCGCCTCTTAGGATCACCCATGGGAAGAAATGGAGTAGTGTTATTCAAAACCGACACTACCCGGCAAAGTATAGTATACTCTATGTTATTCCAACAGAGAGAGTAACTATAAAATTACGGTCGGGCTAGGCCTCCTGTGTATCAGATCAGATGATCTGCCAAAGGACAAATATGGGTGTCACCCCTCATGAGACACGATACACTAAATGGGTTTGGCTATTATGTGTGAATAGAAATTGATTATTATTAGAACTATTAGATTTTATCTTGTTTTTAGTTTATAGGGGCTGCCACTTCTTAACCAAATCATTATTGCGTGTAGTGGTTTACATATAAATGGCTCAGTTACACCCAGCTTCAACCTGTACTATATATATATAATATATTTATTTTATTACCTTTGTTTCCGCCTCTTAGCAGTTATAAGCTAAATTCAAAAAGTACGAGTATCAATGTTGGTACTTAGAAACAATTTTCGTAGTAAATTTGAACTTTTCAAAGAATAGAAAATACTTTATTAAGTTAAGATTGCTACAACTGATATTTATACAAGGTTAATTTCGGAAATCCGATGTAACCATCGATTAATTAGGCCAATGAAAAGGCTACTATCACGGTAGTACACATATGGGACATTATGGGCTGTCTGTGAGGTAATTAGGCCAGTTATATGGACCAATACTTTTGAACCAATTGAGCAAATTAAAATAAAGGAGCATCATAGAAACTTATAACGAAAACCACCCAATAGGTGTCTCTGCAGTGGCTGGCCCACTGCCATGGTTACCAACTTCAACATTCTAAGTTTGTAAGATGTTTGTAAGATAAGGGATAACGTATCCATAATGAAACCTGCAGGAAATATGTTTCACTTAGTTACATTATTCCTAATTAACATACATACATACATACATATACTCACGGCTATCAAATGTTAAAATGGGTAGCCAGAGCTACGGAACAAAAAATCTCTTAGCAACTTTTGGAAGTTGAGTGGGGAAAAGACTGTAAAATCAAATGTTTTTAATGATGGGTCTCCAACCGCATCGCCCAAAAATACTTAAAAGGCCCCGATTCTCTCAGCCGTCTACTTACGATCACCCATGCAAAGCACACCATGGATACACAGCACCTAATTAGCATAGGATATTATGCCATAAAATTAAAAGTCTATCCGCATGAAGTCAGCACGCATTGCTAGTTAGTAATGAATCTGTCATCCTTCCAGAACGGATCCCTGTACGAAATATCAAATGGATTAACCCAGCTGCATTCGAACGCCAGATACTGCGCTGATATGAGGGTGGACTCCACCGAAGACAATTCCCCTCGCCTGGTGGCTGCTGTGTGCCATGTGGAATTTGAGTCGGATGACAGCGAAGCGTTGTACATGACTTATGCTATCGGTAAGGACTATCTGGTCACTCGGGATCATTAGTGTAGTACAAAAATTGCTAAAAAAATCCGCTAAAAACGAATTGTCAAAATCGATTATCTTTACGCCCTGATTGGTTAATTCAATATTCTGACTTTAATTGGCCATACATTTGCTTGGCTTAAATCAGTGGTAATAACTGAACCACTTACGGATAATAGCATTCTTTGTTTCTTTGTCATCTCAGAAAAGCATTTATCCATTTCTTTGCATCGATGGCGTACGAAGTGATTGAGGGTATTGGGATTGGGGCTACAGCTACAAACCCATCATAGAGCTTAGTTGGTCTGCGGGTCACACCCAGTAGTCACATTTAATCATTTCGACTAACTATTTAGTTGCTAAATGGGGAACAGTTTAGTTGGTCGGTTTTTAGTTGCAAGAATGTAGTTGTTCTTGGGGAATACCTCCTTTTTAAGTGACTTTTTAAAAGTCTTATATTACTTCAGAAGCATATTTTAAGACTGATGTCGGATATCTTCACGATTATTATAAAACATTTTTTCAATGGCTGTTTTATATAATAACCCATCGCTGGATTTTCCTTAAATGAACACTAAATGTTCACGCCGTATATCCCCCAGGGGTGTTATGGTTGTTAATTGTTACCATTTAACCATTTGGAACCCCCTGGCTTGACGCGGGACGATGGCAAGAGACCGGACGGTATGACTTTGTTGCCTTGGAGGAATGGCAGGGTGTTAAGATGGGATGCAACGTGTGTTGATACCCTAGCGCCTTGCCATTTATCAGGGTATGCATCGCGAGCAGGTGCTGCTGCAGCCAATGCCGAGAGTTTCAAACGTCGAAAATATTCTGGTCTATTGAATGATTATCATTTTATTCTATTCGCCGTTGAAACTCTCGGCACATGGGGCAACGAGGTGCGGATTTTCTTAAAAGATCTCTCAGCCCGTCTACTGGAAGTCAGTGATGATCCTAGGGCTGGCAGCTACCTCGGCCGTTCAAAGAGGAAATGCTGCCAGTATTTTAGACAGGATACCGTTCGGCGAAAGCGATGAATTTCATGAAATTTTCCATCTATAGTAGGTATTTATTTGGTTTAGTTAGGTTGTAAATTGTAAAATAATTAGTTATTTAACGTTTTGACTTAATCTTAGGTATGCTGCTGTCAGTTCCGTTCCTGTTGGCGACATTTCTGGTATACGCGCTGACTCCGGAGCTGAGGAACCTCCACGGACTTTGTCTGATGGCTTACTGTGGTGGCCTCATCGTGGCCTACCCCTGTCTGGCATATCTCAAGCTGCATGTTGGGCAAATTGGTGCTGCGATGACGGGGTGTGTCGTTATTGGTAAATTTCACACTTATTAAATAAGTTTTGATTGTATTAAGTTCATTTATTCTGGGCAGGATTAAGGGATTACTATTTAATAATCAAATGTATTATATTTGTATGTAATTATAATAATAATAAGGGCAATAACTGGGTTGTGTCTGTTTCCAAACGAACTGACCCATTCTTGCCGTGAACGTCGTACGAGTCGAATAATGGCAATGGGATTTTTTAAAGAAAAAGTTGGGCGATGATCCTTTTATATTTTAAAACCTTGACCCTTCATTACTGTTAAAATAAGCTACCCCATTTTTGGAATTTCTTCATAGCTTATACAATTTACATTATAGTATAGGTAGTGTATTTGTTGAAATCAAGTCAGTGTTTTAATTTTTTGTTTTACAAGTAACCATGATGTTATAGTATTATTATATTATTATTTTAGTATACCTACCCTGCCTTTTTACTAGATGAACGAAGACGGTGATGTCACAATTTTAAGTTTAATGTTTGTTGCATCAGAGAGCAGGCAACGAATATCATTTAGTTCCATGGGCATGTCATGGAATTGTTTTAAAGGGGTAGTATTAAATGAGACATGATAACATATCATGCATGACATAACAACGAGATTATATACTCATTATGCCACCTAATCTAAGATTTGGTGCTCATTTCATTTAGTTATTTTGGCGTTTATTGAACACAATTTTGTGGTACCATAATCCATTTCTCTTGTTTAAAGTCTGCTTTTAAGAAACACCTATTTAAAATTAATTTTCCGTGTAGTACTGGCTTAGAATGTCACTACCCCTCTCTACCGACGGGTGTCATAAGAGACGATCAAGGGTTTGGGTGATTAAGTGGTTTTTGGGCGATGCGGTTGGAAACCCATCACCATCGAAACTTTGTGTCTGCCATCTTGTCCCCTATCCACGTCAAAATGTGACTGAGGAGTTTCTTGCTCTAAAGCTCTTGGCTACCCCTTTTTGGGATTTATGGCCGTGAGTTTATGTATGTATGTTAAAATTAATTTAATCTAAATATCTTTAAGTTTTTTATTATGATTGAACATGTGTTTTGTGGTGATAAATTACCATGCTAAAATAAACTTAATGGATACTACTCGTACATCGCCTTTACTTTCGGTTTGGACATTATGCCTCATTGACAATCTGATTTGATTTTTGCTCGCTACAAGTGAAATTCATGTGCTTTAACGATCGTAATTAATTTAAATCTTTTTGTTCATGAAAACCTCATGTGGGGATTATTACTAATAAATAAAGAATAAATAAAGGAAAGATATTTTTTTTTTCTTTTTTTTTCTTTTTTTTTTCGGGAAACCCGCCTGTGTCGAAAATTTTTCTTTCCTTTATTTATTCTTTATTTATTAGTAATGATCGTAATTAAGTTAATATACTCTTCATTTTCTGTGAAAGTGGACCGTAAAAATTAGGTTTGCTCAGAAATATGGGGTGTGTGTGCTTACTAATTTAATTGAGTAGGGCGCACCCACAAACAGTGCCATATTATTAATTCATAATGAACTGGGCGTGACTTGTTTGGGATGTGAGCAACGAAAATGTGTATATTTTAATATAATTAGGCTATAATACATTGTACTACACTCCAGGGAGTTTTTCCAAATCTTTCAAAGTAGGTGGTTTACACAATTTAATGGTTGTATGAGAACGGTGATTAACAATCTATGTTCATTTCTATTATTCGGACATTGGTTCAAGGTTGATTGCTGTGCAAATTAATAACCGATTATGTTTGATAATAAAATAGAAAATGTAGCATCTGGACTATAAAATAAATTAACGATAAAAAGAAAACATCAGTACAACAACGTTTGCGAATACAATTCTGCGAATGTTCTGTTAACTTTTAAAGTGCGGTTTCGATCAAAAATCGAAATTGTTTCAAATAGGTATCTTATTTTTACTATCTGTCGGCTTAAAATAGCACTAACTCATTTCTACCCGCAGTGGCCATAAACGGCGACTCAGGGTTTCAGGGCTTTGAAGTTATTGTAGGAAGATTGAGCTGGAGACCCATCGCCTACCATCCTTTACTACCACTTCTAAAAGTGGTTGAGGAGTTTTTAATTCTGAAGCTCTGGCCACTTTTTCTGAGAATTCATAGTTGTGAGAATTTGTATGCTTGTATTTTTTTCTATATGTTTTTTCTGTAAATGAGCAATATCCAAACTGTTTTTACACATCAACGCATTTTTGTTACTGCACTACATTTTTATGTGCACATCCTATTTTTTTTATAACATGTGACAAAACATTCAAAATGCAGTTTTAATGTTTGTCAAACGTGTAATGGATGTAATGATTGAAATAGTATCATCTAAATTCATGTTATTTATTGCAGCTTTCATCGTGTATCTCGGGTTCCAGACAAGCTTTTTTTGGCTAAACGTGATGTGCGTCGATATCTGGAGAACTTTCAGGTAAACTTTTTAATTTCACAATAAAATTCAAACTGTTATATGAATTTAATCATACAATTTCTTGTTTTATATTTTCAATGTTGTAACAGGTTATTTCCATTTCTCATACTAATTTATTAACCTACTTATTTTATACTTTCTAGTAATTGTTCTTAGTTATAAATCCCATTAGAGTAGTCTAGCGAAAGACAAATAAATTATGTATTTTACTAGATTACGATTAATTAATCAATTTATATCAAAAATGAGTTACCGTGTAGTGCCGGCTTCGAATGTCACTACCCCTTTCTACCCATTGATGTCGTAAGAAACGACTTAAACAAGGGGGTTTTTTAATCGGTTTTTGGGCGATGCGGTTGGAGAACCAGAACCAAAACTTCCAAGTGTGTCTGAGGAGTTTCTAACTCTGAAGTTCTGATTACCCAAAAAGGCTGTGAGTATATGTATGTATGAGATGTTAATTAATATGAAGAATATGACTGAAAGCTGTAAATTACAGATCAGCTCAGCCAAGCCAGTCGAGCTACTGTATCACGCTGTAGGTTCTTATAAGCTCTTTCTAAATATTCAAAGCTTAAAATTTTATCAATGTCGTTTTGTACAGCATGTACATACACCTCGCATTATATGTATTCACAATTTCACATAGTTATTTTTTATGCATGTTACTTTTAATCTACAGTATAAGGTAAAATTTCTGCTGTATAGTGTCGGTTTAGAATAGCTCTACCCCATTTTTCCTATGGATGATTGTAAGAGTCAACTAAGGGTATCGGGGCTTTTTAATGGTTTGGTAATGCTGAAGTTTTTTTATTCTGAATTAAAGTGTTTCGTGCTAACACCAGACGGTTGGGTTTAGAATTTAAAATAAATAAAATAAGAGTTTCACTGTCTCTCTGGTTTACTCACTAGGTATAATAATCGTTTATGGGTGAATTATCTCTCTGTAAATTGACACGATGTATGTCAAAGGTGTGGTCGACATTTTGTAGCATAATGAGTAAACAATCGAATAGCCGATTATGATAATCATTTACAAAATTGTGCCCACTTAGAGTGATTGGAAAACGAGTTTAGGTTATTGCTTCATTATATCACAGTTATATTTATAAATTGTATACATATCAACTCAAACTCAAAACGTTTCCGACGTATATCCCCGAATCGGTTGGCAGAGGTACCAATGCTTCTGAACATCACGTGACAGTGTCACCTGGTGTTCAAAGTAGCCACGTTTTGCTTGGACAGTGTAGTCACGTGATAGGGGATAGGCCTGTATACATATGGATCCTTACAATTACTACCGTGGTAGCTTAGGGTAAAGAGCATCAGCTTAGATACCAAGTATTAGGTTCAGTATCGGGTAAACTTTTAGTGAGATATTCTCAAAGATTTATGAGTGAGACAAAAACTTGTTTAAACCATAACATCAGAGTTTTAATGAATTAGGGATTTAATTAACATTTGTAGTTAATTAATTCTTCTGTACAAAGAAAACTACATAATTTCCTACTGACCTTGGCTTTGTGTAAGACATGTATAGTGTTCCTTAGCATCAAATAGATTGCTACCCACGTGAAGCCAGACCCGAGGGCTAGCAATTTATATCCTTGATCAAGAAGTCCTAGCAATCCAAAATAAATAAATAATTGAATGATATCGATTTTCCTTCTAGAGTCTATCTAACATTAATCGAACATCGCAGGGCTATTTATAGTGCTATTTATATATTTGAAGATGAAAAAGTATTCGGCTCGCCAATAGGATGAATAAATATTTTTTCAATGAAACGCACATGGGTCGGATCACTCATCAGTATGAATAGAAATCTATATGAGTAAAAGCGATTCCGCGCGGAATCGTATTTTAGAACGTTAATAGGTTTTCTTTTGATCAGCACCATATTGTTTATAATACTATTATGATTTAATGTTCATTTTTCTGCAGCGAAAACACAGTATATTTGTATATTGCATGTGCTTTAGTATGCATGTTAGCATATAAAGTGATGCTAGAACAATTTTGAGATTATTATATAGTACTTTTTATGGTTTTTCTATCTCTTCAACCAATTCTTTTTGAAGTTATATTTCAATACATTGAAATAGTTTTGGCGTATAGTCTAACCTAACATATACATGTAACGGTAGGAAACTACCTTTATCCCAACCTAAGATCTTGTCTTACCGCTATTTGACAAACCAAAATAAAATGTTGAATGATTTTAATGTCATAGAAGGCAAAATATGGACATATAGTTTGCATTGTCTATCCCCGAAAGGTTGGCTGAGATACTTATTATTCTGAACATCATGTACCAACGGGTGTCGGGTGTCGGGTAAATCATATAAAATGATGAATATCATGGTACATTTTAGCTCTTCGTTTAGAAATCTATTTTCTTCCTTCCTTAGAAATGGGTAAATATAGTTTTTTTTTTCAAATCACTTATATTTGTTTTCTATGTTTATAATCCTTATATGTTCACATTTTATTCCCTCATTTCAAATTCTGAAATCTATAAATAATTAGATGAATCTGAAGCCTCGTCAGCTTATTTGAAATGTTAATGATTTCATTTTTATTTTAAAAAAGGGTGAAATCAAGAGGCCTGCTAAAAGTCTGAAAACGGGAGTTTCTTTAGGATTTAAAAAGCTTATCGCAGTAATCAGCATGAATTACTGTCTTAATTCAATATAATTTATATCCCCAGTACAGAATAGTTAGAAGATTTATTTCATATTTTTAAAATATGCTATCATTTCAAACATGATTTGCTTACTTACAACCAAACAATCAATATATATTTTTATTCAGAGGTTACCAAGGCGGTGGTTCCCGAAAGAGGCAGGTGTGGAGAAGGTTCTTGATGTATGGGCTGTACGCGTGGGGGGTCCCAGTGCTGCTAACTATTTGTACTGCAGCTATGCAGTTCAGTAATAATTTGCCGCAAGGATTTATTCGACCTAATTTTGGAGCATCTAAATGCTGGTTTCATTGTAAGTATTTTTCACATGTTATTTGCCTTAGGTACCTAGTAACATCCTGCGATACCTACCGATCTCGCAATATTATTAATAGTTAATACATATTATGTAAATTGATAGTTGGCAAATTATTATGTCCCCACCGAAGCTTGAGTCCTACCCTGACATTGACATAGTGATTTGGCCATAATGCACACATCCAATAAGGATTTGTTACAAGAATTACAAGTTATAGAGAAAACAAAATGAAATTATCTATTTCTATTTCTCTAATTCAGAGATGGTATCTTAATATTTTTGGTTCTCATTTATTAGTTCATCATCATATCATTATTCATATCATTCATCATCTCATATATTCTTCATCCATGATTTTTGTGCCGACTATCTGGATGAAGGATTAAAACTTATATCATCATTATTTGTTCCAGCTTGGCAAAGCGAGCTGATATATTTCTTCATCCCAGTATTCATCCTAGTGGTATGCAACATGACTCTGTTCGCGGTGACAGCTAATCGCATCCGGGAGATACGCCAGGAAACCGCCATTTTGAAGGGCGCTGAGTCAGCCCGTAGTGACAAACTAATGCGAGATAAACAAAGGTACTTGTGTCTTATATTGTATCACTTTGTATAGAATATTTGTTTGTTTCCTTGTCCGATAGATAAGTACTAAAATAGCTGTTTAGATAATTTTAAAAACGTGTTCTTTTAATTGTTATTTGTATCGTTAGAAGATATGATAAGAATTTCCTAGTTATATATTTTATTAGGAAAAGTGATCCTTTATGGGAGGTGTTATCCAAGTTCGGTTTGGGGAGTCAACTTATACGTGCATTGATATCACTCTATGAGGATTCAAGTGCATGTGTAAGAGTAAATGGGGAAAACACTGACTGGTTCGGAATCTCTAGGGGTGTCCGACAGGGATGTGTAGCTTCTCCGTGGCTCTTCAATTTGTTCATGGATGACTGTTTGACAGAGTTGCGTGAAAGTGATTATGGACTAAGAGTGAGTGGATTCATCATTAAATGCCTCTTGTATGCTGACGATCAAGTGCTTCTTGCATCATCGGCAGAAGAGTTGCAAGAGATGATGAATATTGCATGTAAGTCTTTTGTAAGAAAGGGAATGAGGGTGAATGTGGATAAGACCAAAACGATGGTTTTTGAGAGACAGGAAGATGTGACAGAATGCGTGATTGCGATTGATGGTAAGGATGTGGAACAGGTGAAGGAGTTTGTATATCTGGGAAGTTTGTTTACAAGGGATGGAAAATGTGATGAAGATATTGAGAGAAGAGTGAAAAAGGGTAATGCGATTAATGGAGCATTGGATGGTCTAATGTCTAGACAATCGGTGTCCGAAAGGGCCCGAATGGCTGTGCATGATGCCGTTCTTGTTCCTACGCTTATGTATGGCAGTGAATGTTGGGTGTGGCAGAAGAAGCACGAAAGCAGAGTGAATGCAGTAGAAATGAGGTGCCTCAGAAAAGTTTGTAATGTAAGGTTATGTGATCGTGTGAGGAACGATGTGATTCGTGAAAGGTGTGGTGTAAAAGATGATATTGTAAGTAAGATAGAAAAAGGAATGTTGAGATGGTTTGGGCACATCGAGAGGATGGATGATAGGAAATTGGTAAAAGGTATCTATTTAGAGCTAATGTGGAAGGTAATGTTAGTAGAGGACGGCCACGAAAGACACACTTGGACCAAATTGAAAAGGCAGGCGTCCGAAGTATGAAGAATAAAAGAGCATGTATGAAAAGATTGATGGATGTAGACGAAGCAAGAGAGGTTTGCCAGGATCGTACGAAGTGGCCCAACTAGCACATAAGCTTTAAAACAAACTGTATATCGTTTGTATATCGGTTCCGTTTGAGAATCTACGTGTTAAGAATACCTGTAGTAATAGAGTTATAGAGTGCTCTAACTCACTTATAACCACGAAAGAGGCCCACGATTTTAGAGGCTAAGGTTCTAGAGAGGTTACAGAGCGGTGGTATATAGGTGCTAAAGTACCTACACAAGAGTGTTTATTCATTCTCAGTTATAGCTTCAACCGGTATAACTGCGGTTGTGATGAATTAGTTAACACTATGGGTTATAGAAAAACGTCAGCTAAGAATTATTTACCATTAAAAACTTTATTAGACCTATTAAACAGTTGTATATATGTCACTTTGAAGCGTATTAGTTATGTAAAATATTCTCAAGTAAGTATCATGCCGCTACTTGAGTATATTTACTAACCAATTGTATTTAGTTCTATAATAAAATTGTGTACCAGATCTAGTGTAACATCATGGCGAGATAATAATTGGCAGAAGGATAGTAAACATATAAGTATTCAAGTTATTGTCAAGTGAAAACGATCTGCCGTTGTGATTTTACGGTAAGTGTATACCATGTTTTCCATCTCAATTTTAACGCGCTTGGAATTTATTAAAGATTTCCATAAAATTTCAAATTAAACATATAATGGATAACATAGACACTTCAATTTTTTACCATTTTTTGTATTTTTTTGTAGTTAGTAGCATTTTAAATAAAGTGGCATCAATGGAATGAAAAAATAACATGAGTAATGAAGTATTTTGTTTTCAAATATTGAATAATGCAGTCAATTTATAGGTTAGTTCAACAAAACAATGGCGAACTTACATTGAAGGTTTTTGTCGTCACTTAAGACATCTATTACACTTTTTGTGCTACAACATCTTTAGTCAAGAATATTGTGCAGGCTTTAGTACACTTAGCAGTGCAATAATAGACTTAAATAATTACACTTATTATAGCCAAGACACTACAACCGGCTAAGCATTTTACAAACTGACTGGATTAGGGTTCTTCAATGAAGGAATCAATTATATACCTGTTGTTTTTTTCTTTTCAGACTATTGGCGGTCTCCTCACAAATATTAGCCTCTTCACTCAGTTTCCATTCGTATTCAAAGAGCTTAATTAAGAAATACGTCTATACGTACTTGGTCATAATAAATCAATCTAGCCTAATGCGGCTTATTTTATACATATTTAAGTATCTAAAGGTTATCTGAATATTTTTTGTAACGATGTGTGATACATAATTTATTTGACACAACAATGTTTTTCTTTATTATTTTATATTCGCAAGTCCCATGATTAAATCCCCAAAAGTGGCAGTCAAAACTTAAAATTCGACAATCCAGCAGGAACTGAAACATGAAGACTGATTATAAGACATATATATACATGTCCGTGAGCGATATAGTTCAATAGATATAACACCGCTTCGTAATATCTCTTATGTTTACGCTGTATTGACGTCTCGTGAATAAAAATTGGTCAGTGCTATTCAAAGCCAACACCACACAATTAAGATACTTAATGACCTTTTATTTCACTCTTAGCTAGTAGCTGTGTAGTGTGGGAGATTCCTTTTTTTCTTGTTCTACGGAACCATGTTGTTATGCCTCCACTCGAACTTGACCAAAATTGCTCGTATTAGGGCTATTTAAATTTCTGCTTTGTAGCGAATCTTCTTTATTTTTCGTAACTACTGAAACAACATAATCTAATAGGATATTATCAAAACTATTTGATGGTTTTGGGTCATTCGTACCAATATTACAGAATCCAAAAAGTACGACTTTCCTGTTGAATATATTAAGACCTGCCTCGGAGTGTTAATAAAAGTCCATAGTTTTGTCTAACACTATTACTTTTATAATATCTTTAAAGTGTACCTGCCTAGAGCAATTTGCTTTAATAAAGTGAACATTACAACTTAAATCTATATAAATGAGTTGTTCAACACTTTTAGTATTTTGAGTTACTATACTCTTGACCAACTCTCTTTTACAACCAATACCTGCACCTTATATTCAATATAATACCAAAAGACTTATAAGACACTCCGCGGCAACAACTACACAACAATAAGTGTTAACGTGAGTCAGCGAGCACTGTTGTGTAGATTTAGGTGCTACAAACAGGTTTGGGCTATAACATCTTAACGGTACTTGCTGCGATTAGCACTATTCTAACTCTAAAAACTGTTTAACACCGTTCATTAAAGTTTTAGAACCACTGTTGGAGCTAAATTTATTTTCTAACTCCTCTATAACATTTTAAGTTAGAACTGAGATAATTATTACTCATTTAAACAGAGTAAAGCTATATTAAAACCTGCAATTGACACCAAAATGTTAGTTGGGGGCGATCGATAGTCTCTGCCTACCCCAATGGGAATTAACGGCGTGAGTATATGTATGTATGTATGATCCTCAGTGCCTTAGTCTCGGGCGCTAAAGCTCTTCTGGTCTTGTGTGGCGTCGGGTGGCGTTGGTGCTGGATTTCTACTGCGCCCTCTACCTTGAGTAGAATGGGTTGCAGATTATCATCCTGTGCATGGCGCTTTAGATGCTTACGATGCAGTCTCAGGTGGTTTCTGACTCGGGAGACAAAGTCAATTTTGTTACATGTTTTTGTACTGAACTTTCTTTGTTTATTCTTGGTATTAAGGTGTGTTATTTATGATTGTTAGTCAATAAGGAAATTATTATTCGGTATTATTATTAACTAGTGGATCGTCCCAGCTTCGCACGGGTAGCGTTGTTTTTTTAAATATCTGAGGTTTCTTTCTTCAGTCACTGCTCAAGCATTGTGAAATTCAGCGCAATGTTTTCAATTTATTAAATTTATAGCACTCCCTAAACAGTGTAGTTTGGTGATTTTAAATGCGCTTTGATGAACGGTTCAGTATTTCCGTTTAATAGCAAATTTTGAAATAAAACGCTATGAAGTATTTATAACAGTCTTAAAAATAAATCATTACGTGATGTAGGATGCAACTACTGGCGCCATCTAGTATGTTATATGTTAATTAGTAAAGATTTGGTTTTGATCACGGGCGCGATGGCTTATTTTATGTATAATTTCGGTGTTTGTATACCGATTTCTATGATTCTTTTTTTATTGAATAGGTAATAATGTTACCTTTTTTAAATTTGGGATGAGTGAGACGTTTACAAACGTAAGAGTAAACAAATTTAATCAGAATGTTCCGAACTGCGAAGCTGTCAGGAATTACACGTGTTATTGTGAGTCAACCGTAAAAGATAGACATAAACTGTTGAGGATTTTTTTTTAGATAATTTTATGAAGAATATTTCCGTCACACATGATTTCTATGTAAGTTTAACCATTGAGGCTGCACACGCGACGGAAGCTTAAAAAATGGAGTAACTTCTCCCGTTTTCCCAAAATTTCCCAAAATTCGCCTTTACTACTCAGCTGGAAAGTATACAAAAACCTGCGCAGGTGTATTAAAAATAATTGTACCAAGTTTCGTTAAAATCCGTCGAGTAGTTTTTGTTTCCATACGGAACATACAAACCGACAGACAGACAGACAGACAGACAGACAGACAGACAGACAAAAATTTTACTGATTGCATTTTTGGCATCAGTATCGATCCCTAATCACCACCTGATGGTTATTTTGAAAATATATTTCATGTACAGAATTGACCTCTCTACAGATTTATTATAAGTATAGATTAATATCTGTGTTTAAATGCTAATACGATTCGAGCGCTTCCTATGTTTGAAGGTGTACAAAACAATTATATAATATCATTGGTTACAAAGAAATGGAATAGCAGATAGATGCAGTTGCCCTGTATGATTGAGTATATTTGGGAAAATACCCAGTAGAGATTGAGTCAGCCGTTGTCACTACAAAGTTAAGGAAATCTTAAAACACGATCTACACAATAACATCACAATCACCATGCCTCTAATTAGGTATGCAAAGTTTTTTTGTATTTATTTCTTACTAGCTTTTTGCCCCGCGACTTCGTCCGCGTGGACTTCATTTTTTGCATCCAGTTTACATAATACTCGTACCAAAATACCGAAACACTATCTCAACTTCTGTTTTTTATATTTATAATCCCGCGGGCATTGTAAATGACATAAAGGACATTGAGGCTTTTTAAGTGATTGTTGGGCGATGCAGTTTGTGACCCATCACTAACAACCTTTATTAACCTATCTTTTATCAATATATTTCCAAAATTGGATGAAGAATCTCCGAAGCTATGGCTACCCTTTTATGGAATTTATGGTTGTTAGCATATATGCATGAATGATTGATAGATGGATTTTATAAATTCAATCGCACCAAGTTTTATTATAAAATGTAAAAAAACTCTATATTAACTTTCATTTGCTATATCAACCCGTTAGGGGTTGAGTTCCAAAAATTCCTTTTCAATTGTTCATAAGAATCATGAAACAAATATACCAAGTTTTTATGTTCAGAAATGAGAATATCTTTAGTAAGTACAGATACGGATAGTAGTTTGGCGCTGCGGCGACGGCCCGGTGCTGCCCCCTACACTGACCGTTGGTGATAGTGGGAGAGCTTGCAGCGATTGCTCGGCAATATAGGGATGATTAGTGGTGGATCTCCTTCCAAAATAATCGCTAAATTGAAGGGATAGTGCTTGTTATTATTATATATAGTGTTATTTTAAGCTAACAAAACATTTTTTTACAAAAAGCTTGAATTACCTGAGATACGAACCCGGGACGATTGATTCATAATAGTTCTAATTAAATATTCATAGTAGTTAGTTATACCGCTACGCCACGGAGACGTTACCGGGGCGGTGTCAAATTTTTATTACGCTTTATTTCATATTAGTCTTACTATTGATAAACAAATTTGTCATTTAAATTGATGAAACCCCTTCATCTTTCCATTATGAACATTAACAAAGTGTCTGATGTGAATTCCATCGATGATAAAAATAATCGCTGCAATATATTGAGCCATATATGAGTTAAGGTTTTTGATGTTTCTATGAGAACTCTTGCGGATTCCTTAGTTTCAAGGAATCGTCGTCGTTTCATTTAGCTTCTAAATTTACATGTTAATATTCGTTTGCAATATAAGTAGATGTAAAAAAAAATGTATACGATGAAAAAATGGTACATCATCCCTCGGGAGTTCCTTATTTTCGGGGATCCATTACCGTACCATTAAGCTTCTAAATTTTGATTTTTATATTAGTTTACAATATTTTACGTTGTTTTAAACGATACACAGCGCCATCTCCAATGCATTTAGTAAGCAAACAATATTTTTGATTTCCCATGGGAACATATTTTTTCCGGGATAAAAAGTACCCTATTATTTAATTTAGACTTCTAACTACACGTCTGAAATTTCAAAGCAATCGGTTCAGTATTTACGGCGTGAAAGCGGAACAAACAAACAAACAAACTCACTTTCCCATTTATAATATTAGTATGGATTTTTATTTGATAGCAAACACGAAAATAAAAGACCTATTTGAATAAATTTCATTTAAAATGACTAATTGTAAAGTTATGATTTTTTAAAGATTGTTCAACAAATTGATCTTAGTGTAGTCATCGATCGACAGAATCACAGAACGACATGAAAATGATGTAAAATCTTCTATACTTATAATAAATCTGTAGAGAGGTCAATTCTGTACATGAAATATATTTTCAAAATAACTATCAGGTGGTGATTAGGGATCGATACTGATGCCAAAAATGCAATCAGTAAAATTTTTGTCTGTCTGTCTGTCTGTCTGTCTGTCTGTCTGTCTGTCTGTCTGTCGGTTTGTATGTTCCTTATGGAAACAAAAACTACTCGACGGATTTTAACGAAACTTGGTACAATTATTCTTCATACTCCTGCGCAGGTTTTTGTATACTTTCCAGCAGAGAAGTAAAGGGGAATTTTGGGAAATTTGGGGAAAACGGGAGAAGTTACTCCATTTTTTAAGCTTCCGTCGCGTGTGCAGCCTTAATGGTTAAACTTACATAGAAATCATGTGTGGCGGAAATATTCTTCATAAAATTATCTAAAAAAAATCCTCAACAGTATATGTCTATCTTTTATGGTTGACTCACAATAACACGTGTAATTCCTGATAGCTTAGCAGTTCGGATCATTCTGATTATATTTGTTTACTCTTACGTTTGTAAACCTCTCACTCATCCCTAATTTAAATAAGGTAACATTATTACCTATTCAATAAAAAAAGAATCATAGAAATCGGTAGACAAACACTGAAATTATACATAAAATAAGCCATCGCGCCCGTGATCGAAACCAAATCTTTACTAATTTACATATAACATACTAGATGGCGCCAGTAGTTGCATCCTACATAACGTAATGATTTATTTTTTAGATTGTTATAAATACTTCATGGCGTTTTATTCCAAAATTTGCTATTAAATGGAAATACTGAACCGTTCATTAAACCGCAATCAAAATCACCAAACTACACTGTTAAGGGAGTGCTATAAATTTAATAAATTAAAAACATTACGCTGAATTTCACAATGCTTGAGCAGTGACTGAAGAAAGAAACCTCAGATATTTAAAAAAACAACGCTACCCGTGCGAAGCTGGGACGATCCACTAGTGTTAAATAAAATTTTACTGATTGCAAAACTTTTTATGGATTTGTGATCTCAAATGAAATTATTACGATATTACACTAAATAAACCTATGATTTTCGTCATTTTATTAATAAAATACTGAAACGAATGTCTGAAATAACATTGAAGGTCAAACACTGTAACAGTTTTTTGATAAAATAACAGTCATCATAGCTTCTTTTGATTTAATTTCAAGAAAATATTGTTTAAAAACATAATATTTTGGAATGGTTTCGTAATCAGCATCACTTTTGTAAAACTTTGCATACCGAATTACTTACATACATACATACTCATACTCACGGCTATTAATCCCAAAAAGGGGTAGCCAGAGATTCAGAACTAGAAACTCCTCAGCCACATTTGGAAGTTGATAGGGTGGCAGATGGTGGAAGTAAAGTATCGTTGGTGATGGGTATCCAAATGCATTCCCCAAAAACCACTTAAAAAAGCCCCATACCCTTAGTCGGCTTTTAATACCCGTAGGTAGAAAGGGGTAATGACATTCTAAGCCGGCACAATCACCACGTCTCTAAATTAAATAAATTTGTCGTATCTTTCATATACAGATATGGACTATACTTGAAACTGTTCGTGGTGATGGGTGTGAACTGGACGATAGAGCTGATCAGCTTCTTCGTGGGTGGCTCCAACTGGTACTGGGTGATCGTGGACGTGTCCAACATTGCGCTGGGATTCTTCATCTTCATCATTTTCGTGTGGAAGAACAAAGTGCGGCAACTTGTTATGAAACGGTGAGTTGGAATTTTTAACTGGTTTAGCGTAGTGTATTGTATAAATCTGCACTTGAAATCTAAGGTATTAATTTGCTTCTGAAACTTCAGCCCAACTGGGCTTAAACTCTTTTCTATAGAATTATATCGGACTAATTTGTCAGGATTTTGCGGTCCGCCTGAGGAACGTAAATGGCTAGTAAATGCTTCGTCATGGGAAATTGCAAAAACAAATATGTATTGCCACCTATCAATAGTCATATCAGAAACAACAAATGTTTATTATCTACGTTTTAATTCAATAACAAAAGTAAAAGATAAATTACAATTAACATTGTAATGTAAGGCGTGTGAAGTCACGTGAGTTGTTACGATCGCATTTATGTTTAAGGAGAAAATTACAAAATATGTGTATAACTTGTCCAATACGAATGTATATTTTCTATTAAAAATGCCTGAACTATATACGCTTAATTATACAATGAGTTTAAATGACTTTTTATGATTTCAGAATGCGAATCGGTCAAAGAATTCGAACGAACGAGTCCAACTTCGGTCGCTGGGCAACTAGGAGTTCTGCTCCCACCGAAGACACTCGCGTATCAGCATCTAACGGCGCTGACGAAGCTGGGATTAGGCTTAAGGACTTACCATCTTAAGTTCACATTTTTTCACACATTTACATGATATGGTACAAACTGTACGGTACCAAGTGAACGTAGCGTGTGATACTAGACTACGCTTTTCACCCAACCCTTTCATTTGGTATACAGTACTCCTTATAGCAAATAGTGTAATCACTAACTTAAAGAGAACTTTGACATTATTTATAAGTTATTTGTATTGCAATATTTATCGATGACGCTATTTTATTTCAATAATCTTAATTGATTTTGCCAATGAAATTTTAATATAATTTGTTACATATACCGTAGTTATAATAAAAAAAGTTTTATGAGCTCTAGTCAATGTTACATTTTTATCGTGTAAGATTTTATTGAATTAGAACTGTAAGGTTATTAAGTGTGTGTCAACGTTTGCGTTTTAAATTCACATTTGCTGATGCTCACTATTCATTTCATACATAATTAAACTCACGGCCTCAAAAAGGGGTAGCCAGGGCTTCAGAGTAAGACACTCCTCGGCCACGTTTGGCTGATTCATTTCACTGAGTATGTTACACAATAAAAAAACAGCATGAGTATAGTCTTTATAAATTTATGTAGGTTTACGGGGAAACTTGGAAACGAGAAATTTTATAAGGCATAGGAAAATCGAATGAGAACAAAAGAATACGTTTTTAATATAAATTTATGAGTCTTTTTAGTTTATATTGCAACACGAAATAAATCACGATGAAGTTGTAAAATCTAAGTTATAATTAACTACATTTATTTATTTTATATTTACGTAATATAATCAAAATAACATGCTTGCATAAAAAGTTGTGGCTAATTTAAGGTTGATAATATTTGAAAATCCTTAGATAAGTTTAGACGTTAAATTAACTATTGTGTAAAATAATAAACGGACTCTCTAAATATACGAAATGGTTTTAATCTATACTTATAATAAATCTGTAGAGAGGTCAATTCTGTACATGGAATATATTTTCAAAATAACTATCAGGGGGTGATTAGGGATCGATACTGATGCCAAAAATGCAATCAGTAAAATTTTTGTCTGTCTGTCTGTCGGTTTGTATGTTCCTTATGGAAACAAAAACTACTCGACGGATTTTAACGAAACTTAGTACAATTATTCTTCATACTCCTAAGCAGGTTTTTGTATACTTTCCAGCATAATAGTAAAGGGGAATTTTGGGAAATTTTGGGAAAACGGGAGAAGTTACTCCATTTTTTAAGCTTCCCTCGCGTGTGCAGCCTTAATGGTCAAAGTTACATAGAAATCACGTATGACGGAAATATTCTACATGAAATTATCTAAAAAATATTCCGCAACAGTATATGTCTATCTTTTATGGTTGATTCACAACAACACGTGTAACTCCTGATAGCTTAGCAGTTCGGCGCATTCTGATTATATTTGTTTTCTCTTACGTTTATTATGCTCTCACTCACCCTTATTTCAAAAGTTAACATTATTACCTACTCAATAAAAAAAGAATCATAGAAATCGGTATTTAAAATTAAAATTAATAGTCCCAACATAATAGTCGCACGCGATCAAAACCAAATCCTTAGTAATTTACATATTACGTACTAGATGGCGCCAGTAGTTGCATCAATTAAAACCTAAAAATTAGCTTAATTTCGGAGATATTGATCTGAACCGATCCTAAAAGCGCTTTCAAAATCACAAAGTAACACTATATTCAGACATGAGTGCTGTAAGTTGTAATAAAGGCGCTAATTTCATAACGCTTGAGCAGTGATTGAAGAAACCTCCAATATTTTTAAAACTACGCTACCCGTGCGAAGCGGGGCCGATCCACTAGTTCAATGAATAAAATAAATAACTACCTAAAAAGCCGTACGGGTTTAGTAAATAATTATAATTAAAATAATAATTATAATAATTATTTTATTAGTTTTAGGTAATTAATATATTAATAAAATAATTATTTTTAGGTAATTAATATATTAATTAGAATGTTTTGTTCATAAAATCCTCATGTGGGGATTTTCATGAACAAAACATTCTAATTTTCTGATAGTTAGGCGTTGTCAACATTTACATTCTATCCGTAAAGGAAGGTAGTAAGTGGCCTTCTGAATTTGTAAAAATTTTGGGGGTAGGGAACGCTGACACTACTTAAAAAATAAATAAATAATAAAATAAAAATAAAAAATGTTTATTTGATAAGGCAAATTCACAGTACAGATTTGAACAGGGGTTCCCAAACTAGGCAAGCCTGTATTTTGGGAAACCAGTTGACAGTTATTTTTATATTTACTCTGTTAATTGAAATATACACAATTGAATTTGATTACACAAAATAGATGAAAACTTAAGTTTAAAGGAAAGGAAAAATATTTACATGGAGTGTTAATGGGTTAGTAATGTAGGAAAACTTATTAAATAATAAAATTAAAAAATTAAAATAAGAAGAAGAATATGTTATACAAATAAATTATTATATGCAGGAATGTTGAATGCTTTCTGTGTCATCGTAATTTGCGTCGAGCAGCCACCTAAACAGGTTTAATTTAACTTGGTAGGTGGGGTCGTTTTTTGTTAATAATGCCTTTTTGTGCCATTTTATTGTAAACCGTTATGAAAGTAGTCTTTACCGCGGGCACCACTATCTGGTAGACCCGGGAAGACCTAAGGAGGTTCAGTTCAGTAGATGACAGAATAGATTTATGCATTGAGATGCAAACCTGCTGAATATACAACTGCCTCACTCTGAGGACTGATGCCTCTTTATATAGAAGGTCCGTGGGGTAACAAAAGGGCTTTTTCAGCATGACTTTAAGTAGAGCGCGCTGGGATCTTTCTAGTCCTATCATAAATGTTTTTGCTGCCCCTCCCCATATTTCAATGCAATATGTGAGAAGGGATTGGCACAAAGCGAAGTACACTGTCCGCAGAACCTTAAAATCTGCAGCGCCTCTGAGAAGTGACATGACCCCCATAAGTCTACGTATTCTCTTCGGCAGGTTGAGTACATGCATTTCGTAACTAAGTCGCTCGTCGAGTATCAGACCCAGGTACTTGGCGTGGGGAGACCTTTTTATGACATTGCAGTTGCACAATCGGGGGGCTTCAGGAATCGCACCACGCTTGTGCATTTTTAAGATGTCAAGAGACGGGGGTTTTGAGGAGCTGGTCTTATAAAAGCACAGAAATAAGCTTTTTTCTGTGTTAAGAGTGAGTAGGTTGTCATTCAGCCACTGCTGAACGGAGGGTAAGCTTGTTTCTGCCGCTGCTTTCACCGTGTCCCACGTAGATCCTTGATATACTAGAGCCGTGTCATCTGC
This sequence comes from Bedellia somnulentella, assembly GCA_963576735.1. Taxonomy (NCBI): domain Eukaryota; kingdom Metazoa; phylum Arthropoda; class Insecta; order Lepidoptera; family Bedelliidae; genus Bedellia; species Bedellia somnulentella. The sequence goes on along the minus strand of OY755184.1, from coordinate 5,462,183 downwards.
GTAGCAAATTGTCCTGGAGGCTCCTAAGTCAGCAGTAAGTAGGTCGTTAAGGTAAGCCAAGAAGAGAGTAGGACCCAGGATGCTGCCTTGCGGAACTCCATAGCTGACTTTCGCAAGGTCACTTTCGTGTGACCCAACCTTTGTGAGTTGACTACGGTTCTCCAAGTAGCTTTTGAACCAGTCCAGGGCCACACCGCGCACTCCTAGGGTCTCAAGTTTCCTCAGCAGAATTAAAATTGAGATTGAGTCAAAAGCCTTTGAAAGGTCCAAGAACACCACTATGCATTTGTCCCCAGAGTCCAGAGCCCTAATTATGGTGCTAGTCAGCGTTTTTGTGGCATCTATTGTGGATTTGTTGCGTCTGAAACCGAATTGGTTGGGGGCAAGAAGATTGTTAGACTCTAGATAATTTACTAGTCTTTTGTTCACAATTTTTTCTAATAGTTTTGATAGGATGCATAGTAAAGAAATCGGTCTATAGTTAGAGGGATCCCGCTTTGAGCCGGCTTTATGGATCGGGCACACGACTGCGGTTTTCCATACATTGGGGAAGCGACCTGTTACGAGGCTGAGATTAAAAACGTGTGTGAGGGGCTTTATTATTTCAAATTTGATTTCTTTAATTAACAAACCACTTATGTCATCTTTACTTGGGGCGCTATCATTTTCAAGGTTTGAAATCATAGTCAAGACTTCGTGCTCATCCGTTGGAGATAAAAAAAGAGAGGAAGAGGGGCTGTTATGTGATTTCTCCAAGTAGCTTTTGAACCAGTCCAGGGCCACACCGCGCACTCCTAGGGTCTCAAGTTTCCTCAGCAGAATTAAAATTGAGATTGAGTCAAAAGCCTTTGAAAGGTCCAAGAACACCACTATGCATTTGTCCCCAGAGTCCAGAGCCCTAATTATGGTGCTAGTCAGCGTTTTTGTGGCATCTATTGTGGATTTGTTGCGTCTGAAACCGAATTGGTTGGGGGCAAGAAGATTGTTAGACTCTAGATAATTTACTAGTCTTTTGTTCACAATTTTTTCTAATAGTTTTGATAGGATGCATAGTAAAAAAATCGGTCTATAGTTAGAGGATCCCGCTTTGAGCCGGCTTTATGGATCGGGCACACGACTGCGGTTTTCCATACATTGGGGAAGCGACCTGTTACGAGGCTGAGATTAAAAACGTGTGTGAGGGGCTTTATTATTTCAAATTTGATTTCTTTAATTAACAAACCTTTTATGTCATCTTTACTTGGGGCGCTATCATTTTCAAGGTTTGAAATCATAGTCAAGACTTCGTGCTCATCCGTTGGAGATAAAAAAAGAGAGGAAGAGGGGCTGTTATGTGATTTCTCCAAGTAGCTTTTGAACCAGTCCAGGGCCACACCGCGCACTCCTAGGGTCTCAAGTTTCCTCAGCAGAATTAAAATTGAGATTGAGTCAAAAGCCTTTGAAAGGTCCAAGAACACCACTATGCATTTGTCCCCAGAGTCCAGAGCCCTAATTATGGTGCTAGTCAGCGTTTTTGTGGCATCTATTGTGGATTTGTTGCGTCTGAAACCGAATTGGTTGGGGGCAAGAAGATTGTTAGACTCTAGATAATTTACTAGTCTTTTGTTCACAATTTTTTCTAATAGTTTTGATAGGATGCATAGTAAAGAAATCGGTCTATAGTTAGAGGGATCCCGCTTTGAGCCGGCTTTATGGATCGGGCACACGACTGCGGTTTTCCATACATTGGGGAAGCGACCTGTTACGAGGCTGAGATTAAAAACGTGTGTGAGGGGCTTTATTATTTCAAATTTGATTTCTTTAATTAACAAACCACTTATGTCATCTTTACTTGGGGCGCTATCAATTTCAAGGTTTGAAATCATAGACAAGACTTCGTGCTTATCCGTTGGAGATAAAAAAAGAGTGGAAGAGGGGCTGTTATGTGATTTTACTTGTTTAACTAGTTGGGCCTCAGTGGTATTATTATTCAACAGCGAGTTTTTAGCTTTGGACCAGTCCGCTTTTCGTAAATCGTAATCTGAAAAGATTATCGTGACTCTCTCTCTTGACATTGGCAGTTTTGGTCTTTTGTTCAGGCAAATACCTGCCAAAACTAGGTCATGATCTGTCAATGCGGAGTCATACACAATACCTACTGAGGGCGACTTTGTTTTGATGTTAATATGGTCTAGACAGGCGGCTGATCTTGTCGGCAAAGTGATGGCAGGGATAAGCCCTAAACTACGTATAGCACACAAATATTCAGATGGATCATTATGGGGGCTTGAGCGTAGAATATCTATGTTTATGTCACCCATTACTATGATATTTGAAAAGTTATTTATTATGAGTAATGTATTGTATGTCAACATTACTTGTTAATACATACATAGGGGTAGCCAGAGCTTAAGAATAAGAAATTCCACAGCCACTTTTGGATTTTGTGTGGGGAAAAGATTTTAATATAAAGGTTGTTGGTGATGGGTCTCCAACCACAGGGTGTCATACGTTTCACTAAAATTCGCGAGCTTGAAAAAATATTTGAGTGGTACGCCAGCTCGAAAGTACGCGTCTAGTAGTAGAGTGCAGTGTGAGCAGTGAGGCAGAGTAAGCGTGCCAGTAGATGCTCGGTAGGGTGAGTAGAGTAGTTTGGTAAGGTAAGCGAGGAGTATAAGATGTGGGTAGATTGAGAAATGTAGTAGAAAGATTCGTCATGTTGTCGTCAGGGGTCAACACTGTGGGAACAGCCAAGATATACTGGCCAGTACACCCTGCTGTGTACCAACTTAGAATTTGTATTTATGTTTAACTAGAGAAACATTTCGATACCGCGATGTACGATTTTTTATGACGCTGCTAGTATGCGAGTGAGTTCGCCGTCTAGCGGTCGCTAGAGTTTCATTCACGGTTTTCGGTGGATAACAATCCTGTTTTGCCCTCTGGATATACGAATAACAAGGGTATACGTCTTTATTCGCCTGGTGTATCACCTCGTATTGACTTAAGGTCATGTCGGCTTCCACGAAAATCATCAGGGCATCTTCTGGCGAATGCTTCTTGGTAGTAGTACTTTTACTACCGATAGCCGCTGCCTTACGGAACTTAGTTGCTCGGGTAGGGCTTTTCGTCACTTCTTGAATCACTGAGGCAACATCATTGTTACGTGCAGCTCTATGACTCATCTGTGCCGCGTACGTGAGTTCGTCTGCAGAGACGTTTTGTCTAAGTTCCATTGTTTAACGACGCTTTGACCGATCACTTAATTCACTGAATTCTTTAGTTGGACGACCCTTGAAACTTCCTGGAATCGGCCCGGCAGGTAGAGTCACATCTTCGTTAAGCCATTCTTCGTTTTTCTCCAGAAAACGTGTCTCAGTGCTATTGCTAGCTAACCACTTCCGTTTGTATACTGATTTAAAGGACTTAATGATTTTAGAAAGTTCATCACTTTTTTTAGTCACTTCCACTAACTTCTTGTCCAAATCTTGAAGCTTTCCGTCAAGCAACCGCTGTGGACTTGCTCTAACTAAGTCATGAAGCTCTTTCCTGGTCATAGATGTGACAGAATGTAAAGAATCTGAAACAATAAAAATATTTGTTAGGAAATAGCGTTCAAAATATAACTATGGCGCAGTTGCGATGAGTTGCGTATGTTTAAAAATACAACTTCGACAATAAAATTAAGAAAAATCCACTATTTTTAGATATGTTTATGTACCGCATAGGACGTAAGTAAAACCAAAAAAGAAAGAGAAAGGACGATAGAATGTTGTACATACCTTGATTGATAGAATCCATGACAATTTTGTATCTCGAATCACTTTCCACATAAATTATAGCACGGAGCAAAAATGATATCTTTAGGTTTGTCGCGAACAGAGTCGAGTGTTGTTCGCTTATTAACAAAGTTCAAGACTAGATTCCGACTGACCGTGTGGCGGATGGGGACTCGGGAGCAGGTAGAGATTTTGCATAGTGATACCTGGACTATCTACCTATTGTGGGATTAAGTTTGAAGTCGGTTAGACCATTTTGAGAAATTGTATTTTTGGCCAGGTTTTTGGTTGTTTTACCACTCTGTGACGTCGTTCGAGCTGGCGGTTTTCGAATTTACGTACTTTCGAGCTGGCGTACCACACAAATATTTTTTCGAGCTCGCGTGCGTCGTGTTCGCGACATTCGGTGAAACGTATGACACCCCCAACCACATCGCCTTGCAACCACTTAAGCTCGACAGGGAAAGAAAAGCAAAGAGATTAGTATTTTATATTATGTTTCTAATAAAAAAATAACATGCAACGCAAACAAAATCAAAACGCATTTTTCTAACTACTTTTGATGTATAGAACAAACAAAACATAGGTATCCGCAAATTCGCAACTACCCTCTCTCAGAGAAAGAATTATATTCGGAGCTGGAGCTATAAGTGGTTATATTCTGATCCAAGGAAGTTGATCTCGTCGGCATATCCAATGTTGGTGTTTGTGCGAGCAACCAACGAGCGAGCCGAGTGTGGCCCCGGGCAAATGCTAGGTCCACTGCTCTCACTCCATCGCGACGGGATTGTTGAATGTCTGCTCCTAAAAATATTATATTGAAGAAATAGTAATAGTTAAGTCTTAAATCTTAACATATTTTATCATTTGTTCTAAGGAAATCTTGAATAATTATTTTCCACACCTCTTTTGCAAGGTAAGCGTACTTAAATGTTAATGCACATTTCGGTTCCTGTAATTTTACCAAAATGTGCATTAAAAATCTCAATCATTTTTTTAGGGATAAAACGTCGTTGTGTAAAAGAAATGTGGAAAATATTTATTTCTTAATTATTGTCCAAAAAAAAACTGTGATCTGCTCAGCTGAAATTAAATTATCCATAAACTACGACCTGAGTTAAAGAATATTGTTAACATTGATAAATAATACACATTTACCTGCTGCCAAAAGAACCATTAAAGCTGAGAAATCTTGACTCTTAGTTTTGATCAGATGGTAAGTGACTAAGTATATGGGTCCTTCGCCGGCATCGGTAGTACGAGTAACATCAGCTCCTAAAGTAAATAAAGTAGAAACTCTACAACATTATGAGAACGAGAGTAAACAATTATTTTTTAAAAGTCTATCTATCATATTTGCTGTGTCGGCTTAGGAAAATACTACCCCATTACTTCCAGTGGGAGTTCATTAGAGGCGGCTAATAAGAGGGAGGCTTGGGGCTTTTTAAGTTATCTATAGGCGATGCGGTTGGAGACCACCAGAAAACCTTTGTTTAACAATCTTTTCCCGCTCAACTTCCAAAAGTGGCTGAGGAATATTCCGAAGCTCTGGCTTAGCCTTTTTGGGATTTCTAGTAGTGATTACATGTTATTATTGCTCACACAAATTATTATTGGCCTAGCCTACAAGGGCCCTAAGTCTTGTTAGCTCTTGACCTCAATGTTACTAAGCGGTAACCTGACTTGGTCCAACTTTATATTAACTTACCTATATTAATCATGAATTCTATCAATTCTAAACAGCCATTCCAACAAGCTCTCTGTAAAATAAAAAAAAGATAATAATGTAAATCTTAAAAAATGGTAATAGAGCATTTTTGGAGTAGGATATATTAATTGATTGCCAAAACACATGCAAAATGAGACGCTTGGTATATATTGAAACAGGCAATATACAAAAAATTATAAAAAACCTACTTACTATCATTATAGCATAGCAGAGAGAGAGAGGAGGAGGGTGATTTTGGTAATATATTTAATGATTAGTTCGACTTTTGCTACGTTCATTTTGATTAAACATTTAAAGGAACGTTTACGGCATATATCCCCGCAGGGGTAGTAGAGGTACTAATACTTCTGAACATTATGTGATATTGTTGTTAACTGGTGTTCAGAGCACAAACGTTTTGCTTGGCCAGTCTACTCATGTGTTAGGGGGCTGGCCTATCGCCATTTTTTTATGACTACATTGTGACATGAATAACATACATATGACCTGAAGTTGATAGGGTGGAAGATGGTGGAAGTAATGTATCGTTGGTGATGGGTCTTCAACCCATCGCCCAAAAACCACTTTAAAAAGACCCATTCCTTTAGTCGCCTCTTACGACACCCGTGTGTAGAAAGGGGTAGTGATATTGTAAGCCGGCACTACACGGCAAATTTATACTTCACATGAATAAGTACAACTTAACCCACTATGGTAGTAGTAGTGCAACTAAGCCCACATGACTAAGTGCAATTAAGAAATTTGGGTTTTCTCACGATATTTTCCTTCACCGTTAACAACCATGATAAATTAAGCACACAGATGATGATAAAATGTACATTGGTGTAGGCCCGCCCCCTGATTACGTATCTTTTGCGCCTGACGATTGTGTCGCAAGTTGCACGATTATCGCTGTCAATGTCATAAATTTGTATGCGTTTTGACACTTTTGACAGCGACAATTATGCAACTTGCGTTACAATCGTGGTCGCTAAAGATACGTAATCAGGGCGCCGACTCGGGATTTAAACTGAGCTATTAAGGTTGTCTTTTAAAAATAAAATGTAAAGGATAAAAAAATATACTATAAAGAAATAAAAATAATGATACCAAAAACGGAGTGTAGTTGTGATTTTTCATAGGTATGTTCGCTGCAATCGGATATTTTTCTAACAGCTCCTTACATCTGTTTACCATTTTCGAGTTGCCATGACCGCAATGCTGTAAAAGTAAATAGCTATTGGGTATTATTCAAGTTAATTTAATACTGTGTAGTGTAGGCTTAGAATAGCACTACTCCGATTCTTCCCGTGGGTGTACGTAAGAGGCGAATAAGGGTATTGGGGCTTTTTAATGGATTTTGGGCGATGCCGATGCGGTTGGAGACCCATAACCAAGAACCTTTATTTTACTATTCTTTCCCCACTCAATTTCCAAAAATGGCTGAGGAGTTAATATTCTGAAGGTCTGGCTACCCCTTTTAAGGATTTATAGCCGTGAGTATATGAATGTAGGTAAATTTAAATATAACTGTGATATAATGAAGGAATAACCTAAACTCGTTTTCCAATCACTCGAAGTGGCCACAATTTCGTAAACGACTATCATAATCGGCTATTCGATGGTTTACTCATTATGCTACAAAATGTCGACCACACCTTTGACACACATCATATCAATTTACAGAAAGATAATTCACCCATGAACAATTATTGTACCTTGTTAGTAATGCCAGAGAGATAGTGAAACTCTTAATATGTTTTTATTTATTCTAAACCAGACCGTTTGGTGTCTGCACGGAACCATATACCTACATCTTTTCTCGAAGCTTTGTGAAATTTAGCGCCACTTATAGCATTCCTGAATAGTTTAGCTTTGTGAAAGCGCTTTAACGAACGGTTCAGTATCTCCGAAAATAAACCCATGCAAACAAACAATCAGAGTTACAAATCTTGCATAAATCATACATACACTCACAGTTATCTTTTGCCCGCGCAACCATTACTAAAAAATAATCCAGCATGATTCAATATTCACGTGCGACGACAGGACACGATGGCTTATTTCATGTATAAGTTTGGTGTTTCTATACCGATGTCTATGATTCTTTTTTTATTGAATAGGTAACAATGTAAACTTTTTTAAATGAGAAATGATCGAGAGAACTTTAAACGTAAGAGTAAACAAATATAATCAGGATGCTCCGAACTGCTAAGCTATCAGGAGTTACACGTGTTATTGTGAGTTAACCATAAAAGATAGACATATGCTGCTGTGGGATATTTTTTAGACAATTTCATGTAGAATATTTCCGTGATACATGATTTCTATGTAACTGTAACCCTTAAGGCTGCACACGCGACGGGTGCTTAAAAAATTGAGTAACTTCCCCGTTTTCCCAGAATTCCCCTTCACTACTCTGCTGAAAAGCACCACTATAACCTGCCCAGGAGTATGAAGAATAATTCTACCAAGTTTCGTTTTAAATCCGTCGAGTAGTTTTTGTTTCCACAAGGAGCATACAAACCGACAGACAGACAGACAGACAAAAATTTTACTGATTGCATTTTTGGCATCAGTATCGACTATCGATCATTAATCACCCTCTGATAGTTATTTTGGAAATATATTTAATATACAGAATTGACCTCTCTATAGATTTATTTTAAGTATAGTTAGAATTTTTGGGATTTTCTGCTAAAACGAAAAACGCTAAGTAGCCAGCTTATACATACATATCACGACTTTAACTCCCAAAAGTAGAAAGTCAGAGCTTAAGAAAATTTTATTCCTTACCCTATTTTTGAAGTAAAGCAAGGAAAAGTTTACAAATTATACGATGGTTGATGATGGATCTCAACATCGCCCGAAATCTTCACTTAAAAAGCCCTAAAGTTACTTAGGTACTTTGACTTTAATTCCTCTACGTCATGTTCATCTACCTATCGTTAACCATTCATTAATGACTTTACCATCCAAAGGATGTCTGGAAGAGGTCTCTTTCAGTGATAAGGCACTTTTCAATAATGTAAGTTCTGTATCATGTTCATCAGCGCTTTGTAACTTTATTACTTGGTTTACTGTTCCTTACGAGGTTTTCATACATACATACATATACTCATAGCTATAAATCCCTAAAAGGGGTAGCCAGAGCTAAGGAATTAGAAATTCCCCAGCCACTTTTGGAAAGTTGAGTGGGGTAAAGATGGTGAAATAAAGGTAATGGGTCTCCATCCGCATCGCCCAAAAATCCCTTAATAGCCCCAATACCGTTAGTCGAACGTTCACCCACCGGAAGAAATGGGGTAGTGCTATTCTAAGCCGACACTACACAGCACGAGGTTTTCCTTCAGAGGTAACCAACTTGCTACACATAGTTATGACTTAATGTCTTAAAAGAAACAATATATTTAATTTGCCAGAAAATTACTTCAAACTGCATATTTTTTACCTAGTATAGTTTTATATTAACCGTGGTTTTACTTACACAAGCAGCATAGTGGATTTCAACAACAACATCTTTCAATTGTCTGAGATTGGAAATCGGTCGAAAACCTAAATGATTAGATGAGTCTTTCTTATTCTCAAATCGAAAATGATAACTTATTAATAATATGAAAACGATCGTCAATAAGATTGCAATCACAGTCAACCAACTCAAATCAGTCATGTTTGTTTTTAAATAAGTATTTATTGGACCCCACGCATTGTTGAACCTGAAAAATAGATTCATTACATTTCTTTTAGTGAATGTTTTATAATAATTAAATTTAAAAAAATATTTGTTACACACTTATCAATTATGCTTATTAAGTTTTGGCTAGAAAAATTAAAAAATCCCATGGTGCTAACATAAAAAATAATAGAAATCCAATCCAAAAACAAACTCAGCCTGCTTATAACCAAACTCAATTTGAATTACAATTATTTAATGCTATATTTTTGTCACAATATTAATTGTGATGATATTTTATATCAACAGCATTTTTTTTTATTCGGATTCCCGCCAAAAATATACATCATCGTATGTTGTTTTATCGATTTTTGACTTTTTTTAAATAATAGCAAAGCAACGGCTATTGCAATATTATATTATAATGCATCTGCAAAAATTTAGAAGTGAAATATTATATTTTATCGATTAAGTAGTAATCATCAGAGTTAAAGAAATATTTAAACTATTTCATCTCGGTGAGTTAAACATTTCATAATGTAAGGTACTTATTAATTACTTACCTATAATTACTAGCATTAGTATATGGACTTAATATTAAAAAATGTAGTGCCGGCTTAGAATGTCATTACCCCTTTCTACCCACGGGTGACGTAAGAGGCAATTTAAGGTATGCGGCTTTTTAAAGTGGTTTTTGGGCCATACGGTTAAATACCCGTCACCAACGATACCTTATTTCCACCATTTTGTCTCCGATCAACTTCCAAAAGTTGCTGAAGATTTTCTAGCTCTAAAGCTCTGTATACCCCATTTGGGATTTATGGCCGTGATTATAAGTGAGTAAAAAGTGTTTCAGGGGTTTTATTACTAACACTTCGATGGCTATCAGCCGTCTGTCAATGTTCATCGTAATTATAGGATTTTGTAAATTTTCACAGCTGATGATGTATAGTTATTGCCACTACAACAAAACCAACTAAACATTATAATAAAATAAGTCTTTATGGCTATGGCTCCCAAAAAGCCGCCATATATTTTCGAAAATTTTCATTATTGTTGATAATAACAAGACTTGTTATAATTTTATTGAATTTCATATAGATAGGGATCCTCTACAATAAATGCTTTATCTCATTTATGGAGCTTAATTTTAAAGGCCGAAACCGGGTAAGGGAACATAAAATGCCTCTAACTATATTAAAGAATTACCCACGGAGGCCTACCCACACTGCGTCGTCCGGTACGCGCGTGGCCGCCACTCCAGAAACTTCGAGCCCCAACGGTTGTCTCCGTTCTCTGTGCAATGTGCCCTGCCCATTTTCACTTCAGTTTTGCAATTCTTCGGGCTGATGCTAATTTCATACTATGTGAAGTGAACACAAGTAGCTATCCAATAACATTGATTCAAATCGATCTATTGGGATTTTTAAGTAAAACGTCAAACGCACTTGGATTTAGTTTTCTTGGATAAAGAAAAAGCGTATAGTCCGTATCCCAAGACAATGTCGACGCTTAACTGGAAAGCTAACCTGCTAAGCTAGTTCGCGAATGAAAAAAAGTCTTTTTAGTTGGATTCATTTCTTGAATCGAGTGCTTTGGATGGTTACTTGGATGTTTGAGGACACGGTTTCACTTATTAGAATTGGTTTATTTGACTGGCATCCAACTATTGAAGTAGCAAACAAACGAACTCATTCAATAAATTTGACATTAGAATCAATCAAACCTAACCATTACATTTGTTTACAAATGGAATTTTATTTGATTTGAATAATATTTGCTCAAATTTGATACCTAATACGAAAACTGTTATGGTGAGACATACCTACGGTAACAGATTAAACAGACAGTACTGTAATATAAGTTACCGATATAAATTTGTGTGTTTTGCGGCGCAACTTGTGCCCTTTGGAATCAGATCAGTTTCAATTTCAAATTAAGTATGCATTAACTCCCGATAAGATATCTTTATTTTTATTCTGCGATAAGTTGCGACAATGAGTTACGTATGGCACGGAATTCCATTTATCGTGTCATGTGCAGCAGTCTTTGCTTATATTTACTTATACCGAACAAATAAGTCTCACACAGGTAGGCAACGTAAATAGTGTTGTATATGAATGGGACATAAATTGATTATGAAATTTCCCTGATTGGAACTAGGCATACATACACGATGTTATAATTCCAACCCAGGAGACATAAGTTTGATTCCTGCATCATATGTGCAGTTTATTTACCATTGTTGGTAATGGTTGGTGAGAACACCGTAAGAGAACTCTAATGTCTGAGTTGATAGAGCCTGCACACTTATCACATGAATTAGCTGTCCCAGCAAAATTGCGGTACTCAAATGGCACTGAATAATTAGAGGTATTAGTGTCTCTGCCACCCCTTCCTCTTCTTTTGTATATGATGTAAACATTGAGTTGGAGTTACATATTTGGGCATAGTTAAGCAGACAGGACTGAACCCACACAAAGTTAATTTCAAGATAGGAGCTTTGCATACTGCATGAGTTAGGTCAGGTTTTTAAAATAAACAATTTGAATGCACTTTTTAAAAGTAGAGTTTTAGAAAGAAAGAAAGAAAACATTTATTCATTGCTTCACAAAAATACAAACTACCACTCATATTTATTTAGATACATAGTAATTCATATTTATTTAGTAATTTAGTTTTCTCTTCTTCATAGATACCACCCACAGCTATACATTGAAATACTTAATTAAATTTGGAAATAGTGTAGGCTGAATCTTTTCTGCTTAACTATGGCCATTTGGATCTGAATAAATTATAAACAGCAATTTTAGGTATTTAACAACATAATTATAATATACCCCTGTGGACATTCTCTATAGACACCTAAACTAAATGAGCAAAACACCTTACTAATGATAATAAATGTACATTTTTAACCAACTTCAAAAAAAGGAGTGTTCTCAATTCGACCGTTTTTTTTAAAAATAATAATTAATGTACACCTTACTGCAATATAAGAAAAAAATATGTAAAATTAACTGTCCCTTAATAAAAAAAAAAAATGTGACCATAGCATTTGAAACTGAACAATAAAGCAAATTTAGAAATTAATGGTGTATAGATTGAGTAATTGCTTAACATGCATTACAAATCATATAGTGAAATTTAGAGGTGTCTTCTTTGTAGCCTGCTAAAAATAAGTAAGCTTAGTATTTTCAGTCTTTTGGTAGTTGAGAGAAAACCTTTTGAGCCTGAAAGTAACAATATTGATTCATGAATTGTTCTTTAAGACTTCATATATGATTTCTAAGGCATTCAACTTAGAGGCCTTTAACTTTTCTTAGGTTTTACAAGTCACAATTTTATAAGATTAAAAAGCCCTAGATCTTTTTCTTGCCTTATGTAACATCCATAAAAAGAGTAGCAGATATTATGCTGCCTTTGTATTACTAAATTCTATACAATTATTAATAATGAAAAGTCTCATTTAATTAACCAGATACTGTTTCTTTTTCAGCTGTATTAATGGCTAATTCTGGATTCCTTTTTGTATCAAATATAACCAAAGCACAAAGTTTTTTCTCAAATGCATCAAAATATGTCAAAAATGTTCTATATATAAAGTTGACCAATGAAAATGAGAGTAGTATCAGTCAAGATATTGCAACTATTTATAATAAGGTATTTATTTTTTTGGTTTAAATTAAAAGATTATTAGGATTTCATATATTGCTGTGTAGTCTTAGAATAGCACCACCCCATTTCTTCCGGTGGGTGGGTGTTTAGTGGTTCTAAGAGCAGCTGCTGACAGGAGTATCTTATGTCCATTGTGAAGACGATCAAATGTACCGCCCAATGCTACATACTCTGACTTTTTTAACTTGGATGTCTCTGGAACATGACTTGAACTGCTCTCTTCTATCTCTGTAAACGGAAACTTTCACTTACATTGCCAATTATTCAGCCATAAAATAAGTATATTTGAAACTACATTACTGCTGTGTAGTGCCAGCTTACAATAGCACTACTCCATTTCTTCCGGGGGGTGTACGTAAGAGGCGACTAACGGTATGGGGCTTTTAAGGTATTTTTGGGCGATGCGGTTGGAGACCCATCACCAACAACCTTTATCTCACCATCTTTTCCCCACTTAACTTTCCAAACATGGCTGAGGAATTTCTAATTCCTTAGCTCTGGCTACCCCATCTAGGGATTTATAGCCGTGAGTATATGTATGAATGTATGTATATATTTTTAGAGTGTTATGTATCGTATTAATTTGTTATTTAGTTGGCCTTTAAGGAAATTAATTATATTTTTAGGCAACAACCAAGTGCAATAACTTAGATGTAAGACTTATAATTAAGTCAGGAAAAAGTCAAGTTATACAGACGAGTCATCCAGTAGATGTAATCCTATATGAGAAGAAATTGAGTAAAGTTATTGATGGGCTTAAAGTATCTGTTAGGAATATCAATAATTCATGTACACTACAAGGAGTGGGTAAGTGTTTTTTTAATTGTAAATTTATTCGATACTAATATGGATTTTTAAGTGTTCAGATACAAGGAACACATACAAAAATATTTTTGCACCTATACTATATACATTTATGTTTCGTGTCCATAGATAGATTTTTAAAATTTACCTGGGATTGTATTTTTGTTTACGATAGTACACCAATCAAATGCTAAACTTAATGCCACAGGATACCCAAAGATCTCAAAATCACTTTTCAATACTGTCATTTATATAAATCTGTAGTTTGTTTTTTAATATATAAATTTGTACATACATATACTCACGGCTATAAATCCCTAGAAGGGGTAGCCAGAGCTAAGGAACAAGAAATTCCTTAGCCACTTTCGGAAAGTTAAAGTGGGGAGAAGATGGTAAAATAAAGGTTGTTTGGTGATGGGTCTCCAACCGCATCGCCCAAAAATTCATTAAAAAGCCCCAATACCGTTAGTCGCCTCTTACGTACACCCCCCGGAAGAAATGGAGTAGTGCTATTGTAAGCTGGCACTACACAGCAGTAATGTAGTTTCAAATATACTTATTTTATGGCTGAATAATTGGCAATGTAAGTGAAAGTTTCCGTTTACAGAGATAGAAGAGAGCAGTTCAAGTCATGTTCCAGAGACATCCAAGTTAAAAAAGTCAGAGTATGTAGCATTGGGCGGTACATTTGATCGTCTTCACAATGGACATAAGATACTCCTGTCAGCAGCTGCTCTTAGAACCACTAAACAGCTCACCGTTGGTGTTACGGATGTTAATATGATAAAGGGTAAGTGTTAAGTTAAAAATATAGATACTTATTATTTATTTACATATTCTAAATTAGCATGAAACCATTGGATCACAGTTTAGGAGGTTTACTAAGCATACTAACCATTTGGAAATTGGGAATTTAACCACTCTATAAATGAAAAGTAAAATATCTTTGTTCATTATGCTAAATTCCTAAGCCATAAAAATTAAAGTACAGGTTTCTGTTCTGGGTCTATCGTTTTAAACTTTGCATCTGAGAAATTCAACTTGTGGAATGGTGGCAACTCAAATTTAGTATTTTTTATATTGGTGTTGTAAACCTCCCTCACACTTTTGTTGAGGGAAAAGAGAATGTAAAAATATATTTTTTCAGGCAAACCTCTTGCTTTTCTGACATTCATTTATATCCACACATTACGTTACTATAAGCATCGATTAAAAATATCTACCATTTCTAGGTAAAAAACTATACGAACTGATAGAACCTGTGGAAAAAAGAGTTAAGTCAGTTGTAGACTTTTTAACTGATATTAATCCTGACATAGAATACAATGTTCTGCCCATACAAGACTTGTTTGGACCCACTAAAGATGATCCAAATATACAGGTAATCATTCACTCATTACGCTCGATTTCTGAATTGAGTATTCAAGGTGAGAACGACTTAAGTATCGTTTTGTCTCATTCAGTTGTTAAGATTTCAATGCGGTAGAACGATACTTAAGTTTTTCTCAGCTGGAATACTCAATTCAGAAATCCGGCGATAGATACATACGGCTATAACATACATATACTCACGCCGTTAATTCCCATTGGGGTAGGCAGAGACTATCGATCGCCACTTCGTACGATCCTGGCAAACCTCTCTTGCTTCGTTTACATCCATCAATCTTTTCATACATGCTCTTTTATTCTTCATACTACGGACGCCTGCCTTTTTGAGCACACTTTCAATTTGGTCCAAGTGTGTCTTTCGTGGCCGTCCTCTACTAACATTACCTTCCACATTAGCTCTATAGATACCTTTTACCAATTTCCTATCATCCATCCTCTCGATGTGCCCAAACCATCTCAACATTCCTTTTTCTATCTTACTTACAATATCATCTTTTACACCACACCTTTCACGAATCACATCATTCCTCACACGATCACATAACCTTACATTACACACTTTTCTGAGGGATCTCATTTCGACTGCATTCACTCTACTTTCATGCTTCTTCTGCCACACCCAACATTCACTGCCATACATAAGCGTAGGAACGAGGACAGCATCATGCACAGCCATTCGGGCCCTTTTGGACACCGATTGACTAGACATTAGACTATCCAATGCTCCATTAATCGCATTACCCTTTTTCACTCTTCTCTCAATATCTTCATCACATTTTCCATCCCTTGTAAACAAACTTCCCAGATATACAAACTCCTTCACCTGTTCCACATCCTTACCATCAATCGCAATCACGCATTCTGTCACATCTTCCTGTCTCTCAAAAACCATCGTTTTGGTCTTATCCACATTCACCCTCATTCCTTTTCTTGCAAAAGACTTACATACAATATTCATCATCTCTTGCAACTCTTCTGCCGATGATGCAAGTAGCACTTGATCGTCAGCATACAAGAGGCATTTAATGATGAATCCACCCATTCTTAGTCCATAATCACTTTCACGCAACTCTGTCAAACAGTCATCCATGAACAAATTGAAGAGCCACGGAGAAGCTACACATCCCTGTCGGACACCCCTAGAGATTCCGAACCAGTCAGTGTTTTCCCCGTTTACTCTTACACATGCACTAGAATCCTCATAGAGTGATACCAATGCACGTATAAGTTGACTCCCCAAACCGAACTTGGATAACACCTCCCATAAACACTTTCTTACCACCCTATCATACGCCTTCTCTAAATCAATACGGCTATAAATCTTAAGAAAGGGTAGCCAGCCCTTCGGAAAAAAATTCAGCCACTGTTGGAAGTAGAGTGGGGAAAAGTTCGTAAAGATGATGGGTCTCCAATCACATCGCCCAAAATCACTTTAAAAGTCGGAATACTCTTACGACCGATTTCTGAATTGAGTATTCAAGCTGAGAACGACTTAAGTATCGTTTTGTCTCATTCAGTTGTTAAGATTTCAATGCGACAGAACGATACCTAAGTTGTTTTCAGCGTGAATACTCAATTCAGAAATCGGTCGTTAGTCGCGTCTTACGAACTCCGATGAGAAGAAATGAGGTAGTGCTATTCTAAGCAGACACCACACAGCTTTTAAATGCTCTGTGTTTTATATTTAAAATCGTGTGTTGGAATGGATACTTAGTTTTTATACAGATGGAGTACCTATGCATTGTTAAAAATAAAGCATGCATATAAAAATACATTAAATTTATAAAAATGATAAACAAACTACCATCTTAAATTGTCAAAATTGTGGCACAGTCTGTTGTCTATTCAAATTGAGAATAGGTTAACTTGTCAAAACAAGGAATTTGTATTATTCTTACTGAGAATATGGACAAATTTGGATCATTGGACCATTGGATTAAGTTTTGTTAATTATATCGTCGAATTTATTATTTGATATTTTTGCTATGTATTACTACAACGTATTTATTTATTTAAACACTTTCTTAAGTACAATACTTCCAGTTAATAGTCGTAAGCGAAGAGACAACAAGAGGAGCCGACAAAATAAACGAACTAAGAAAAGAAAAAGGCCTGCCATTACTGGATGTGTTCGTCATCGGATTAGTTGAGGACACGAGTGATGAGCATAGCGCTGATGAGGAAGCCAAGATCAGCTCCAGTAACCAACGGATGAGGTTGTTAGGATCAATCATAAAGCCTCCTCAGGTAAGTCACTTGATATGAGCACATTATTATGAATCGCTATAAATTCAATGTGGTTGTAACTAAACGATAGGTTGTGATAGGATGTTTTTTAAATCTTTTTGTTCATGAAAACCTCATGTGGGGATTATTATTACTAATAAATAAAGAATAAATGTTTCATTCAATAATATGTATGTATAATGTTCCTTCATTATTATTTTCTAAATTTTTTTACACGTTTAAAGTAGTGTTTGCGTTTCCTACCTCCGAAGGATAGAGGAATTTCGCGCTGACAGCCATTGACACGGTAGCTCAATTGGCAGAGCGACGGGGGCGTATACCCGAGGTCGCGGGTTCGATTCCCGCCTGTGTCGAGATTTTTCTTTCCTTTATTTATTCTTTATTTATTTGTGATAGGATGTGTTTATATTTTCATTTCTCGTATTTGAATTCAATAACCAGATGCGTGATATGTTAAGGTATTATTGAAGTTCTTAAGATGAAGACCTAATCTGGCATGTGGTGGTAAAAATGAAATTTAATTCAGTGTCACATTTTTTTGAGTGACAGCGCCATTGGCACGTAGTTGTTGAAAGCTGTATATCCACTATTTGTAGTTAAGAACGACTAACTTTTTCATTACTGTTATAATATAAATGTGAATGTGAGCATGTTTTTTATTAAGTTTTGTTTTCAAAAAATGGTTTTGGACTTTATATTTCAAAGCAACATTATATTGGGCCATAGCCGTGAGTATTTTTTTCCATTTAACTCTGAAACCGCTTAACGGATTTGTAATTATTTTAAATACACTATTAAATGAAGTTTATGATTGCAGCCCAACAATAACATCCCGCCAGCGCCGTACGTGATTGGTCTGGCCGGGAGCATAGGAAGCGGCAAAACAAGTATCGCCCAGAAATTGAAGTAAGTAATTTTGTACAGACATTTTAAGAGTGATATAAAGTTATTTAGAAGATTTACTGACATCAAAAGAGAATAGTCATATCATAAAAATGGGCTAACTTAATGAACACCGGCGTAGGGAAAGGCCCAGAAGGAGGACGACCTGGACAAGTTCGAACCTGGGTGGTTCTGAACAAACAGGGATGTGTGGGTTCAACATTGTGAGGCCTTTGCCCAGAAGTGGGAAACAAAATAGGCTATAAAAAAAGAACTTAAACGTCGTTTAAAAGGCAGGTCAAACCACGGCGTGAACACATTCAAATTCGTCATTAATCGATCGGTGCTATCAGAATGAATGTATTAAATGTAGCTAAAATTTTGTTAGTCAACAAATGCTTTTTGTTGAGATAAAAATTGCAAAGTTACAACAAAACTACTATTGCTTTTTACTATCTTTATCGTAGAGCAAAGGGTGCCGGCGTGATCAACTGTGACACGATAGCGCATGATCTATACAAACCGGGATTGCCTCTCAACCGGTCTATATCAGATCACTTTGGTGAACATGTTATCACCGACAAAGGAGAAGTGGATCGAGCCAAGCTTGGACAGATTGTGTTTAGTGATACGGTATGTGTGTGTTATTATATTTTATTATTGTATTATATGAGTTCGTATGCCTTTTGCTATGTTTCTTTTCCCGGGACCAAAAAGTAATCATCCTAACTATTTCAAATTACTAATGGACTGCCTCAGCTACGCACGTGTAGTATTTTCAAATATTCAAGTTATCATCAATCACTTTCTTATAAAAGACCCGTTTTTTGAAAAGTTGCGAACACAAACCAAAATACTTTTATATCATAGAGTTTCTAATCAGATTCAATATTGTGTAGTTATTTTTATTCTTAACAATGGGTTAACGGAAATATTTAGGAAAATGTATATCATATATTTAGATGACTTTTTCTTTATTACTCAACATGACCGCTCAATTACTTAAAATATCACTCAGAGGTAAGTATTTATACGACCTACCGACTAATATCCGACAAGTGTCTGAGCATATTTCGTTCTCGCTCTCGCCTGTTGTCGTAAACCCGGTTACGTTGGACTTGGTTAGATCCTCATAGAATAAAGTGAATGAACCAAGAAGAATTGCAGGCACCTGCAGCGTTCTTAGACGAAATAATTAATGATTTGTTTGCAGCAGAATAAAATTAATAAGAAAAACATTTTTAATTATTTCTTAGTCCTTATTTCCCCTTTTATTTTGGTACAAATAAGGAACTTTGACATCAATTTTCTCGATATTCCCATGATCCAATATAGCAAATATACTATTGTAATCTAGATTTAATTGCCTATCCATCAGAACTAATTTTATTTTTGTTCGCTGTGTGTAATTGTTCCATACAAAATGCCCGCTGGTTGTTCCTGACGTAACCTATTTTCACGGTTATAAATCCCAAAAAAGTAGGTTTGGAATTAACAATTCCTCAGCCTCTTCTGGAAGTTGCTCGGAAAGAAGATAGTAGTAGCCTTATGCGACACCCTTAAGACGAAATCCTTACTACAGTACTATACTATAATCATGCCTTAAATGAAAAAACCCGTTTCTTCCAAAACCTTACTATTCATTCCTGAACAGTGATAGCTAGTTCTTAATACCGTTCCAAAGTTGCATTGTAGAACTGTCTAGAACATCTAAACGAGCTTCTTTGGCCCGCGGACGAGTGCTAATCATCACTACATAGCTAACAGTCCCATTTTTTTAAAAAAAAAAACTTACCATGATTTCTTATAGTCCAAGATCCCGGTGCCCCCAGACGTTACTTATTTTCTCATAAGAAATATAAATGGGATAAAGTAGTGTTAGTACGTACTTTGAGTGTGTGCATACCTGCTACCTTGGGTCGACGGCCAATTCATAGGTACCAGGTGCTAAAGGTAGATAAATTCAGTGCTGATTTTTCTTAAATTCTCAGTGCTGATTTTTACATATGTTTTAGATATTGTTGTTAAAAATTAATAATCATTATTGCCAGACACTTTCCATCGGCGCTTACCCTTACCAGACGCTTTAAAGCTTCAAAAAAAATAACACATTCTTACTTACAATCTCTTGTTCAGACTTAACGCCTGAACAAAATATTACGCAAGAATACAATCAAGAAAACAATTGCCGTCACCCGTACGTCAGGCGCTTAAAGATACTATATACAAAGCTGTCTACTCATGTCACTTAACCTACGACCGTTGTACCATTAACAACCTTTTAAAATATATTAATTTGTAAAGCATTGTAAGCATTTAATTTACACCGTCTATCCACCAAAGATAGAACACGTATAGTAGCCTAAGTATAAGAAAGATATCCATAAATAGATATCTCTCTCACACTCAAGCGTACAAATAATGACCTCGCGCTTATACACATAGCGACACTTTATGTGTGTCTGGGGGGATGTTTGACCCCTCCAATTGGTCTGGCTGCTGACCAGGGGTGTTCAAATAGTTCCCCAAGGATCATACATAAAAATTAAGAGTGAGATTGTAAGTAAGAATATGTTATTTTTTTTAAAGCTTTAAAGCGTCTGGTAAGGGTAAGCGCCGATGGAAAGTGTCTGGCAATAATGATTATTAATTTTTAACAACAATATCTAAAACATATGTAAAAATCAGCATTGAGAATTTAAGAAAAATCAGCACTGTATTTATCTACCTTTAGCACCTGGTACCTATGAATTGGCCGTCGACCCAAGGTAGCAGGTATGCACACACTCAAAGTACGTACTAACACTACTTTATCCCATTTATATTTCTTATGAGAAAATAAGTAACGTCTGGGGCCACCGGGATCTTACTCTATTAGACAGGGTTTTAAAACGACTCCAGAAGAGGAGAAGTTTTGTAATTCGTCTGAATGTAGTTTTTTTAAATGTTTGTTAGCTCATATCTCCCTTATTTATAAAGTAATTTCAATTATTTATTTGATACTTCTCCAATCACCCCAATATTCCATAGAAGAACGTACTATTAGACAAAGTTTTCTAGTTCTCAATTCACCCTTATATTTTAGAACGCACTAGAACGTCTAAAGGAGCTAGTATGGCCGGCGGTGCTAGATGAATGTCAGCGCCGTATCGCAACTCTAGGACAAGATGGCCACCGAGTGGTGGTGGTGGAAGCAGCTGTCATGCAAACACATGACTAATTTCGCATTTCTTCTTAAACCTTATCATTCATTTCTAGATGATTACTAGCTCTTAATTTAATACCCTCCCAACGTTCCATTGTAGAACGCAGTATAACGAATAAACGAGCTACTTTTGCTGGCGGAGTGAGTGTTCGTGGTAGAATCAGCTGTCTCTTAATAACGTTCCAATGTTGCATTGTAAAACTCTCTACGAGTAGAACGACTAAACGAGCTACTTTCTTTGGCATTTTTAGCCATAGTTTGCTAGTTCTCAAGTCACCTTAATATTATAGAACGCTCTACAACGTCTAAACGAGCTAGTATGGCCGGCGGTGCTAGAGGAATGCCAGCGTCGTATCGCCGCGCTGGGACGAGATGGCCACCGAGTGGTGGTGGTGGAAGCAGCGGTCATGCTGCGAGCGGGGTGGTACCGGTACTGCCATCAGGTGTGGACCGTCGTTGTGCCGCCTGAGGAGGTATGATCGAGAAGATTTAACTATTTTACATTACACGAAGTGTAAAGAATAAAAGAGCATGTATGAACAGATCGATGAATGTAGATGAAGCTCAAAAGGTTTACCAGAATTATGCGTAGAGGCGACCGTTAGTCTCTGCCTAGCGCAATGGGAATAGCGGAGAGAGTATAAGGTATGGATATATGGCAGTCTTAACATTAAAAGCGATCTCTTCCTCTCTAAATTATAGTCATTTCATGACGACAGCCGTGGCCGAGAAGATAGGTAACTAGCATCTAGGTACGGAGGTTGCGGGTTGGATCCCCGCTGATAGCAACATTTATGTGATGAGCATAAATGATTGTTTCTTAGTCTTAGATGCTATTTATATGTGTACTAGCTGACCCAACAGACTTCGTAATGTCAAATTTGCTTATGACAAAGCTAAAGGCGTTTTTTCCGGTACTCTTAGTTCAATCAGACGTGAATATTTTATTGGTCAAATTTTTCCGGGATAAAAAGTATCCTATTGTAGTGTTGGGGGAGACCTATGTCCAGCAGTGGAAGTCTATAGGCTGATGATGATGATACTCACATCCATGAATCCCTAATAGGGCTTGAGAATTTAACTCTAGAATTAGACATTCCTCAACCACTTTTGGAAGTTTAGGTACATGGCAAAATACGGTGCAACAAATGGTATTGCTTTAATCTACTTTTAGTAGAAATGTACTTTTTCGCTGTTTAAAAAAATCTTATTTGATACAGCCGGTGTCATTTAATCGAAAACCTGTGTCATTGATTAAGCAATTCTATTAAAATCGCTTCACCCGCAGCAATATACTTATCAACAAATTTGTAAAACTGGCGTCTTCCGCAATTTCGGATGCTCAAAAATACCGACAAGCTTAATACTTCTCAAGCTCTATACAACTTTTAACTCCTGGTTTGTCAGTTTTTATTGAATATCCTTAAGTTAGGTCAATAAATCCTTTTATTTAAAAGAATATATTCTTGGATTACGGCCGCAGATTTGCCTTTTTGCGATATATTTTTTCCCTTGTGCCTGTACCATGCAATCATAACTTCAGCATCTCAACCCATGGGGCTATGTACATACATAAATATACTGACGCTAATAGTCTTCATTAGTGTAGGATTGATCGCGACCTTGAGCGATCCTGGCAAACCTGTCGAGCGTCCTTTACGCTAACCAATCTTTTCACGCATGCCCTTTTTTTTCTTCACACTTCAAGCGCTTGTTTTTTTGAGTACATTTTCTACTAGTAGACACATCCCTGTGGCATAAAATACCAAGTAAAAACTATACAATATGTAATGTTGTCAACAGGCTATCAAACGAATACAAGAGAGAAACAATCTGAGTGCCGACGAAGCAAAGAAACGCTTAGCATCCCAACCAACCAACGAAGAACACGTGGCTATAGCCAATGTGGTGTTTAGCACCTTGTGGAGTTATGAGTTTACCCAGGCGCAAGTGGACAAGGCATGGCGGCAACTACAACCTTATGTTATTGCAAGCTTGGATAACTGATTGGTGCTGTTAAAATTTAAAATAGATAGAATTTTCAAAAATAAAACATGAACACAAAGGATTTAAATCTTTTTGTTCATGAAAACCTCGTGTGGGGATTATTAATAATAAATAAAGGAAAGAAAAATTTCGACACAGGCGGGATTCGAACCCGCGACCTCGGGTATACGCCCCCGTCGCTCTTGCCAATTGAGCTACCCTGTCAATGGCTGCCAGCGCGAAATTCTTCTATCCTTTATTTCTTTTACACGTTTTAGTAGTGTTTGCGTTTCCTACCTCCGAATTTTTTACTAATTCCGAAGCAAGAGCGACGGGGGCGTATACCCGAGGTCGCGGGTTCCAATCCCGCCTGTGTCGAAAATTTTCTTTCCTTTATTTATTAGTGAACACAAAGGAACCGGATATCCTCACGTTGAGAAGATGTTGTATAAAATATGTTATTTCACTATTTTCAGCCTAGAGAATCTATTCGTTTTGAAAATAAAAGATGTCATTTAAAATATTTCCTGACTCGCAAAAAGAAAACCTTGAAACATTCAACAATAACAAAACGTTGTTCAGATTTTTAGGATTGTTCAAAATTATTGTCTAGCTTTTATACTCCGTGACGATAAAACTTAATGAAAAAGGTGAGGGTATACATAAAAAATTTAGAATGTATAATTGATTTTTATATTGTATTGTATAAGTTTTATAGTGATGTTGTTCAAAGAGTTTTGTACTAATAGTTTAAATAAACGTGTTATTGAATATTGTTATTTTGAAATTAGTTATTGCTCTTTCTTTTAGATCTCTGCTCAAATAAACTTACCTATGCCGTAAGTCTTCCATAATGATGATAATTATCAATGTCGAAGTTTGCAACATTATTTTACAGTGTAGTATCCACGTATAGAATAGAACTAAGCCATGTCTTCCGACGTTGATATTGGTACTTTGAAGTGATTTGTTGGGCGATTTGTTCTGAGCCCCATTCCAATCATACTTTGCATTGTAATCCTTTCCCCCCCTCATCTTCTAAATTTGTTATTTATATGTGGTATTTATCAAATGTGGCTTTTGGTATTTATATCTGTGCACAAATGTACCACTAGCGTCAATTTCTTTCGAGGTCCACTCAAGCTTAACTCTTCAGCGGTTCAGAGGCGCCTGGGCGCGTCTGCTTATAATTATGAAATTCTGTCAACGGTTGAGAGGCTCCTGGGTGCCTCTGCCAGAGAGTGCCACTTAAAACGTTATTTGGGATAGTCATAAAGTCTTGTTTTGCATGCTGTATTGTAGTCGCCGGGATTGATGAATTATTTTAGCGGATATGATATATAGAATAGAATAGAATAGAAAACTCTTTATTGTACATCAGATATGGAAAAACAATTACAAATACACAGAATGAATTAACAAAAGTACAATTGGCGGTCTTATCACTAAAAGCGATCTCTTCCAGACAACCTTTGAATGGAGAGGTCAATAAATTAGAGTCATGTGAGATAGATGTACAACAACATGGTGAAACTGATGACTATGCGTTAATCTGCATAAACAATACAACAATCCAGTCATACTTAAATCTAGTTATAAAATAATAAACTATTAACAAACATATAAATACTATGATACAATAAATTAAAACTACATACAAATATTATGATACATATTTTTATTTATATACTTAATATATATAATTTAATTTGCAACAGTATTATAGCGTTTCAGTGAGGTAGTGCTTTTTTACCATATCCTTAAAAATAGATTGGGATTTAGCCTGACGAATCTCTACCGGAAGTGCGTTCCACAATTGAACAGCCTGCACAGTGAAGGAGGAGCCAAAGTAATTGGTTGAATGGGAGGGAATGCTTAATAGAAGATTATGTTCAGAACGTAGATTAAGATCGTGGGAAGAGGAGAGAAATTGAAAACGTTCTTTTAGATAGAAAGGGGTGGCAGGATTGAATAAAATAGAGTGAAGGAGAGAAAGTGTATGTGCATTCCGGCGGAGACGAATAGGAAGCCATTTCAGTTGAGTGCGATATACAGATACATGATCATATTTCCTCAATCCAAAAATAAACCTAATGCAAAAGTTTTGGAGGCGCTCAAGTTTATTAAGTTGCTCTTCAGTTATATCAAGGTAGCAGGTATCAGCATAGTCAAGAAGGGGCAAGAGAAGTGATTGAGCTAACGCAGTTTTAGTAGCAGTAGGAAGAAAATTACGCAACCTTCTGAGGGATCCCGCTGAAGCGAACATCTTTCGGCTAACCATTTCTAATTGTGGCACCCAAGATAAGGTGCTGTCTATCATTATCCCTAGGTTTTTAACTGTAGGGCTAAAAGGAATTGATGTTCCGTCAAATAATATAGGCGGTAGTGACTTATAGTCGATCCTAGAAATAATTCGAGAACTACCGACTATAATTATCTGTGTCTTATTTGGATTCACTTTTAGTCCATATGCTTCACTCCATTTCCAAATACGCTGCAAATCAACATTAATCAAGTTTATGGACATATTTAATTGGTCAAAATTAGCCTGTGTGTAAATCTGAAGATCATCTGCATAAAGGTGGTAGGAAGAAGTTAGTTGAAGAGAAATACTATTAATAAATATAGCGAATAAAAGAGGAGACAACACACCACCTTGTAGGACACCGGCAGTTAACTCGCACCAGGGAGAGTAAGACTCCTCGATGCGAATACGCTGCCGTCGTCCTAGTAGATAACTACGAAACCAGTCAATCACCGTTGGAGATATGTTAAGAGAACGAAGTAAAGCTAATAATATTTCGAAGTCAACTGTGTTGAAGGCACTACTGAAATCTAGCAATGCCAGGATAGTCAGCAGACCCTTATCCATCCCCAAACGAATGTCGTCAGTAATTTTGACAAGAGCCGTGACAGTACTGTGAGAAGGACGGAAACCAGATTGAAAAGGATTAAGGAGATCATTTTTAGTGAGAAAGTCACTGAGTTGTCTATTAACCAGTCGTTCAAGAACTTTAGAAAGGAACGGGAGGATAGATATAGGACGATATTCAGAAAAGGACTTAGGATTGACTTTTTTAGGAATAGGGGTAACTTCGGCTTCTTTCCATATTGTTGGAAATGATCCTGAGGATATGGAATTGTTAAAGATTTTGGTGATGACGGGAACAATTATGTCAAGGATAGGCAATATCATTTTACGGCTAATACAATCACCGCCTACTGCGTTTGATGTAATAGATATAATGTTCTTATTAACATCACAATCGGAGAATTGACACATATTAAAGGGTGGATGATCCGGAGTTGGAAGTGCAGAAAGATAATTTAATGTTTCAGCCTTTTGAAAACCTCCAAAGGCAGAAGATGAGGAAAAATGATTGTTAAGTAACTTGAGGTCAATGTCTTTTGGGATTGAATCTTGACGAGATTTTCCAACTCCTAAAGATCTAAGAAACTTCCAGATTTTAGCTGGATCGCCATTTTCAACGGATTCATGAATGTGGTGTCGTTGTGCATCCCTACACACCCTATTGCAATGATTTCGAATTAAAACATACTTTTCTTTATTTACATCAGTTGGTCGAGATTTAAATTTAGACTTGGCACGTGCTTTTTTAGTCAAAAGATTTTTAATATCAGTACTGAGCCATGGTGCCGGTAAATGTTTCATTTTCACCGCTTTTATTGGTGCATGAACGTCATAAAGTGCTGTTAGTAGAGTATTAAAAGTGTTCACTTGTTCATCGACAGTATCCGCTGTAGTACATGACGTCCAGTCAATGTTCGAGGCATCATGTCGCAGCCTATCCAGATCTATACTACCAAAGCTGCGTTGCAGAAGAATTTTTGACTTATTTTTAGGAGGGCGAAGTTTATAGGACAAGTACAGAAGATCGTGATGAGAAAAAGCATCAGCCGGAGTTTGTCCATGAAGAGCAACATGATTGGGAGAAGAGACAGCTATAAGGTCTAAAAGAGACGGCGTACAATTTGGTAAGTTATGAGTGGCATCAAGAGGTAGAATATGAAAATTACTACTTTGGAAAATTAAAACTAGGGATTTAGAGCGGAAATCTCCTTTTTTAAGACAAGTGTTAAAATCACCCATAATAATGGAGTGGTCGTACGAGGGAGTAAGGTCTTCCAAGAGCTTCTCAAACGAAGGAAAATAATTAATAATTTTATATGATATAATTTAAACTTTTTAACGGTTACGAGGGTCCTCTGAGGGGTTACGAATTCATAACTTGAGTGCCTCCGTAAAATAAAAGAGAGCAACCTCACGAGATAAACCTTTTAAATTAGAAATATTCATATTCCCTACCTCAAAGACTGCCAAAAAATGACATACATACATATTCTCACGGCTATAAATCCTCAGCCACTTTTGGAAGTTCATTGGGGAAAAGGTGGTAATAATAAATAAATGTTTTTGGTGACGGGTCTCCAACCACATCGCCCGAAAATCACTTAAGAATCCCTTATACCCTTAGTCGCCTCTTACGATCACCCACGGGTAGAAATGGGAAACGGGTACTAAGAATAAGTGGGGTTTAAGTTTATCATTGCAGCTCGTATAGGTTATAACCCCGCCGAGGGGCTCCAGCCTACTCTGGATAGGATTATTAGACCATTAGTCTACCACGCTGGCTTAGTACAGCCCTCTAACTATTTATCTTTTGTCTTTGAAAATTGTCGTTGTTAATGTTATAAACTTGTATACATATTGATAGTTTTGGTGACAACAATATGTTAACTTACGACACAATCGATGGTCAGAAACATAGAGATCCGTAATAGGGGGGCGGATTGGCAAACTTCAACGATTAACTCTGACCTTCGAAGCACCGAATCGTATTAAAGATAAGAAGGATATTTATTCATTGCCCCAGGGCACAACTAAAATACAAAACGCAAACGTTCACGCCGTATATCCCCGAAGGTGTTGGCAGAGGTACTAATACTTCTGAACATCACGTGACATCGTCACCTGGTGTTCAGAGTACCCACGTTTTGCTTGATCGGTGAACTGACGTACAGGCCTATCGCCGTTATAGTACGAATACACTGTCACATGACTAAGTACAGTACAGTTCATCTGCATGATAGGCGTTGTTTTACCATTGAGCTATCTCGGTAACACAAATATATAAAATGCAAACAAAATTCTTCCTAAATAAAGGAAAATACACACAAATAGCCACTATATTACTTATTGGACAATCAAGCTTGCAATGTCCAAACTGAGATAGATCTTAACGACTGATTTTGTGAGAATGATCTCCTATAGGATTCGAACTTGGGTCATATGGATTTTAGGCATAATGCTTTACCTTTTACACCAAGGAGGTAGTTAAGGGCTTGTTAACCTGATGACCTAGTTTGATAAACATGAAAATAATCTTCTAAGTATAATGTTAAAATAATAGGCGGAGGTAAAGTAACCCTTTTTAGATGATTAACAATCAAGATATGGAAATACCAATTCAAATAGATTTACATTAAAAATTCATCATTTTCTTAAACAATATATAAGTTAGGAAAGTTTTAGAAACATCATGTAAATGTTGCAGAGCAGACTTCCTCAAGAAAATGTTGTCAATATATATATTTATTAATATTATTTTCTTAAGCTCTACGCTTGCTAACATAACCAAAATTTCTGTACAAGTCAATGATAAACAAAGATGTCAATTCATCGTAAGTATAAAGAACTAGCAGTACAATGTAGATATCGAGTAATGGCGCTTTACAATAGCTGTGTACCCCATTTCAGGCGGGTGTTCGTAGGGGGCGAATATGAGTTGGGGCTTTTTAAATGATTTTTGGGCGATGCGGTTGGCGACTCATCACCAATAACGTTTAATTTGCAATTTTTTACTCTCTCAACTTCCAAAAGGTGCTGAAGAATGTAGTTAATGGATTTAAAGCCACCCTTTCTAGGGATGTGACCGTGAATATATGTATGTGGTATTTTAAGTGATTTTTGGGCAATGAGGTTGGACAGAAATTTTCTTCGAATTGTTAGTGAAAAAAATATGTAGTCGTTTTATTAGGTTGAAGTTCAAACAATTAAATTAACAGATTTGAGTACTGGGTTCCGTTTTGTGATGGTTAGGTCACGACGATAATGCCGGATGCCCATCACCAACTTGCTTGCTATGACTTGCAATAAGTAATAACAAGTCGTTATTTTTTTATTTATTTATTTCGAAAGGATTGGTGCTGGCCCTGTGGCCTGTGCGGCTTCCATGACTTTATGTGTGACGGGCAGCTGAGGACCGCCCTGGCGGGGAAAAAGAAGTGTACATAAGCTAAATCGGATAGAGGGAAACAAGTCGTTATTTCAAGAATCTTCATTTTATAATGTTTATGATGGCCCCTTCACTCAGTCCCGATGTCCCGACCCATTGACCTGATCCTCCTACAAATTATATTATTGACAAGTTACTTTATTTATATTTAAAGTTCAACTGGATATGAAAGCTTTATAAAAAATATATATTTTTTTCTTAAAGTTTTTGTGTGATAGCAATTTTACCGATAGTTAAATTTAATACTTCTAATTGATATTATCATGAATAAGTCGCAAGTCCCATTAAGATCCACTTGGCTGATCATATGGGAATACTGCTCCATGGATCGAGGCGACAGGTTGTACGGGATTGAGAGATTAATTTGCAATTATGGGTTAATCCACCACGGGCCTACACGTTTTAAAACTTACCTATTAACTTTATTTGTATATTAACTATGCTGTGTAGTGTCGGTTTAGAATAGCACTACCCCAATTCTGCCGGCGGGTGTACGTAAGAGGCGACTAACGGTATTGGGGCTTTAAAGGGATTTTTGGGCGATGCGGTTGGAGACCCATCACCAACAACCTTTATTTTACCATCTTTTCCCCACTTAACTTTCCAAAAGTGGCTGAGGAATTTCTGATTCCTTAGCTCTGGCTACCCCATCTAGGGATTTATAGCCGTGAGTATATGTATGTATGTAACTATGAGCAAATCATTGCAGCACGCGGCTGTGACGATATTCACAGATAGGTAATCTAATTGATGTTTTTTCAGGCTGACATTATAAACCTGAATAATAACCAAGAAGGTTGGGAAATGATACTGATAGTTGGCCGTAATATACCGGATGAAATGTATAGTGGTCTTAAAGAACTAGGTACAATGAGTACTGTAAACATAGACGTTAAAAATTATGATATAGAGGAAGTGACCAACTATCACCCGCACTCTATAATAATTAATTGTCGAAATTTTACCGAATTTGAAAAAGCTGTTTTGATCCTTCAGGGCCACCCATATTGGCATCCGCCGTCCAACATTATTATAAATTATCACGGAAATGATGTAAACATATTACCACTAATGTTCTTCATTCTTTGGTATTACAAAGCATCTAACATTATTATACTACGGCATCAGACTCGGGATGGTTTGTTCCTGATATCCACATGGAGTCCGTATATCACCAAAGGTTTTCAAATGGACAATCATTTTGGATGTTCAACTGTGGAGAAAATTGATATACCGATTTCTACCTTCAATGAAAGTTTTGTATGTGAAAGTGATTGTTCAGACGTGGGTGAGCATTCTGGCAAGAGAATAAATAAGTTGGGTACATGTGTCGGAATCTCCACGTATGAAGTGTTAGCCAATGATGTCACAGCCCTACGGAAGTTAAACCTTTTTGAAGACAAAGGAAAAGATTTGCATGGTTATGCCATGACGGCATGCGCGGTCCAAGTACTGCCATTTTTTGGGTTTTCTAGAAACGTGGACGGCTCTTTTACTATTCAACATCGCGATGCCTATTTGTGGATGACAATTTCAAAACTAATGAATTTCACTTTAGACTTCTGGCCTGTTATTAATATTGATATAAATCAATTTGATTTCGAAACAGTAGTCAAACAAATTGTAACCGTAGCAAAGAGACAAAATGATCTATTTCTCCTCCCCGTGTACATAATGGACTTAGTTATAGTGGACATGGATTTCACGTACCCTTACAAAGAGAGCGGTGTTTGTATATTATCTCGTCGAGCTGATTACGAAACCACTTTTTTTGATGTTAGGCAATTGAGCAAGCACCCCGAATTGTTAGCGCAATTCCTCTTCTGTAACTTATTTCTTTGGTTTGGGTATTATATTTTCAATGTTGCCGAAAAGGGTATGAATTTTAACGAAGCTGGTAAAGCGTTATCAAATACTTTTCGAATATTTTTATCGATTCCAGTACACAGCCCTCCGAAACGAAACACATTCAAGATTTTGTTGGCCACATCCATTTGGGGATTTTTCATCATTAATTTTAATATTCAAGCAAGCATTGTCTCTTTTTTCACTGCTTATAAAAGGGGAAAAGAAGTGGACAGTTTCGAAGATGTGATTGATAAAGGCTACAAATTAATAGGAGTCGCTTCACCAGACATTATACTGCCTGACACAGAAGAGAAATTCTTGAAAATAAATGAAAAAATGATAACAATTTCTAATATCTTGCATTGTATTGATGATTTTTCAAATGATACGAGTCGATTTTGTTTAATAGAGTGTTCAAATGCATTATATTTTGAGAGAAACAAGCTTAATGAATTGGGTGAGCAATATCTTCATGTTGCTAGAAAGGATAAAATACATAGTAGGTACTTGAATATGTTGATGCAAAAGCATTCTCCGCTAACAAAATCTTATAATATCTATATAAGCAAACTTGTTGAAGCTGGTATTATAATAAAATGGGAAGAATACAAATTTAACCGTATCAAAGAAGAGTCACTAGTTCAACCATTAGGAATTGATGACCTAGTTAGTGTATTTGAGTGTTTTGGTATTTTTGTGGCTGGATCAGTCACTGTCTTTTTTTTAGAATTACTAATAGGATATTTAAAACAGCGTACAAATTATAAGTTAGATTGATACCTGATTTGTGAATGTAAATTAGTCTATTCACATTAGATCCTAGATGAATTAATTATGCCGTGTTGTGTCGGCTTAGAATAGCACCCTAACTATCAAAAAGTCGTAAGAGATTTTTTTCTTATATGACTATAGATCGAAAGACACTCGTATAAAAGCTCGTATATTGCCTAAAAGCCCTATAAAAGAACTTTTCTAGACATATTAGCATCCTTCTCTTTTTAGTTTCTTAAACATGTTGAGTAAACGTTGACGTGACGAATTCATATCGCGTTTACTCGATACCCGTATAAAGATAACTTTTATTGCCTCCATACAACTGTAAGCCTTATGACAGCTTTATAAAAGCAACCTTATTGCTTTTTTGTCGTAAAACTTGCTTTTATAACAGTACACATACATACATATACTCACGGATATAGATCCTCCAATATCCTGTTTGGGTTTGCAGATTGGTATGAAGAAAAGAGGTGTTTACAGTTCAGCGTTCCATTTATTAGTTCCACACAATAAAATACAATTACCTTACTTATTCCGAATAAACCTAAAGTACACACGAACGACGATGCAACGTGACTCAAAGTATTTTGCAGTGTCAGCTTACTCGCACGCTACACGACCCCCTTAAAAGACAAGGGTATATTCTCACCCCGCTTACCAAAAACCTGCTTTAAGTTACGTTGTAACAATTTTAACACTAACACATTAAGGAGAAAGAAAATAGTTCAATTAGTTACATAACTAGTTACTTACTCACATCTAAAATAAAACACACAAGTATGATATATAAATTTTTTATATGTAAATTATTTATCTTCTATAAACAATTTAGTATAATTTTTATGTATTGTATATTCCTTAGCAACCGTGATAGCCCAGTGGGTAGAACACTCGGTTATCGTGCAAACGACTAATGTTCAAATCCTGGGTCGGGCCTACACCAATTTGTCTTTTCTAAAGACATATGTGTGGTTAATTTATCATGGTTGTTAACGGTGAGGGAAAACATCCTGAGGAAACCCACATGGCTGAGTTGTACTTAGTCATGTGACAGTGTATTCGTACAAAACGGCGATAGGCCTGCCCCCTATCACGTGAGTACACTGTCCATGCAAAACGCGGGTACTCTGAACACCAGGTGACAAAGTCACGTGATGTTCAGAAGTATTAGTACCTCTGCTAACCCCTTCGGGGATATTCGGCGTGAACGTTTATGTTTTATGTTATCTTATTATGTTTATATTCCTTACTGTCCTTTAAAATCACAACATTAGGCTCAATATCTATTATAACAACATATGGACCATTATATAATTGGCACAACTTATCTCCTACTTGATTTTTAATAAATACAAAATCACCTTTTCTGTAAGTAATTTGATTCTTATTTTTATCATACATCATCTTTCTCTTTTCCTTATTTTTTAACAAATTATCTCTTGCATCTTTTTGAGCTTTTTGTATTCGATATTTCATTTCCAATGGGTAGTTATCAAATTTATACAATGGATCTACATAAATATTTTTTAAATTACTCGGTAAATTACAAGGTTTTCCATAAACAAGTTCAAATGGCGAGTACTTTGTCTCAGAGTGAACGCTTGTGTTATAAGTAAGGGCCGGCGCTGACTGCCGGCATGGCATGGTAAAGGATTTCGGTACAGATATAGCATTTTTAATCTTATTACCATGCGAATAGAATTCATTTTGACACAACGAGGCCGAGGGAGGCCGCGGTAGGACAGAACGTCGGCATCGTTGTGTCTAAATGAAGTAAAATGAATTCTAGACTCATGGTAATAAGATTAAAAATGCTATATCTGTACCGAAATCCTTTGCCATGCCATGCCGGCAGTCAGCGCTGGCCCTAAAACACCAGAACGGTATCCATGCACTCCAGTCTGATTTATTACTATCACACTGCATCCTGAGAAAAGAGGTGTTTACAGTTCAGCGTTCCATTTATTAGTTCCACACAATAAAATACAATTACTTAACTTATTCCGAATAAACCTAAAGTACACACGAACGACGATACAACGTGACTCAAAGCATTTTGCAGTGTCAGCTTACTAATCACAGCTAGTACAGCCACATAATCCTATAAATATTATATGAAAGCCATAATACAGTGTAAAAGTTGCATGATAGTTGAACAAAATCTTTTACAGAACTACGGACGCCATTTCGTTGAGTTTGATTAGCGTACAGAATACGTTCACTTAGGTGCTTTTGTTGTAAAATCGGTAAAAACGAATTAAAAGAAGTGAAGATTTTTGACAAAATTAAAATATAATGTAATTGAGATTATAACTATCTATACGTCATCAACGGATTAAGAGGGATCATAATATATAAGGGAGGGTTCCGAAGAAAATATTCACACTTCTACTAATACTATGTGAACCATTTACTGCTACTTCTTTCGAAAGCTCCACTTATCATGATTCGAATTAAATATGACAATGACAGCGACAGATCTAAATTTAAAAGTTATTTAGAATTCAAAAACAAAAAGGTTTCAATAACCAGTTTAGTGTTTTTTGTTGTTACCATTGATACCTTAGGAATTAGTCAACAATTTAAAGTAAAAAAAAACACATTTAATGCCTAAAGATAAAGTGCGCCCAAATTGCATTGAAAGAACGTGTATAGAGCATTTCCATTGGCATTTTCGAGATTTATCTTACGACTAATGGCTGCAACGGAAACGTGCTGGTACTTTCTTTCGATACATTTTTGCTAGTTGCTACCCCATTTCTTCCGGTGGGTGTACGTAAGAGGCGACTAACGGTATTGGGGCTTTTAAAGGATTTTTGGGCGATGCGGTTGGAGACCCATCACCAACAACCTTTATTTTACCATCTTTTTCCAACTCATCTTTCCAAATGTTGCTGAGGAATTTGTTATTCCTTAGCTCTGGCTACCCCTTCTAGGGATTTATAGCCGTGAGTATATATATGTATGAATTAATTCTTTGTGGTTTAAAAGCCCTTCCACATGTTTTTATTTAATCATGTACATTCAGTTATTTGTGCCTCCTCCGCTCCTCATAATTCGTTACATTATTTATAAATTTACTGTTTCACCTTACTATTGTGAATATGCAAATAGAGATATATTAGAAAATAATGAGTAACCTCACGGCTGTACTATGGAATTAAACATGCCTGCCTTAATAGAAAGTTTTTTTTTTATGACGCCTTATGATGAACAAACCCACATAATATAACCGACACATTAAAATCACACTTTTTCATTTTGACTTATTTCACCTAAGAAGCTATTACGACTTGTCCCCGTAGCCCGAGGTATGTGAGAGCGAGTACGCCACGTGAGAGGTGAGATACTACCATATTGTTCATACAAAAACTGTCCGTATATCACGTGACATAATCAAACAAGTGAAACTGTAAGGTGGTAAGCTAAGCTAAGTAATTCTAAGTATACATAATACATCACACGTTCACTTGCTACCGTGTAGTTTCAATTTTAACCATATCGTGTGATATTGTCTTCTTTATGAATTATTATTAGTCTACGAAGAAAGGAGTACCTAACACTCAAATCAATTAGGCTGCCCGGTGATGACAGAGTTTTTGTAGGAACGACAATAAGTTGACATACCTACGCCCGATTTCTGAATTGAGTATTCAAGCTGAGAACGACTTAAGTATCGTTTTGTCTCATTTAGTTGCGATGATTTCAATGCGATAGAACGATACTTAAGTTGTTCTCAGCTGGAATACTCAATTCAGAAATCGGTCGATAGTCATTTTAGCATAGTTAAGTCAACTGTACTGTAAAATACCCGAGTATATATTATAATAATTTGAATGTTACTGTTCATGAAAATCTCATGTGGGGATAATTTGTTATTATCCCCACATAAGGTTTTCATGGCAATAACACTCAAATTATGTGATAGGCGTTCTCAACATTTGCATTCTATCTGAAAAGGTAGACAAGTGGCCTTCCGAATTAGTAAATAATTTCGAGGAAGGGAACGCAAACACTAGTTAAAAAAAAGTATAAAAGAAACAAAGGATAGAAGAATTTCGCACTGGAAGCCATTGAAACTGTAGCTCAATTGGCGGAGCGACGGGGGCGTATACCCGGAGGTCGCGGGTTCGACCGTCGCCGGTGTCGAAATTTTTATTTTCTTTATTTATCCTTTATTTATTAGCATATATTATGTATATATTATTTGCTGTGTAGTGTCTGCTTAGAATAGCACTATACGTTAGAGGCGACTAACGGTATCTGGGCTTTTAAGGGATTTTTGGGCGATGCGGTTGGAGACCGCGACGATACGAGACGATACGAGAGACGGCGATAGGCCTGCCCCCTATCACGTGATTACACTGTCCATGCAAAACGTGGGTACTCTGAACACCAGGTGACAAAGTCACGTGATGTTCAGAAGTATTAGTACCTCTGCCAACCCCTTCGGGGATATTCGGCGTGAACGTTTATGTTATGTTATGTTCATGCGGTTGGAGACCCATCACCAACAACCTTTATTTAACCATCTTTTCCCCACTAGATTTTCCAAAAGTGGCTGAGGTTTTTTTAATTCCTTAGCTCTGGCTACCCCTTCTAGGGATTTATGTATGTATTATAATCCCGAATAATTATAATGCACGAGTTGAATAATAATTACTGAAACACTGACTGACTGACTCACTGACCATCAAAATAGAACTATCAGAACAAGATTTACGGAAGTTCTGGACTACCTGGTGACGCTTATGAGAAAACATAATAAGAGTACTGCCAAACTATAATAAGCGTAGTTACGAGAAATAGTAGTCGATTAACTGTATTCCACTCAATAAATAAAAATATTCAGCCCAATAATTATTATTATTTATGTACTAGCACTCAGCCGCGGCTTCGCTCACGTTATTAAGCATTAGTTCCAGTACACGTCACTAGATGGCGCTGGCTGTATTTTAAATCCCGGTATCGTATTTATTTACACATTTGAAAGTTTTTTTCGTGTATTTTATAGATTTGAGAAGTCGTGGAGTTTATTTTTATTTGATTTCACAAGATAATATAATAATAAGAAAATGTAACCATTCAATCAGTCTACGTCCTGTCAAAAAGAAGTAAAAGCCCACCAAAAACATTCTGTAAAAAACTAGCCAAGTCTCGATAGAGCTTCTTGTTTATCTCTAAAAAGTAATGAAATCCCTAAAATAAGTGGAGCCAAGTCTAAGGTTTTCAGATATTTTAATCGCGTGTTATTTTATTACATTGTTTTTAAAACCTGAAGTTTCGAAAACTTTTCTGTTTATTATCTTTTGTTTTTTTTCCGCTGGTGTCGAAATTTTTCTTTCCTTTATTTATAAGTAAGGGTAATAAAAGGTGACTTGGAAAATTAGGCGTTTTTTTTTCTACGAGAATATTAGACGATGCGGCGGAGATTCATCATCATCACCAATAACCAACAACCTTTATTGTTAAATCTTTTCCCCACTCAAGTTCTAAAAGTAGCTGATGAATTCCTAATTCTGAAGCTTTGGCAATTTTTTTTCAGTTTTATAGTCGTGATTATATTTTTATATTAAAGTGGCCGCGTAGTGTCGGCTTAGAATAGCTCTACCCTATTTCTTCCGGTGGGTGAACGTAAGATGTGACTAACGGTATTGAGGCTTTTAAGGGATATTTTCTTTTAAGAAACTTTATTTCACCATCTTTTCCCCACGCAACTTCCAAAAGTAGCTGAGGAGTTCCTAGTTCCCTAGCTCTGGTTACCCCACAGACGATTGGGTTACCCCTTCAAGGGATTTATAGCCATGCGTATTTGTTATTACATACAAGTGGCTCTTGATAGTCTCGTATAATAGGTAATAATAATAGGTAAAAAAATAGTTTATCTGGTAATAAATAAAGAATAAATAAAGGAAAGAAAAATTTCGACACAGGCGGGAATCGAACCCGCGACCTCGGGTATACGCCCCGACGCTCTGCCAACTGAGCCACCGTGTCAATTGGCTGCCAGTGCGAAATTCTTCTATCCTTTATTTCTTTTACACGTTTAAGTAGTGTTTGCGTTTCCTACCTCCGAATTTTAACTAATTCGGAAGGCCATTTGTCTACCTTTTCAGATAGAATGCAAATGTTGAAAACGCCTAACTATCACATAATTTAAATCTTTTTGGTCATGAAAACCTCATGTGGGGATTATTACTAATAAAGAAAGAATAAATAAAGGAAAGAAAAATTTCGACTCAGGCGGGAATCGAACCCGCGACCTCGGGTATACGCCCCGACGCTCTGCCAACTGAGCCACCGTGTCAATTGGCTGCCAGTGCGAAATTCTTCTATCCTTTATTTCTTTTACACGTTTAAGTAGTGTTTGCACTTCCTACCTCCGAATTTTAACTAATTCGGAAGGCCATTTGTCTACCTTTTCAGATAGAATGCAAATGTTGAAAACGCCTAACTATCACATAATTTAAATCTTTTTGTTCATGAAAACCTCATGTGGGGATTATTAGTAATAAATAAAGAATAAATAAAGGAAAGAAAAATTTCGACACAGGCGGGAATCGAACCCGCGACCTCGGGTATACGCCCCGAGAAATAAAGGATAGAAGAATTTCGCACTGGCAGCCAATTGACACGGTGGTGGCTCAGTTGGCAGAGCGTCGCGTATGTAGTTGAAACACTGAGGCACACTACAGTATTTATTTGCTATTTTGTATCACAAAACTACAAAAACTCCATGCGTACGTAAGCGTGAGCGACGAATGGCCGGGGATGTGACGTCACATCGCCACTTTACCGCGCCAACCGCAATTAAATCCGTCGCCCGAAAATGCGCACTACATAATATTTCAGCCATTTTTTTAGCAATGAAAAAAGTAAAAACACAGTTGTTCTCGTAATTTTTTGTAGAATTATTTGACGTACTAGTGGATCGTCCCAGCTTCGCACGGGTAGCGTTGTTTTTTTAAATATCTGAGGTTTCTTTCTTCAGTCACTGCTCAAGCATTGTGAAATTCAGCGCAATGTTTTCAATTTATTAAATTTATAGCACTCCCTAAACAGTGTAGTTTTATGATTTTAAATGCGCTTTGATGAACGGTTCAGTATTTCCGAATAAAACGCTATGAAGTATTTATAACATCTAAAAAATAAATCATTACGTGATGTAGGATGCAACTACTGGCGCCATCTAGTATGTTATATGTAAATTAGTAAAGATTTGGTTTTGATCACGGGCGCGATGGCTTATTTTATGTATAATTTCGGTGTTTGTCTACCGATTTCTATGATTCTTTTTTTATTGAATAGGTAATAATGTTACCTTTTTTAAATTAGGGATGAGTGAGAAGTTTACAAACGTAAGAGTAAACAAATATAATCAGAATGTTCCGAACTGCTAAGCTATCAGGAATTACACTTGTTATTGTGAGTCAACCGTAAAAGATAGACATAAACTGCTGAGGATTTTTTTTAGATATTTTTATTAAGAATATTTCCGTCACACATGATTTCTATGTAAGTTTAACCAGTGAGGCTGCACACGCGACGGAAGCTTAAAAAATGGAGTAACTTCTCCCGTTTTCCCAAAATTTCCCAAAATTCCCCTTTACTACTCTGCTGGTAAGTATACAAAAACCTGCGCAGGTGTATGAAGAATAATTGTACCAAGTTTCGTTAAAATCCGTCGAGTAGTTTTTGTTTCCATAAGGAACATACAAACCGACAGACAGACAGACAGACAGACAGACAGACAGACAGACAGACAGACAGACAGACAGACAGACAAAAATTTTACTGATTGCATTTTTGGCATCAGTATCGATCCCTAATCACCACCTGATGGTTATTTTGAAAATATATTTCATGTACAGAATTGACCTCTCTACAGATTTATTATAAGTATAGATAAAATAAAAAACGTTGGTCAGGTCCATTGTCTGACATATATATAAAAAAACAAGGTTGTTAACAGCTTAACAGCAATAGAAAAGTGTCTATAAATTCACTGACCCAGCAAAATGAATGACCCAATCGATATCTGATGTTTAGAATTATTTTTCTGTGCCACTTTTTAGGGGATCTATGTCTGAACATTAAATGTAAAAGACAGTACACGACAAGGTAAGCCTCTAATTTACAGGATTAACATACATACAAACATACGTATGACACGGCTATAAATCCCTAAAATGGGTAGCCAGAGCTGAGAAATAATAAATTCCTTAGCCACTTTTGGAAGTTGAGTGTGGAAAAGATGGTAGTATAAAGGTTGTTGGTGATGGGTCTCCAACCGCATCGCCCAAAAATCCCTTAAAAAGCCCCAAGTCCGTCAGTCGCCTCTTACGTACACCCACCGGAAGAAATGGGGTAGTGGTATTCTAAGCCGACACTACGCAGGACAGGATTTAAAAAAATATTTTATGTAGGTACCCACTTTTTTAACTCTGAGTGTCTCAAATAACAAATCCTTGAGTGTAAAATAATGAAACAGTTTACAGAGAAGTACGATTGTTAGTGTTATCGCTAAAAGCGATCTCTTCCAGACAACATTTAGAAGGTAAGATCTGTAAATTCAGGGTACACAGTCATTCGGGTAGACATACAAGACAAGGGCAAAAATAAGAAAATATAATAAGCTTATATTAAAACGTACTTATTTACTTACAATAATAGTTATTAATTATATTAATATTATATAAATTGATTTAATAAGACATTTCAATACATAAATAAATTAGCCTGAATGATTTAAAATTATTCCCCTTATAATGGTTAATTTTTACTTACTGGCAATACTAATATCGATGACAGCGACGCCCTTACCGGCCAAGAAAAGTTTGTGGATCTGTACATAATATCATTTGGCTTCACCGTGACTTTACGTGTGCTGGGCAGCTGAGGGCCGCCCTGGCGGGCAAAGGTTGTGTACCTAAAGAGATGAAAAATGCCCTTAAAAGTGACCAAGCGGGAGAATTATGTCATACACTTATGCTTATGTCATACAGACCACATATTCTTAGGTCTTTAAACTCGAGTCGAGTTTCAACCTATCCAAGCAAACATCAAAATCACATGATTTAAGATTAATTAGTTGGGTTGGTAGCATTGAGGCATCAAGTCAGGGCCAGACAATACTCAAGCAATATAAAACCCTGGTATGAGTTCATTTACCCCCGACTTTTGTATTAGGCTTGTCACAGAACTCCTCATAAACGGTTGATCCGATCACAGCCAAATTTTGCACGATGGTTCAAGAAATCAAGGAGAAGGTTTTAACGAAGAGAAAATTTTGATAGATGTTACCATTGAGGAATAATCGCCCTTAAAAGTTTCCCGTGTAAGTCTATAAGAAACGAATGTAAACACAACTCGCATGCGCTTTAAGGAGCTCTGTTTTATTTTTATTTATATTGATTGCTGTGTAGTGTCGGCTTAGAATAACACAACCCCATTTCTACCCGTGGGTGATCGTAAGAGGTGACTAAGGGTATAGGGGCTTTAAGTGATTTTGGGGCGATGTGGTTGGAGACCCGTCACCAAAAACATTTATCATTAGGGCATTTTTACTAAAAGGTGCACCCATTTGAAAATTTGCGAATTTAAAAAAATAAGTTTTTTTTTGTTGTTTAAGGTTTTTAGAATGTTCTTTAAAGTTTGATGTACTGGAAATCATATTTGATTTCCGATAATTACATTGTTTAATTACTAAAAAACATTAATGAAATGGACAGTACGTTGAAATTGTGATCAGTTTGGTGACTCTTTGAAACGGCTGTATGTCGAAAACAAAATGGTAATTGAGTTAAATTTTGCTTTATATGTATTCCAAATAAGTCAATATATTATATTTGAATGCTTAACAATGTAGAAATAAAATGAATTTTCTAAAATTTTCATTTTACTTTCGGTTTGGTGACAAGTCATGCCATTGTGCTCATAATTTTCTGGTTTATGTTAACTTAGAAACCGGTTATTAAAATATAATTTGTTATTACTTAATATTAAGCCAATTAAAAAAATATAAAAAATAAATACTAAGCAGAATACTAAAAATAAAATTAATAAAAATAAAACAACTTTATTATAATTTGGGACAGTCACCAAACTGACATACCTAAAATCCTAAAGCTTAGGTTACATGTATGCAAAATTTGTTGAAATAAAACTCAGATTTTTTTTATTTGTATGTAGTTTAATTCTTGAATATTTAAACGTAAACATGAAATTCTTTGACTTTACTTTAGCTAAATTTTGTGCTCTTTGTCTTTCAAATTCTTCTGGACGATTTTCTTTAAGTCTTTTTCGATACTTTCGCATACGTTCAGCACCACTGAGTGGCATGTTGATGCCTGAAATTTTTTTATTTATTTATTTTGCCATAATAACACCATTACAGTTTTCACCTATGCGATTTCACATGTAAGAAAGCATATACACATTTTTAGGACATAGGCTATATGATCACACGAATGAAGTCGCGGGCAACAGTTACACTAAGCAAACCCTGTACCATGGAAATCGGACAACACCCAGACACAAAACAACAAACATCATTGTTCATCACACAATTATTTGTCCTGGATGGGAAGGAAACTCACCGCCTCTGACTCTGCAGTAATAAATAGATGAAAGTTTATTTCATGTAGTCCTAGCCTTATGCGTCAGTTTGGTGACTTTGGTAGTCCAGCCTGTAGGTGACGACTTATAATGTCACCAAACTGACCGTCACACATATCCAGGCGAAATTAAATAAAAATGGATTATACCTAAATAAATTGTTATTTTTCAGCATTGTAAAGCTAAAAGTTTATCGTAATAACGTATAAATAGATTTAAAATAGTTAAAGATTATAATAAAAGCATTAAAGAAGAAAAAGAGGCTCCAAACCTGACTCGGAAACTTGTGGACAACCGTTGATAGCAGTAAAACACTCCCTCCTCGTCACGAAATTTCGGCAAACTGACAGACTTCAAAATGGAAGCTTGATCCTTTGTAGGTATTGTTGCCATTTTTAATAAACAAAACAGATTTGGTAGAAAAAATATATCCATTCAGACCGTCACTATACTGACATGTCCGGTCGGCTGCAGATTTAGACATTATTTTCAAATCAATTTTACGAGTGTTATTAAAAAGTTTTAAATGACCAGTTTGATTCAGTTGGACTATCCATATAATTTCCTTCATATTTAAGTAAACTTTCCATAGTGTGTATTATAAAATATTGCCGTAAATTTCAATTACCCGAAGATGGTA
The DNA here is from genome assembly GCA_963576735.1 of Bedellia somnulentella. Classification (NCBI taxonomy): domain Eukaryota; kingdom Metazoa; phylum Arthropoda; class Insecta; order Lepidoptera; family Bedelliidae; genus Bedellia; species Bedellia somnulentella. The sequence goes on along the minus strand of OY755184.1, from coordinate 5,418,654 downwards.
AGCACTGGGACAGGCTAAAAATATCTCCTTTCAGTATTTTGAATTAACATTATTTAATCAACTAAACTTATTTTCACAACGACTGTTCATTAAATACAAGTCTAATATATTTAAATCTAATTTGAGAAATTTTAAAAAATATATGTATATATATGAATTTAATAATACAACTTCAAAAACGTGGGACACCCTAAAAAGGAGGGGGGCACTTTTTAGTGAAAATGCCCATTATCATCTTTTCCCCAATCAACTTCCAAAAGTGGCTGAGGAATTTGTCATTCCAAAGCTCTGGCTATCCCGTTAAGGGATTTATAACCGTGAGTATATGTATGCATGTATGAAAAATATACACGAATTTCTGAAGTTCAATTTGGTATTGCAATAAAACAATTTGAAACAACACATGTTTGATTTTGTCCGGCTTTACTCCAAATTTTGGCATGCATGCCCACCTAGTTTTATAATATTGCAGTAATTTTCCAATGAGAGGTTTTCTTTTTGAGAAATACAAAAACAACATAGTTTCCTAGAGCTCTGTAGATGGCGTTGATGTAACTACGTTACTTACTTAAATTTTTTCTTCTTGGCCTCAATCGTGTTGCCACAATAAGTTCGCCAATGTCAACTTTAAAAACATGTGTCACATCACCGTAGAGTAACTTTTTGGCGAGTAAAAACAACAAAAAAAAATGTTAAATATAAATACCGTCTTTGTTAATTACTTTTAAGCTTTCTTGGCTTAAACTGATATTTATTTAGACTTTCAAATCAGAACATTTTTATGTACGTTCCGTTTTACGATATCATTACATCCAAATGTGAAAAACGGTGTGACGTTCCGTTCCTACCAGTAACATAGCAAGTCTGGCGCCATCTATCCTGCGAACAGGGAAGAAGAAAAAAAGAAAAAAAGGAAAACTTCTCATTGAAACGTTGTACTGTATGATAATGATAAGTTTTGACCATGAAGCTACTAACTAAACAGGAGAGCGTACTCACAAAAATATGGTAAACAAAAATACAATTTATTACCATGCAGGGCCGCGCCGACCCCAGGCAGCGCCTGTGTGCGGAACCTCTGAAGCGCTTCTCTTTAGGGTTCTCTACGAAAAGGTAAAACAGGACACAATTGCTAAGACTTTGCTTTTTGTCTGTCTGTCTGTCTCCAGGTTATATCTCATAAACCGTGATAGCTAAAAATTTGAAATTTTTACAAATGATGTACTCGTATTTCTGCTGCCGTTAAAACAACAAATACTAAAAATTTTAAAAATAATTATTAAGTAGGGTCCCCATACAATAAACGTGTTATTTTCGTATTTTTGCTCAATTAATGCTGGAATTTTCACAACTGATTTATTTCTGTTGGCGCTATAATAAAAAATGATAAAAAGTGGAAAAAAATATTATTAATTTATTGCATACAATAAACGTGTTTTTTATGTGTGTGTGTGTGTGTGTGTGTGTGTGTGTGTGTGTGTGTGTAGACGCTTAAAGTTTTCACATAATATTTACTTGTATATCAACTTTCAAAACAAATAGTTGAATAACAGTTAAGTAAATATTAAAGGGGGGCTCCCATACAAAAACGTAATTTTCTATTATAGATGATAGAGCGGAACCCTTCGTGCGTGAGTCGACTCGCACTTGGCAGCTTATTTAACGAATTTAGATTTTTAATGAATATTTTTAATTGTAAATTAAATCCGAAATAAATTTGTAATATTTAAATAACAGCTTTAACTAAATGCTTATGGGTGTAAGTATTTGGTAAAAAGTACATCCCACCAAAAACATTTTCATGTAAAATGTTACCATGAAGAGCCCATATGACTCGCACTGTCAAAAAGTTATCAGATCTCGTGTAGAGCCAAGCTTCTAACACTACACGCCCTAACTCTACAAGGTGTAGAGTTTGCGAAATTAGGCCTTGTAGAGTTAAGGATAGCGCACGCTTAAAACTACAGTGACCTATCTCAAAAAAGCTAAATGTTGGGAATTGACAAAAAACGATTCCCAAAAATTTCGATTTTTTTCTATTGATTATAGCAAAGAAACTAAGCAACGTAGATAAAATATAAAACTACCGACGTGCTGTTAGAATTATCTATTTTTAAACCAGACCAGTAAAAAAACTGACAAAAAATAAAAACTTCTTGAAAAATGCATTTAAAAAAACTCTTCAAAGTTGAGTCTTTGTTCCATAAAAATGAGCAAACACTTGACGTTGTAATTATTAATAAGTTTATGTTCTTCTAAAAATTGTTTAACCACTTTTAGCTTATTACGACATAGGCCAATGTTAAAATAAATACATGTTCAATTAATGGATGTAACTAATAATTAAGTCTGTATTGCTATAAATAGTTTAATGGAACTTGTGACTTACAATGAATAAAAAACAATTGAACAACTCATTTCTAGAATAAAAATATTATTATTTGGACATTAGCAACATACATTTTAGTTAAGCATTACAAAAATCAGTCTTGGAAATTTAGAAAGTACCTATCTAACTCGTAGATACAAATTTCAAAATAAATAAACCTTGAACATAGTAGCAATGAATAAGATTATTTTTATAAGTCAATAAAAAAAATACACTTAGGATTGAATGACACTATGAGATCAGCATAACAACAATCAGTCAATCTAACTTATCATCATAATAAAGTACAAAAATATATTTATAAAAGCAAAATATCTACTTAAAGTAATGTGAAACTCTTACCACATAAAAATATATGGTAAAAACTTCACTAGGCCAATCATATACTTTTTTGTGGTTTTAACAATATACTAATAGAAACAGAGGATCTTGGAGCACATGCACATCACAATTAGTTACCGACATAATAATACTAAGCATTGTACTATTTCTATGATTCATAATCATAATATAAGATTGCCATCTTTATAGGGTAGATGACAGTAATTCTACTACTACTTTGTCAATATAAAAAGCCGTATAGTGCTGGCTTAGAATATCGCTACCCTTTTCTACCCCTGGTGACGATCTTGTCCCCTAGCAACTTCCAAATGTGGCTGAAGAGTTTCTAGGTCTAAAGCTCTGGCTACTCCTTTTTGGGATTTATGGTAGTGAGTATATGTATGCATGGAAAAATTGATATAAAACTTGCGATATTTCTTGTTAGCATCAAGTTCAAACGTTTTGGTGTAGGCCCTCTTAAGAGCAATAGCTTCAACCGCAGGCAATGTGTTCAACCAGCTCTAAATTCACTTTGCGCTACTTTTTCTGTAGGATTTTTTGAAATAGAAAATCAATGGGGAACCCCGCTGAACATTCAGAATCCTTTTATCATTCCATACAATTGCGTTTCTATAAATTTCTTTGCTGTAATTGAATCCCCATTCTGTTTGTAAGCTCGAGATGTCCAGAAAGTCCTCAAACGTGAGTGTCTGCACTTCAGATTTCAACATAGTTTTTTTGGTACCTTTAATCAGAGGTATATATTCTGCTGGTGTGTGTATGTTTTCTGCTTTTAAATATCTATGGATTTTCTACTCAATCAGACTTTCAGCGTTGTTATTTTCGTTTTGGGTATGACCTTTGATTAAAAAATTATGAGTTACACTGTTTATATAATCCAATTTGGTCAAAGCATACATGAACTTTGTAGTAATAGACTTAAACTGACCGCAGCAATGGTCAGAGTTAAAGTAATGTTCGCAGGGCTGCCAGTACTTCTTGCATTTATTGTTTTAAGGAAATAATTTTATTCCGAATACTATTAAACATAAAATGGGCATATCATATTCTAAATTACATACACATGTTCCATGTTTCATCGTAGTAGTGTCGGCTTAGAATAGCACTACTCCATTTCTTCCAGTGTGTGTACGTAAGAGGTGACTAATGGTATTGGGGCTTTTAAGCGATTTTTGGGCGATGCGGTTTTCTTTTACCATCTTCTCCCCACTAAACTTTCCAAAAGTGGCTGAGGAATTTCTGATTTCTTAGCTCTAGCTACCCCTTCTAGGGATTTATAGCCTTGAGTATATGTATGTATGTATGTATGTACATGTTCCTATTCGAACATTTCCTTTCTGTCCTTGCGTCTCGTCCCAAAAATAACACATTTGAATAGGCTTTCAGGATTTCTTCTTCGCTTCACTGCAACTCTGCAACTGTTAAATTGTAGCAATTCATTTTAGTTTTATAATAAAATCCACTATCTCGCCCTTTTGGCGCCTCAGTCGTTGCATTTTTGCTCTCTTGAAAACTCTGTCTCTTGAATATGGTCTTCTTAAATCACCTTCAAATCATCTCATTGTGTGAGTTTATAATCCCTGCATAAATCTTACAGGTCTATTTTTGGTTACTGACTCACTGGCAGATAGCGCCCAGACTAAACGACTTAACCTAGAAAGCTGAAATTTAGTAAGTAGACAGTGTAAGTGCTCAACATTTACAAAATAATTTCTAGAAATTCCCACGGGAACGGAAGTTATGGAAAATTTAAGTTTGTATGAAACTTCCGCAATTTTCATTGTATAAGTTTCAAATTTTGAATAACGGCTCCTAAATTCTTATGGGAACAGGAATCAAAGAAATTTAAGTGTATGTGAAACTTATTTTCTTATATCCTCATTCCATCTATATCATATATATTGTGTCAAATTGTTTATGTTATTGTTATTGATTAACTGTTCAGATAAATTGTTGCTGAGGTTGTCTACTGAAGAATTTGACTGGAACCCTTTATTAGTTCTGCTAGCTATTCCTTTTACGTTTGGAGCTGTTTTTGTTCCATACCTTAGGATCTCGCTTGCGCTTTTGGTTTCCCTGTGGTGAAATAGGGCGTTCTCCTTAAATAGAAGGCATCGGTGGTGATACAAAGTAGTCTTTGGATGAAGTAGGCTTTTTTGACGAAGAAGCTTTTTCATGAGAAGAACTGCTAGGTGATTGCAAGAGTATTGGTATATTTTTATAATGGTAGGTAAGCTCGTCGTTACTTAAGTCTGCATCACTCTCTTCAAAATTGATTGGGGTCATTTTAATGTCATTAACTGAAATAACCTGTATGACAGTGGCTGATGGTATGTTGCAGTCAAAATAGACTGCGGCATCAAACGATAGATCCTGTAGTCAGTAGACGGGGTGGTATCGAGCGGTCTACCTTCATAACGGCGGTTGTTGGTAAGTGGTAGCCAGCTGAGGCGGTGTTATCGAACGGCAGGTCCTGCATGATGGCGGTTGTTAGTGCAGAGGATGCGACATCAATAAGCTAGACGATATCAAAGTTGTAAAAAAGTCGTCGGTGAGAAGTCTTTCGATTTTTTAGCAGTACTACTGGTACTTTGGTGAATGTACATTTATATTTGAAAAGATATGACCATGCGTTTTTTCTCCATTTGAGGTCTGCAAAAAAATTACATATTAGTTAGTTACTAAATCATAAATACTTATCATTTACATACATCAATCAATGAAATAAGTAATATCTCACTTACTTATAATTTGTGATGAAGAAGAGACTTAATTATAGACAGGTCACGTGTATAACTACAAATTTTATAAAATATAGGCTTAACAAAAAATCTTTCGTAAGAATCACACTTAACTTTATTAATACAGAGACACATTTTGCTATGACAAGATTGATTTAGGAAATATTTAGCTCTATATAGACTCAATGTGAAAATGGACAACGTGCAGCTAGCATTTTTTAGTAGAATACAGCCTCAATCATTAAATGGGTCAAACAACGAGCAAGAGTTTTAGTGAAACATAGACCGATTTAATCATTCAGTCATTGTTGTTCTAACAACATTAAATTAATTTACCTTATTTTTGGTGCAACACAGACGCACATCTAAATGAACCGTTGTTGTACACATCCACACTAGTCGCTTGCTGACGCGAAACAGAATGGGTCGCTGTGCTGCTATGGGGTGCGTGGAGAGCGGAAGGAACGATAAAGACCCAAATGAAGTTGAACCTTTTTGTGTTAAGAATACGGGTGTTTTCTCGTGCCTATGTTGTAGAGCATGCTTTTTAAGGTCTGTGTAGTATTGTAACTCAATTCATCAAAATTTTGACATAGGTCACTGTAGTATTAAGCGTGCGATAGGTTAGGTAGTGTTAGAAGCTTGGCTCTACACGAGATCTGATAACTTTTTGACAGTGCGAGTCGAGAGAAAACGTTTTTGGTGGGATTTAATTTCTTTTTGTAAGTTGTTCAAGACTCAAGAGCTCGTAAGTAATGTAAACTAAAACCCTAAGCGTTAAATGAAACCACAAACGTGAATAATAATAAACATTGAATATTGAGAGACTTGTTCAATAAGCGTATGTTTTAGTCCTTGCGCCTGTGTGCGCCGCACACTTCGCACACAAGACCGGCGCGGCCCTGTTACCATGCAATAAAGTTAATTATCTTTTAAAGACTGTCAAGCAGAGAAACGTCCTAGAACGAGAGCCGTGTGAGAGAGAAGTGTGTCCCGCTCGCGCGGTTGCCAGTCGAGATTAAGTTCAAAGAAAAACAAATTCAAACTTATTTATAGGGAATATTTTATAAAAAGCAGGTTATTAACTGTTCCTTTTTTGTATTTTATTTTAATTATTATTGTCGCCTATCGATTTGGAGATAAATAATTGGTTAAGTTTGGCAAAAGGGATATTAATATTTGTCACGGGTATCCCCATCGAAACAAGATAAATGTGGTGTCCACAATTTATCATCTGTTTGAGTGTTTTGGAGCTTTTATCATTTAATTAAGAAAATATAGTGATAAATATGGGTTCATGTTATGGAACAATAAATAAAATAACCTGTATCATCTCGAACTTTACCACATGAATGCATTAAACGATTTGAATTTGAATATAGGTGTGTGGTGTCGGCTTAGTATAGCACTACCCCATTTCTTCCGGTGGGTGTACGTAGGAGGCGACTAACGGTATTGGGGCTCTTAAGGGATTTTTGGGCAATGCGGTTGAGACCCATCACCAACAACCTTTATTTCACCATCTTTTCTTTCCTCATTCTTTTCTCGGGTATACGCCCCCGTCGCTCTACCAATTGAGCTACCGTGTCAAAGGCTGCGAGTGCATCAGGTCCCCACATGAGGTTTTCATGAACAAAAACATTCAAAATATGTAAATATAAGTGTTTTTGTATCCTTTAGAGGAACTCTTATTAAAACACCAACAGATAGTCACCCTACTTAAAACGAGACACAGTTAGCTAGTTAGCCATCCTTTTTCAGGACACTTTAGGTCGCCAGCACGCGTTCCTGTTTAAATAATACTTCCATGGTTTTGACATAGTTTAGTTGGAAGAAGTCAAGAAGAAGTAAACGCGGCCTCAGGAATGTTTATCTCCCGTGGTCTGTGGGCACGTCCAGCTACAGATCCACAATCTTTTCTTGGCCGGTAAGGGCTGTCGCTGTCATCGATATTAGTATTGCCAGCAAATAAAAAATAACCATTATAAGGGAAATAACTTTACATCATACAGGCTAATTTATTTATGTATTGAAATGTCTTAATAAAACAATTTATATAATATTCATTTAATTAAAAACTAGTTGCTGTGTAGTGTCGGCTTAAAATAGCACTACCCCATTTCTGCCGGTGGGTGTACGTAAGAGGCGACTAACGGTATTGGGGCTTTTAAGAGGTTTTTGGGCGAAGCGGTTGGAGACCCATTAACAATAACCTTTATTTTACCATCTTTACCCCACTCAACTTTCCGAAAGTGGCTGAGGAGTTTCTAGTTCCTTAGCTCGGGCTACCCCTTCTAGGGATTTACAGCCTTGAGTATATGTATGTATGTATGCAATAGCTATTATTGTAAGTAAACAAGTTCGTTTTAATGTAAGCTAATTATATTTATTTATTTTTGCCCTTGTCTGGTATGTCTACCCGAATGACTGTGTATCCTTTTGATGATCTTACCTCCCAAATGTTGTCTGGAAGCTTTTAGCGATAACACTGCCAATTGTACTTTTCTGCAAGCTGTTTCATTATTTTATACTCAAGGATTTGTTATTTGTGACACTCAGAGTTAATAAGTGGGTAACTACTTAAAATCATTTTTTTAATCCTGTAAATTAGAGGCTTACCTTGTCGTGTACTGTCTTTTACATTTCATATTCACACATAGATCCCCCAAAAAGGTGGCACAGAAAAAATAATTCTAAACATCAGATATCGTTTGGGTCATTCATTTTGCTGGGTCAGTGAATTTATGGGCACTTTTTTATTGCTGTTAACAACCTTGTTACATATAACATAACATAACATAAACGTTTACGCTGAATACCCCAGAAGGGATTTGGCAGAGGTACTAATACTTCTGAACATCACGTGACTTTGTCACCTGGTGTTCAGAGTACCCACGCTTTGCATGAACAGTATACTCACGTGATAGGGGGCAGGACTATCGCCGTTTTCCACGAATACACTGTCACACGACTAAGTACAACTCAGCCATGTGGGTTTCCTCACCGTTAACAACCGTGATAAATTAACCACACATATGACTTTAGAAAAGACAAATTGGTGTAGGCCCGATTCGGGATTTGAAGACTAGTGAGTCGCTTGCACCTTAACCGGTGTTCTACCCATTAAGCTATCACGTCGTATTTGCCTTGTATTTTTATATATATGTCAGACAGTTATGACTTAAGAAATGACACATTGGTACATCCCCGCATTAGGATTAGAACCCACGCATCAGTGTATACGAAGTGAAATCTTATTCAGGAGCATTTCCCAACTTCCCGTAACCCGCACCGCATGACTATCGATGCGCGCACAACTTTTCGGACGGTGTTAGCCTACTTAGATAAAATTTAACAATATAAATAATAATTTTCATGAATTTTTATATTGAATACTGGAAATAAAAGCGTTTATCAATAAGCAAAGATACATCATAAAAATAATTGTTTTTGAAAAAAAGTTTCCACTACAAAAAAATATTAATGAAAGTGATAATTTATTATATACGTAGGTCACCCTATAATTTTTATTTAGTTAAGAACTAACTGACAATGACAGGCCGAAATTTCAAAATGGCGACAGTAGTACCAGAGTCGCCGCCGGCCAAGAGTTATGATTGTGGATCTGTACCAGCTATCACCATCTCGCTCGGTTCCTCAACTCAATCCCCGCTCAATCACTGAATGGTATTTTAAATTACATCATTCTTTTCATTCGTTCATATCAATCAAAGCAAATAAATTGTTCGTGATAGTGTTATAAATTTTATTTTGGATTTTAATTTAAAAACTATCAATATGTGAAACAGTTACATGGGCAACACGCAACACAGAGGTAACCAACGCAAAAACGCTAAGGTAACGATTAGCTCTGAACGCGAAGGACAAGCTTACACGAGCCAGGTAACTACGATCTCTGTGATGTAAATTTTGCAAATGTCATTCTCAGATGTTTGATATTTACTAAGAATTAGTTTGTCGTCTATATTATGTTATCAAAAGTGAATAATTTGTTTATTTATTGGTTTTACTATGTAAATTACCCTGTTAGACGTATTGCTGTACATAAAGTTTGCAAAAAATGTGTGGTTTGCAATTTCTTTGTTCATCGTTTGAAGAAAGGCAATTAGTGTTTGTATACTAACACTCGTGTTATTTTTTTGTATAGTTCAGTTTGTCCCATTTCGTTGGTAACCTCAGCGGGCGTTCTATTGTAAGTGGCATCAGCAACCAGTCAGTGTACAGTGCGTCGCGTCCTTGGTCGCGAGTCTCCCGTTCGAGGTAATGAACATTTTTTTGACACAATTTGTGAGATAACCTTTTAAAATATTTCAAGGTTTTCTGAGTGAAGCATGTGCTTAATGTTTGTTTTGTTTTCATATTTATTTACTTCTAACATTTTGTATATGATACTTTCAAATATAAATTTACTGAATCTAACTAACTTCAATATGATATTTCAGGTGGAGCAACAATACATTAAACAGTCCACTGGAAGCAAGTAAAACAGCCTGGCCTGTTTCTCACAGAGAATCCTTATTTTTACCTCATTTTCCTATAGCTACAGAATTATTTAAAAAGAAATTTCAAATTCAAGAGAAAATTGCAAAGGGTGCTTTTGGAGAAGTTTGCAAAGTGAAAAAAAATAGTGAAGAAAAAGTATTTGCACTGAAAGTTCTAAACAAATCACAGGCAAGTTAAAAAATAAACACATATGTTTTATTGATAGAATGCCTGCTTAAGAAAATAAGTTGTATAATGGAAGAAAAAAACGATTGTTGAATGTTTATTGTTACAAGAACTATTTGCCTTTAAAGGAAATATATAATAGAAATTAAATAGTAAAATATTTTCCCAAGATTATGCTGTTAAGACTGATACATTGCCTCTCACAATATGGAATCACACATTTGGTACTAGTAGGATATTCCTTTATCAGTTTGTGCACAACAATTTAGTATATGGGTTTACTCTAAAACATCTTTGAAATTATTGTCTTACTGTAAGCCGTCTTTTCACAAATGAAAAACACGTTGTATACATAACATGAGGTAAAATGATAAAAACTTGAGTTGTGATAATGGAAGGTAAGGAATGGAGCTTACACTGATTGTAATTTTAGATTTAAACTTCTATAATTTTATTATCACAACAGCATAAATAAACACCTGGCATTTTACACTACTAGGTTATTGTGAGCAGCAGAACAATTTAAACTTCAGATGGCTAATCAACAGCAGAGAAATATTTAGTACAAATCAATAAAAACCTCTACACACTTGTTGTATTCTTTAAAATATATAGATCTTTACTAACCATACTGAAAGTCCTTTTATATAAGCATGTGTGAAGAATTATTATGGTAGTAGATATTTTTATTCTTGAATAGTGCAACATGCAAATTTTAAACAATTCATAATTTACTCAATAGAATAGAGTTATTATTGTAACATTAATACACACATTTGATCTTTGCCAGTCAAAGTAACTAAAATTTAACAATGTAACAAAATTGAGAAGGAGTATATTCTAGTTATTATAACAAAAAGACCTATGTATTAGTTTATAACACCAATATATTTAGAAAATTATAGCATGTGTATATTTATATGTAAAAAAGAAACATACATTTTAGAAGTCAGTATTTTTAAATCAATATATTTATAAATTATGGTAGTGCTGAGGATTAAGATGTAAAGTTCTTGCCATGGATTGTATATCTTTACATTTTTGTGTACATCCAAACATTATGAACTAATATTCTGTTTCCTTTTCCTTGGTATACTTATGATATTTAAAAGAACTTAATTTTTAGGTAGTGAGTGAGAACGCTGTGCAACAAGTGATAGAAGAAGTTCGGATCCAAGAAGTTTGTGGTCACCATACATTTATAGTCAGCACGCTAGAGAGGTGGCAGACAAAGAAGAATCTTTATATAGGTAAGTTTCAACATTTAAATTGCTTGAAACATGTTCCAATTGATATGTTTAGTATTTAAAGTTTTTTTAATCAATTTATATGTAAAGATAATTAAAAGATTCCTCAACTTTATTATCAATGATGTCAAGATGGAAATAATTCTGAGTGAAATGAAAATTGAAGTGTTGATTATTACAAAACATTGTGAAATCAAATGATATAGGATATAGAATTAGAAAATTTGTTATTTTAGCAATACTTGCATGCCTTCAAAACAAGATGGAAGGTGAAACAGTATTGTTTAAATAAAAATAATCATAATGTAATTTTATATTATTTTAAGACCATTAAATCAAGAAATAGTTTTGTAATCTGCATAATTTTTATCAAGCCTTGCATACCTAATTGCATAATAAACAAACAGAGGTTTTATTTTCTACTTCTAAGAATACATTTTCAAAGTTTTCTGTTAAATTCTCAATAGAGCAATATTTGACAAGTTTTGCACACTCATTGCTACTATGCTATGTTATATCTCTGACTACCCCTTTTTGGGATTTGTGGCCGTGAGAATATTTATATTGCAAAATTATTAATTCAAAACGAACCATATAACAAAGTAGGAAGTGATTGATATTTAGTAAATTTGCTGTCTTAGTGTTGGCTTACAATAGCACTAACCCTATTTTTACTGTCGCTCAAAGTGACTGTATGAAGACCTTTTAAGTGAGGGTCTTCATCATCAACAATGTGTCTAAGATTTTGATAAACTCTCAAAATCTGTCTGCCACATTTCAGGATATATTACCCCGAGTATTTGTATGTAACAAAGAAAATCAAAATTTCACGTTGAGATTTATAGATTAGGTAAATATATATAACTTATTCAAACAATAAACTAGCGTATTTATTTGTTTAATTTATTTCTTTGAGAAAAACTTTCGTCCAGATCAATGGAGTGAATAGAGTAGATTGAAATTGAGCGACTGATTATATTATCAAATTTCGTTTTCTTAGATGTAAGCATTTGTAGTCAGATTTTACTTTGTCTTTTCTGTTATCTATACTCCCAAAGCATTTCGATTCAACTTTCTGACGTTCTGGCTTATCCCATTTTGGGATCTATAGCCGTGATATGTATGTTAGTTTATAAGTGCCCTGATATCCGATACCGCACTGAGTAGCAATTCTCTAATGGATGCTATAAAAGTTCTGTTTGTTTTGTTATATCGTAATGTAGAGAATGTATTACTATAGATTATTTCCCAGTTACCATGGACGATAAGTATAAAACATCAATACAATTAGCAATTATGATAGCTCAGTGGGTAGAACACCGCTTAACGTACAGACAATTGAGGGTTTAAATCCCGGGTCGTGCCTACACCAATTTGTCTTTTCTAAAGACATTTGTGTGGTAAATTCATTATGGTTGTTAACGGTAAGGGAAAACATCGTGAGGAAACCCACATAGCAGAGTTGTATTTAGTCATGTGACAGTTTCGTACAAAGCGGATATAGGTCTGCTCCTATCACGTGAGTACACTGTCCAAGCAAAACGTGTGTAGTCTGAACACCAGGTGACAATATAATGTGATGTTTAGAAGTATTAGTACCACTGCCAACACCTTCGGGGATATACGGCGATAACGTTTGAGTTGAGATCAATATAATTCTTTTCGCACGGGTCACTCAGTTATCGTGGCATGCGCTATTTAGTTAAAACGAGACTTGTCATGAGCGAAATTCTAAATCAGATATGAACAGTTGAAATAGTTTTGTTTGTTTGTAAGCCATTGCCTCTGAGATAACTGATCACTTAACAATAAAGTGACAATCACTGGGACGCGGGTGGTGCGAGAGTTCAGACGCCAGTCCAGTTATGTAGCTCTTTGGATGTACATGTACGATTTGATGCTTGATTGTCCTATATTCTGAGAATACTAATTAACTAATGGGCTTTAATATCATTGAAACTAGTTGTTATTTTAATAAATAAAGGAAAGAAAAATTTCGACTCCAGCGTCGATCGAATCCACGACGCTTGTCTCGAAATTTTTATTTCCTATATTTATTAGTAGTAATCCCCACATGAGTTTTTCATGAACAAAACATACTAATTAGTTGTTATTTTATATAACAGATTTTTTTAAGCGTCGTTTTAACTATGTTTGATATCCTAAAATTCCAACATTTTTTTTCGTTTTGTCTAGCACGAAGCATCTGATAAATTAGTACACCGCGTCTTATTTTTGATAGGCAGCACTTATTCTAATAGAAAACAACAATTTGTCGCAAAAGTAAAGATATAAACGCTTACTCATGCTGCAGAGGCAGGATGAAAAAAATATGGAAGTCGTCGCGATTTTGAACTTTGATCTTAATCTCATCAAATTGTAGACATATTGGCTCATGATATATCTACTTAACAAGCTGTCATATCATTTGGCGATTGTCCTCAAAGATAGTAGAAAAGAGGGCACTTTTTCATAAACATATAAGGAAGGACCCTTTGCTACTCACATCTTTCCCAATCTCTCTCTCTCACAGCCCATATATGTCCCTACCAAAAGGGCTCGAGCCTACCCTATATAGGGCGATTTGGCCATAGTCCACCACGCTGGCCAATTGCGGGTTGGCAGACTAACGACTACTACCGTAATAGTAGCCGGCACCGACGGCTTAACGTGCCCTCCGAAGCCCGGAATCATCTTAATTTTCGGATAATCAGGTGATTCAAGCCTGTAATATCCTTCCAAACTGGGTTAAATCTTACAAATTAAATTTGTAAGGTTACCACCCCTCGGGAATCGAACCCGAGACCTCCGTACTTGAAACCAAACGCTTAACCGCTAGACCACGGAGGAAGTCCCAATCTATTAAATGAAAATTATTAAAATGCCAATATAGTTACAGTTGATAAGGCTCTGCGTAAGCCATTGTAGAAACATAACAATGTTGTAGGTTTGTGAAAAGCTTTTACTTCTTGTTATGATGGGTATAAATAAGCTAAAATTTTTTTTAATCATGAAATATCTATAATCCCGGAAGTCTCAATGTAGGAATCTCTGACATAATGATAATTAATATTACTGACCAGTTAAGTACGATTCAAAATAACACAATTGGATTCAATAGCTCCATAGCTTAGTAAGAATGCCATGACCAACTATACAAATACGTTAACAGTACACAGCAAAAGGGCAAGCACGAGCGCTATTTTATCGACACGATAACGGTTAGAACGAGATAGCAGTATACGATACTAAGTAAGTGCGTAAGAGATGGCTGCTTTATCCCACGCGATAACTAGTTTAAACACCGCTCGTACTGGCCGGGCAGGTGTCCCGAACTAGTAGCATAGTAACTGCCTACGGTGCATAAATATATAAATTAAAGCAGGTGAATACTATGCATTAATTAATATATGACCATGTGAGGAGGGTCAGTATTTAGTATTTTATAAAATTTATGCACTGTTAATTTATTATTTGACTGTGAGCATTGGCTGAGAATTTCTTAGTCCCATGCTCTGGCTTCCTTTTGGAAACCATAGCCGTGAATATAGACAGACATCAAGTTAGCGAAAAATGTACAGTTTGTAGAAGATTTTCACGCTCTGCTTTCTTGACAGTTTGGTAACTGAATAGTCACTGAACGTTTTCAGTGAGGCTATAATGTATTCTGTAGTCTGTACTCAAGATTACCACAATTCATATATGCCCCAAAATGTACTGATTATTATGTTATGTCTTAATATTCGTTGACTATTATATAGTATTATACTATTACTTGTATTTCATAAAATGTCCAGATCTGTGCCAATTTGAAAGTCCTCTTTTAAAAAATATGTTCTGGTTTGCATACTAAAAGATGACGTTTCTTATTTGTGTATTATATCAGATTCTACAGATCTGTCTACACTTAGAATTTCTTAATCGTGGGCATATTAATACAGTTTCGTAAAATGTGTTAAAAAGTTCAGGAACCTTACGATATTTCATACTAAATGCTGATAACAGTTAGACCTGTGCGTAAAATGTATTGTTTTATCACTTACACGAGATTACTGCATACTGGCTACCGATTAGCCAAAAATGGGGTAATAGGGCACCTTATCTCGCGTGCCAATTTTATCTTTATGAATGAGTGGAAATATCATATTTGCATCTTGTTAGGCCTGTGTCAGCCAGGTCTTTTCTAAAGTCCGTTTTTTAATTCAATGCAAAAAAGGCAGTGATACTACAACCAAATATATAATTTGGCGCAGGTAGATTTTATTAAACTCAAAAATAATAGACTATTGTAAACAAAAACCATATGACATCAAAGATATTTATTTATCGACAGAAAGAAAATATCGTGAAAACCGATGTGATTAAGGTATACCAGCCTATAATAGTAATGGGACTGTTTGTTCGTACTAAGAGGCATATAGGCTGGCTCCCTTTGACGACTCTACACTATTCACTACATAGACAAAAACTTGGTTCTACACGAAATAAAAAAAAACAACCGTCTTTATATAACATAAAACATAAAATAAACGTTCACGCCGAATATCCCCGAAGGGATTGGCAGAGGTACTAATACTTCTGAACATCACGTGACTTTGTCACCTGGTGTTCAGAGTACCCACGTTTTGCATGGACAGTGTACTCACGTGATAGGGGGCAGGCCTATCGCCGTTTTGTACGAATACACTGTCACATGACTAAGTACAACTCAGCCATGTGGGTTTCCTCACGATGTTTTCCCTCACCGTTAACAACCACGATAAATTTGATAAACTAACCACACATATGTCTTTAGAAAAGACAAATTGGTGTAGGCCCGACCCAGGATTTGAACACTAGTCGTTTGCACGATAACCGAGTGTTCTACCCACTGGGCTATCACGGTTTATAACACTGCTGCACATTTGGGGTATATGACGTTAAGAAAGTAATGACTGGCAGACTTTTGGGATTTATATGTATATTAGGTAACTTAAATATTTTTAGAATATATAAACTATAGAACACAAATGAAAAGTCTTAATAAGCTATCATTATAAAATAAACATTCGTACTGTAAATAACATCGGGGCTGCAGTGCATTAATTATCCTGGAGTTTCACTAGCAAACTTTATTAACTTTTTATAAACTAAAGATGATACGACAGAAATTTTCCTTAAAATATATATTGTATATACACATTTTCGCTTAGAATAGCACTACCCCGTTTCTACCGATGGGTGTACGTAAAAGGCGACTAACGGTATTGGGGCTTTTAAGGGATATTTGGGCGATGCGGTTGGAGACCAATCACCAACAACCTTTACTTTACCATCTTTTCCCCACTCAATTTTCCAAAAGTGACTGAGGAATTTTTAATTCCTTAGCTCTGGCTACCCCTTCTAGGGATGTATAGCCGTGAGTATATGTATGTATGTATGTATTTTTTTCTATAAATGAACTTGTCAGTACCTAATAATTTTGACTGGCTTGTTTTGTTATTCTATGAATCATACATCATAGCGATAACGGTGTTTATCTATAACACATCCTAATGTAAAAAAACTATACATTGGATTCATAGGTAGAGTGGATATAAGACTATACTCATATATATGGTCACGGCTATAGTTGCTATTGGGTTAGGCAGAGACTATCGAACGCCACTTTGCACGATCAGGACCAATATCTCGAGTTAAATTCACGTTCACCAATCTTTTCATACATGTTTGATGACATGAAAATTGACGGTATTCTTTATTTGACAATGGAATATTGCATTTGAAAGGAAAACTATTCCGATGAATTTATGAGTCATTTGACGTGATTTGTGTCTTTCTACATACATACATATACTCACAGCTATATTTCCCTAAACGGGGTAGCCAGAGCTTTGGAATGAGAAATTCCTAAGCCACTTTTAGAAGTTGAGTGGGGAAAAGATGGTAATCCCACCAAAAACATTAAATGTAAAAAAATGCCAAGTCTCTCGATGCAGTTTTTCCATCTTAAAAAGTTTTGAGATCTCATAGAAGCCAAGTCCTATTCAAAATATTTCGTAGTTATAAATCAACATTTAGTAATTGTATCAATAGTTTTCTTTATATTATAATTATAGTGACTTGGCAATGAGCACAAGAAGAAACAAATAAAACGGCATATTTGGAGGAGTTGAAAGTTACACACACCGCATGCGTAAACATTAATATCACAAAATTAATTTTTTTTTGGTTTATCCGTGTCGTCCCAACCGAATTTCGGCAACGGCAGTCAGTCTTAGTGCACTCTCGATTCATTTACTTTTATAAAGCGATGGCCCGTAAGGTATTCTTAATTATTGTATTGGAGCATGTAGTCGGTCGGTAGTGACCATCATGATTCACACATAACAAATAATCTGATCACTGGTCTCGTCAGTAACATTTGCATATAATTCCAGGCAGCAAGCAGCTTTTAATTTGTGCTCATTGCCAAGTCACTATAATTATAATATAAAGAAAACTATTGATACAATTACTAAATGTTGATTTATAACTACGAAATATTTTGAATAGGACTTGGCTTCTATGAGATCTCAAAACTTTTTAAGATGGAAAAACTGCATCGAGAGACTTGGCATTTTTTTACATTTAATGTTTTTTTTGGTGGGATCTCATTTATTTTTTGTAATGCATTTCTTTCTTTTACTTTTAGGTGACCTCACAATTTCTTGGACGTCAGCTACTGCTTTGCTTAGAACCCATTCTCTATCTCTATCTCTTCTGTTTCTTCTCTGAGGCTTCGTTACTTCTAAGGTAGACAAGTCTGGGCGATATATACTTCGGAGTCGATTATATTCAGCTATTGCTGTCTCCTGAGCTTTGATACTACTAAAATTCACATTTATTAAATGTAATCCACCCAAACTAGTCACTCTTGAAAGGGCCACGTATGCTTGTTTGACGACTGAAAACTCCCATACATGCTGTATGACAACGAATGAAATAAACACGACCCATCTCCAGGAATAGAGATAACTCTGTGTGGACAAAGGCGCCATTTATGTACAATATTTCACGTTCCATTACACTATATTTACAATTACTTCTATAACAATAGGGCTTAAACTTATATAAATATATGCAAACTAAATAGAACTAAACTAACTAACCAATAACTAACTAAATAAATATATATCTACTAACTTACAAACGATAACTAAACTAAACTAAATAACACGTAAAGTTCTCCGAATATCAATTATCACTACAATATTTTTTAGTTTCAAAATGGGTTTTCATAGACAGATGGCGCTATCAAATGAAAATTATCGAATTATTTTGAAGTACCTACTACTTACACTGCGCTTTGTAACGCAACCATAGCGCGATTCAGACAGGTACAACGCCATCTATCGAGCGCGCATACAATATTTATCGCAATACAATGGAGTTTTAGCTTTATTAATTTAATGAACTTTATGTATTAATTTGTATTAATGATAGTCTATGTATTACATTTATATTATTCTTTTCTATTCTATGTATGTATTCATCCAATTGAATAGGTACTTGAACAACGAACAAAGTTAACAATGCAGTCAAAATCCATACATAATGTTCTTGCCAAACCGCAAATATAAAATTGTTTTCTATGGCATATAATTTTTTAATGTTTTTATAATTTTTCCTTTATATGTGGCTAATGACCTATCTTGGTGCAAAATTTGAAGTTTCTAAGTCTGCTAGAAGTACCTTAGATTTTTGATGATCTGTCAGTGAGTCAGTGAGTGACAAAATGGTGTAACTTTGATCGACCGTAACTCCTAAACTATTAATTCATTTGGCGTGTAATTTCGAACTTAAGCTTGTTCCAATGCCTACTATTATTCACCGAAAACCTAAACTCCTAGCTTTGTCCACGTCGAAGATAAAGGGGGGGCGAAACAGCCGCGAACCGCTTCGAGAAAAGATGGTACGGCCGTGCCCGTTTTGCTCGAGACTTGGCAGGGGCACTGCCGTGCCCCCAGATAATAAATGTTTTTGGTGACGGGTTTCCAACCACATCGCCCAAAAATCACTTGAAAAGCCCCTATACCCTTAGTCGCCTCTTACAATCACCCAGGGGTAGAAATGGGGTAGTGTTATTCTAAGCCGACACCACACAGCATGTGTCTTTCTAATAAAGATATATTTCTTCCAGTTTCAGAATACATTCCGGGAGGCGAACTGCTCGACCTGATAGTGAAGTATGCCAAGTTACCTGAAGAGCTGGTGAAACTGTTTGTTGCTGAGATTGCTATTGCGATTGGTAAGTCATTCATCACACTAGGATTTGGTCACTACTTTGAAATAAGAAATACATCCTTAATAGAACTATGCTTAAAACTTTATAATTGTTCGCATTGGGGTAGGCAGAGACTATCAATTGCTACCTTCTACTCTCCTGACAAGTCTCTATTGCTTCTCCCACATTCATTATTCTTTTCGTATATGCTCTTTTATTCTATTCACTTCGGATATTCACCTTTGTTTTATTGTTACATTTTTTTTAAAAAAAACTGCACAAATTAACTAATCAACTAACTTTTATTGCTGTGCCCTCCAGGGTCCACATGTGTACTACAAAAACTTTGTAACATTTTATGACAAGAATGCAAATAATGAATTTGAATCCATACTTATCAATACCAAAAACCATTCTAGATTTCCTCCACAACGCCGGCGTGCTATACCGAGATCTGAAACCAGAGAATATACTCCTAGATGAAGATCTTCACATCCGTTTGACTGACTTTGGTTTGTCCAAGTGGTTGACCGTCGGCGCTAGAACCACCACGCTGTGCGGCACGCTCAACTATATGGGTAAGTGATTAGAATGTTTTTGTTCATGAAAACCTCATGAGGGGATTATTTCTAATAAAGAAAGAACTTCCATAAACTTTGTTCTGATAGTTCTATTTTCATGGTCAGTGAGTCAGTCAGTCAGTGTTTCAGTAATTATTATTCAACTCGTGCATTATATATTTATTCGGGATTATAATACATACATACATACATACATGAATCCCTAGAAGGGGTAGCCAGAGCTAAGGTATAAAAAAATCCTCAGCCACTTTTGGAAAATTTAGTGGGGAAAAGATGGTTTAATAAAGGTTGTTGGTGATGGGTCTCCAACCGCATCGCCCAAAAATCCCTTAAAAGCCCCAATACCGTTAGTCGCCTCTAACGTGTAGTGCTATTCTAAGCCGACACTACACAGCAAATAATATATACATAATATATGCTAATAAATAAAGGATAAATAAAGAAAAGAAAAATTTCGACACCGGCGGGGATCGAACACACGACCTCTGGGTATACGCCCCGTCGCTCTGCCAATTGAGCTACAATGTCGAGTGGTTACTAGTGCGAAATTAAATTCGAAATTTTTCTTTCCTTTTTTTACCCTTATTTATAAGATATATGGTTAACCGTTTTATGCATTCACTGGTGGGTAAATATGCTGGGTCAGCAATCTTGTCTGTATTCAATTTCCTAGAAAAGTTTGTAAGAAAAAGGGCGGCACTAAAAGTAATCTCTTGAAGACAACCTTAAAAAGTAAATTAATGTTACAAATAATAAACCGCGCCGCGCCGGTCTGTTTTATATAAACTAAATATTATTTTATGGATGATTCATTTATGTAGATTTAATTGTTTTGGAGGATATGATAAATAATTCCGAGTGGCGGCGGCCCAGTTTATTTGCCGATCGTTGTAGGATGTCCCTAAATTTAATGATAAGCCAAAAACAGGTAGATAGACACAAAGCATTAGACGTGTGAGAAAGTTATTTCATATAAAAGAATCATCAAACTGCTGAGTCGAATGATGCCTAAAAATAAAAACCGTGAATTCTTGGATAATACCTACTTCCCAAATTATTCTTATTTTGTCAAAGTTTTATAAATAATTTATTTTTATTTTTAATGCTTAATATTTATTTAACATGTACTTGCGGGTTCTCGTTAAATTTGAGACACTTGATATGTTTTGGATTTTTAAAGACAGTGATAACCCGATTTTATTTTAGGGTTTACCCTTGCTTGTTCTAAATCATTGCAAACAAACAAATGTTTAAAAAAAAGTTTGTTTTTTCAAAATACATCTGATTGACATTCATGGATATAGACATTATAGACTATAAATACTATATATAAAGAAACCTAAAGAAAAGGAATATAATGGAACAAAGAACAACAACAAGAACAAATGTATCAAAAACAATTGAACTTTATTTAATTTCTTGGATTTATACATTAAATTCAAAGCTTCTTGATCACTTAAAACCCATGTTTCTCAAGTTGTACAGTGGTCGAAAATGATATTAAAGTATCTGGTACATCCATGCCGCTTTTAGCTCGACTTGGCGGAGGACTACTGTGCCCCCGGATTATATCATATTATACGACATAATTCTCATTCAAATTAGACAACCTAAAGCCAAAAAAAATATATTCGGTGTATTGTTAAAATCAGCAGCTTAAACTATAAATATGGAAAGCATCTAGGCATTTAATAAGTTTCTTTCTTTCCGTAAAAACTATTTCAGTGTGTTTGCAATGATCTTCAAAAGAGTTTGTGATGTGGGTGTGTTTGGAATTTATTCATGCTTTAACTATCATTGCCAAAATAACGTTCATCAATGATATATTGTTGAGGTGAACCTACACCGGCGTTTGATATCCTTCGATCATATTTGCAAGATCATGGGTGTGGAATTTTTAAATGTTAAAGCATGATATATGTGCAGTGATGTTTAAGATAACAGGCATTATTGTACGATTTGCTGACTTGTTTGTCCAGAGCTTTTGTGAAGTTATTTGACCTTGCTTTTAACCTTTTGAGTCCCATTTTACAACGGTTTCAAAGTTTGTGGTTTGTGTGTGCTCGCGTCCAGTGCTCGTTTACAATTAAGAACCAAAAGTACCAAAGCTTGGTATTAACCAGAACGTATTTCCATTTCAGTCCGGAAATCGTTTAGCATTTGACCGGACATGGGCAGTGTATATCTCGGCAGCGGGGTAAGGATTGGCTGGGGCAGCTCGTAGGGTCACGTGACCATCATGAACGCGCGCAGCATCACGTTCGAGCTGGGCATGGATGGGCGGCAGGTCGATGAAGTAGTCGCCGCCATTTTCCATACAGTCCTCTTCCATCGATCCTGCGGGAAATTCACGTACAACAGCGAAGAAAGCTATTCCATCCGTACCGTGCGATACATCGATGTCGATTGCGATTTTATCGATCTCACTTATGTATGTTGCGCCTCCGATGCCTTATCGCGAACCGTGCGAAGAGACATCTCCGAGTTTTCCGAATCCCTTCGAGCGGCTGCTTCACCTGTCAGTGGATCGATTAGTCTCGAGTTCTTCCAACGGCGACGGGCGCGATGGCCTTTTCAGCCGGAATGCGTTCCGTGGGAAGTGTGGACGGTGTGCTGTGAACTGAGAGATCCGAGACGAGCCCCTCCCGCAGACACGGTGGTAGACTTGCTGCAAGACAAAATAGTTTTCGTTACGGAGATAATTAACCGGCACGAGTACGTGCCCAAGATGCCGTCTCGCTCTGACGTCGATCTCATCTTTGATACGTCGTACGCGGACATACAACCTTATCTATTCAAGATTCATTATAGTCTAGCCGGCGCTTCTGCTAACACGGTCGGGAATACTGTTCGCAAACTTATCCGTGACACCCTAGCTTTGTGATCTAAACTTAAAATTATCCGCCACTTTCTATGAACACTCATCCGTTTTTATGTATAAGTTTTTTACTTCAACGTTTTAGTGTCAAGACAAAGTTTTCAAGTGAAATTAAAAGTATTAGGTGTAAAGAATGTTTCAGTTTTATCATTTAATTAAATAGTTCATGTCACATCTAATAGTCAATAACACAAGTCAAATAATTGTTAGCTTGGCCGATTGCAGTAGAGTTGATATTACGCATTTATGGTAATTTGACAATAATATATTGAAAGTCTTGTAAGATAGATTAAACGAACAGATTCTTTCTCTTATGAATAGTTACCCAAAGTTTGCCCAATTCTTATCGCTAACAAGATTTTTATTGTAATTTGTATTAATTCCGTAGTATAGTATCTGATGGCTATTTCTGTTGTATTAGTGATAGTAATTAATTTGTTTAGTAGTAACTCAAGGCTGGTTGATGTGTCCACTGATTTATATTATAATGATTTAAGCTTTGTCTTTCATTCACAATGTTCGGTGTAGGTTTAGTCGCGTTTGTGTTTTTATTAAGAAAGAGGTATAATTTAGTTAGTGACCAAAAATTAATTTCATGTCCTTCAGCCATAACAATGCACGCTGAATTTAGTCTTGTTACGTCTATAGGTTTGTAATATATAATTGAAAATAGATCTATTTTAACAAATCTTTATGTAACATAAAAAACGCAATAAAAAAATAAAAAAATGGTAAACTTATTTAAAAAATATAAAAAAACAACATATATTGAAAGTGATGGAACTCATAAATATGATGTGTAATATATGAAAGTAACAATTTATAAATTCTAGGTTTATTTTAAATTTAAAATGTGTTTGTAATTATAATCCAATGGAATACTTTAATGTACTGTGATGTTTTTGTCATACCCTATATTGTCTTCAGATTTAGTGATATTATTGTACTTTTATATTCTGACCATTGTTCAAATATGGAACTTAAGTTGTCAGATGATATCATCCAGTAAATATAACATCAATAAATGACTTATATGTAAGTGATAATGCAACTCTCTTGGAACTAAGTATTTGCAATACAGGAATGAGAAATAGTTTTAATAATAACGTGATGTGGGTTCGTGTGATTTTGTAAATAATTCATAGATAGTAACGTCAACATGTAAATATTTGTATGTAAATTAATACTTTGGAATTAGTGGGTAAATTGTAACATACGTGAACTTGTATCATATAATTTAGTTTAATGTACATAGAGGTTTAGGTTAATATCTCATTTTTACAAATTAGCCGACTACTGTTATTGGAAGCTTTTTCTATACTAATGTAGTTATTTTTAATGTTTGCAATTCGAGTTAGTCAGAATAAGTGTTTAGTATAGTTATGGTGCATGGAACTTCTCATAGAATATATAAAATGCCCGAAATGAGAGGGTGTGTATTGAACAACTTGGATAAGTGATGCCTGTGTGTGTACGACTCATTTTAAATCTTGCACAATTTATTTGCGGACGTGATATAAATTTCAACTGAATTGTGATAGAGATGCAGGTCACTCTCAAGTTTTTTTCTAAATGAGTCCATCCATTATATTACTTCTCATTATTTAATTTCCTACCTCATTGTGTGACTAGCGTAGGGCGTTCATTCGCCGGTGATGCATGTAACTTCTATGATTGGAACAGTACTGAATATGTGCTATTTGCTCTGAACTTTCATATTTATCATTAGTTTTCACCTGATATCAAAGTTATCTGTATAGGTAAAAATAAAAAATAATACAATTTTATGCCGCATACTAAGATTTTTAATATTGTTAATAGTAGGACTTAATTCTGTTTTATTTACATTGATTGAACAACTATAGAGTCCAAAAAAAAGTTGTAGTGAAATTCTTTATTGGACTGACCTCAACATACGAAAAAATACTTAAATGTGGCATACCATTGTTTTTTTTCTGCAATACTGTTCAAAGCTAACAGCTTATTTCTGTAAGTGGTAAATGCTAGCGTTAGAAGCTTGTCACTCAACCTTTCTTACTTTCACCAAAGATCTAGCTGTTTTTATAGCTTCAACTCCTTTGTTATTAAATAGATTTTATACTTATGACTTGATATTTTAGACAATTCACAAATTTCAAAATTACAATAATTAAAGTGAAAATCTGCCTTCTCGATGTTTATCAGTTAAAGTACCTGGGTCCTTAATTTTGTAAGTTTTCTCTTATGGCCTTAAAATAGAAATGAAGATTTATGTCTAAAAATTTAATACCGTATAGAGCATGTATAATAAATGGCTGTTACATAGTAGATTATATGATTGAAAGATATATGTTGTGACTAATAGTTCAAAAATAAGAAAAAAATTGTCTTGTGATAATTTATTAAAAAAAGAAAATATAAGATATAAATATAAATGCATTATTATTTTTGAACCCTTGCCATCTATCATCAAATGATTCAATGTAAAATTGCTTACCTATACTCACGGCTATTCATACTAAACAAGATGTAGCCAGAGACCTAGCATTGGAAACACCTCAACCACTTTTGGAAGATATTAAAAAGATAGCAGAATAAAGAATGGCTGGTTGTAAATTTGAAACCACTGCGCTCAAAAATCACTTAAAATGTACCTAAACTCTTGTTTTAAATAATTTAGAGCTATTCTTATTAAGGTATTCAAATGAAGACATTCAGTACACAACCATTCAATTACTTGTTGAATATGTTGCATCACGTCGATCAAATTTATTCTTTTATATTATATATGTCGTAGGATGATTTGATGTTTAGGTTTTTAGCAAAAAACCTAGGGATTTTGCAAAAATCCGGATAATTAGACAACGGTTATAATATTTTCTAATCTTACTAGGTTTTTTGCAAAAAAACTAGTTGGTTTAGTATGACTCCGTAACGAAATGTCAGTTTTTATGAATACTGTACACTGATTGGTCGATTGCAGTGCCTCATAAACACGTCATCTCTGATTGGTTGTTAATTAAAACGTACTTACTTCATTGTTCCTACCTACATTTATTATTTTAATTTTAGTTACAAAAAGTTCCTAAGTATAAAAATAGTATTGTCATTTCCCTTTATAACTCTAGCTATAATACCTTATTGCTACAATTTAAAACGCACTTACTTTATTGTTCCTACCTATATTGAAGACGTCCGTGGCCGAGTGGATAGGTGACTAGCTTTTCGGTCTGGAGGTTGCGGGTTTGATCCCCGCTAAGAGCAACATTTATGCGATGAGCATATGTGTATTTTATTATATTAAATATATCACTGAGTTAGTATCCCATAATACAAGTGTTACTTAGTTTGATCTGTGTATAATATGTCTGAACGTGATTGTAATTTTACTCCAACAAAAGAGTAAAAAAATATATTTAATTCCTAGTATCAAATAAGTATTGTAATTTCCATTGAACTATTATTACTAGCCTAGCCTAACTAGTAGTTATAACTCAATGGTAATTTCTTACCCTTATAACTCTAGCTATGATATCTCAATACCACAATCAGAATAAGTGTAGGCGAGCAATCAGAAATCAGCCAATCAGCATTAAAGAAGTACAATCTTACTAAACCAACTAGTTTTTTTGCAAAAAACCTAGTAAGATTAGAAAATATTATAACCGTTGTCTAATTATCCGGATTTTTGCAAAATTCCTAGGATTATTGCAAAAAACCTAAACATCAAATCATCCTACGACATATACAAGTTAAAACAAGGCTCGAAATTAAAATAGCAAGACAGGTCACATAAATCAATGGTATATACCCTCATCCCAAATGTTTTCCATTTTACAGGAAGGAACGAACTAAAACTGAGTATATGTGTAAAATTCAAAGATGTTTCTATGCAGAGACATATATAGCTCTCTTAACAAATTAAACACAATCAAAGTTTTTACAGGAAGACATTTCCTGATTTTAGAATTCCTACTGATTGCGCGAAATTTGTTGAATTAGTTTTATGTTATTCCGTATTCAGTTTCGCTGCCCTTGTGATTCTGGACGAGCATGCAAGCATAAGTGCATGTAACACACATACACATAAAAACACGAACAATATGCATAACAGTCATAAAATATCTGCAGTCATTACTGTCGGGAAATAATATTTATAACGTGCGGTCTTGCCCAAGGATACGTGGGATCTGAGTGATTGTTGAATAATTGTTTCTGTCTCCTTTATTTGAACTTCTTATGTCCTTAACATTGGTAAATTGTACAGAAATTTAAGTTTCGGACGTCAGGCGTCTCTTTTTGTAACTATACCCATAAAGGTTAGGGATAAATGTAGTGTCATGAAATTTACAGTAACAGAGCAACCATTACTCCTAGGCTGATTTGATGATCACAGAGCGATTAAATGATTTTTCTATTTAGAAAGTAGACAACATCAATAAATGAATAATTCCTATGTAGTTACGCAGATTTATTTTTGATACCGAATCCCAACAGGCCTCTTAAAAGGCTCAAATACCCTTAGTCGCCTCTTACGAACACACATGGGTAGAAATGGGGTAGGTCTATTCTCAGCCGACAATACACATCTCAATGTGTTCTTACCCATTGATTCTTATGATCCATGAACACTCCAATCGTGCTACTTGTAGTAATTAATCAAACCTATTATATCCTCACCAGAGTGGGTTCTCCAGTAGTTTACTCCTACCAAAACAGGAGTGCTTGTGAACATTACTTCCTCATTATAAGAAAATCTTAAACTTCAGAATTATTTACAATTGATTTCAAAATTTAACTTCTGTGTACCATCGGCGAACTTCGTGTGCTACACTTCAGGAGATTCCTTTCTTCATGTGACAAAGTAAATATTCTTGTTTATTATATTTGAAATATTGTATACACGTGGTGTATGAATGGAAAGGAATGTCAGTGACGTGAGCACAAGAAGTGTGGATGGGATTTATATTCAATGGAGTCCTATGTCGGAACCAAGTTCTAATAAAATATTTAGTTAATAATAAGTTAATTTAGACCGTAAAGAAAGCTATGGAAATTTGGTTAGTAAACTCAAGATTTATGACTATCACTTATTGTAATTGTAATTGGCAAAAAATAATTAATATCGATTACTCATATTATAATAAACCAACAAAAATTAAACAACTAACTTGGTTCTGAAATTTGCCTGCCATTCTATTTTATTATATACTGGTACAAATAATATTGCTATTTGTAATAATCAATGTATTTGTTGTAGCTCCGGAGATATTGCGTGGTGAGCCATATGGTCATGCTGTGGACTGGTGGTCTTTGGGAGTGGTGGCTTGCCGCATGCTGACTGGTGAAGTAAGTATGCTTGTTTTATTCCGTAAGGCTTGTCCGCCCAAACACCAACCCTTCAATGGATAAGGGGAAATTTTACGTTTTCCAAAAGGTGACCTTTAGAAAACGACGCGGCTGATAAACTTACTACCAGGGCCTCGGTAATGGTTCAGCATATACTGGACCTGATTGTACCCTTACCATTTGATTACTGCGCACAATACACTTAACTATCTATTATATACCCTAGCCGTCACTGACAGCCATCGAAACATTATCTTAAGAAATATAATAACTAAGATCCTTAAACTAAAGAATTTAGATAAAAGGTCTTCAGTTTAGCTTTAAACCTAACTAGTTAAGGTTCGCTTCAAATTTCCATAGGCAAACTATTAAGCAAGTAAGGAAGACGTTTTTTGAGTGTCCTATCCCTTGGTTACAATCATGTTGTTCATTTAATGATGGCCACTTGTTCCACGTTCAATGGCTCGCCATGCCTGGCTAATTGCGAAAACCCTTAGCGTTTAGGCTCTAACTCGGCGATTTGAGTTTCGTCACGATGCCATCCCTAATTATTGACTTTAATTGAGTCATATTAGTTTTTATAAACTACAGAGTTGGTGCAATTTATGATTTTATCTAATTTTGGAAGCAGAATAGGTCAAACATTTTAATGCTTAGGTAGTTTTTATTAGTTTACGTTTCTTCCGGTCAAAATGATAATAATAATTAGGATGTTGCCATTGTGTATTATTAGTTTATTTCCAATCGTTTAATTATCATAAGTTTTTTTGAGATAAGATATATCTAGAGATAAGTCTCGTAATATTCTTTCTATTCGGTTCTAAACGCAGCAGTCATCTATAATTTCAGAAGCCCCAAATACCTTACTTGCCTCCTATAATTACTAAAAAAATATGTTTTATCCTGAGTTGAAAGAACACAGAACAAGGCGTGTGATGAGTCACGGGGCGTGTATTCAAAAGTACACTCCTTATATGCCCGAAGGCTTCTGAGAGGTACTACTAATTATGAACATATCGTGAAATTATTGTTAAATGGTGTTCATGTTCATTGCATCCACGCTTGCTTGAAAGGTCTACTCACGTGATAGGCGGCCGATATCGCCGTTTTGTAAGAATACAGACGATGTTTTCAGTCACATTATATATGATAGTCATACAACCATGATAAATAAACCACACACACGACTTTAGAATTATAAGTGAAACACTGGTGTATGCCCAGATTTGAACCCACGTTTCCTGCATGATAGATGGTTGTTGCATTTATTGTATGTTTCATGTGATATCGCTTTAAATATCACTAGGATACCTAATTAAAGTTTCCAGGAATTGCGGTGGATGAGTAATCTCTTTGTTTAACCAATTACCAAATATATTTATCCCCATTAGCTGTGTAGTGTCCAGCTTAGAATAGCACTACCCCATTTCTTCCCGTGGTTGTTCGTAAGAGACGGCTAAGGGTTTTGGGGCTTTTTAAGTGATTTTTTGGCGATGCGGTTGGACTCATCAACATCCAAAAGTGGCTGAAGTTTTTATTCTGAAGCTCTGGCTACCTCCTCTAGATATTTATAGCCGTGAGTATATGTATGAATATATTTTCCCCATCTGTTCCCCTTTCAAAATGGCTGAGGAAAAGCTTTACAAAGCAGTGACTTATGCCGGTAGTGTAAGTGAATGTGTGTTGCACAAAAACAATCTTATTTTCCGTGTTTGGATATATGAGTGAAAAAAAGAAAACACTTGTTTAAAAAATTATATTAAAACTACGTTCTTTAAATATCTGCTTTTCATATCTTACCTATACTACATTATTAAGGCATCATATGGATCAGCGTTTACTAAATAAGTCTCTAGCACATTAAATACGTACGCATCAAACTGCCACACTCATTCACAATCATAACAAGCAGCAAACAATCGACGCGAAGGTAAGAGGGGACAGGGGGCGCATGTCGAGGGGATAGTCGACATAAGCCTGCCATCCTAGCTGACCACTTCCCATTCATTTAGAATATTGAGATACAACGTTTAGTCAGATTCTGTAGAACCCTCTTCAGAGTTTTTCTCTCCGCTGTTGTCATGTTCATTACTCTCACTGCTCTCCTCTGAACTTGACGGCTCGTCGTTTGATGGTTTCTCTTCTACTGGTTTTGGTTTTTCTTCTGAAGGCTTTTTAGGTTCTTCGAGCTTTTTAGGTTCTTCAGGCTTCTGCGACTTCTCTTCGGGTTTCGGTTCGGGTTTGGTTTCGTCGGTTTTCTCATCTTTTTTCAGCTCCGGCTTAGGGATCTCTTCTGCCTTTTCAGTCTTTACCTCAGCAGGTATGGCTGAAGCTTCAGTGGGTTTTGCTTCAACTGCGGAGGGTACCTCAACTGGTTTCTCTTCGGGCACTGATTTGCCCTCAGGTTTTTCGGTCACTTTCTCCTCTGATTTGGCTGGTTCAAGTGTAGTTTTTGGTTCTTCTTTTTTAGCTTCCTCTTTTGGGCTCACTGGAGTGACTTTGGCTTCTTCTGGTGTTTTAGCAGATTCAGGTTTTTTGTCATCAACTGTGTCTCGAAGAACTCTGAGGCTATCGTTTGCTTCAATGACATCCTTTACTTTTTCAATGGGTTTAGCCTCTTGTTTTTGTTCAGCTGCGGCTGGTTGTTCATTTTCTTGTTTCTTTGTTTCGGCAGTTTGAGCTGTCAAACTGTCATCGGCCAAACCTGCGGGGTTATTTGCGGCCTTAATTAAGTCAACTTTGGGCAATTCTTCTGGTTTGCTAGTTTCGCTTTCAGGTTTAACCTCTTTCAACTGTGGCTTTTCCTCTGGCTTTTCTTCAGGGACTTTAGTTGCCTCGGCTTCAGGTTGCTTCGTTTCTTTTTTCTCTTCTACATTCCGAGATTCTGGTAAGCTAGCTTCGGAAGTAGCTTTTATTTCGTCCGTTACTTTTTTTGGTTCTTCCGTTTTTTTAATTGCATCGACTTCAGGTTTTTTTTCTTCCTGTGGTTTTGGGGTGCTACTTTCTAAAGAAGCAGCTTCCGTTGCTGGAGGTGCGGGGGCTGGGTCATTTTGAGTCTTCACTGCTGATGGAATAGCAGGTGGCTGAGAAGAGTCCAATGCCTCTTCTTGGTTTTGGGCAACTGGCTTACTTAAAGCAACTGCGGCCAGAGCCAGGATGAGTATAAGTACTTTCATTCTGAAACAATAAAAAAGGTGGCCTTAGCGGTTTCATTCGAATATAATAATGGGCATGTTGTGGTTAATGCTAATATAGAGATAATCGTGATGCTTGTGAGGTCAATGTTACGCTCTAAACCGTGGGTTACATTAACACAGTCACGTTACTGACGGTTAGGATCAATTTTCCTATTAAAACTGAACTTGCCTAGGGCTGGGTATCCTAGGGATCGTTTCGTTTAACAGTCTCCATTCCCACAGATCTCAAGTCTAAATGTAAATTGTTTAAGTAGCCCACTATTAACTGTCAAGTTCCTGCTTCCATAAGCGGGTAAAGGGTCAATGTTTGCATAATAGGTGCCTCAAGGCTGTGCTAATATGCCGCTTCATGAAAACGTGTATTCCCGCAATAGATTTCTATCGGAGCTTTAATGATGATGTATACGCATTAATGACATATTTTTTTGCAGTCCACTGCACTTTCCTGTTAGGACTAGACGATCTTAGTTCTATTTCTGTCCTAGACAGGTATAATGTCCATCATAAAATATTCCTGGACAGGAATGTTGTCTGGCGCCGCTAATAAATAGATTATGGTCTCGTCCGCAATTATGTTAAGAGCGGAGATGACCTAGCATTTCTAAATATAACTTTTATAAACTAAAAGCTCGTTAAATGAGACTTTCTAGCATCAATTTAATCTGCATTCTGTACGATGATAGCGGCTATATGTGGTGTTATTATCCTATTAGAAATATTAAGTGTGGTACGGTAAACCTGGCTCTTGTATGAATATAGAATTTTCTCAGCTATTTACGGTAATTATGATTTATGACAATGGCTTCACGTCTAAATTATATTTTGATGGACATTTCCCTGTATGCATGAGTTTGTATGGTGATGAATTGTTTACTGCACATGCGTTTAAACGTGAAATATGTATTTTGAATTGTTTTGCATTAAAACACAATTCTAGTTAATATCGGTACAAGTTTTTATAAACTATCACCAAACCCAAAACAACGTCAAAAAATAATTTGAATTAAATTTAGATGGCAACCAAAAGGTAAAATACCCCTTCTTCTTATCTTCCTATGTTGACTAATATTTTTCAGAATTTCTGCTGGAAATCTATTGGGTTGGTATCTAATGTATGTTTATTTCTCATCTTTTTACTTATTTTCTATGCTATTACCTATATATACTCACGCATAGTATTCCAGATATGGGTAGTTTGAGTATAGGAAAAATATTTATCTATATTTTATACGAAGTTAATAAAGAATCGTTGGTTATGGGTTTCCATATACATTGTCATCGGTTTCAAATTATTTTCTTCGTATGGCACCCATGCAAAGAGATGGGGCAGACCAGACAATGTTTTCTTATTTGGGTAATCAGGGCTTTATTATAGTAAATTCACTTTCCGAATTAGGTTCCCGTTTTATGTAGATATGCTTTCTTGGAACTTTTAAAAAAAAGTGACGAGGACAGTATCATTATTGTGAACAAATACACATTACTTACAACTTAAAAAAAACTGTGAAGTGGCGGCGGTGGCCATCCTTTATTCAAAAACAATCTTTTCCTTTTCCAAAAATGGCTGCAAATTTTCTCATTCTGAAGCTCTGGCTACCCTTTTTGTGGATTTATAGGTTTGAGTATATTTAGGTTTGTTACATTAAAATTAAGCAGTAATGGTGTTGCTTTGAACATTGGATCCACCAGTACTCTTTGAAAGTCGTCATATTCATTCGATATAACATTATATGTATTCACTAAAATCAGGTTGAGCATCGTCACCGTTCTAGGCTCAAAACTTTGTTACAAGTCAAATATCTCAAT
This sequence comes from Bedellia somnulentella, assembly GCA_963576735.1. Taxonomy (NCBI): domain Eukaryota; kingdom Metazoa; phylum Arthropoda; class Insecta; order Lepidoptera; family Bedelliidae; genus Bedellia; species Bedellia somnulentella. Next base: position 5,385,211 of record OY755184.1, on the reverse strand, counting down.
GCCTTCTAATAAACTATATCAATAAGACCTATCACTTAGTCCTACAAGTCCAAAATAACCTCAGTAAGGTTGTTTTTACGTAAATGTCATAAAAAAATGATCGTGACCGCGACGGCCAGCTCAGAATCAAGTTCAAGTTACGTAGCCGGTTTCGTAACATTCGCCGAGGCGATGGCAGATGTTACCTTTTAACTTGTCAAGATTACTGCGTAATGCTGCATGCAATACTTCACTGCATCATTATTTCATTGAAATACATCGCAACTGTTGCATCTCGGATTGATAGGATGCTGTATTGGGAATGCGTTGACATTTAGTTTTAAGATGTTTAAATTTGTGCGGTAGAAACATTTGCTTGCAGATTTGGGTTTTGTAGAAAAGTAGAAGGGTTTTGAGTTTGCTGGTTCGATGCCGTCTAAGAACGAATATTTGTATTTTGAAATAGGGTTTTCGTTTCTTAGTTAAGGATATTGTTCATATGGGCATTTAAATGTTCTCATGAAATCTTTCTACCAATTATTTTATTCCACAAATTTACTGATATTAGCATTAACTTTGAATCCATGACTGTTGCCATGAGGACGCTGTAACAAGTTAAAATGTCGCAGTAAATACCGATAAGGGACTGGTTAAATCGAATCCTTGACACCAGTACAAGAAGGAATATTGATTGAAAAAAATTGCCCATCCGCTGCTCAGTTCGCCTAACTGTGTCTATAGGTCGCGAGAGTACATTGTACCGTGGTTTGGCCGGCTCGGTTTTTCTGGAAGGATATCCTCGGCTCGTTGAAGAATTGCCGTCCCACACTAAAGGCAATCTTCCAATTGAACTCCAACATACCATATACTTATTGCCAATGAAAAAATTTGCGGCGGCGTAGTTCGATCCAGCACGCTGGAGAACACGTGAACGATGTATTTTCCCTATTTGTGTGATATGATACATACATTGGTGATCGCTAATTCATGTAGGAACGTCATCTGTTGATGGTGGAAACGTGGTCGACCGCATTTTGAATGTCATGACCGATTTAATATGACCGCATTGGGTCAGTGTAATAGCGAACATAATAATGATATTCATATCCAATTTATTATACCTATATACTTAAAAATCACGTGTATGGTCACGATCGGGATCTAACTACTCCGAAATATACGATGTATTATTTTATGTTGGAAAGTGTTTGCATCGTATAGAATTAAGTGTTGCTTTACCACATTTTTATTGTAGTATTTTGATTTTTCTATTATATTAGCATCACACGTAAATGGGACAGCTGGATCATAGTATAAAATAAATCACTGGTGGCGCCTACACCTGTGTGGCTTTCATTAGGGTTCGAATATTTTTCTACAAGTAAACCTTCATCGTTAGAACTAAAACTTAACATATGTGACCGCAGGCAAAACAAAAGTGGATAATATAAACTCGTTCCATGTCTCGTGATTTTAAGAAAACAATAATAAAAGTATTTCTATTATAATATAGGCGGTTATAGGGTATTTGCCAAATATTTAAAAGCCTTGTATATTAATTATCTCGTGGCATCTATATATTTCGACACCGTCACGCTGCGCCAAACTTGCGAAATATTCACATTTTATTACCGATTCTACACCTCGGATTCGCGGTCACAGAAAGCTGTGTAATCTATCTGTGCGATTATTATGTTTCTAATTGACTTAATTCACGGCTACTGTTTGGTAATAACTGATAATTTGGCTATTAAACATTTTAGTTAATGAGATTTATACACGAGAAACTTCTGGCAAATCTATCAGAAATATGATTGTATTACCTCTTATACGCAGGTAGGCGACTTTTTTGTATCGAACTCCTTTGAAACATTTCAACAAAATTTGGCACAGTGATCAGGTGGACATTGCTTAGTGTCATAAGAAATTACATGTCGTGATCGAACCTACCATTGTACCTACCATTATTCCTTAAGGAATAATGACCGAAAACCCCATTACCTTACTCGTTTAACTCAATTAATTTCCTTAGTCAGAGCTTCAGAATTATGCATCCACCCCGTCATTAAGCGCTCGAAATCGAGAAAATTTGTTAACAAAGTGTACGTTGTGACGAATTGCCAATCACCTAATTAAAGCACATGAAAGGTGTACCATGAAACGTAAAAAATGAGGCAGTACTATTTTTAGCCTTCACTTACACAGTGCTGCGAAAACCACAATGAAACATTTTACGCTAGAATTAAGCTGTGGTCTTTTATGACAGAAGGCAAAGTTACAACCTCCGTTGCTATTTAGTTATACTCGTATATATACATTTGTAGTTTTTATATATATATTATAAAGAGGAAATATATTTAAACAAACTGTTACGAGGACACGGACGCACCGTTAATGATAATGATAGTAATAATAATCACTGCCATAGTTGTTTATTGGATAATCTAACATGTTCTCTATTAGTCATGGTAATTCAATCAGTCGTAAATCTTTGATATTAACAAACAATTTATGTGCATTTTTAATAACTATGCTGGTTCATTTTGTTGTTAATGTGGGCATATAAGAAGGCCTTCTATTTAGTGGGAATAAAAAAAAATATTGCTTAGTTGGTTAAGTTCTATTAACTGATGAGAAAAAAAGAAATAAATTACATCTTCATGTCACTGGTTCTATGCACAACGTCTTGATGAACTGGAAATATTTCAGCCAGCAAATTTTAGATGAGTCAGGGAAGAATATGGAATAATAAAGAACTCGCCGTGTAGTGTCGGCTTAGAATAGCACTACCCCATTTCTTCCGGTGGGTGTACGTAAAAGGCGACTAACGGTATTGGGATTTTTTAAGGATTTTTGGGCGATGCGGTTGGAGACCCATCACCAACAACCTTTATTTTAACATCTTTTTCCCCACGCAACCTCCAAAAGTGGCTGAGGAATTTCTCATTCCTTAGCTCTAGCTAGCCCTTCTAGGGATTTATAGCCGTCAGTATATGTATATGTATGTAAAGAACTGTTGGACCAAGCAACTATATTAAATGGTAATAAATAATGAATAAATAAAGGAAAGAAAAATCTCGATTCTCACAGGCGGGAATCGAACCCGCGACCGCGGGTATACGCCCCCGTCGCTCTGCAAATTGAGCTACCGTATCAATGGCTGCCAGCGCGAAATTCTTCTATCCTTTGTTTCTTTTACACTTTTAAGTAGTGTTTAAGTAGTTTATTAAGTTTGTTAGTGCGTTTAGTAGTTTATTTATTAGTAATAATCCCCGCATGAGGTTTTCATGAACAAAAACATTCAAATTATATTAAATGGTGTTTTAATAAATATAATTCTGATATCTCTTCTAAATTAAATCATCGTCTGATTTCCACTTATTGAACTTTAGGCCACCCTGTAAATATAAGCTTTATTGCTGCGCTTGAGATTTAATACGAAAAAAAGTTTGATCAATGATTTTAGTTACCAAAATCTTCTAAGAAGCCTTTTTATATCTTAATCAATAATTACGATACGTCCATTTTCTCCTAAAACCATTAATACCAAGTAACTCTACCTAAAAAAAGATATGACACGTCGAATATATTGAGTTGCAATCAATTTCGTCCTACCAATCGAAGCTCATGTCGAAAGTGGTTCGAGCAGTGGTCTGGTTGCACAACATTGGCTACCCACGGCCCATTGTCGTGGACTGATCAGCCCCATTATCTCATATACCGTCTCCCTTCGCTCTTGTTGCGTGAGAGCATGGTCACACTAACAAGCTTAGCTAGTGAGCTAGTTAAATTTGGAGGGAGCTAGTATATGGTAACATGTGTCAAAGAGATGTAATATTTACCGAATATATACCATGAAATAACTCATGAATAAGGTTTCGTATCCGTTCGGTATCCTTGATTGTTTCGCGTCTTATATTAAGCCTAGTAAAATGTGAATAAAAACTGACTTTACCTGAATAGACGGAAAAATTAACTGATTTACTAAGGTTGTATGAAAGAATAAGAATTGGTGGCTGACGTTAATTTATTTTGGAATGGCTCAAGACTCAACTCAAAAAACCTACCATTTATTGAATGGTACAAATCATAGCAAATGATATGTAGGATATCTTTAGCTATAAAAAATACTAGCTTGTAGCTAATATCTGCATATTTGGCACTGCCCTTATTACGGTTGTTTGATGACCGATGACAGTACAATAGATAAATGCATATGAACGGTGCCGCTCGTTGTGTGGTCATGAACTCAATACACTAACGGTGCTGAGTGCATTGTAAAACGGAAGAGGTGGCCAGAACCACTCATACATTATTCAATTGCGGAAAATATCATTATTTCATAAGATAAGACTAGGATTATTTTTCCTGCTTTGCGAAATGATATGAAATAGATAGGTATAGCGAAATAACACTATCAACACTTTCCAACCCTGGAGTCAAAATCATTTTTTTAATTAAGTTGGGAAATGTCGATACAGGACTATAGTTCAAAAAGTTTTTTTAGCTTGTTATTTTGGAATATTGTTTAAATCATACTCTACCTAACTTTACATAATTTTAGGTTCAACGATGTGTGAACTCGTAGATATAATGTCACTGATCGACTAAATGGGAACTAATTATTTAAAAAAATATAGCTAAACCAATAATATTTCATATAAGTTATTTTTGTCTTGTTACAAATACTATAAAAATATATCATATTATAGCTGACTTCATGCTCGTTACCATTCGTGAACAAATCAGCACATTGTATTTTTTCTTGGAAATACAGCGCTGATATTGTTTACTGAAATCTGGCTATCAATTTGATTGACATATTGTCCGTGGCTATTATGCCACCGCTATTACCAGTTTATACGAATAATATCATTCTATAGCTGAAAACATATGTATGTTTGCAATCAACTCAATGTCTCGTCTGAATCTTCGAGATTTCTTTACCTAGCGACATACTTGTATGGCTTTGCTAACACGATTAAATCCACTTCGGATGTTTTCATGACTCTATTGTCGGCGTAATGGAAAAGATCGTGAAATATTGCAGTTACTACTTTTAGACATTAGTCGGACAGAGACGTATAAAACGACGGAATATTTAAATTCGTGCCTTAAGTAACGTAATAAGAATCAATCCAATTATTATTAAAACATTTTTTTTTTTGAGTAGAGTATAAGTATGTTGTGATTTCGACTTTGAAAAATTCTACCATTTTCTCCTTTGGTTACACAAAAGGGATACTGGGCTTGTTTAGTCAATATCTTAAAAAATAGATTATAGTTTCGAAGCATTGACCAAATGTACATAGGTACTATTTTATATATTCTCGTCATTATATGCTCGCTATACATGCTATCAACATAATCTAAAAGTGTATTACTTAGATGAAGTGCCTTGTAAATAAAAAAACCAGAAAGAATCTCAGGAAGAGCAAAAATAAAAATAACGTGTTCTAGAATAAATTAGATGCGCCTCGTAAATTTTATATTATGATATTATATAATTGTGCTTTGATACAATATTCAGTAAAATTAAACAATGGTGGATTTACCTCAATTAATCATGATAACGCGACGCCGATTATACTGACATAGATGATAGAATGGCGCATTACTTGATTAAGTTTTATAGCACTAATTTACCATATTTCTCTAGTGGTAATTTAAAAGAAGGATGGATGTAAACGAAGCTAGAGAGTTTTGTCACGATCGTACAAATTGGCGATCTATAGTCTCTAGTCTCTGCCTACCCCAATAGGAACTAATGGCGTCAGTATATTTATGTTTTTAACTCAAAAGAATAGTGAAACACTATAAACAACCCGAATTTTCAACCCCTGCTTGAATGACACGCACTTGATGTAATAACATAGCTTTCACGTTTTGTATATTTGCAACGCCTTTTTGTAAAATATAACTTTACATATATCTTATTCTGTGATCACTTAGAGAATCTCGTTTTTACTGCTAATTTTTCAATAGATAGATTTCGTGCAATACTTTTAACAATTACGATTCCATTTTCATTGTATGATTGAACATGATAAGATTTTTATTCGTTTCCTCTTATTGAAGAAAGTCCTCTTAGTGTAAAGTGACTACTTATTCATTCGTGACGATTATAGACATAAAATATATTTGTAACTAACTAACTCTACATATAATCTTGTTAGCATGAGTTAACATCACATGTCATATTTAATGACAAAAGTGTTGTAAAGCTCTATTAATAAATCTGTTTGTTTACCCATCGAACATCACACAGCGCAAATATTTGTCCTTTGATGTAACGAGGCTAATTAGTATGCTTTGGTGACTTCTACGGCTTCCGATTCAAGTTCAGGATTACTCATGGATTACATAGACTTATAGTTTTGTCACGAAATCATCATGTGTGACAAATTTTTATTCGGGTGTTGCAGTTTTTAGATATGCACAATTATTATTTAGAATCAAATTTACAAAAGACAGCGTAACTAAGGCAACATACATACATACATATACTCACGGCTATAAATCCCTAGAAGGGGTAGCCAGAGCTAAGAGATTAGGAATTCCTCAGCCACTTTTGGAAATTTGAGTGGGAAAAAGATGGTAAAATAAAGGTTGTTGGTGATGGGTCTTCAACCGCATCGCCCAAAACTCCCTTAAAAACCCCAACACCGTTAGTCGCCTCTTACGTACACCCACCGGAAGAAATGGGATAGTGTTATTCTAAGCCGACACTACACAGCTAACTAAGGCAAGTTATGGGGAATGGCTAAATGATACCAATACCTATTTGAAAATAAAACATTACTGTTTGCTTAGCTAGTAGTTGAAATTTAGGCTTTGGTGTTTTGCGTTTTTTATTGTACTAGTTTAGGGTGTTACTTAAGGGCTGCCTTACATTGCTGCTTGAAGCAGTAAAGGTTCAAAAAGCTTACGTTCCAAGCTGCGACTGTGTAGCAAACAACAGTCTTCTATGTACAGCCTCACGACCGCTGGAGCAGTATACAAGCATTTGGCAGGTATCTATGGTAGCTCCTAGCAGTTAACAGTGCCTGGTTCCATATATTTGCTCGTCATTTTCAAATCTGTACATACGCACTTATACTCCCAGCTATAAATCCCAAAAAGGGGTAACTAGAGCCTCAGAATTATAAATCCGTCAGCCATTTTTGATAGTTTAATGTGTTGTAATAATGATTGTAAATTAAAATATGGTCGATGATGTGTTTAAAGCCACGTCCTCCGACAATCACTGAAAAAGCCCCAACACCCTTAGTTGCCGCGTTCGTCACCCAGGAAAAGAAATGGGGACACAGCGAAATAAGAAATGAATCTTTACCCTTTTTAGACTGCAAAATTTATTATGTCTACATAATTCTAACTATTACTCGTATGCACGCGGTTCACACCTTTCAGTATATATTTTATCGTTGGCGTTTCATTAGTTTTGCTACTTACAAATACATGAAAGTTCAGCGTGTCGATTACAAATTGAATTATGAACCAAATCTGATGTAAGAAAACCGATTATTTTTAGTATCGATCTAACGTCTTTTGGTCGTAAACATGAATATCAAATTAGAACAAATGTTAAAAAAAGAGAAAACAAAACCAAAAATGTTGGAGGAAACTTAAATTAAATATAGTATAAATTTGCTTTTCATATCGTTTTATACCAGTGCTATAGCCAATGGCTTGAACATCAGAGTTTCAGAACATCAGTTTCTGTGTTTTTTACCCTCATCACTAATCAACTATAGAATTGGCAATAATTAAAAAACGCACGTATTGTTTTCTAACAAAATTGGTCTGACACTGACACCCATAATTTTTGGACATCGAAAAACAATGGGAACCTTTATGGAAGCCACATTAAACAAACATTTAATTGATAAAAGGGAAGTCATTTGGCTCGCTTTCAATTTTTTAATCTTGTAATAAAACTCATGTTTATATGTTGATGGAAAGAATCGAAGGTCATCCATTGATTAGTAGGTGCAAATAATGAGTGAATGTTAGTCAACCTCTTTTGTTTGTCCAGAGTTAGGTGCGGCCGATACCCATCCTACCGTGAAGGGTCACCCATTGTGGCTTATTGTGTTCGATCAATATTTCAGAGGAGACTTTGTGGCCCTTATTCATCGAATTGGTGTCGCTTCTTTTGATGAGCATATGTACTTTTTATTTGTGAATGAAGACACATTTAATTCTACTTTTAGATCATTGTTTTGACAAATTTTGTGATATGAATTTGCTTTTTTTGTTAGTTCTGCTTTACAACCCGTTCTAATTTAAAACAACTGGTGGTATTTCTTATGTATTTAGTTTTCTTTACTTCTATATTTACATCAATGCTATTGATCTCCATCAACATGAAGAAAAATTTAGCTTGAATAATATTATATGAAAAGAAAATTACATTCAAGTAAATATTTTTGTTACAAGCGATGGGTTTAACCTAGACATAAGGACAAATTAATTGCTATGTCTAACCGTATAATCGGTTTGTGTAAGGTGATATCAATTACAAGTAAAGGGCAACGTGAAAGAAATATTATAATTGAGAAGCACAATATAATTAATATTTTTATAGGTACTGTATTAGTTTGGAGTATATATATTTTTAGTTTGGTTCTGAATCAAATTTAAGTCGCTGGTGTCAAACACTTCTATCTAAATCAAATTAAAAATCAAAAATGCTTACCTGAATATTTTTCCGTCGCGGTAATACACAACACAACTTGAACTTGACTTGTAAAGTGTGAAAGCGAGATGCGAGTGTGTTTGGCGCGCCGTTCCTCCAACTATTGTTGGGTGGGAGATAAACCAGCCTTATATATACGCGGTGGCTAACTAAGGTAACTTGCTCCTCTGCACCCTGGCTTTGCGCCTCACCGCCTCATTAGCCGCCCCTGGCCCTGTCTGTCTCACGATAATGCTTCGACTGCCAACTGTTTTTGTTCTTTGCGTTGACTCCTTGATTTTCTGATTCCGAAACGAATTGAGCGCTCTTTGCTGATTGCTTTGGTGACGAAAGAAATTCAGAGCGGTTTATGAAGAAGCGGTTTGTAATGTTTGTCGTGTGCTGTTTTAAGATATGTTTAATTAATTGTTGTTGCTTATGTAATATTTTTGTGTTGAAATTGTCGTGACATATAAAAGATGTGGATGCTATTGTGCCATTTAAAAATAATAAATATATACGGACATATTATATTACACAGATCAAGGTAGCCCCATAACACAAGTCATTATTGTTACTTGTATTATGGGATCAAATATATATCTCAGTGAGTCAGTTTCTATACTTAAACAAAAAGTGACACATTTATGGCTGCACGCTGTATAAAAATGCTGCCTGAGTGCTTTAAAGATATAAGCTCTAAATATGAGTTTTTGTATTGTTCACTGATCTGGTTTGGTTAATGCTCAATATATATATATTTATGTATTAGCGTTGTTGGCTTAGAATATAATTTTCACTTGCTTATCATAAGAACCCGCTTTAACCTCAAGATCTCTTTTAGAATTGTATTAACATATTTTGTGATTTTTCAATAATATTTATTTAGCTGTGTAGTGTCGGCTTAGAATAGCACTACCCCATTTCTTCCGGTGGTTGTACGTAAGAGGCGACTAACGGACTTGGGGCTTTTTAAGGGATTTTTGGGCGATGCGGTTGGAGACCCATCACCAACAACCTTTATTCTACCATCTTTACCCCACTCAACTTCCAAAAGTGGCTGAGGAATTTCTAATTTCTCAGCTCTGGCTACCCCTTTTAGGGATTTATAGCCGTGAGTATATGCATGTAGTATATGTATGTATTTATTTTTAAAGATTTTCAGTATCGATCGCTACTTTGTTACAACCTGACAAACCTCTCTAGCTTCGTTCACATTCATGGATCTTCTCATACATGCTCTTTTATTCTTCATACCTCAGATACCTGCCTTTTCAAGCACATTCTCTATTTGGTCCAAAAGTTCTTATACTCACAGCTTTAATCCCTAAAAGGGGAACACAGATACATGGAATCGAAAATTCGTTTGCCACATCTGTGCGTTTTATTTTTGTTTGTATTTTTTCTTATTAAATTATATTTTTCATACTTTGCTGTATAGTGTCGGCATAGGATAGCACTACCCCGTTTTTTCCTGTAGATGTACCTAAGAGGCGACTAAGGGTATTGGGGATAATGGGCGATGCTGTTAGAGACCTACCTCCAAAAGCCTTTATTTTCCCCACTTAACTTCCAAAAGTGGTTGAGGAATATCTAATTCCTTTGCTCTGGTGGTAGCCGAAGGAAGGGGTACCTTCTAGGGATTTACAGCCGTCAGTATATGTATGTATGTTTTCATACCACTTCTGTTAATTGCTTACAGTCCAGAGATCTTGGGTTCGATTCTCAGTAAGATTTAATGAAAGTAGTTCATAACATACTTTTGTATTTAGAAGGGCATGTTATGCCGTCGGTCCCGGCTATTATTCCTAGTAGTCGCTAGTCTGCTAACCCTAAGCTGGGCAAGTGTCCACCACACTTGCCTAGCCTAGTATAGTAGTTAAAACACTAAATGTTAGCTGTTTTCGTTTTGCACTAATCATCAATTAACAGAATTTGGGTTTACGTCCTACACAAACCAAACCAAAAGTGATTTAAATCTTTTTGTTCATGAAAACCTCATGTGGGGATTATTACTAATAAATAAAGAATAAATAAAGGAATACCTCGGGTATACGCCCCCGTCGCGGGTTGGAATCCCGCCTGTGTCGAAATTTTTCTTTCCTTTATTTATTCTTTATTTATTACAAACCAAAAGTGGCTACCTGTACACAACAATTTCATCGGGAGTAACTATAAATCATGTTTTCAAAAGTTAGTTATCATTATGTAGCTTTTAAATATCTAATATATAAAATTCACGTGTCGCAGTATTGTCACCAAACTACTCCGAAACGGCTGAACCGATTTCAATAAAATTTTGCATACACATTCGGTAGGTCTGAGAAAAGGTGTATAACTTTTTTTATACTCCGTAGTGATAAGGGTTAATTACCCCTAACACTTTATTTTTATTTTATAGACTAGAAATTCCTAGATATAATTGAAATGGCTAAACAACGTTTGCCGGGTCAGCTAGTGTTTTTTATAAACTTAATTTTCCTAGTGTACCCTACTTTACCATATAATGACTTGCAATCTATTTATAGTCCACGTTGTGGGTTTATGGCGTCCACTATACGAACTTAGCCGGTGACTATCTTAACTCCATTCCACGGCTGGCTCACAGAGTATAACTTCGAGTAAAAACTTAATGTTAAAGGGTAGTCGAGTCCTGAACTTACTTAATATTTAATACAATCGATTGAAATGAAATCTCTAATGACTAAATTTTATTACCTACCAAATTATGTAAATCCCAAAAGTAGGCGTCAAAGTTTCAGAATTACTAATTATTCAGCTATATTTGGAAGTTTTTTGTTGTTTGTAAAATAGAGAATAGCTGCAGATGGGTGTCCAGCTATGTAGCTGTACTATGTAGTTAAGCTTCCCCTTAGAACCCTTAAAGCGTAAAAAATAATAGTAGACAAACGCTTAGACATTGTGACTATACCCTATTTTCTATTCAAACTCCTATACACGAAAAAACACCATCACCACTTTAGAGGTATAAGTGGAAAAGGGCAAGCACGGGAACTATTTTATCGACACGATAACGGTTAGGATGAGATGGCAGTATACGATACTAAGTAAGTGCGTAAGAGATGGCTGCTTTATCCCACGCGATAACTAGTTTAAACACGGCTCGTGCTTGCCCTTCAGCAGACAAGTCATAAAATAGTCACATTGTCATTAATAATGTAAAGTTGGGATGCGCTTATTGCCTTACCTTCAGACTAGAAGTTACCCGTGTCTAAAATACATTTAAGCAAACCACTAACGCGAGTCATTCAATAAGTCGTATCTAATTTCCTCTTTAACTATAAATAAGTATTATTTCCTCAACGCTATATTGTGTATAAATTGTAGTAATGAGTGTTTGTGTAAAAACCAGGATGAAGACGATTTTCCTTGCAAACTACAATATAAGTTATAGATTTATATCAATGATACTTCCTTTAGAAAATTGATACATTTTCTTATAACACCATGTATAAAAGTATTTGCTAAGATTTTCGCGATTGGATATTACAATAAAAACACCTATTGATTTTCGGAAATTTAATCGCGTGTTATTACATGGTTTTTAAAGCCTGAAGTTTCGAAAACTTTTCAGTTATCACTGTCATAAAATAATAAAATTATTGATTTAAGTAGTTTTAACCATGTTGGTTGTTGGTCTTCCAAATCTGATTTTTAAGAACGCTACAAAGTATTTCAACCCTTGCATCTGGTAGTTAGGAATCAGCTTTTTAGTTAAGTAAGTGAATGTTTTCTACGTGGTGTAAAAGTGCCTCGGCGGAAAGATGTGAGCGTTATACTCAAAACCTGGAGATTCCAGATTCGAGCCTTAGGAACAAATATACAGAAATAACTCTGAGATAATCATCTATAAAATTAAGTTAATTCCATGCTTCGGAGGGCACTTTTTTGTCTCGGCTACTATCATCGATTGGTAGTAGTCATTAAAGTATTCCAATTCACAATCCGTCCGTTCCGTACCACCCAAGGGTAAGCTCGAATCCCTCTATGAGAAAAGGCAGAAGCATGATTATTTTTCAAACGGGCCCTTACAATCTTAATACATTGAAAACTTAATTTCCTATTGAAGATATTTTTTGTACATAAAAAGATGCATAGATATGATGATAAAAAATATTAAGAAGATTGCGCTTACGATTAGAAACAATACATCGTACTTATTTTTCTTTGGTGAAACAAGGGTATCATTACTATTATACTGTACTATTCGCAATTTTACAATAGCGCCATAAAACCTTTTCAAACTGCTTGTAAAGGTGCCAAAAATACAAGGGCGAACTCGCGCCCTCTGGCGATTTAAAATTTAACTGCATAAAAGTCTGTTCCACTAATAATGTGGTGCTTTCTGAACATTTCGTCATACTTAACTCAACCAAAAAAATGAAGTTATATCCTTTTGCCGCCGAAGGTACAATGTATTTGATGATACAAGTAAGCAAAGTAACTCAGCTCAACTCAATGTTCACGCCGTGTATCCCGGAAGGGGTTGGCAGAGGTACTTATAGTTCCCTTCGGGGATATACGGCATATGATTAAATATACGTGTGATTCTGTGAGTTTGAGTCATTTATGCCACTGAACGGATAACTACATGTGATTTGTTTTTGTATCGAAGCTAAAAATTTTCCACCCAGGAGGGCAATTCTCACACGGTAGATTTTATATCACTTTCGATATTTATCATTTTTGTGATATTTTGCGACCGATATTTGACTTGAGCTATTCTCACTCCATCCGATCGATATTTTTCTATTGAAAACCAGCCGATATGATGATATATATCAAAGGATGATATCGTGTGGTCACGATCAGACGATATGATGATATTTGAAGATGTCGTGCGAACGGTAGCCATTTTGTTTTCAAATTTTGTTTGAATACTTACAGATAGAAAACTAAAATGTAGGTTAATATATTAAATGGATCATAGATCAAATAGTCTTAGAAGTTGTAAATAATAACTACTTGGATCAACGTTAATTATATTATTAAAATATAAAAAATATATTATTTTTCCATAATAAAATTTCAAAAACTAAATTCGGTTGTCGGATGGTCCATTTGGGAATTCAGACTTTGCTAGTTTCCGGAAAAAAACACTTAAAGGAAAATTTAAACAAACCAAAACATATGTAAATATTGACAAATTCAATATTCAATTTTTTAAGGTGGCTTCAATCGTGTTTGCCACAATTATTTCGCCAATGTCGAGTAAAAATATTGACAGATATGAAGACCTTTTCATATCTAAGATGACAGTTAAACTGACCTTTCGTTCAATTCATTCGCTTGGATCATTGATTTCGGTCTTCGTTCTTTAATGTCTAAGGAAAAATTACTACCGTGTGCGAGAATACAGTTTCAATCTATCAATAGAAATATATTTCACTTTGTGATATTTTTCACATGACATTGAACACTTGATATAATTTCTATGATAGTAATGATATCGAACTTGCGAGAATTGCCCTCCAGGTATCACTTGGTTACGTGATTAGTTAAATAATGGCGACAACTGATAAGTGTTAGTTTCTTTGTTTTCTTGTTAAAAAAATATCCGCTTAATAAGACTAAACAGTTTGTTGCTTCTTATCCTCGTAGTGTGGAGGACAAACTAGGATAAAGATAATACACAATTTTTGGAGCTGAAGCGAGCGATAGCTTTTTTTATGTTGCGAAAAATGACATCAGTTGAACGCGTCGTGGAAGCTTTTCTTTTATGACTAATATTTTAAATCATTTTGGTTTTGTTCAATTCTTTTGAATTAGACATCCGTATTGGATGTTATTGACAATTAAATATTCATATTTAATTGTCAATAACATATAAAATATTCTAGGTTTTTATAAGCGACTGTGCCATAGCAAAGTTCCTATGTGTCCAATAATGAGCTTCCAGATTCGGCACCAGGAGGCATAACAAAAGCGTTATTATATCCTTACTATGTCCGTTAGAAAAAAGGAGCAATACTCTTTTTAGTTGTCTAAGAACTTTGCGGTGATGCGTCTTAAAGAGAAGATAAATCCTTACATCCCATTCCTTTTCAAAATTTTGTTCCTTCATCATTCTTTCAATAAATACCTTTGCATATAGTTTACTGAATATGCTGCTATTACGTGCCCAAATAAAAAAATAATATGCGCATCACCGCAAAGTTTTCAGTCAACTAAAAAGTGTATTGCTTCTTCATTGATTAGTTCTTTGTAAAACGGAATTTATTTTTTTTGTACATTTGTTTTTATAAGGTGCCATATAAATACATACATACATACATATTCTCACGCCGTTAGTTCCCATTGGGGTAGGCAGAGACTATCGATCGCCACTTTGTACGATCTTGGCAAACCTCTCTGGCTTCGTTTACATCCATCAATCTTTTCATACATGCTCTTTTATTCTTCATACTGCGGACACCTGCCATATAAATGTGCCATATTAATAATATTATTTAATTAATACTTTACTCTTTTATTGATTTCTGTTCTGGTTTTATACCCCTTCGCAATTTTAAATGCTGTAAATTTACATCCCACCTGGCTATCATGGGGTCAACTCTGTGTGGAAAATTTCCATGGTGATTTCAAATGCTTTACAGTTTACATCCCAACTGGCTATCATGGGGTCAACTCTAAGTGTGGAAAATTTCCATTCCGAATATAACAGCACCGATAAAACTTCACCAAATGTTATTTTATGTAAATAACAGCGGCACAGTTGAGGAACACACGACCAACTTAATGATATATGGGGTAATTAGTTATATTGATTACTCTCTTAGTTTTACGTTAGAGGAACTGTAAATGAAACAAGTTGTTCGCGAACTGTCGCTCGTATGGTCGTTGACATTGAACAGGCTTTGATGCAGTTTTGAAGCCAGCGTTCTTAATATACTTATATGAAATTAATCAGTTGGAAATTGATGGCTGCAAACAGTTATCTCTATTTTTCTACGATGTATTTGTTGATATGAAGTTATATTTATGGTTATTTTGCTGGGTTTGTAAGTTTTCAATGTTACAGGGGCACTGTAAATAGTTCAAATTAATATTTGAGTAGTAAAATTTGCTGTGTAGTGTCAGCTTAGAACTACAATAGCACTACTCCAATAAAAAAAGGATAAATAAATGTCCGGTAGATATGGGTTAGTGCTATTCTAAGCTGACACTATTCAGCTGGCTGGATAAGGTAAAACAAATACAAGTGGCGGCGAACATTGAAACTTCTGTTCAAATGTGGCACCTTATGTAAAAAAAGGGTTATCACACGACACGGTAGAAAGAGATTGGTAGCAAGTGAACGTGTAGTGTGATAAGCTAACTTAGATTTAACTTATCATAACTACCAGTTTACTTGCTGCGTGCAGTACTCTTTTCCTTGCTGAGTGTTACCCGCTTCGTTCAAATATATATATGTCGCAGCCAACTGGACAAATCAGCCAGCTGACAAAGCAGCTAGCCGCTTAATTAAACGCCGGCTCCTAGTTAAAAGGCTAGCCCGCTAGTAAAATGAATTGTCGTCACCGAACGTTCAATCACCCGGCTGATTGAATGGTTAGCCCGTTGGTTTGAGCTGACGTTACATTATTTTTCTGTTAAAATTTGTAGAATAACTGTTTAAATAAGTTTGAAATAATGGAAATTTCAAAAAATAAATTAATACAGAGTTAAAATTAATACATAAGAGTACTTTATATTTTTATATTAATGTTCATTATTAATAAGTCGGTACCTGTTTTATACTTTTAGTTACTGTGCCATAGCTTTGTGCCATTTAATTGTTAATATTGTATTAAATGAATATAATTAATGTATTGCCGACATAATAAGTACCTACGAAAAAAAATTTTAGTCATAGTCACCCTAGATAACCAGACGGCAATACAACGTTCAGCCAAGTGGTAGGACGTTGTGTTCAACTAAATGGCTGACTGAGGTTTAGCCCTTTACTAGGAGCCGGCGTTTAATTAAGCGGCTAGCTGCTTTGTCAGCTGGCTGGTTTAACCAGTTGGCTGCGACATATATATATTTATCCGTCGAAGCAAATCGTGGGTACTCTGAACAACAGGTGACAATGTCACGTTATGTTCAGAAGTATTAGTACCTCTGCTAACCCCTTCAGAGATATTCGGCGTAAACTTTTGAGTCTTTTTTGAGTCAAGGTTTAGAATTGTAGACCATCGCCTTTCGTGGGATTTCAAGAACAATGTAAAGTTACATATGGTTGAGCCTATTTAATACTGTGCAATATGCCAAAATCTTTAATTGATACAATAATAGAAATACCGGAAATACGATGAAAACTATAGTAACCGTCGTTTCCTCATCCGAGAAGCATCTTTGCCAGGTCTACCCATTTCTCAAACTCGTAAAATAATATAATTATTAACAAAAAGAAAACCGACTTCAAAGTTGAAAAAACAACCAAAAATAAACAATCAAGTACTAAAAAGTAAGAAATAAGTAATAAGTTTTTTAATTAAATATGAGTACTGTGTTTAACACCTTAAGAATTTCTTTATTCCACACGCGTCAGTTCAACCTACCTAAATCTTAAAATTCGCTTAAATTAATTTTTGAGTCAGTGCCAGTCAAACAAAATTAAATTCACCCTACTATCTATCTCTGATTATTACAATCTAAACAATTTAATATCTATCGCCTAACGTTTTAAATGGTAATACATACAAAAATCAATTTACCCTACCATGTAGGTATCCTACATTGTACATGTACATGAAGTGCGAAATACACACTTATTATCAATTATCATCGAGGCTGGCACCGACTCACAAATTAATTTAAGATAATTTTAAGATTTAGATAGGTTGAACTGATGCGTGTGGAATAAATAAATTCCTAAGGTGTTAATCACAGTACTCATACTTATTTAATTAAAAAACTTATTTCTTTCTTTTTAGTACTTGATTGTTTATTTTCGGTTGTTTTTTCTACTTTGAAGTCGGTTTTCTTTTTTGTATTTCTTCAAACCACACAACCGAAAGTCTATCCATCGTAATACTATGTGCACATACATACCCGAGGCCACAAATCAGCCAGGGCTTAGAAATTCCTTATCCAGTTTTCAGTGATACGTCTACCACCTTTAAATCGCCCAACAAGCTCTTAAAAACCCACACCCGCAACCACGGGATGGAACGAGTTAGTGCTATTTTAAGCCGACACTACATAGTGTACATAGCTAATACAATGTTTGTTGTACTATAATGCCCTAGTTTGCACTCAATAGTACCTATTATAATATAACGTTTATTTTCTATATCTTCTCACCCGCCTACTCTACATTCGCCATGAATCTGCATCTTTCTAAATAATTATGTTTAAGCGGTCCGAAATTATTGTTTACTCGGCCGCGGTAAGAAAATGTTGTTGCATATAATTTCCCTAGACTATTATACCGGTTTACCCGTTAAGATATCGACTTTACTGCACTACCGTTACTGCTATTACTGGAGATGACGGCTACACCAAACAATACTAATGTTTAGCTTGCCGCGGGAAAACTTAAAGTTGCGGTATGTGTTTTTATTACAAAAAAATCTGTCTTTTCCTTACTTTACTTCCAAAAGTGGCTGTAGAATTTTTAATTCCTATGATCTGGGTACTTCTTTTTGGGACTAGTAGCCGTTAGTATATGTGTGTGTACGTTATGTGTCATTATTCGAAAGATCTACCATCTTTTCCTTACTTAGCTTCCAATATGGCCTGTGGAATTTTGAATTCTAAAGCGTGTAATATATATGTGTGTATAGTATATAGATAAATTCATTTTTAATGTGGTTTAGCCGCACGAAAACAGTATAGATTTTATCATAAAATGTAGTTAACATTTCCAACCTGAAAAACATTTCAGTTAGAATAGAGACGATAAGAAGATTAAAACATCAATAAAGTAAAAATGGTTGAAGTTAGATTACCTGGATACATTGAATGTATTTATATTTATAGAAGATGTGTAAATAGTTCGTAAAATCTCAAGAACCCTTATCCCAAATCTGAATATTGATTTATGAGAATGAGGCTCGATAGGTTAGCCGGGATAGAACAAAGTGGCGATCGAAAATCTTGGCATACCCCAATAGAAATCTATGGTGTGTGTCGTGGGAAGTGTTTGAAAAGAGTTTTATTCATTATTTCACCGCCTTTGCCCTTCAAGACCTTTGAGGTGGCTGGGGAATTGTTGACTTCAAACCCATACATATCCATTTTATAGATACGAAATGAATGTCTTCCCTAGGCAAAGTTACATTCAGGCGGTATTTTATATACCGATGCTCTGCCAGGAAGAAGAAATTAGGTCAATAACTATTTAATTAATATTGAAATATCTCTAACATTATGCAAATGAAGGTATTTAATGCAATGGTAAATGTTGTAAAATCAAAACCAGTCGAACACATAGATGACTAGTCATCTTATAAATGTCGTGAATTTATAATGAAATCTCTCGGATTTGTTAATAGTATACATCATAATTTCATATTGAATAATTTACTATCACACATACCATGTGTACTGTTCAGTTGTATTACAACACGACCTATATTAACTGCACAAGCAAACAAGCCTGGTTATATGTTATGTATACGAAATAGCTGTGTAGTGTCGGCTTAGATTAGCACTACCCCTTTTCTTCCGGTGGATGATCGTAAGAGGCGACCAACAGTATTGGGGCTTTTAAGGGATTTTTGGGTGATGCGGTTGGAAACCCATCACCAACAACCTTTATTTCACTATCTTTTCCCCACGCAACTTCCAAAAGTGGCTGAGGAATTTCTTATTCCCTAGCTCTTGCTACCCCTGTAAGGAATTTATAGCCGTGAATATATGTATGTATGTAAATTGTTGGCTTTTTAAATTTGAGAAATATTTTATGACACCGCAAATCATTGTTGAACACCAGAAGGGCAAGCACGAGCGGTGTTTAAACTAGTTATCGCGTGGGATAAAGCAGCCATCTCTTACGCACTTACTTAGTATCGTATACTGCCATCTCATTCTAACCGTTATCGTGTCGATAAAATAGTGCTCGTGCTTGCCTTGCAGATTTTCTTAATGAGCATCATATCTCTGATTAGGTGGTATATGGGTAGTGTGGTACCTACATTTATATGTGAATGTGAGTATCTTATGTGCTCCAGAATAATGCGATTTATTGGTAAAATAATTCTCAAAAAAATGGCGAATAATTTCATAAGACCTATACATTAATAGTAATTATTACAATAACAATAAATCCGTGATGCTAGTTCTTCGCACTTTATAGATATTGGTCTTTATAGATATAGATACGACCGATTTCTGAATTGAGTATTCGAGCTGAGAACAACTTAAGTATCGTTCTGTCGCATTAAAATCTTAACAACCGAATGAGACAAAACGATACTTAAGTCGTTCTCAGCTTGAATACTCAATTCAGAAATCGGGCGATAGTCTCGTAAACGCATATAGACAGGAAAACAAAGAAACAATATTTAGGCGGTAAAATCGCTAATAATAGCAATGAGGAAATGACCTTCGCCTCATGAGGATTCGCCACTGCTCTACAATTTATTAGATCCGATTAGCATTGCACATATTATAAGATCACAACATATTCAGTTTTAAGGTTACATACATACATACATGTACTCACGGCCATAAATCCCAAAAAAGGGTGACCGGAGCTTCAGAGCTGGAAATAGGATTTTTGGGCGATGCGGTTGGAGACCCATCACCAATAACCTTTATTCCACCATCTTTTCCCCACGCAACTTGCAAAAGTGGCTGAGGAATTTCTGATTCCCTAGCTCTGGCTACCCCTTCAAGAGATTCATAGCCGTGAGTATATGTATGTATGAATGTTAAAATGCCATTTATTTTATCCAGTACGAAGTCTGTCGGGTCAGCAAAATAATTTAAATATTTCCAGGAGACTCATACATCATTTTTTACTATTATTAAGATAAATTATGCGGAACCCTTCGTGCGCGAGCCTTTTTTTTTAAGAGACTTGTATATTTTGGCCTGTTGATTAGGGTGCATAGATCAGTTTGTACCATGTATGGGCTTGCACAAAAAACTACGATGCAAAGCGAATTTCCTTAATATTCAAGCAATTCGCATCTCAGTTTTGTGTACAAGCCCTTAAACCAAAAGAAAGGCATCACTTTTAGCTTGCACAGTTAACCTACATGATAAGGGGCTGTAGGCAAAGTCTCAACCCAGTTATAATTTTTTATTCGAACTTGTGCATGACTTTACAAGAACCATAGAGATACATACATACATACATACACTCACGGCCATAAATCCCAAAAAGGGGGAGCCAGAGCTGTAGATCTAGAAACTCCTCAGCCACATTTGGAATTTGATAGGGGACAAATTGGCAGAAATAAAGTTACCATAGAGATAGAAGTACATTTTGTAGTAACTGGGTGACTAATGGGACTAAACGATAAGGGCCTTTTCAATTGAATAATTGACGATGCCAAATCATCACCAGCTATTCTTTATTTCATAATTTCCATTCCCCTTCCTAATTCCAATTGTGGCTTCGTGATTTTGAAACACTGTTTTTATTCTTTTACTATTGTATATAGTGTTTGTTTGCCTTTAGTGCTGGCTTAGAATGTCACTACCCGTTTCTTCCCATCGGTGTCGTAAGAGGAGACTATCGCCCGATTTCTGAATTGAGTATTCCAGCTGAGAACAACTTAAGTATCGTTCTATCGCATTGAAATCTTAACAACTGAATGAGACAAAACGATACTTAAGTCGTTCTCAGCTTGAATACTCAATTCAGAAATCGGGCGTAAGGGTATGGAGTTTTTAAGTTAAAGGCGATGCGGTTGGAGAACTAGAATACTTTATTTCCACAATCTTGTCCCCAATCAACTTTCAAATGTGGCTGAGGAGTTTCTAGCTCTTAAGCTCTAGCTACCCCTTTTTGGGATTTATGGCCGTCTGGGGTCCCCAAGACTTCATAATCAGAAATTGCTCTGCCACTTTTGAAATATCAGTAAAGAAAATATTGTGAAATAAATGATGATGATGGGTCTAGCTACATCGCCCAATATGATTTTAAAAGGCCAAAATACCTTAATCTTACATTACTACTTTCATCAAATTAATGAGAAAAATGGATCACTACTATTCCAAACCGACACTACACAGCTTAAATATGGAAATCAAAAATTGACACGAAAGCTTTGTCACTTAGTTGATGTGTTTGATAATACGAGTCGCATAATGTGACATGACAGGGCTCTTAATGGCTCTTTAATTAGAAGCAGTTAACGTGTGTCTCCTGTTTGAAGAATGTTGGTTGCTGGTCAGCAGGAAGGTCAAGGTGGTTGACCTTACTACTATAGTACACTGTGCAAACGACTGCACATTAAACTGAACAGAAAATACGAGTATCAAGATTTAGTGGCGGCTTAGAATTGCACCTATTTATTTTTCACATGGGTGTCGTAAAAGACAATATTTTGGGCAATATAATGTTGGGGCTTTTTAAGTGATTTTTTGGCAATGCTGTTGGAGACCCATCATTAAAGATCCTTTTTGTAATCTTTTACCTAGTTAACATCCAGAAGTGGTTGAGGAAGTTCTAATTCTGAACTCTGGCTATCCCGTTTTTGGGTTTTATGGCTGTGAGTATATTAATGTATGAATATAACACGACAGTTTGAAGCTTTTTTGAGTATGGGTATAAAATGCACAGCGTAAATTGTTTAAGCTAGCATAACCAAAGTCGTAAAACACAGAAGTCTGACTTTCCTGTGCGTTTTTTAATAAACGTGCGTTAAACATTGTATGGATCCCGCATTTGATAGATTTATCGATTAATTATTTTGGAAGTAGGTACTCAACCAATAAAAATAAAAAAGGACACATTAGCATTTTACAAATATCATTGTGCAACCTTAGTTTTCAACTACTTCAACTTGTTTTTACATACTTTTTCTGTGAAGTGGCTGAAAACTTTTGAATTCCGAAGCTCTGGCTACCCTCTTTGGAATTTAAAGACTCGTATATATAATCGTAGTGTTATTACGCTTAATGTAGGTACGGTCAAACATACTAATGTAAAGGTACAAGTTAATGGGGTTACTCTCTTTACTTGTTCTGCTTAGTTAATTAAGACGTGTAAAAATAGAATAAATGTATCCTTTAGAATATATTTTCTATTATCAGTTATTTCTGTGCCACTGGCTCACTGGGTTTGTTATACTACTGTAACTACCTACGGCCAGTATCGGGTGTATGAAAGTACAGTATTTAATGCTTTAAATTATTACCATTTTAACCACCCTTAAGATGAAATTTCTTTAATAAAAGTAAATACAAAATAAAAAGGAACGGGAATTTTGCATTTTCACAAATATACAACCAAGTAGACACTGAGTATGTATATTTTGAAAAAAATAATTATATAAATGCAATCGAACTTCAGCTGAATTTCACGAGGGCACGGGGCTTATGAGACCGTTGCCTAATCTTTAACTTTACTACAATATAGGTTGACTAAGGTTATAAGTGTGGTTAATTTATCAATATTGTTAACAGCAAGGGTAAGGTTGCCATGTGGTTTTCGGAAATATTAGTACCTCAGCAACCCTCGGGGAGATATACAGCATGTACGTCAATTTCGCGAATTTGAGTTTGACTATTGAACCAAAAATTTATTGCAATCTCTCGAAAGTTCGCTGACCTAGAGTCAAGGATATATCTAAACTAAAAGGTTCCACAGATGCGCAGGCGGTGTTGCATGATTGCTCACGCTTTATAATTAGCTGTCATTGTGTGTCATTTCATAGTGAACACTGGTTAGTATTGGGAAATTAGAACTTTAAAGACTTCTTCTTAGATAGAAAAGGTTAATAAAGTTTCTTAGTAGCCGTTTTTATTCAGAGTTCACCGTTCTTTCATTCTCTAGCACAACAGTAGCAATATGACCCGTATTGCAGAAAAACGAGGCGACCATTTGTTTCTGTGTGCTTCGTGCACGGCGACATTTCGTTGGAGTTAGCTCGTCTTCAAAGCACCATACAGTCGACTGTCGCTTTAATTCGGGATCATAGTTATATAGCCGTGTTTCGTCACCAGTCAGTATATCAAATACGTTTTTTTTCTCGCCTCCGTTGAATTTATCTATCATGAATAGGCACCAATCCACCCGACGGTTTTTCTGCTCTTCGGTAAGTTTGTGCGGCACCCATCTCGAACAACGTTTACGGAGAGAAAGGTGGTCGTGAATTATGGTTTGCATTGCTGCTGATCCAATTCCTAGTTTTCGCTCTAGCTCTACATATCTAATTCGTCATTTTTGCGAATAAGTTATTCGACTGCACGAACGTTTTCTTGCGTGACCGCGGTTGGCGGCCGTCCTGTCTTCGCTTCATCTTCGAGACATCCCCGTCCTCTTTTAAATTCAGCAAACCAATTGAATACTGTTGCTCGGGAACAAGCAGACTCACCAAAAGTAGAAGCCAATAGTTCAAAACATTCTTGAGGCTTTAAACCTTTTTTAAAGTCATAATACATAGCGCGAAAATCACGTCGACTGAGCTCCATTGTTGCATGTGAATTCCCGCCAGATTCTCGGAAAAATGATGCTCATTCAAATAAAAAATAAATAAAAGAAGTGTATGTGTGTGCGTGTTCTATATTTAAATATGTCAATAAAAAAACAGCCTATAAGATGGTGTATAGCTTGCCAGTGTCAATTAAATGAGAAAAGAGTATCTAACTTCTATTGGTATGCCCCTCGTATGTCCTAAAGTTATGTTTTTTGGAGATTTATTATTTTGATATGACGAGGGAAAGATGTTTAGGTCAGAATAAGTTGCTACCGTTTACCTCTTGTTTTTCACACAAACAAAAAGTGACTCTGTACTTTTTGCTCAGACCTTGAATGTGTTGTTTGCGAGATGCACTCAAAGGTCATCAAAATTATTTAGATTAAACATATAGGGTCGTTGCAGAAATAGAATAGAATATAAAACTTTTTATTGTACATGAGAAAAAGGAGAAACAATAACAAACAGAATTAAATAACAAAAGTAAAATTGGCGGTCTTATCACTAAAAGCGATCACTTCCAGACAATCTTTGAATTGTGAGGTCAATAAATTATAGTCATGGTGAAACAGATAACTATGCGTTAATCTACATGATAAAAAAATGTTACCTATCACTATGTAACACGTTATTTGTCACTTTCTGTTTGGTAAATTTCTCTTAAATCTTTTAGTTTTCATACCCTCTTAAGATTTCTTTCCTTATATCCATGAGAGGTGAAAGATTCCAAATTCATTTCATTCACTGAAACAATCCATTATAAAAAAATGTGCATTTTGTATCCAGTTAAATTTAATTTTCAGCTACCTGTTACTGCCCAATGCAATGGCAGATATGAGCAGCAAGAAGACTCTGGCGGTACTGATGCAGCCATGGATGTAACCGAACGGATTTCTTTGAGGGAAATGTAAGCTTGATATATAAATATAAGGCCATATTATACACAGACAGTTCAAAACTACGTGGAACTTGTGTTATGGGATATATTTAATATTATATAATACACATAAATAATAAATAACATCCAAGGCTAATCACATAAATACTGCTATCAGCAGGGATCGAACCCGAAACCTCCGGACCGAGAACCTAGTCACCTATCCACTGGGCCACAGATGTTTTGAATTTAATATATCTATCTGCCCCTTAGCATTAGGCGTAGGAGAGCCGGTATATCACTTGACAAGTGAGTTACTATATACTGTCAGTATCTCACGTCCCACATGACTTGTTTTCTCTCACACGTCTTATGCTACCATTGCTGGTGTCGTAAAATAGGCTTGCCTACTATAATGCGAAAGTACTAAACAGGTAAAAGGTTTGAAACTTTGGCGAAAAACAAGTCACGTGATGTTAAGAAACATTAGTACATCTATCACTTCTAGGGGAGAACGGTGTAAAGGTTGAGTAGGTTGAGTATGAGATGAGATACTTCAACAAAACAATCACACACACCGTACAGCTACATCCTAATAAAGGTAAACCGGAAAAATCTGTACCAAAAATGTAGGTTAATGTCGTATATGAATGACACATGCAAACGTAATTTAGGTTTAGTCTTAGGACTAAAGCAAAGCTTAGAAACGTAAAGGGATAGCCAGAGCTTCATAATTAAAATTTCCAGACAATTACGTATATGCTTCATAGCTCCAAGTCACCCCTTATGACCCTGACGGGAAGAGGTGGTTTACTCGTAGTGCTATAGACACTAATACTATTCTAAGCAGATTCTTCACTGTTCAACGTTGTTGCTCGTCTGTAATTGAAAGTCATGTTCATATTACATTGTGTTTCATAGTTATCTGATGGCGTATCTGTATACATTACTTTGCCCCCGTTAATGTGGGTGAACCGCCTACCTGGGCAAATGGAAGGAAACTCTTGATGCCAAATTTAAAGTTATGTTTATAAATTATAAAGTATTTATAAAGTATCTTTAACTTCTACAAGGATTATAAACTGTCGAATTATTGTTACTAATCGTCTTGCTATGAAACGGATGGGTTTTCGAATATTTATAATTAATCAAACCGTAAAAGAGGGTCTAAAAATAAACGATTTGGATACCGTTTAATTGTGAACATGTCCGTATTAAATATACCAATCATAGTTCGTTGTACAATTACACTGTCCGTGATATTGTAAATTTGTCATTTGATTAGCCCGCAAAGTAATTCTCATACTTTTGCGTTGTGTAGAGGTGTGCACAGAGAGAGACATAATTTTATTCGCTGGGTGCGAAATTCTGAGATTTATTAGGTACGAAATAAGTCTCTTTAAATACTAGGTTACGTGAAATGGAATCATGCAGATAATTTGCATAATTTATAAGCTAACATCAGCTGATTTTAGAAGTTGAGTGGGTAAAAGATAGGAAAGGATGGTAGGTGAACGTGATGACAGATCTTCAATCACATCACGCAGCAGTCACTTAAACCCTTTTACTTATGAGCCATGGGGTAGTGCCATTTTTAGCCGAAACTACACAGCTTAAAAAATACATTATGGAAATGGTAGTAGTTTTGTAGCTTTGTATTAAAGTTACAAGTACTTACATTAGTTCGTATTAGTTTCTACACTCGCAGGCTCTATGTCACAAGCTTTTTACTATTTTACTAAGAACGCCCAACAAACTATTAAATATTGCAATCTATACTATAATATTATAAAGAGGAAAGGTTTGATTTTTTGTTTGTTTGTTTGAATTGAATAGGCTCCAAAACTACTGGACGGATTTGAAAAATTCTTTCACTGTTTTGATGCTGCACTATTCCCGAGTGACATAGACTATATCTCATTTTCAAAAAAATTAGGGATCCTTACGTAAACTTCAAAAATGTAACCCAAGGTGTTAAAGAAATACCAAAAAAAAATTCTTTTATCGCGTGCGCTGCGAAAACTATGACAATAGAATAAAATTATGTACTACAATTTTATAGAACACATCATTATCTAAAAAAAATGCCCCGACAACATGTCTCTAACTATTATAGTTATCTCACAACAAGCGTCATAATATAAAATTATTTAAAAATTAAATTACAATCCTGCTTTAGAAAAGGCTCTTTATATGGACCTATCTAATCCTTATAAAAAAAACGTATATATTATTTCAGACTACTTCAATACCCTTATATTACTTTTTGAATTATTCGATTTGAACATTCCATTCGAAAGTTATCTATGCATAGTAAGTTGTTGCAGGCGTCACGAAGGGTACGGGAGGCTGCTTATCAAAGAGTTAAAGCAAAATTTAATTGTAGCGACTATTATCACTGGCCCAGCAGCCGGTCAATTAGCTCATATACCGATGATCCCAACTGATCTGCCAATTCCATTTCAACGGCTACAATTTTCGGTTAAAACATCTTTTGCTTTAACAATTAATAAGTCCCAAGGCCAAACCTTCAAATTAGTAGGGAATGACCTGCGAAAGAATTGTTTTACTCACGGTCAACTGTACGTTGGCCTGTCGCGGGTGGGAGCTCCTGAACATCAATTTATTTTGCTGCCCCAAAATACAACAACGTCAAATATTGTTTACAGGGAAGCTCTAACTCTATAAATTGAATGGCTTTTGATGTAATTACTCATTATGAAAAATAAAAAAATATATCTAAATATAAATACAAAAAAATATAACATACATACATACATATACTCACGGCTATAAATTCCTAGAAGGGGTAGCCAGAGCTAAGGAATTAGAAATTCCTCAGCCACTTTTGGAAGTTGTGTGAGGAAAAGATGGTGAAATAAAGGTTGTTGGTGATGGGTCACCAAACGCATCGCCCAAAAATCCCTCAAAAGCCCCAAAACCGTTAGTCGCCTCTTACGTACACCCACCGGAAGAAATGGGGTAGTGCTATTCTAAGCCGACACTACACAGCAAAAAAAAATATAACATAGCTTAAAACTTAAAAAAAATAAATTAAAACAATAATACATGTAATAAAATAGAAAACAAAATGTTAATGATAATTTATGCCCGAGCGAAGCCGGGACGGGCTGCTAGTTTAAAAATAAAAACACTTCGTTTAGTAATGGCGACCGGCAAGTCAACAAGGAAGCGGGGGGATATTTCAAATAATCAGCGGAAAGCATACTTTTTATCATACAATATAACGAAGTAATGCCAATTAATTATAAATATTCGAAATATCATCCGTTTTATTGTAGGTCAAATTGACAATTTACAATTATTCGTCAGTTTATAATTTTCCGCTTTTTTGCCAAACCGTTGGTTCTTACAAAAAGACGTTGACATATACATACATACATAAATATATAACAATACTCACGCCATTAGTTCCCTTTCGGGTAAGCAGATACTATCGTCGCCACTTTGTACGATCCTGACAAACCTCTCCAGCCATATGTATATTTTGTTTCAGGGCCAGTACGAGTGCAGTAGATTCCCCATCAATACGTTCAGTTGGTACTCTTCCTGATTCCGTTGATGTTCTTTCCAAGGAAGCAAGAGGTCTTCTCATCCGTGTTCTTGATAAGGACCCGCGCCATCGGCTACGAACTCTCAGGCAACTACAGCAAACTGCTTTTTATATGGGCTATAATTTCGAAGATGTTAAATATAAAAAGGTCTGAATTAGTTCTTTATGATTCTTTAGTTTTATCTACATACATATTTGTACATTTTCATTATACATTTTTTCTAATAAGTCATCATAATCTAGTGACGGGAAATGTATCCAGTTTTTTGTTTTTAAGGAAACCTATATGCTTAAGTTTATAGTTAGTTACGTGACAGTGTTGCTGAAAAAAGGGGCTATCTGATTCCTCTACGTCGCGTCAACTTAGTAGACTATCCAATCACCAATCCTATCCAATCTTTTTACCACATAACAATATTTATCGTGATATTGAGAAGAAGAAGAATCCGTGCTTCGGAGGGCACGTTAAGCCGCCAGTCCCGGCTACTATCAACGTAGTAGTTGTTAGCCTGCCTACCCGCAATTGGCCAGCCTGGTGGACTTAGTCCAAATCACCCTGTATATATATATAGGGTGGGTGGAGCCCCATGGTGGGGACATATATGGGCTGTGAGAAATTAAGAAGAAGTAGATTGTAATAGAAGCCAACGTTGTTTAACAAAATTATTGATTGAATTATTTCTTATTACAGATATCGCCGCGATCTATTATAGAACAACACTTCCCCAGTGGCTCTGCGGACTTGATGGAAACTGACGAAATCTTCTCATCGTTTGATCAAATGATTGTGACATAATTGTGGAAGTGCCATTAAAATGATATAAATCCATGATATGAATGAAATAAATCAATATTAATAACACTTAAAGGAATTTATGTTTGTACAAAACTTTTTGAACTCATCTTTAATACACGCTTCTTTGCGCGTGCATAGCAGTCCTGCTCTTAACCATATGGTAATTTCCTCAAACATTTCATGTTCTTTAAATTTTGGTTAATTAAATAATCCTATTGAGCTTTTGAAAACTTATACAAACTGTTATTATTGAAGCGAAGCTGCATTTACCCCCGACTTTTGTATTTCGCATGTAACCTAACTCCTCCTAAACGGTATATCCGGCCTCAACCAAATTTTGCATGATGGTTAAAGGCATCGAGGTCCAGGTTGTGACGGAGAGATTTTCCGAATAAAAATCCCATTGAGGAAAGACCACCTTTTAAAATTTTCCCATGTAAGTCTATGGGAAACTATTGTAATCAAATCTGCTATCTCTTTGATTTTGTTCAGCTTTGCTCCAAATTTTGACATGCGAATCTTTATTGCTCACCTAGTTACATCAGTTAGAGCTAGCGCCATTTCTAGAAGTCAAAGAGATCTGTTCGTAGGAACCAGAATTTTAGTAACAAAAGAAGTAGTATTCACACGTGAAAAAGACGCTCATCCTTCGGTGCATCTGTAAAGATGTCACCTTATGCAAAACGGGGCAGCAATAAGAAGATAAGTATAGGTATACATTTAAAATGTTTTGTTTTTGTTCACTAAGTGTCCACGAATGAAACAAGACGCCTGTATTGAAGTTTTCACAAGAAATTTGTCTTTTATAACCGTGTCGAAGCGAGCGTTCCATCCACGTCCGCCATCATCAGGCGGCGCTGCGCCGGCGCGCTCGCCAGCATTCGCGTCAGCCCCAACACCGTCCTGGCCACGATCCCTGACAGGTATGATTGTCCCTACGTCCTGCAGTGGATTAGGGTACATTGTGTTAAGGGCGGCAAATGTTGTAAATAATAGTGTTTATATCTAGGGTAGGTACTAACAGTAGACTCTAAGTGTACAGTTACTAACATTTTATGGATTTTAAAGTGATCTGAAATAAAGAATTTATTATATTATTATTATTATAACCATTTGGGTAAGTTAAAATGTAATGTGTCAACACATTTAGAGTCAGCAGATTTTCCATAAGCCATCCCGCGACTTTGTTAAGTCCTACTTGTGCAAGTTCGCTAGTAGTATGCCAGGATTTTATGTGTCTGTCTCTCCGACTATTGTTGTCAAAAGGATTTTTCCATAACTTTTTCTATATCCAAAATTTAAATAGTACGAGTAGATTTGATCGCATAATAAAATTCTAACTAAGCTGTTATAGAAACTTTCATAACAGCTTGCTTAGGAAAGTCAAAGCTCAATACTATGAAAAAAGGCTGACAAGAAACCAGAAATGTCCTAAGAAACTTTGGAGTACTATAAACACCATCGCTAATAGGTCTAAACAAAAAGTAAACACAGAGGCTCTGACTTTGATCAAGGATTCACCTTCCGCGTCAGCGATTATTTCGCGAACGTGGGCCAATCGTAGGCAGATAACACTTTGAGCGAGTTAAAAGAAACACAGCAGTCACTAGCCAGCAAAGTAAACACCAACAAGCACGCACTAATGCACCCTCTACGAGGGGCATGCCAACAGAAACTAGATACTCA
Organism: Bedellia somnulentella; assembly: GCA_963576735.1. Taxonomy (NCBI): domain Eukaryota; kingdom Metazoa; phylum Arthropoda; class Insecta; order Lepidoptera; family Bedelliidae; genus Bedellia; species Bedellia somnulentella. The sequence goes on along the minus strand of OY755184.1, from coordinate 5,354,020 downwards.
AAAATTATAAAATTTATTCTTTATTACAAGTACCGATCTTTTCAAAGTATTCACCCTGAGCACGTATACACTTTTCCATACGTCTGAACCAATTGGAAAATACCTGTGACTACTCTTCTTTAGATACCTCAGAAATCTCGAAATTGTAGGCAACCAACGCATCTTCTTTGCTTTCAAACCTCTTCCCCTTTAGTTTTTCTTTGCTTTTTGGAAACAAGTGAAAATCACAAGGCCCTCACTCAGGGGAATATGGTGGGTGAGGGAGAATTGACACATTTTTCGACTTGAAAAAGTCTAGTGTTCTGGCAGACGTGTGCGGCGCTGCATTGTCGTGGTGCCAGAGAAGGTGCCCCATTTCCTGACTTCGGTTGCTTCTCACACCAAGCTGATATTACTGTTGGAGCACAAGCTGTCACATACCGTTTGGAGTTCACCGTTCTTTCATTCTCTAGCACAACAGTAGCAATAATACCCGTTTTGCAGAAAAACGAGGCGACCATTTGTTTCTGTGTGAATAAGTTTTTCGACTGCACGAACGTTTTCTTGCGTGACCGCGGTTGGCGGCCGTCCTGTCTTCGCTTCATGTTCGAGACATCCCCGTCCTATTTTAAATTCAGCAAACCAATTGAATTTGATTGATTAATTGATTGAACGAAAAATTGAACTTTTGAAAAAAATTGCACCCATTATTGCTGCTCCACTGGCCGTTATCTATATCTATACTTATAATAAATCTGTAGAGAGGTCAATTCTGTACATGAAATATATTTTCAAAATAACCATCAGGTGGTGATTAGGGATCGATACTGATGCCAAAAATGCAATCAGTAAAATTTTTGTCTGTCTGTCTGTCTGTCTGTCTGTCTGTCTGTCTGTCGGTTTGTATGTTCCTTATGGAAACAAAAACTACTCGACGGATTTTAACGAAACTTGGTAAAATTATTCTTCATACACCTGCGCAGGTTTTTGTATACTTTCCAGCAGAGTAGTAAAGGGGAATTTTGGGAAAACGGGAGAAGTTACTCCATTTTTTAAGCTTCCGTCGCGTGTGCAGCCTCAATGGTTAAACTTACATAGAAATCATGTATGACGGAAATATTCTTCATAAAATTATCTAAAAAAAAAATCTTAGCAGTTTATGTCTATCTTTTACGGTTGACTCACAATAACACGTGTAATTCCTGATAGCTCAGCAGTTCGGATAATTTTGATTATATTTGTTTACTCTTACGTTTGTAAACCTCTCACTCATCCCAAATTTAAAAAAGATAACATTATTACCTATTCAAAAAAAGAATCATACAAATCGGTAGACAAACACCGAAATTATACATAAAATAAGCCATCGCGCCCGTGATCAAAACCAAATCTTTACTAATTTACATATAACATAATAGATGGCGCCAGTAGTTGCATCCTACATCACGTAATGATTTATATTTTAGATTGTTATAAATACTTCATAGCGTTTTATTCCAAAATTTGCTATTAAACGGAAATACTGAACCGTTCATCAAAGCGCATTTAAAATCACCAAACTACACTGTTTAGGGAATGCTATAAATTTAATAAATTGAAAACATTGCGCTGAATTTCAAATGCTTGAGCAGTGACTGAAGAAAGAAACCTCAGATATTTAAAAAAACAACGCTACCCGTGCGAAGCTGGGACGATCCACTAGTTTTGAATAAGAGTATATCTGATAGTGTTATCCCCTTAAAATCCATTTATCATCTTGCGGTCTCCCTCAAAATAATAACTGATCACAAAATTGTTCATGCGGAGAGCCGCATGAACAATTGTAATGACAATTGTAACTTCGCCTTTTTTATCTCTATAAAAAAGGCGAAGTTCGTTAAATAATTCGACATCATAATTGACGAAAATTTAAATTTTAAGGGACATGATAGTATCACGCCTGCTCGCGTAAGAAAACTATTTTTTGTTATGAAATCTCTACGAGAAGTTACCAACGGTAATATACTACGTACAGTCTACATGTCTATGCCAATCCATTCTCAACTACTGTATTTTGGTCTGGGGAGGATGCGCAGCTTCAGTAATGATTGCTCTGGAGAGAGCCCAGCGTGCGGTGCTGAACCAGACCCAGACGGTATAGTATTGCAGTTCTGTACGAAGAATCGAATTTTGTAAGTGTTCGTAAACTTTTCATTCCGAGAGCAATCCTAGCTGCTTATCAAGAATCTTATAACCTCAATCGTAGAGATATTATTAGTAAGCGTGTATTCCAGATACCTGTACCCGCAGTTCGCACAGCATTTGCCAAACGCTTCCAAAAATTCCTATCTCCCTTTCTGTTCAACCAATTCGTAAAGGAAATCGATGCTCTAAAAGACTGTAATAAAATTGTTTGTAAAAGGGAAATTTCGAATAAATTGGTGAAGCTTAGCTATATTGAAACTGAAGAGTTCATTATTAAGAGTTGTCTCATAATACGCACGCGCACACACGCACTCACATAAAACACGCTCAAACATACATATACACACGCACACACACATATACACACAAACACATACACACGCACGCATTCACTCCCTCAATCTTACATTAAAAGTTTTGTAAATATTGTAAAGAAATCCACATTAAATATTGTCAAGTTTTATAACAGACTCATTGTTTCTTCAAATTTTTTGTATCTTTGTTTTATTTTAAATTGTTTATAGAATTAGTAAAATTTTTAATTTTTATCCGTAGCTGTATATAGTATAAATGTATGTACTTTTATTTTATACTTTTATTAATATTGTAAGATCCATGCGATACAGGCAACGCCTAGTGCGTGGATCACCGTACTGTTATCGGATATGTGAACTATTGATAAATAAACACCTTTTTTTTAACAGAGTTTACCCTTTGAGTGACTCTGAGCCATCTGAGAGTTATTGTTAAAGGCCATTTTGTGTTTCGTAAGTCATTAATCGCTGAGACCTTTGGCTTGAGATTCTGTAGAATTTTGGACGATATGCTATTGCGCAGCTTCCAAAACATTTTCCATCCGAGCTTAAATAGACGGTTGACCCCCGCAGTTGGCTCTGCTTAATCAGATAATACGTTATATGTACACAATATTTGTCAAAAACTTCTAGAGTACTCTCCAAGTTCAACTCCTATACATTCGTACGTCATAACTATTTGACATAATGATATTTTTTTTAATGTTCATTTTTAGACTCACTGAATACTGTACTGAGGTCATTCATAATCAATAAGACGAACATTACATGTGTTATGTATGTTATGTTCTTGCCATTTTCTTAACTTCTAATAAAAATAATTTGATATTGATTCTGATTCCTTCCCGATCAAGGCGATTTAATATATCTTCCACAGTAGCAACAACAATCACATCTAAATTCACTACTATCCGAAGTAACAATGATGACACTTTATGGACACATCACATACATACACTCGAGCCAGTAGTTTCCATTGGTGTAGGCAGTGATATATCAAGATCTTTCAAGTCCTGCCAGTCATAAACATTTAATTATATTTAATCAAGATTCAAAAACAGACATTAAAACTAGGTTAAGCAAATCGTTGGTTTGCTATGAAGCCAAAGGACATTGGGACCTTTACTATGGACAAAATACCCACGGCAAACGCTGATGAGTCTTACCTTATTTTAAAGCCCGATACGTCTAAATGTACTTGTTTAAAGCGCATTGTTGTGGGATAAAGGAATATAAAATTCAAAATGTGACTTTATTGCCAGTTGAATTCAATAAAGTTTTGTGTTTTATACTTTATGTATAAAATCATAACAAGAATCTCAATAAAAATGTAGGTATCAAATAAATAGCTGTGTAGTGTCGGTTTAGAATAGCACTATCCCATTTCTTCCGGTGGGTTAAGTAAGGGGCGACTAACGGTATTGGGGCTTTTAAGGGATTTTGGGGCGATGCGTTTGGAGACCAATCACCAGCAACCTTTATTTCACCACCTTTTCCCCACGCAACTTCCAAAAGTGGCTGAGGGATTTCTAATTCCTTAGCTCTGGCTACCCCTTTAAGGGCTTTATTAAATTAAAAAAATGAGTCAAATGTGTATTCTGTGATGGTCTAAGTCACTGTGCACCAGGCTACTAAGAAAGTTTTGCGAAACTATATTATTTTATTTGGGATACTGGCCTGTATAATTTTATTTTGCAACCCTGGTTTCTTAAGAGTAAAAAGACAACAGAAGTTCCAATTTAAAATTTCCTTTCATAAAATTTTACACTTGAATAATTTCAGTGTGTCACTGAAAAATGGAACTGCAACGCGAACATTTTCGGGCGATGATTTTCTACGATTTTAAATCTAACTTGAAATCGGGTAGACATCGTGACAGATGATGAATCTTGGATTTATCAATACGATCTTGAAACAAAGCGACAGTCGACAGAATTTCTCTTTGAAAACAAAAGTGAAGCGATATAGAAGCACAGGAAAAATTTTAATCGCTACCTTTTTACTCTAACGGGATATTTAGTCTTGATTCCCTTACAGAACCAAAGTAGCATTACTGCAGAGTGGCACACTATCAAATGTTACCGGAAGATTTTGCTGCTGTCAACAAAAAGTGACCGAACACAGGGCTCCGCGGCCTTTTGCTCCGCCACGACAACGCGCCAGCTCACTCCGCGCTCAAAACAAGGGACTTTCTCGACACTACGCCTGTTTAAACTTTGGGTCACCCACCTTACAGTCCGGACTTAGCCCCGTGTGATTCCTTTTTGTTACCAAAAATTTAAAAAACTGTACAAAGGAATACATTTCTCATCGCAGGAAGACGCGCTCGCAGCGTTTGAAAAGGCCGTAGAAGAGGTATCAGTGGCGAAATGGAAAAAGTGCTATGAAAATTGGTTTAGGCGTATGAAATTATTTGTTGATGCTAATGAGGAGTATTTTGGAAAGATATATATATATATATAAGATATATACAGCGTGTTAGTTTGACGGCGATCGTTACTTCAATATTAATTCGTATGGTAATGTTTAATGCTTAATATCCACCATATGAAATAAACAAAAAGGTTAAAACCGCTTTAGCAGGAAAACTTACTTTCTCCATCAGATGGAAAACTGTAGTTATCTACACTAGCCTAGCGCACACACTCCTACCCGTATAATGTCTCACCCACACACAGAGAACAGCGAGCGCGTTCACTAATCACGCACACATGCTGGTGACCGTATAAACCGCACTATGACAGCAATGCAAATTTGAATTTCGCGGCCATGTTTACATTTGATTTTTCTTTGAACTTATCGCCGCGCCTGGTGAGGCTGTGGTCTTAGTCGGCTCGTATTTCAATCCAGTATTAATTATGGGGTAGTGTAATTCAATCATTTTCAAGTAAATAAAAATGTATGAAGAATAAAAGAGCATGTATGAAAAGATTGATGAATGTAAACAAAGCTAGAGAGGTTTGCCAGGATCGTACGAAGTGGCGATCGATAGTCTCTGCCTACCCCAATGGGTACTAACGGCGTGAGTATGTATGTAATGTATGTCCTTCATGAGCGTAAGATGATAAAGTTAAAAACAAATAGAGACCCTCGAACCGATGCATTTACGTGGCATAAAATAAAGTGCGCAAGAGATACCTATTCATTCCGACATCGAAATTGGAGGAGTTTTTAGTGTATACTAAACTCTCTCGGGGCTAAAGGGCTTTAAACGGGTGTATCTGTACTCTATCACAGTTAACTAAAAAATATGAATAAAAATAACTCACCCCGTTTTGATTGGCAGTGAGTGGCAGATCCGGGCTATCACCTTATTTCGCGCAAAACGCAGAACATTTTGAGAATTAACATTATAAAACACCAACACTGAATGTTACCATAGCACGAATACCCTCTTTAGCTCTCGAGCCAAATTTAAATTATCTTAGGCAATAGCATAAAGCCGCACCATCTCCGTTCTTTGCTGGTTCGTGTACGCCATATTTACTCAACACAATCACATCACAACACAAGATACTGAAACTGAACTCACACTCCGAAAATTATTGCGAAAAATCAAAGTGACATCCAATCATAAGCGACACAAACACAATGAGCTACATGAGCTACAAAGAAACAACTAACTTAGTACTAAATACTGTTCCTTTGATGTGATGCCGACAAGCCCGCCCGACTTGATACGTATGCAGATTTTGAATTTCGCGGCGATCGATGTTTACGAATTATGAATTTTTCTCTGAACATACTGCCGAATTCCAACGCAGTATTAACTATGGGGTAGTGTTATTCAAATTTATCACGTCAAATAATAACATGTAAAAAATAAGAAGATATTAGAAGCTAAGTTCGATTGATTACTTTACTGGCTTTGATTTGATTTGGCCGCCGGTTAAGGTCAGCTGAGTTGCCCGCCTTGTCATCGCGTTTCACGCACACATTGAGCGTGTTGGTGTCAATAGTACTACTTTCTTAGTGCAAATTTTAACAAAATTTGAAAAAAAATAAGTGTGTTTTTTTTCAACGAATTCTGCCTCTATACGTGATAAGTAATCATACTTTTCATTGAAAACAGTCGTTACAATTACACCCTGTATATATATATACAGCGTGTTAGTTTGACGGCGATTGTTACTTCAATATTAATTCGTATATTAAAGTTTAATGCTTAATATCCACCATATGAAATAAACAAAAAGATTAAAACCGCTGTAGCAGAAAAACTTACTTTCTCCATCAGATGGAAAACTGTGGTTATCTACACTAGCCTAGCGCACACACTCCTACCCGTATAATGTCTCACCCACACACAGAGAACAGCGGGCGCGTCATGTGACCATCTAGTCTTGCGCACACTTGCTCGTGACCGTATAAACCGCACTATGACAGCAATGCAAATTTTTTTTGAATTTCGCGGATATGTTTGATTTTTCTTTGAACTTATCGCCGCGCCTGGTGAGGCTGTGGTCTTAGTCGCCTCGTATTTCAATCCAGTATTAAATATGGGGTAGTGTAATTCATACATTTTCAAGTAAAAAGATTGATGGATGTAAACAAAGCTAGAGAGGTTTGCCAGGATCGTACGAAGTGGCGATCGATAGTCTCTGCCTACCCCAATGGGAACTAATGGCGTGAGAATATGTATGTAAAAAATCTATCTCTATTAATTAACACCGACGATTATAACAAAACTGTCGTCCTAAATAATCAGCTACCGCTATTTTTGTTTTACTTTACATCTCTGCCTCCCCAATGGGAAGTAACGGCGTGAGTATGTATGTAATGTTTGTACTTCATGAGCGTAAGATAATAAAGTTAAAAACAAATAGAGACCCTCGAAACGATGCATTTACGTGGCATAAAATAAAGTGCGCAAGAGATACCTATTCATTCATTAACCGACATCGAAATTGGAGGAGTTCTTGTTGTTTACTAAACTCTCTCGGGGCTAAAGAGCTCTAAACGGGTGTATCTGTACTCTATCACAGTTAACTAAAGAATACGAATAAAAATAACTCACCCCGTTTTGATTGGCAGTGGCAGATTCGGGCTATCACCTTTATTTGCGCAAAACGCAGAACATTTTGAGAATTAACATTATAAAACACCAACAATGAACTTTGCTGGTTCGTGTACGCCATATTTACTCAACACAATCACAACACAAGATACTAAAACTGAACTCACACTCCGAAAATTAATGCGAAAAATCAAAGTGACATCCAATCATAAGCGACACAAACACAATGAGCTACAAACAACTAACTTAGTACTAATACTGTTCCTTTGATAAAATGCCGACAAGCCCGCCCGACTTGATACATGCAGATTTTGAATTTCGCGGCGATCGATGTTTACGAATTATGAATTTTTCTCTGAACACACTGCCGCATTCCAACGCAGTATTAACTATGGGGTAGTGTTATTCAAATTTATCACGTCAAATAATAACATGTAAAAAATATGAAGATATTAGAAGCTAAGTTCGATTGATTACTTTACTGGCCTTGATTTGATTTGGCCGCCGGTTAAGGGTCACGGCGGGTCGCAGCTGTCAGCTGAGTTGCCCGCCTTGTCATCGCGTTTCACGCACACATTGAGCGTGTTGGTGTCAATAGTACTACTTTCTTAGTGCAAATTTTAACAAAATTTGAAAAAAAATAAGTGTGTTTTTTTTCAACGAATTCTGCCTCTATACGTGATAATTAATCATACTTTTCATTGAAAACAGTCGTTACAATTACACCCTGTATATATATATATATACTGCCATAACAAAAAAAAATCGCAAAATTTTCTGAGTGTCCCACGTATAATCTTAATTATTTACTAATATTATTGAGTACTACAACATGAAAAAACCATTACAAATTTTGTTAATATATCTAGATTCCCATTACTTTATTTAAAAAAACATAACATAACATAAACGTTCACGCCGAATATCCCCGAAGGGGTTGGCAGAGGTACTAATACCTCTGAACATCACGTGACTTTGTCACCTGGTGTTCAGAGTACCCACGTTTTGCATGGACAGTGTACTCACGTGATAGGGGGCAGGCCTATCGCCGTTTTGTACGAATACACTGTCACATGACTAAGTACAACTCAGCCATGTGGGTTTCCTCACGATGTTTTCCCTCACCGTTAACAACCATGATAAATTAATCACACATATATCTTTAGAAAAGACAAATTGGTGTAGGCCCGACCCAGGATTTGAACACTAGTCGTTTGCACGATAACCGAGTGTTCTACCCACTGGGCTATCACGGTTGCTAAAAAACTACACAGTTATAACTTATGCAAGGTTATCTTCAGACTAATATAAGTTTCATTCATGTTTGCTGAATTTCGAAAAGTGGGTCATAAAGGTCCCAATGTCTTGAGTATGAATAAAATATCGTTAAGATTTTTGTGTTGCATTGCATCTGACGTTATTTTAATTGCATGGGGCAGAAGACACTGAAATTTCTGTTAGGTAAGTCGCATTTGGCCCCACGTGAGTCAAACTTATAAGTGCAGATAAAAATATCAAACTGTCCCGAGTGTTTGCTTTGAACCGCTATTTTGTTTTAATCAAAGGCTTTGAAGTGTTTAGGTATACTATCCCCAGTGATTAATTTAACGTATTAAATTGGAAATGGGTGGTCAAATGAAGTGATGTTAGGATTCTGAGAATTTTACATAGTGGTGATGTATAAAGTACCAGTGTTAAATAATTTTTGCATCTTCAAGAAACTCCATATCCATTAGGATAATTTTTATTTGACGAATTGGCCTAGACCTCGTTTTTTAACATACCCTTTTTATATTATAAATCGATCAAGGACATCAAACTTAACAACTTTGCCTATGGAATGCCTATCTTTAATATTGTAATTTTCCAAAAAAAAAAAAAAAATAATTAAAAATTGTCGTACCTAGTTCAAACTGAGAATGTATAGAATGAGATTCCTTGCTTCAGTGAAAATAAGAAATTAAAAAAAAAACATTTGATCTATGCTTTTCGCTCTGTAAACAAAAATATAACTTCTTTCGGTATTTTCCAGTTGTATTGATCGTCGTTGAAAAATAATATCATGAAAATAAACCGGTAAGCGAGCGATTGAACTGGAAAATACAGAAAGAAGTTATGTTTTTGTTTACAGAGCAAAAAGCATAGATCAGATGTTTTTTTTTAATTTCTTATTTTCACTCAAGCAAGGAATCTCATTCTATACATTCTCAGTTTGAACTAGGTACGACAATTTTTAATTATTATTATTTTTTGAAAATTACAATATTTTAGATAGGCATTCCATAGGCAAAGTTGTTAAGTTTAATATCCTTTATCGATTTATAATATAAAAAGGGTATGTTAAAAAAGCGAGGTCTAGGCCAATTGCTATGGATAATTACATAGATGCTTGCACGATGTTTGTGTCGATTTTATAAACGATATGGCTAAAGGACCATGGGGGATTTTGTATGAACCCCGTCCCCACCCTTCAACAGTCATGGGATATGTGTCAATTTGTTTGTTGGTACCCAAAAAAGTCTAAAGTACCTGTGTTAATTGCAAAAACATTTGGGTTTTTTATAATAAAAAAATAACTTTTCGGCACAAATGTATTTATTTTTAAACAAAAATATTTTTTTCTACAAACAAAAAGGCATATTTCACGTAAACAACTGACGATTCTATGTACATTGACGTCCTGTATCCATAATTGTGCCAAAACGTTCTCAAAATCACCTCCTCTGCGCACGTCCCGACTAGCTCGAACCGGTTTCCGGCACCTTCATTTTGCGACACTATTAGCGTTTAGCGTAACACTTTTTTATTCTTAGAGCTACTTAATCTCCACGCAATGAAATATAAGAAAAAAAATGATTTTTTTGGTTTCTAAAATTAATGTTACCTTATAGCAAAGATATTAAAATACTACGCATTTTATATTAAAATATTATTTAGATCGCCATATTCTAGTCCTTTTTAATGCACACTAAGTAAATGTGTAAGTAAAAAAGAAGAATATATTATAAAATCTAAACCCCAAGCATTTGAAATATGTCGCCATAGTAAAAAGTTCTCTATTCTAATAGATGTTTCAAATGACACTTGTTTGAAATCTGTTGGATGGTGGGGAGGTTTTTTCCATCACCCTTTGCCGATAATGTAGGGCTGCCATTATATGACTATTGATACTGGCGGAATTATTATGGCTAACACTTTATCTGCCGTTCCTAAAAAGTTAACAATTTAGTTGAATTTCTGTCAGATTGTGTTGCGCTGTGTAAAATATTGGTGAATAATCTAAAAAAATGGCTTCAATTCTTCGGAGAGCCGCTTTGCAGTACTTACGAAACTCCTCCCGCCCTGTATCCCATGCTGCAACTGCTGGTGGACATCAAGGTATGACTTTTTGGTTAAGTTTTGTTTATCGGTTATGTAACTTAAAAATATAATGTAAAGTCCATATTCAGTCCTGTAAATAAAATAAGATTATATTTATACTTATAAACCGTAACGATATAGTCTTACTTTTGCTACATTTGTCCTTGTCATTTCAGGGGGTTACAAGTTATGGAAGAAAATGACTTTCCTGGTAGCCTTCCCTGCCATTGGTCTAGGTCTAGTGAATGCCTATTTGGGACATCTAGAACATGCCCACCATGAGAGGCCACCATTTGTACCCTACGATTACATGCGTGTGCGTACAAAGGTAAGTACTAATACTTAGGAAAAACCAATTTGTGATCTTTAAACACCTTATCATCAAATTAAAGATGTTATTAAAGGAAAGAAAAATCTCGACACTGGCGGGGTTCGAACCCGCGACCTTCGGGTATACGCCCCCGTCGCTTCCAGTGTCGAGATTTTTCTTTCCTTTAATAAATAACATCTTTTATTTATGAGTAATAATCCCCACATGAGGAATTCATGTCAAAAAACATTAAATTACCTTATCATCAAGTAGTTGTAACCAACATTTGGTCCCCATAGTATTTAGTATACAGTTATGTGTCTGTAAAGAAGTTGTCAACGCACATTATGTGTTTAGATTTTTTTATAGGCATTTTATTTAATTATGTCCAACTAACAATTTTCTGGATTGACATCATAATTTTGAGTCTTTTGTTATAAGTTCAACATTTAGAAAATTTTGATGCTACTATCACAAAGATCGGCATCTGAATATATGTTGAATTACATTGAAGGGTAACCTTCTTTGTTAAGTCTTCAGAATGCATAGTATGAATTTTATTAAAGATTACAAGAAGTGCATATTGTTAAAGATAACAAGAAGTGAAGTTAAGTTAAGCAGTAACCACAAAAAGTTGTTTTAAGAGATGAGATGAGCCTTTGATGTTGAAAAACTAAAGTAAGTTTTTCATACTGTGGGTGAGGTCTGATGTTTAAAATAAACAGTTTGTATGCACTTTTTATGAAAAGAGTTTTCACTAATTCATAAATTCAACCCTTAGCAATACATTAGCATACCTAACTCAATTTCAGCAGAGGTGTAGGTTGAGTCCTTCTGCTTAACTATGTCCTATTGAGGACTCAAATTGGTATTTTTTCATTATAATTAAGCGTGATCATTTCAAAACCAAAACATTATTTGGATTGAAATTAACACTATGCTTACTGAAGTGAAGCCCTACATAGAAAGCTCTTCTCTATCCCCAGTTATGTCCTTATTATTTAGCTTAAAGTGACAAAATCTATTATTTAACTAGAGCCCTGACTTCATTATCTTTTAATAAAAGTCATCATTTTATGTATGTGCATGCTAAGTGCATTTTTGTCAATGTTTTTTTTTAAAGAAAAAAGAATTATTTTTCTCATATGAAAATTATTTCCCTTAAGGTAAGCCTCCATAAAGTTGACCAATGTTTTTAAAGGTCATAGAAATATATGTGTGTATTTGTATATGGGCACTGCTATAAAAATCATCGATTGGGGAGGACTGTCTAACAGTTGTGGAAATTATAGATAAAAGTGATAGTAACTAATATTTAGAATATAAATGGCCCAATTGGCAGAGCGACGGGGGCGAGGTTGCGGGTTCAATTCCCGCCTGTGTCGAAATTTTTCTTTCCTTTATTTATTAGTAATATTTAGAAGTTAATTAACCATGAATATGTGAATTAACCATGAATATGTTTTTTTAGCGTTTCCCATGGGGTGATGGCCAGAAGTCATTCTTCCACAACCCAAAAGTGAATGCTCTGCCTTCTGGTTATGAAGATGAGCAATAAGCTGACTGGTGAAATCATAGTAACATATTTCATTGGAGAAATAGTGATGTAATGTAATTTTTGTTTGTAAGAAATAAATATAATAATCAATATTTCCTTGACGTTTTTTTAGTTCCTTTTTTAGCCACTAGCAGGGTACTCAGTGCAGATTAAAACTCAGCAGAGGTAGGTGGGGTATAATCAAGAGTTGAGCATTCAGCGAAGAGTCAGTCATATAAGAGTTGTACATATGTAATAAATTAAATTAAACAGTGAAAATAACAGTGTGGGATATAATATAATGGTGACAAACCTACCTGGGGAAATCAACATAGTCACGTAAAACAGATTCATACAAAAAACGCGCTAGGCCTGCTCCCTATCAGCGGTGCTAGTACGATAAGTAATGAAACACGTCGGGGCGCACGAGAAAGACGGTTTTGTCGATGCACCCGAAGAGAAGATTCGTTTCTCGACCGTCGCTAGCACAGCATGTAAAATAAGCGTACGTTCAAGGGCGTGTGACGTCACTGACCGAACGGTTTCGTGTTTTCTCGACGTGGGTAACGACAAGCCTCTTCTTTTGCTAACACAGTGTCACAATAAGGACGGGATATCTCTTCTTTTGACGTTTGGTTGAAGGGAAGTGTCGACGACTATTGTCTTGGTCGGATTGAGGTAACGACAAGGAATATTATCGAAATATTTTATTCAAGTTATCATTATTTTGCTTTCGTTTGGTGTGCAAAACCAAATATTTCTGTTTGATATTTCGTTCTATTAGTTTTAAATTCGTAAGTGTATTGTGTAGTATTTGTTTACGAGTAAGTATTGTCGTCTTTCTTGTTATTTATACAATTGATAGCATCATAACAGTTTTGCAAGTGGGTTAAATGTTATTTTTGTTCAAGAATGCGGTGCTAGTACGATAAGTAATGAAACACGTCGGGGCGCACGAGAAAGACGGTTTTGTCGATGCACCCGAAGAGAAGATTCGTTTCTCGACCGTCGCTAGCACAGCATGTAAAATAAGCGTACGTTCAAGGGCGTGTGACGTCACTGACCGAACGGTTTCGTGTTTTCTCGACGTGGGTAACGACAAGCCTCTTCTTTTGCTAACACAGTGTCACAATAAGGACGGGATATCTCTTCTTTTGACGTTTGGTTGAAGGGAAGTGTCGACGACTATTGTCTTGGTCGGATTGAGGTAACGACAAGGAATATTATCGAAATATTTTATTCAAGTTATCATTATTTTGCTTTCGTTTGGTGTGCAAAACCAAATATTTCTGTTTGATATTTCGTTCTATTAGTTTTAAATTCGTAAGTGTATTGTGTAGTATTTGTTTACGAGTAAGTATTGTCGTCTTTCTTGTTATTTATACAATTGATAGCATCATAACAGTTTTGCAAGTGGGTTAAATGTTATTTTTGTTCAAGAATGGCAGTTCCTTATTATAATTTCCTGTTGGCGAGACGAGCCGGGCGTAAAATGCAAAGGCGTAGCATTCGTGATGCTTCAAATCCATTTTTGCTTCCCGACAATGAATTGAACATTGGAATTGAGTATTCTTAAACCATTTTTTTAAGTTAATTGGTTAAGATAGAAACAGAGATAACCTAAAGCCCCATATGCATTTCATGAGAAGAACTGCATAAGTGCTATTGTACTATATTTGTTTACAGTATAGGTATGTCTGTATATTTTGTTTAATGTTTAAAATAAGGTTTAAGATTATACACTATGTGTAATACGTTTGGCTACAAGATGAAAAGGGGTATTTCATATTAGAATACAAGCAGGTATTTGTAAATGAAAGAAAGATATAAATAATAATATTCCTTTATTTGAATAAACACAATATACACAGTAATAAAATGTAATATACATACAAAACACCTACTTACAAAAGGCTTAACAATTACTTCAAGCAACACATCACATACATTAGAAGTGTAGCATTATATTATATTATAACTAACCAAAGCAATGTGTTAAAACAGTAACATAAAGCAATACAACAAAAAGTTAATTAAACAAGGCAATGTGTTAAAACAGCAATAAGACATTAAATATACAATATTATGCTGCATTTCAGGTATAATAAGAATTACATACATACAATTAATTAACACCAACTAAAATTCATACACATGCTTCACAGCTTAGACAAGAATACTAATACAATTTACCCCATTTTTTCAGGTTTCCGATTGCAGATGTGGAGAACCCTGATTTAAGAGAAATTGGTTTACCTAACATCCCACAACAGCGTAATTTAATTTTTTTGAGACAAGGTGAAGCAAAGAGAAGATTAATTATTGATTCTCATTTTATTAATTAAAATTTGTTTTAAAACTCTACCTTCTTTTATTTTGTTGCATTTTTTGAAGCTCTATTAAGTTACGCAGGCGCAGTTAGGGCAATTGTGTTGGCCTCAGATTGCAGGTATATGAACTTTCTTACATAATTATTATCGAGCAATTTTCGATTCACATTTAATCATTAAATCGTTGCTTGTAAACTTTACCTTCTTTTATTGTGCCGCAATTTTCTAACTCTATTAATATATGCAGGCACAGCTATTTTACCACAGCATCAGCATTATGCTGGGCAACAAAATTGCCCCAAGTTGCAATCTATATATTGCTTTAGCGATACACTTGATGGCAATATGTTCATATATATGATATAAGGAAATAGGTATTTGAAATAAAAAACAAGGATACAAAAAGAAGACATTTATTTATATTATATATATTTATTGTCGAACACAAGTAAAGCCACTTTTGTAAAATCCACACAAAGCAATATCTTAAAATTATTCAACAGCAACACATAGTTATAGTGTAGTAGTCTATTAAATGACAATACAAAGCAATGTTTTAAAACAAACTGCCAAATTTATCCATATTATAATAGTGCATGCAGCTATATAAATATATTAACCCCAACCGCACAGCTATACAAATAATTGAGGTAGCATTTTAACTTACACAGCAATAATACAAAACTTTATTAAAAACTCACACATAATAAGAGTTGCATTTAAAGGACTATTGTATCATGCTTGTCTTATTTGATACACTTACTTACAATATGTTACCAATACTGACTAACTAAAATGTTTTTAATTCATCAAGACATACTCATTTCAGTTACACACAGTATAGTAGTTCACTATTTAACTAAAACTAAATTCGCCAAACGAATTTGCAACTGCAACACTTATATACTATTCAGAAGCTTCTCGGTCTTATTAGAGGACATTCAAAGTAAGATGGGTATATATATATATATGATACTCCTTTTCTGCAATGTTCTGAAAATAAAGAAAATATGCATTAGTTACTTCGGTGATTCTAAGTATAATCTAGTCATAACACCTCCATTCATAACCTTACGATGGGGTACAGAGATCATGTGTACTGCTCAACATGGTCACCTAACGTTCTTATTTAGGTGTCTATGCCTAGATGAAGCTTTACTTGTACATACATGAACAATACATAATTAAATGAACTGAGAAGTTTTGGCTAGATATATATACCCTGTTTTATACAAAATAATGTGATTTATAGCCATGAGTATAGGTATGGTGTGGCATAGGTAAGTATAAGTGTTATGTCTATTCCAAAATAAGATTGAGGAGTAATATTTAATTTTTGGTTTAACTACTTATTTCATATCATCGTCAATACATACATAGGATCGCGTCAAAAGTTCTCACTGGGGAAGGCAGATACTATCAATCATTACTTTTAGATTCATATAGCATTCTCTATAGGATTTTGATTGCGAATTGTTTCTTTTTTATTTCTTGTACGCTATACTTACGACTTGTAAAAAGTGAAATGAAAACTTACGATTTTATTAAGTCTCATCCGATCAATATCGGTTTGCCGGATTCTTTGATCTCCGGATGGGCCTCAAGTTACGAGGGTCCAAAACTCCACATGGTCTATCCACTTGTGCATTGGAGGGATGAAGCCAAATAGTGGCTAAATCGGGGATGGTGTTTTGAGTTTCGAATACACTGGTCTGTAAAGTTAAAAAAATGCACATTAAACATATACAACACATTTATAATCACTCGCATATTCATAAAGAAACTTATATACTTACTATATCAACAAATAGTACTCCATCCTTGAAATTTGTCTATTTATATTTAGAACCGATAGAAACATAACAAAACAACACGAAACGACCATCTTGTTTATGTTATGTGGCAAATAACCCATAGAATGACCGCTTCTCTCTGCCAACGTCAACAAAATCTTGAAAATTTCTACCTGTTGAAATTTTGTTTACTCAAAGCTGTATAAATGGTATATTATCCATAATGTGTTATGAAACGAGAAAAATATAAGAGTGTATTTAATATACCTACATAAACCTCTAAAATGGGTAAAATAATTAGCCGTAAGCAAAGTGGTAG